>CM053172.1:10613034-10759347 GCA_012977825.3 Pteromalus puparum | reverse complement strand
GAGAGAGAGAGAGAGTGCAAGGAGGTTAGATAGAAATAAGAAGCTGTGAGAGAGCAGGTAGGCAAGCAGGAGAGGTAGCTGGATAGAGAGAGATTGATAAAGGCACGAGAGATCGAGAAAGCAGAACAGGCAGAGTAACCTTGTTGTAGTAAGACACAGAGCAAGATAAGAACACGAGAGAAATAGAGAGCAGGAGAACACTCAGGAGATCAAGCAGGAGAGAGAGAGAGAGAGAGAGAGAGTGAAAGAGAAAGAGAGAGAGATAGTGCAGAAGAGAAGGAAAGGTTAATTTAAAAACACTCACTCTGGTAGAGCGGCCACATGATCATACACATCCTTTGGCTCATCAACTGCTGCGCGCTCTTGAGCTCTTGCTTTCAGAGCTATATCAAAGCGTTTCCTCAATAACAGCAGTGGGTCCGGATGATGGTTATGTTCGCCGCTCACATTTATTTCCTGCTGTTCCAGATTCTGCAGGGTTTGCACATAAATCGTGGCAGAACAATCACTCGTGCCACGAATTGCACACCTAAAAATTAGGCCAGCTCCTCGTGGATCCCGATGGTATGAATACCCGTTGTGTATATAGAGCGTGGTATTTGCCTGTTTTCCAGGTAAGCGGATCATTTTGTAACCTGCCAAAGAATAAACATTAAGCATAACGCTCGGCATAACGTGTACGTATGAGATATCGACGGATATATATACATATAGAAGGGAAAGCGAGGGAGAGAGATAGAGAAAGAGAATATGAGAAGAAAAGTGATCGTTAAATTGAGGGAAAGCAAGTCGCGAGAATGATACGAGAGAAAGAAAGAGCATTAGAGAAAAAGGTGTAACATACGACAAATCAAAGAGAAAGGGAGAGCAAGTCATAATAGAAAAGCTCAAAAGGAATGAGAGAGAGAGAGAGAAATATACAACACTTACTTGGAAAATCCTCGTCACAGTATTTTCCGCTACACCTGGATAATTTAAGCTCCTTCTGATTTTCACCACAAGTCCACTGTGTTTGCAGGTCTCCCTTTCTTGATCGGTCCCTTTACACCTTCACGCTTTTCGTAGAACTCCGTATGTATGCGTCCTCTTTGTTTTTTCGTGCGTTCTTTTTACGTCGTCCTGTCACCGCTCGTGCGAATTGAAATTCGAATGTAAAAAAAAACATCGTTGCCAGCGTTGCTTAGCAACGCGTTCGAACTTAAGCGACTTAGAGGTTTCTTTCGAAGCTAAAATTTATAGATGCTCAAAATGCTTGAGTTTCATTTTTAGACGCGATCAAAATTAGTAGAATATGTACCAAGGGAGTAAAAGTAGAGAATGTCTCAGATCGCATATAATCTTCGAAGAAGATCTTAAAAATGAAACTCAAGCATTTAGAGCATCTATAAATTTTAGCTTCGAAAGAAAACTCTAAGTCGCTTAAGTTCGAACGCGTTGCTAAGCAACGCTGGCAACGATGTTTTTTTTTACATTCGAATATCAATTCGTACGAGCGGTGACAGGACGACGTAAAAAGAACGCACAAAAAAATAAAGAGGACGCATACATACGGAGCTCTACGAAAAGCGTGAATGTGTAAAGGAACCANCATACGGAGTTCTACGAAAAGCGTGAAGGTGTAAAGGGACCGATCAAGAAAGGGAGACCTGCAAACACAGTGGACTTGTGGTGAAAATCAGAAGGAGCTTAAATTATCCAGGTGTAGCGGAAAATACTGTGACGAGGATTTTCCAAGTAAGTGTTGTATATTTCTCTCTCTCTCTCTCATTCCTTTGGAGGCGGAGTTGTCGGCGCGTATGCTAGCAGACGACGTCGGCGGCCGACGTCGACAGGGTTAGGTACGCGCGCGAGAGAGCGAGCGAGGAGACTCGAGTTCGCTTCGGCCGGATCAACATCGGCGATATACCGCAAATAATCCGCGGATCCTTTGCTGCACCTGGCGCACACCGGGACTCACCGAGTACGTCGACACCCGGAGGGACGCCTCCAGACCCGAGTACGAGCGGCCCGGAATCCCGTGGAGTGCTGTAAGGAACGCGAGGGCGAGTTAGCTAACGGCGAACCGGCGACCGAGTAAGTTGCGTTTTATATTATCTTCCACGCGAAGCTGCCGCAGGTCTGGACTCGCTGCCACCGAGTCCTCGACCCGGCTTCGTGTGTAACATTGTGCGCGATTCTCTCGCCATCGCGCGTGCGAACTTTGTACACCGATTTGTATCATCAGTAGAGTCACATATATCTTTCTTTTATCGTTATCCCCAGTGTATTCATTTGTATTTCCCCCAGTACCCTCCCGCTGGTAGACTCACGGTTACGCGGATAAGCGTAGTACCCCGGGCGTACCACGCATTTAACGGAAGTTGGCAGGCAATGCACTGGTGATAGTGATTGCACTACGCGGCTAACGTCCGCGCACTATCACCACGCCGATCACCGAGGGACCAGCCAGACGCTATACGACGTTCACTGTGTGTTGACGTGCGGCATTTCCGCGGCCGCACGACATTGTCGAGTCCACCCCGTTACATGGCGCCCAACGCGTACAGCGGCGATGGAAAATCGAGAAAATTACGTATAGTCAGTAGCGAAAAACCATCGGAAAATTTCAAACCCACGGATTACAGCCAGCGCGGCTGATTTCAAGTTAGCAACAGCGCATCAAAACAACAGCGGGCGAGAGGACGCAGCGAGCGAGCGGCACGAGTGTAAACAAAGCGTGTTTGCGCCGCGCGAACTGTCGTCGAGCACCGCGAAGCTCGAAGGCGGATACAGTGTTAGTGCGAGTGAGAGAGAAAAACCCCGGACCGGAAAGTGGCTCGGCTGTAAGATTTCGTGAGCCTAGTGGCAAGCTCACACGAGTATAGAGTAGAGTGCGATACAGCACACACCAGTAGAGCAGACAGCCGTGCCGCGTCGCACTGGAGTTAGGCCTGAGGCGAGCGCGGAGACGGGGAGCCGCGCAGCATACGGCGCTGCGGGGAGAGAGCCGGACTCGCGCACGGATAGCTATTCTATTCTATTCTATTCTATTTGTGGTTTGTGGCACCAGATGTCTGTACGGCCATCAACTGTCGGTACGCATGCGTGAATTTCTTGCGGGAAGTATGAATGGAGTATAGTACCCAGCAACAAGAGGCGCCTCACCTGCAACAAGACAAAAGAAAAAGGAGGGTAAACCCTCCCCCAAGGGCCCCCACGTCGCCCCCGCGGGCATCGGAGAAGCGAGTGCATCCCCGGAGCCCGCAGAAGAGGCTCCGAGGAGGCCCAAGGAGGAGAGGAATCCCAATCTCCGGTGAAGGAGAAGCGTCGTGACCAGGGAGCTCGCGACGGATAAATGTGGCAGGAGGGCAAAGCTTGAGTCAGGTAGGAAATAGCGTAGGACGTTAAATATAAAGGTCGCAGTCGATTAAAAAGCGGAGGAGAATTTCGATGAGATCGGGGCGGGGGTGATAAATAAAAGATGAAATTGTGAATGGAGGAAACAGCTTGCGTTTGGCGAGAGAGTGGAATAGGCGGGCACGCTGTGTAGGAAACCGAGGGCAGGCCCAAAAGACGTGGTTTAGGTCTTCATCATCCTCTCCACATGGTCAGAGAGGAGAGTCGATTAGGTTTTTGTCGTATAGGCTGTAGGCGAGGCTGTAATGGTTGCTTCTCATGCGGTAAGTGGTTGTAATGTGGAGGCGATCTAGACCTTGAGAATGGAACCAGGGTTTCGGAGAATCGAGACGATAGTTAGCGAAATAAAAGTTACCGGTGCTGGTGCGATAGTGGTTTAGGTAGTTGTTGAATTCAGAGCGACAGATTGAATGGCAAATAGGGGAGAGGTCAGAATGGGGGAGCTTAAGATCGAGAGTGATACCGCGGCTGGAGGCTTGTTTGGCGAGACAATCGGCTTTTTCATTGCCAGGGATGCCCAGGTGACTGGGAATCCAGGCGAGGTGTATGACGTGATTGTTGGAGTAGAGTTTTTCGAGAAGATGTTTGATGGTTTCGGCTGTGGCTATAGAGGCGTGGGAGGAAATGCGATATTGAAGGTCGAGGTTGAGATTAGGACTGTGAATGCCTACACCGACGTAGCAGCCCTCCGAGGATTTGGAGCCGTCGGTGTAGAAAGCAATGCCGGAGGCGAGTAAGTTGCGAAAGCAGTGAGTGAATTTCTGTGTGGGAGCGGTGGAGTTCTTGATATTACGGCCTTTGTCAAGGATGACGTTGGGTGAGAAGATTTGAGATTCGAGAGAATACGTGTAACAAGGGAGCACTTCCGAAGAGTAGATTTGGTTGCGGTATCTCCTGAGTCGGGCTAAGGCTCGGAGAACAGGAAGTTCTAGTAAATTTAGGGTGTTGCGGTTATTTAAAAGGGTAAAAAGAAGTTCAAGTGATTTTACAGTGGGGTTGTCTTTGATGGCGAAGGCTCTGAGTACAAACTGGAAGGCAAGTTTTTTGGGTCGAAGGGAAATGGGCGGTTCGCATGATTCGGCGTAGACGATGCGGTTGGGAGTGGAGCGGCGGAGGCCTAAGCAGGACCTGAGCGCTCTTCGTTGAGCAATGTTTAGTTTTTCGCGGAGAGAGCGGTGACGAGGAAGAAAAACGAAGGAGCAGTAGTCGATAGAGCCTAAAACGAAGGCTTTATAGATCTGGAGGAGAGACTGAGGATTGCCACCCCACCAGGTGCCACTAAGTGAGCGAATGAGATTGATGTGTGGAGTACATTTTTGGAGAAGGGTTTTGAGATGAGGGGTCCAAGTAAGCTTGGAGTCGAAAGTGACTCCGAGAAGCTTGGCTTGAGGGGCTGACGGGATGGTGGTGTCGCCGAAAGAGAGCGAGACTTCGGAGGTGTCTGCGTGTTTGTTGGATAAGATTACGAGCTGGGTTTTTTCCGGGGCTATTTCTAGGCCGAGTGAGCGAAAATAAGAGTTGATGCTGGTGAGGCTTTTTTGGAGGACTGAGATGCAGAAATCAAGATCGGGAGAAGAAGTCGTTGAAGATAGAGAGAAGAATGTCGCGGGTATTCTCTGGGAGATGAGAGATGAGTAAATTGTCGATTTTGTCTATGCCAGGGGCCGAATTAGGCTTGGCAAGGCATCGGTCAATAGCGATATCTAATTCGGAGTGAGAGAAGGGTTGGTTGAAAATGTGTTGAGTGAAGGCAGTAGGGGTGAATACTGAGGGGAAGTTGGGGGAGAAGCACGAGGGGGGGCAGATGGAGGGAATTAAGTTGTGTTGTTTTTCGATGTTCGCGGTGTTATTGCGCGCGTCCGCAGAGCAGAGATTGCGGTGTTTAAATCTTTTAATGAGGTCCCAGAATTTTCTAGGATCGGAGCGAGGGGTGAGAGATGAGCAGGCATCGCGGTAAGAATCCTGTTTAGCCTGAGAGAAGGTGAATCTAGCGTGGACTTCGGCGGCGGTAAGTTCGTGGTAAAGGTTGGGGTCGCGGCGGAAGTTATGGAGAGCAGTTTTCCTGGCGGATTCGGCTTTAGAACACTCTTCATTCCACCAGGGGGATTCGGGGGCTTTGGCGCGCCTGTTATTTGAGCGTGGGGGCGAGATGAATTTGTTGATAGATTCGAGAATGAGGGAGGTAATGAAAATGTATTTTTCAGAGGGGGATGTATTTGCGGGGAGATCGTCGAGGGTAAGCTCCGCAAGGGACTCTTCGAAGGCCTGCTAGTTGGCAGGAGAGATTCGACGGTAGTTGGGACGGTGAGAGCGAAAAGAAGCGGTAGGGGTGGGTATGCCAAGAAAGATTGAATTCGGGTAGTGGTCACTGAGGAAATTATCCTCTAGAACAGACCATGAGCAGATTGGACAGAGTTGAGGGGAAACAAAGGTGAGGTCGATGCAGGAGGGGTTCGTGGGGTTGCGTCTGTTTAAGTAGGTGGGAGAGCCGTTGTTGGCAACAAGAAGGTCATGGTCAGAAAAAGAAGAAAAGATGAGGTTGCCGAGGTTGCAGGTGGAGTGGCTGCCCCAGGCGGTGTTGTGGCAATTAAAGTCGCCGGCTAGGAGAATTGTGTTGTAAGACGAGATAGAATTTAGGAAGTTATTGATGTGAGAGTTGTTGAGGGGTGAGTTAGGGGGTCTATAAGCTGAGATGATAAGAAGCTCGCCTTGGGTAGTGAGAATAGAGATGGCTGTCGATTCGAAGATGTTGGGAGAGTTGTAGATTGAGACAATTTTGAAGGGGATGGAGTTGCGAATGCAGATGGCTGTGCCACCTCCTCTGCCCGCAGGTCTGTCGTTGCGAATAACGGCGAAACCCTTTAGCGAGGCATTATTGGGAGGGTTCAGCCATGTCTCACAGAGGAGGATAACATCATGGTCGATAGAGAGATTAAGAATAGAGGATCTGCGTTGTCTAAAAGACAGGCAGTTCCATTGGAGGATGCGGAGGTTTTTAGGCTGAGATGGTTGAGCCATGATTGAAGGAGTTAGAGGAGTGAAGAAGCGAGTAAATGTCAGAGCTGATGTTGGTATAGCCTGCAGAAGAGAGAAGAGGGACAAGAAGTTCAAATATGATTTTGAGAAGAAGGTTCGCGGGAATGTTTTGAGATGTGAAAAGCGGCGGGTCAGGTGAAGATGGCGCGGTTGATGGTGTAGTAGTTTGGGTAAACGAGTAGTCTTGAGATAGCGTGTCAGAAGAGGGTGGGTTCGGTTGGCTGTAAGATGGGAGGCGGCCATTGGGGGAGATGAGGCAGTTCGTTCGGGAAGATGATGGGGGGAGGGTGTGAGAGGCCGGAGGGGCGCGGGGGTATGGGTTCGAGATGAGGGTAGGGGCGTGGCTAGTCATCGTTAACCTGGGTGTGGGCGGGGGCTGAGTCGACAGGTGGTTGGGACATCAGAGTGGTTTAGGTACGCGCGATGGTGGCAAAAGAGGAGAGAGGCCCGGAATGGGGGCTGTTGGCGGAGATGAGGGAGGTAGTCGGCAGGGGTGCTGAGTTTGGGGGCGAAGATACAGGCAAAGCTTGTGTACCTCGTTTTAGTCCTGAGCGAGATCTGGAGGTGTGCGCTGGAGGGTTTGTTTGCAGCAAGTGAGCGAGAGCGTCATTCAGAGAGATGTTGTGGATGGCGGCGTAAGAGTGGATGCTGAGTTGGAATTTCTACTCTGGGCAAGATTTGTCCTTCGGCATGTGGTGGAGGCCACAATTGATGCAAGTCGGTTGAGTCTCTAAGCAGGGGTAGTCGTTGAGGGATTCGTGGCTAGGATTGCCACATCTTTCACAGAGAGCTTTGGATCTGCATTGACTTTTGAGGTGACCGTACCTAAAACAATTAAAACACATCTTAACTGGTTGTGTATAGTAATGGATAGGGTGTCTGACGTAAAAAAGGTTGACGTATTGGGGGAGTACGGCCTTCGAATGTCAGCCGAATGGTTTTGGAGGGGACAAGCTTGGTAGAGTTGTTCTGTGTGGTGATCCTTCTATTGAGACGCTCTGCTTTGAGGATTTTAAATGAAGCAGAGTTGGTGGTGGTGAGCTCTTCGAGGATGGTGTTGTCCGAGATACCAATGGGAACGTCCTTGATTATGGCTTGTCTGTTAAGTCGATGGAGGGGTACAGTGAATCGGAGGTTGTTGCTGGTAAAGCTGGTGTCAGTGAGCAGCTGGTTGGCGGTTTGACGGTTGGAGAGAGTTATCGAGATTTTAAGGGATCCCGAAGAAGTAATGGATGAGATTTTACCTCTGTATTTGGCGGCAATAAGTCTGCCAATAGTGGTTGGGTGGAGATGGCCTTTAACCTGAGTGGGGTCCAGGGGTTCTGCGAAGACGACAAAGGGACCCTAGTTGCTTGCTGAGTAGAGAGCTGTTTTCTGGCTGCTGGGGGTGTTATTAGGTGGTGACACGTTGTTGGAAGGTGTGGTGTTGGCTGGAGATCCTGAGGGTTGTAAGTTACCTGGTGTGTTGAGCGTAGTTTTCTGGTTGTTGGGGTTGTTGGTGTGTGCTGGCACGTTGCTGGCAGCAGTGGTGGTAGCTGCGGGTCCTTGGGGTTGTGAGTTGCCTGAAGAAGATGAGGTGGTAAGTGTATTTGTAGTTGTAGTTGGGTTAGTGGAGAGAGAAAGCGAAGAGGAAGTAGTGGAGGTAGCGATGGTGGAGGAGAACGTGAACGAGTTGACTTTTGAAGTTTGGGGAGATGAAAAGGGGAATTTTTTGCGACGGATGATGTGGTCTTCTTGGCTTTCCTGGGAGTCGTTGACATAGTCAAGGTTGGTGGAGGAGCGACTCCTTTTCAAGCAAAGAGAGGAGTCCATGGATTCAGGGGGTGAAGGACTTGTAGCAGTAGTGTCAGAGTGAGAGTTTGGAGGGGAACATTGTTGGCCTTGACTACAAGAGAGTAAGGCTTCCGCTGCAATTTTTTCGTTTGCAGCGCGGTCGCTGAGAATAAAAGCATTAGAATCGAAGAAAGAAGAGGAAGGAGAGATTGTGGGGCTGTCAGGAAGGTAGGTGTTAGCGGGGTCCTGGATATTAGAGGGTGCTTTAAATTGAGACATGGTGGGGTCGGTGTGAAAGTCAGGCGAGTGGTCTGTAAAGGGCGGGAAGAGCCCGCGGCTCTCCGACGCCCTTTGTAGGTTAGGTGGAGGGAACAGGTTAGATATTAGGCGAAAGAAGGAAAAAAGTTAAAGTGAAAGGTTGAAAAAGGTAGGAAAAGAGAGCACAATTGCACTGAGCACTGGTAGTGGCACCGTATTGTATTAAAAAGCACTGAAACACTCGTAAATGATGAGAGCACTCAAAAACGTGTCCGCTCGGTTTCGCGCCGAAACGGAACTCCGCACGGATAGCTACACTCGCCACACCGAGCGCAGAGCGGAGCTGCGCACGGACTGCGCTATAGAGTGTGGAACGACTGGCCCATCGTGTGCGCCGGCACACAGAGATACGAATACGGACGAATTGCTACGTCCGTAAACCAGGCCTCTCACACTCGCACGATCGAAAGTGTCGTGCGCGCAGCGTTTAGATAAGGTTTTCGCGAATATTTCCGTGATTTAGCAGCAGGAAAAAAATAACTTCTGTAAATAAGAACAGGAGTGGCAGTGCCGCCGCGTACAATTTTAATTTTACTTAGCAAAGCACTGCAACAAGGGTTCGGAGAAGGTGGAATTGCTTGATTTAAAAAAAAAATTTTTTTTATCGTTAAAATTCCAACCAAACCCGAGAGCTCTTGTAGGTCGGTTCTTTGTTTAGTCGGAAAAATTTTGCAGAGGTGAAATTTTTCTTTCCATCGTTTATATTTCGAGTATTGGTTTATTTTATTTTCGGGATATTTTAATTGAATGACACCGGCGGCACACGTAGTAAATAATAAGCGAGCGAACAGCGACTGCGAGATACGCACGCACACGACACGCGTAAAGATACCTGTACCGAGCGTGCGAAGTTGAATAATACGAGAAGAGACGACGACAGGATCCTCGTAGGGAATGAAGAAAAGATCGGCGACTGGGTGGTAGACTTAGGGGAGGAAGAAGTGCACGCAGCACTAAATGAATTAGATCTACGTCAAAATGGGGATGCCGACGATAAGGTGGAGAGAATCCGCAAGTGGATCACGGGGGAGTATAACCCCCGAGACTTTGTGCCATCTATGTACCTTGTCCCGATGGATGTCAAGGCCGAACGAGTGTCAATGAGACGGAACTTCATGAGGTCCGTATGCGAGCAACACTGACAGCGGGCGGGTGGCAGCCAAGCCGCCCCGCACCCACTCGAAGGCACCCTACAATACCCGGCCATATGCGATCGGCTACACCAGACTTTGCAAAGGCCTGAAGACGAGGACGAAACAGAGCGCCCTCGAGAGACACAAGCGCCGGTGACTAAAGCCGAGCCCGAACCGAGAGCTGAGACAGTAACAGGCACCGATGGCCGAGAGTACGTCATACCACCGGATATGCTGCAGTATGTGGGAGACCTGCAACGCTCGATACGCGAGCTACAAGAACAGGTGCAAAACTCGCAAGCGGAGGCCAGAGCGTCGAGCACGCAGATAAGAAACACGGCGGGCCAGCCGCCGATAAGGGTGACATTCGCAGAGGATACATCGACTGGCACACCCTCGACACTTAAGAGCAGTCGGGGAGGGCTTGCGAGGAAGCGAAGGCCGAGTACACCGGAGACTCCTGAAAACAGTGGCAGAACACGTGACATCGTGGGCACTGTATTAAAATGGGGCCTACGTTTCGCAGGGACGGACGCGGAACGAGCAGAGATATTCCTTACCCAACTGGAANCGATACCAAACGTGCTGACTGGATTAGCCCTTGAATGGTACTACAGCAGCAACGCGGAGTGGGAGACGTGGGAGGATTTCCGCACGGCACTACTGCGCTGGTACGGCACCAACAGACAGTTGCAACAGCGCCTAGCTGCCGACATTGAAAAGAGGTTTCAGGGCGGACAGGAGTCCGTGCGAGACTATATGACCTGCCTGCGAGGGATGATGGACGAACAGAAACCGCCTCCACCGTTAGAACAAGCCTTGGATACCCTCCACCGGAACTTAAGACCGGAATTGCAAGTGCTGACACCCCGCAGAAATTGCTACGATTGGAACAGTTTCCGAGAAATGGCAACAGAAGCAGAAACCGTAGTAGCAACGCGAAAGAACTATCGCGACCCTCCAACTCCAGCAGAGACATTACTTTCCAACCTGGCGTACAAGGCGCCCACCCAGCCGCAAGCAAGAGAAACGAAAGCAACAAAGGTTGTTCCGTCGTACCTCTTCCGCAACACGCAACATGCATGCGCATGTATCATCGAATGGGTTATGTGTGTGTTTGCATGAGAGTAATGAAAGAGGGCAGCACCTTCCGGGGGCCCCTTTCTTGCGAGCTCGGAGTGGCGCGCGTGAACGGGCATTAGTTCAACGACTTCGGCAGCGTTCACATCTGAATCGCGACTAAAACCGAATTATTAACGTTTATTTTACCTTCAACGAGGATTTCCGATCCTCTGTCACACCGTGACATTAACGCCTTTCTAGGCATCAACATCAACGCTATTTTTTAGCATTAACTTTAACGCCTTTGTTGGCACATAATATTAACTTATCGAACGATCTGTCTGTGCGAGTGCAATTCAGTGCTTTGTGTGCGTGTTCGGCGTTTTACTCGTTTTATCGTTTAAATATCATTGTGATTTTGTATTGTGTCAATTTGCTTAAATATTAATAAATCAGGGTTTTTTATGCCGAACGGCTTTTTCCCTTAAACAAGTGTTTTCATTGTAAACCTTTATCCAACAGTGTAAAATCATAAGAATCTAAAGTCAAATTATTTTAACTATTTAACTTAACAAAATTATCTTTTCATTAATAATAACTAACCTGCCACCTAAGGCAAGTTAGAAAGTCAACGTCTATTCATGGTGCCTCCTGTGAGGTCTTTGTTCTCACAAATAATCGCGAGTGACGTCACACGCACACAAAGATTGAACTTCTGAGCACTTGCACGTGCCGCGGCAACGGCGACGGCGAGCGCGCTAAAACATCTAGCAAAATTCGACCGGTCTTTGTGTCGTCAATTGCATCATTCAACTGCATCTTCATCATCACGTCGTCGCTCCCACACAAGGAAGCCTCACCACCCAGTTGCCAGCCACGTCGAGGAAACAAGGACATCGAAAAAAGCTAAGTGTACTTTGTGACAAATTTAACGATTTCGAGGTCTGGTTTTCGTTGTTACGGGCTAGCGCAGCGCGCCGATTCCGAGTATTGGGGAGAGAGCGAAACACGAGCGCGCAAACACTTGACGTTGCGCGCTGCCTCGTGTTATTGTAACTATAGATCTAACGAGAATTGAGTTCAGGGGTTTGGGTGTTTTTTTTTTTGTTCGAGCACATCGACTCTCATTCATTTCTTATTACTGGAGTCTCGTTATTATTTCAAAGCGTCATTTATTAATTTTGAAATCTTTTCATTCCCAACTGTTTAGAAATATACTTTCAGCGTTTAACTTTACAGTTTAAAGTAACATAAAGTTTAATTAAATAATTAGAAATTCACGTTCAATTAATATAATTTTTTTATTGTATCATTGTTTTATTCAAATTAATTGCAGTCTATTGAAATCTATAATTTTATTTGCATTTTTTGATAATACATAATTTAGTGTTCCTCATCTTTAAAGTAATTTGCTCATTTTCTTCAAAAGGACTCTCACCGGAGACAAAAAAAAACGCATTGCATATATTCTGCAGAAAGGAAAATCTTTTGAATCGCAAGTGGCGAAATTAGAAGCTTATCTCAAGGGTTCTGATCCCGGCCATGCTAACGCTAAAATGCGATACGATAGTCTCGCGACGTTGTACCAAGAATACCTCAAGTACAATAACGAATTAGCTCAATTAGATTCTGAAAATTCTCAATTGACAAATTTTCTAAAGGTCGAATTCCGCTACTTTAATGTTGCTAGTGCAATAACTAAATTACAGAGAGTTGAACCTATTGCAAGCTCAACATTAAATTCTAGCAACATTACAGTGACGGAACGCCAAGATTTGCCTCGATTACCCGAAATAAAGCTACCCATGTTCAGTGGCAAACGTGAAGAATGGGCGAATTTTAAACACAAGTTCGTTTCTCTTGTACACACTCGAACTGATCTCAGTGATGCTGTAAAATGCAGCCATTTGTTCGCTTCGTTAACGGACAAGGCCCTAGAGATGATAGCTCATTATGATCCCAGCGATAAAGATTATGAAGCCGCTTGGAAGGCTCTTCTCGAGTTTTTTTATCACAAGCGTATAGTAGCTGTTCAGCACTTGAATGCGATACTTGATTTTCCAAAACTTTCCAAAGCAACGGAAGACGGGCTTGCATCTTTGCTTCATAGTGCTTTTCAACATCATAAAATTTTAAATCGCTTAGGTATAGAACCAAGCGACGAATTTGTCGTTCGAATCATCGAACGGTGTCTGCCACCGGCAACATCGAACAGATGGGAAGACAAACTAGAAATGGACACACTTCCGAAATTAGAAGATCTGTTTCAATTTATTCAACAAACAATTTTCAAACTAGAATCAATAACTGCTCAATCTGATTCTCGCACAAACAATAATACTAGAAAACGAGCAGGAGAAAACATTCCGCAATCTCAAACTAAAAATTCGAAAACGAATGTTCGATCTTTGGTGACGACTTCTGCTTCTTCGTCCACTTCTTCTAATTCTTCTACCTGTCCCAAGTGTCTGGAAGAACATCGGTTGTTTAAATGTCCCGCATTTAACAAGCTTGCCATTCAAGAGAGATGGGATTTTGTCAAAGCTAACAAAGTTTGCCGTAACTGCCTTTGGATTCATTAACTTCCTTGCAAAAGCGATAAACGTTGCAAGAAGTGTAATAAAGGTCATCACACTTTACTCCATAATGAAAAGGGATCAAATTCGCAATCTTCGAAGAATCAGGAAACCAAACCCAAAGACGAAAGTTCTTCGTCCACTGAGTCAACAACATGACTATCTCATTATTCATTTACTTCTGTAGCATTTCCTTCAGAGTCTCAATTAATGACTACGGCAATGGTTAAAATTCAGAACAAACAAGGAAATTTAATCGTCGCACATGCGTTATTAGATTCTTGTTCGACTGTTAATCTCATTACTGAAAAACTTGCAAACCTCTTAAATTTACCTAAACGCACATGTTCAGTAAATATCGGAGCAGTTGACAGTATACAAAATATCAGATTCAAACGACTTTTCATTCGATGTATTCCAAACATCAGTTAAACTTTTTGATTGTACCAAACATCGCTAACGCCGTGCCTAACGATACATTTCCTCGTGAACTTTTTGACATTCCCAAGTATTTTCAATTAGGTAATCCGCAGTTTCATTTACCTAAGGCTGTCGATTTGCTATTGGCATCTAATATCACTTTATCTCTTTTAGCCGTTGGTCAGATTAGACTTCGTCATAAGGATTCAGAAATCATTTTGCAAAAGACTAGTTAAGGATGGATCATAGCCGGAGGGGCCCAAACTTTAACTTATTCGAAAAGGGCTTCTTGTAATGTCGTTAAATTAGATAGACTTCTTGAACAGTTTTTTGCAATCGAGGACCTCGATCACGAGCCTGTGCGATCTAAGGACGATGTAGCTTGCGAAAAACATTACGTTGATCATACTCAGCGTGATGCAACTGGTAGGTACATCGTACGTCTCCCATTCAGGGATAACAAATTCCAGCTAGGCGAGTCTAGGGGAATGCTTCAAACGCTTTGAAACGTTTTTATTCGTTTGAAAGAAAGGCTCAATCACAGCCAGAATACTTATTTGAATACAAAAAGGTAATGGAAGAATATATTTCGTTAGGTCATATGTCATTATGCGAAGACGACATCAACGACGGTTATTATCTTCCTCATCACCCGGTCATAAAAACATCTAGCGAAACCACTAAGTGTAGAGTAGTTTATGATGCGTCAGCCAAAACGTCTACGGGCATTTCTCTCAATGACGTTCTTTTAGTTGGTCCAACTCTTCAGAATACTATCTTCGAACAGATTCTTCGCTTTCGTACTCATCGTTATGTTATCACAGCGGACATTGAAAAAATTTATAGGCAAATTCTAGTTCATCCAGATGACAGGAAATTTCAAAAAATGCTATGGTACCATGAAGGCAAAATTAGGACATTCCAATTAAATACGGTTACTTTTGGTACCGCTTGTGCGCCATTTTTAGCGATTCGAACCCTTCATCAGCTTGCTCGCGGCGAGGTAAAGGATTTCCCACGCGCCAGCAAACTGCTTTTACGTGATTTTTATGTTGATGACTTCATTATTGGAGCTGACTCGATTGAGGAGATCCTTAGCATTCGTGATGAGATGATCGAGTTACTAAAACGTGGTGGATTCGTTATTAGACAGTGGGCATCCAATCATACATCTGCCTTAAATAATATCGATAAGAAACTTTTCAATCTTGATTGCGTAACTAAAGATAATCCTATTCAAACGTGCCAAGGATCTTTGGCACTATAGGCTTCCCCTTTTGCGTATTTTTGATATTGTTTTAAAATGTAATATCTACGCACAGCGACGCACCACAACCAACAACGACAACAAAGCAACATCTCAGGGACATTTTATAAAACCGATGAAGAACTGTCAAATATACTACGGCTTTAATTATCAAATTATATGGTTTTAACAAAAATAATAATGTTCGGAATCAACAGAGTATACAGGGTGAGAGTTGAAGTAGTTTGAGATACTTAGTAGTTTTTAAAACAAAAAGGTTTCAATAAGCTAGCAAAAAAGAACCTGTAGTCCCGAAGTGGATAGAAAGAATCAATGTCTTTTGCTAAAATTATCAAATCAATTAAAACCTTTTTATCCGCGTAACTCGTAGCGACAGTAAAAAGAACATTTATTAGTTTTTGAGTTTTTATCATCAATAAACTAGTCCCAAATGGTTAAATAATTTGTCAACTATAGATATTGTGTGTTTTTTATATTGTGCATGATTTTTTCAAAACATTTAAACTTATTTATTTTGGAGTTATATATGTTTCATGCGAAAAATACCTTTTATATCAAAAAAATGAACCAGATGAGTCAATCGAGAAAATCTTGCGGAAAAAGAAGACAATATTTCAGTGTTCTTTTAGATACAGCTAATTGTTGAATATATTGTAGTATGAATGGATTCAATGATAGATAAAAGCATAAAATAGTGTTTGCAAAAATAGAAAAATGGCTATACTATGGCCATAAAAATGGTCAGAATTATAAAACAAGAAAAATGAACCCTAAATTCAGAATTAGAAAAAATATATGCATGTCAAATTGTTATACGAATCTGTCGCTGGTTCGCAAATATATGGCGGTATATCGTAAGCATACCACACACACACAACCAACCAGCACACACAAACCACCAGCGCATGCCGCAACGGCACTTTTCTAAAAACGTATGATTCGTACTCCAAACACCTCCAAATGCGTTTCCACGAAGTATTAGCAAAACTGAAAATTTTACTATTACAAAGCTTCCTCTTGAGGAGGAAGCAAAAACGCTTGGAATTATTTGGGATTCCCGACAAGACTTCTTTACCTACAAGGTGCAATCACTAGATCCTCATGCTATGTCAACCAAAAGAAAGCTCTTGTCGGAAATTTCAAAGATTTTCGATCCTCTTGGACTTTTGGGACCAGTGATTCTTTACGCTAAGATCTTGATTCAAGATTGTTGGAAAGCCAAGATAACTTGGGATGAATCGCTTCCACAGGGTATTCATACCAAATGGAAATCACTCGCAGTTCAGATGCCACATTTAGAAGGAGTGTCATTTCCTCGTCAACTTTTGATTCCAAATCCAGTCAAAATCGATCTTCATGGATTCTGCGATGCCTATAGTTACGGATACGGAGCGTGCCTCTTTATCAGATCTGTAGATACGCACGGTAAGGTCTCAGTCAAACTGATTTGTAGTAAATCTAGAGTTGCGCCATTAAGTGGAGTCACTATTCCACGATTAGAACTTTGCGCAGCCTCTATTCTTAAAAAACTTTATGTTGAAGTTAGATCTCAGTTTGATTTCACGATAGATCAGGTAACTTTGTGGTCAGATTCTACCATTGTTCTTTGTTGGCTGAAAAAAGCTCCTCATCTTTTGAGAACTTTCGAATCCAATAGAGTCGCAGACATACAGTCTTTAGGAAACGAAGTCACGTGGAAACACGTTCGATCTGAGGACAATCCAGCTGATGCTCTTTCCAGAGGACAGCTACCATCTGATTTCGTTAACAACTTTCTTTGGACTTCCGGTCCTAAATGGTTAACTCTAGCTGAAAATAAATGGCCTCAGTCTATTGAAACTTCACCTTCCGAATTGCCGGGGTTAAGGAAAGGGGTTTGTCTTCTGACAACTTTTTCTTGCGACGAAATCTATTCACGCTTTTCGAACTTTGAGCATTTCACTAGAGTAATCGCTTATATATTACGTTGGAAAAATTCAAAATCTAAAGTAAAACGTGCAGAGTGTTCTCGAAAATTCTCAAACATAGAAAACAAGATTAGTTATTTAATAACACTGATACCTCCATTGAAATGCTCAGAAATTATTAACGCAGAACATCAAATTTTGAGTATGATTCAACGCGAAAAATTTCCAGTAGAACTTCGACGTTTAACTAGAACACCTGGCGATAGCTCATTCCCATTTCGAAAGAGTACTCGTTTCGATGCTCTGCATCCTTTTGTAGATGAAAAAGGGCTTATCCGTGTAGGAGGACGTTTAAAGAAATCCGATCTTTCCTACGAGCAGAAACATCCTATATTGCTGCCAAGCAAACATCATGTCACTGATATGATCATTCGCCAAATCCATCAGGCGAATTTACATTCAGGAATTCAATCCACTCTATATGCCGTTAGGACTAGGTTCTGGATTTTAAATGGAAAAGACCAAATTAGGAATATCGTTCGCCACTGTGTAGAATGCATCCGTCAGAAACCCAGGACAGTTCACGCGCAGATGGCGGATTTACCCAAATCACGAGTTAATGAGTCACCAGCTTTTTGTCATACGGGTGTAGATTTCTTCGGTCCAATTTCTATCAAAGAAAAATTACATCGAAACAAAAGCTTTCTCAAAACTTATGGTTATGTTTTCGTATGCATGGTCTCGAAGGCTGTCCACATTGAACTCGCAACGGATCTCTCAGCTGAAGGTTTTTTGGCGGCATTTCGTAGATTTATCAGTCGCAGAGGAGTCCCTGAACATGTCTTCTCAGACAACGGTACAAATTTCGTAGGGGCAAACAAAAAACTTCGCGGAATTTATGACCTCTTTAACACTCCAGAGTTCAAAAATTCGATAGGGAGTTATGCTTTAGCTAAAAGAATTGAATGGCATTTTAATCCACCCTTATCTCCACACTTCGGTGGTATTTGGGAAGCAGCAGTTAAAAGCTTCAAGCATCATTTGAAACGTGTATTAAAGGGTAATACTCTGACTTATGAACAACTGAATACTTTTTTGATCGAAATTGAAGCGATTTTAAATTCACGACCTTTATATACCGTTTCATCTGATCCTAACGATCCTTTATCTATAACACCAGCACATTTATTGATAGGACGTCCGTTTCATATTTTACCCGAAAAATCGTTGCTTTCAGTTCCAGATAATCGACTTCCACTTACAACTTCATTACCAAAGCCAGACAGGACTTTTGGAGTAAGTGGCACAAGGAATATCTCCACGAACTTCAAACGCGCCAAAAGTGGCATGAATCCACTGTCAAGATGGCCACTGGGTGTGATCCTCGAGGTGTGTCCTGGGAGCGACGGCATCGCTCGAGTTGCATCAGTGAAGACTGCGAGCGGTGTTTATAAACGCAACATTACACGTCTTTGTATTCTTCCTTGTACTTAGATTTGAAACAAAACCTTTTTGTATATGTACTAGCTTTTATGCCAAAGGTTCAATTATGGCTTGTGATTTAAGATTCTAATCAACGGAATATGTTCTTCCAAAGAAAATTAATTTCATTTGTTTAACTGGTCATTGTAATGACAGGTGAACCAAAGATTTTTGTTACCATAACTCAAGGAGTGTAAATATGTTATTGTTCTAAGAAGCGTTTAGCCAATGATAGTTTTATTTTCATTGCTTTTCTAGTTCTATTGTAGCTTAGTTGTAGAGTATATATTTTTGCATTTACACTTGTATTGTTAATCTAATCTGCGTCATATCGTTACTATTAGTTACTATAAGTCGCAGCTTGCGCCCGGAGGTTGTTCCGTCGTACCTCTTCCGCAACACGCAACATGCATGCGCATGTATCATCGAATGGGTTATGTGTGTGTTTGCATGAGAGTAATGAAAGAGGGCAGCACCTTCCGGGGGCCCCTTTCTTGCGAGCTCGGAGTGGCGCGCGTGAACGGGCATTAGTTCAACGACTTCGGCAGCGTTCACATCTGAATCGCGACTAAAACCGAATTATTAACGTTTATTTTACCTTCAACGAGGATTTCCGATCCTCTGTCACACCGTGACATTAACGCCTTTCTAGGCATCAACATCAACGCTATTTTTTAGCATTAACTTTAACGCCTTTGTTGGCACATAATATTAACTTATCGAACGATCTGTCTGTGCGAGTGCAATTCAGTGCTTTGTGTGCGTGTTCGGCGTTTTACTCGTTTTATCGTTTAAATATCATTGTGATTTTGTATTGTGTCAATTTGCTTAAATATTAATAAATCAGGGTTTTTTATGCCGAACGGCTTTTTCCCTTAAACAAGTGTTTTCATTGTAAACCTTTATCCAACAGTGTAAAATCATAAGAATCTAAAGTCAAATTATTTTAACTATTTAACTTAACAAAATTATCTTTTCATTAATAATAACTAACCTGCCACCTAAGGCAAGTTAGAAAGTCAACGTCTATTCAAAAGTGGCAACGGTAGCAGTGGGAACTTCAACGGACCATAACGCTCAGATGGCGGCCATGTTCAGCAAAATGCTGGACGAACGACTGCAGAAATAGGGAAAGAGAAACAACAGGCCACACCACGACAAACACCACGGTTAAAAGAAGGGCGAGAAAGGAGAAGGTCCGACTTGTTACAGATGTAAGAAGAAGGGTCACATCGCGAGTAATTGCGAGGAGGACCTCACGAAAATTCGCAAAGAGGGAAACGAGGCGGCGAGCGCCTAGCGGAGGCCGACAGACGCTCGCAGAATCCCGGCTATAGTGCGGCTTGACCATAAGGTTAACAGCCAAGAGAGCATGACTGAGAACTATAAAGAATCACAGGTTCTACGTACTTACGTTCTACACACTGCGTAGGTACGTGGAGCCTTTGATACTTACATATGGATCTCGCTAACTCGTGATGCACTTCGTCTGCTCCGTATGCTCGGCTCTCTACTGCAACACAGCGATCCGATTCGTCAGACTGTACTTAGGTATTAAAGCATGCTCCGCTCCGTGTGCTCTGTGCGCTTGGCGGGGACCTCTCTCTGTCGATCTTTTATAGGTAGGTATATAATATCGGCTCTCTGCAGCGTCGACGCAGCGGCGGTCCAGTGGATAACTCGCTTGAGGTCTTTTATTTACGTTTGCGTTTCGTATAAATATAAATAAATAGTTAATTTTTGTATGGAAATGTATATGAACTTCTAACCTCCCATAACCAACAATCTCAATATTGTTGAAAGTGACTGAGCCTGAAAAAAAGAAAATCGGGAAGGCGAAAAATTAAAGAAAAATCACAAATTAATTTTCAATCTTAATTAATATGCTGAAGGACAAATTTTTTCAGCAAAATGCTACGGTAATTAGAAAGATCTAATTAAAATCTTTAAGATAGAATACGCATACATGAGCATTAATATCGGATGAAACAATATAATAGAAAGATTCGTAAAACATGTATAGGTTATCTAGCAAATTCAAAGTGTAATAGGGTCGCGGTGCTCCCGACGGCACAGTGTATAAAACTTATACTTGCCATCGGGACGCTACTGCGCCCCTTGATATGTAATCATCGTATCTTGCTTACCAATCATAAATTTGTCTAATAAGAAAGACATTTTATATTGTCAAAAGTTGTACTTATGTAACTTATTTACTTTATGAGCATTTACTCTACTAAATTATAACGACATCATATCGCCGCTCTCTACGAAGACTAGCACATCCCAAATCTCTCTGGAATAGTAGTAGTTTTTATTTGTCGCCGCGAGGACTAATATATTTCGCTCCCTTCCCGCAAAGCTTAACACTTTTCACAACTTTGCTGCGGAAACTAGCATTTTTTACGAAAACGCTAGTAGTTTAAGGGCGTTATGCTTAAACAATTGATGATATTTATAATCGTCAAAGTGGTACATAGTAACATTCACATATAAAAATTCAGCTAGTCCAAAAATTATTAAATTATCATAAGTTTTTCTCATACTACAAAAGCATTAGTTTGAAACGTACTACTCTTCGCGGCGAAAAGTGAAAAGTGCTAGTCTTCGGTGCGAGATCTAAAACGTACTACTCTTCGTACGGACCGACGATATAATATAACTGCATATAGACTATTACAATAAGGGAATTTTTACTCTATTAATTTTATTTTGATACATGGCTTATATTTACGATTTTCTTTGTCCTCTTTACCATTCGTATTGTAAATTTTTCTTTGCTTCTTGTTTTTTAAGTTAGGCATTTGTTTTCCAACGTTTACGTTTAAGCGTCTCTTTACAATCTACTTTTTTTGGATTTCTTGTTTCATCTTTGTTGAATTTTTCATTTCCAACATTTCTCAACAATGTAAAAAGTTGTCTTCTTAACTTTAGTTTTGGTAAAAGGGCATTTAATATTTGAACATTTTTTCGATCCAAGTGTGCAGCAATTAAATACCGATCAAGTCTTGAGTACTTGCCGGCACAATAAGGACAATATGATACTTTAGCATACCATTTCCCAACTTCATCAGATGTTGCAATAGATGGTTCCTTGCGCTTGAATGAAATTGAAGCTTCGGGAATTTGTCTGACATACGAACTGTTTAAATCGACTTTGTTATACTTTTTGCCATTGGCCATTTGTTCTTCTTCGCTGTCACTGACTTCCGATTCTGCAGAGCTTCCGCTACTTACTCTTGGAGCAATAAGAGAACCATCTGAAGAATCGTCATCACTTATTGATTCATGATTTCTTTTTCTTGAATGCTTTAACTCTTTATCATTTGTTTTGAAAGCATCGTATCGCGACTTTCTTTTGGAATTACAGGATCGTTTACTGCGGCTTTCTTTGTCAGTATCACTTAAATCGTCAGTATCACTTGAGTCATCGCTATCCGAGGTCTCTTCAGCAGACAATTCAATACGAATTTTCTTGCGTTTTCTTTTTCGTAAATGCCTACCATCATTCATTTTAGGAGCATCGTAGCTAGACTTTCTCTTTACGCTGAACTCCTCTTTACTCGAGTCATCACTATCTGAATAGCCTTCATCGGATCTTTGATCTTCGTCATTCTCGATTCTTCGTTTTACCATTGTAGCTGAAAAGTAAAAAGTTTCTTATAAATAATTTTGTCACATTGCTTCCCAAGGAAGTTTGTAATAGTAATTTTTTGAGTTTGTGTAAAAACATGTAGTAAGTATGTTTTAATACGTTTTTAGTCGAAAAATAGTGTTTTAGAAAAATGTCCGTACAGATGTATGTGTGTGTGTTCGTTCGTATACGCGTGTATCTCAGCTTCTACTAAGTGAATTTAAAGCCATCAGTATCATTTTCTTTGTTTATACCCTACTAGAGCTTAAACAGCGCGCTTCGCGCACCCTATAACCTAAAAGACGCTTAGCCTTCCTAACTTAGGCGCATGCGCACTACATGAGCCAATCACACGTCTATTTTAGCTTCACAACATCTGCTCATGACTTTTATGTGGAACATGGGGGGGAAAAGACGTTATTAATAAATGTCAAACTTCAAAAAATGAATAAAACCATTGTCGGTATGAAACTAATCTTATATAATTAGCAAATTAAATCTCACTAATAAACCATTAAGAATCCCTGGTAGAAAATACGCCATAATCTATGGCCGGTCTACTAACTAGTGCCCATATTTTTTTAGCATAATATGTTGACATAATATGCCCACATTACGTTGAGTACTTGACTCCACCAAGGGGTTTATAACCTCGAATCCATAAACTATATACCTCATGTATAAAAGTATATACAAGCATATTATACTGACTAACTTAATATATATTGTTCAAGTGAAAATATTATAAAAGGTGATGTCCATGTATGCAAAATCATTAATGATGAGGTCTGCTAAGTGATTTTCATAGTTCTTTGTATCTCATCAGTATATGCAAGCCAGTTACTGTCCACGTTCAAACCTATCATGATTATGTTAAATCCAAGATATTGAAGTTCGATGTCTGTTCTTTTGCGTAGAGACTTGTTCAATTATTCTAAAATAGACTGCGATGACAGTGAACAAAAGCTAATGAGTTCTAAATATATATGTATAAACTAAAATGGTGGAATGAGTGAGGGAAGGTTGGGTGAATAAATCAAACACAAAACACAATGAATTTCGCGGGAGAAAAAGGCGACTTGCCTCGGCGTAAAAACTCTCACGGAGCAGAGAGAAAAGCCGGGACAAGCCTATAGCTTTATTTTAGAACTTGTGAAATTATACAAGGTAAAGTGACTCTAGGATAGACCAAACAAAAAGAGAGGAAGAACGCAATTATGACTAAACGCAATCGCCGCGAGGTACCTTTCGCACGCTGGAGAGCTCTCCTACCTTTCGCGGGACGAGACGTGGACGGCGCGACGTAAAGCCCTGGCCGCACGTGGGTGGGATGCACCTTCCTCGGTCATAGGACGCCTCGGCGTCTCGAGGGAACCTATCCTGGACCACGGGCAGACCTTTTCAGCCCTGCCGCGTAGGTAGCGATCGCCGGGTGGAGATCGGCACGTCGAGGAAGCTCGAACGTGGCCGAAGTCCCAACTCACGAAGAACACACACAAACAGCACGCCGCTCGCAAATGCACACACACTACGCGACACACCAAATACAAAGGCGGAAGAGTCGATCGTCCTGAAAAGGACGTTAATAACGACTCGATTCGCACGCAGGTTACAGTGAGTAATTCGCAAGACGCAGGTAAAGGTAGCGCAATGTCGACTGATAACTCGAGAGGAGCTGTCAGAACTAGTCGGCACGTGCTCGCGAGCCCCCAATCCCGCGCGATACTGAGACGCCCCTGGCGGCGCGCGCATGCGCTCGCCCGCTCTCGCCGCAGCGATCGACGCGCTACGGCGCGAAATTCAAATCTCCTTAAACGGTCCTACATAACCCGAACAGACAGTTTTTACTTAAGTATCTTGGTTCTGCTTTTGATCTTGAACCCATGGCTTCGGCGTCAAAATTTACAAGTATGTCTATACATGAAAATCAAATTCATATCAGCTAGAATGATTTCAACTTAATATATTGTTTCAACATGCCAATACAAATTAAGATGCAAAATTTTAGCCCCCTACGTATGATACTTTTTGAATGAGACCAAAACAAAATTGTAAAACAAGTAATCGGAATCAGTAAGAATATTGTTTTTTCTCTTATTCAAAAAGTATCATACGTAGGGGGCTAAAATTTTGCATCTTAATTTGTATTAGCATGTTGAAATAATATATTGAGTTGAAATCATTCTAGCTGATATGAATTTGATTTTCATGTATAGACCTACCTGTAAATTTTGACGCCGAAGCCATAGGGTTCAAGATCAAAAGCCGAACCAAGACAGTTAAGTAAAAACTGTCATCGCAGTCTATTTTAGAATGATTGAACAAGTCTCTACGCAAAAGAACAGACATCGAACTTCAATATCTTGGATTTAACATAATCATGATAGGTTTGAACGTGGACAGTAACTGGCTTGCATATACTGATGAGATGCAAAGAAATATGAAAATCACTTAGCAGACCTCATCATTAATGATTTTGAACACATATACGCCACTTTTTATACAGTAATTGCACTTGCACAACACAAAATCAGTCAGTACAGCATGCTTGTACACTTTTATATGAGCGTGTATGCACATCCATGTGTAGGGTTAAGTTGCCACTTTTAAAACGCACCTTTGAGAAAACATATCTAGATGCCTTAATACAATATCTGGATTTTATTTATATGATTTGAATATTTCTAATAGGGATAGTTAGTTGTTTTTTAACACAACAAATATATTTCAGTCCAAATATAACCCTAAATATTAGAAACATAATATTTGCCATAATTTTTGACATATTATGCCCAAATACCGTCTCCTGGTAGCTGGGGTATATAGGCATAATATGTCGCATAATCTGCCCACTCAACATAAAATACGGCATATTATGGGCACTTGAGCCTCAATTTTCTACCAGGGTAAAAAGAGCTCACATTTTAACTAGGACAGTAAGTACGGCTAGATAGTAGAACCTCGTCAAATGAATTTTAAGAAAGTCTAATATTTAAACTCACACTTTGAATTCCGAATACTAATCTCAGAATGTTGCGTTACTTATTTGCTAAACAGTTTCAATGCTCTATTTACCGTTAGGGTTTCATACTTAAAATAAGTAGCTCTTTTAAAATCTCAGACCTTAATAAAGCTGAAAATTTTATTAAGAAAATAATGCAAATACCTTTAACATCTATTTCCAAAAAATAATAGATAGAGCTCACTTCAAATCTCAAAAAATTTACAGTGGTCACAGTAAAAATAATAATAATAGAATAATTTAAATCAGGAAATAAATTAGTTAAGGTTCCAATAATTATTTGCCATTTATTTAATTACTGCGGTAATTATATAGATATTTGTCAACAACCTAGACATAATTAGTTGCACATATGACTAGGAAGTCGCGGTTTGAGGTTAAAATGCTGCACAGTTTTGACTCTTTATATTTATACACTTATTTATACGCGTGCATTTTTTTCTTGAATCTGTTTGTTTTTTCTAAATAAAAACAATCACCTTGAGTTTGAAAATGAAAAAAATACATACTCAAGACAAAACTCTTGTTCTTTATGAGTACAAAAAATATATAGCAACATGAGCCTAGGTAGATTAAAATTCATTTAACGGAAGCTAAAATCTAAGCAATGCAGTTTTGAGTTATATGGGTATACAGGGTGAGAAATACAATTTTGAATCTTAATATTAAACCCTGTTGAAAAAAGTAGCGTCAGTAAATGGTGTTAATAAATGATGTGATTGGGCCTGTCACAAATAGGACTAAAAATAACATATTATCTTATGACGTCATTTTCTGTATATTTTGATCGTATGATAATAACACGATGGTGCAGCATCTAACAGTCTATCGCACTCACGGTTTGATGTTAAAATATCGCAAAAAGATGCATTAAAATTCCACGAAAATGCGAACATAGTACGTCCGTACTAAGAACTCCTACAGACTATAACGACAGTATGGAGAATAAGGCTTGCGACATTAGTTTTAAATAATTATAAATATTATTCTTAAAATATGTGAATAATAAGAAGTGGTTTAGAGCCAAGCAAATATTAGAATATTGTTATGACCGAGCTCGAACGTTGCGCGATTCGAACGCTGAGAATCGCGCATAGCGACCCCTAGCAACGAGATCAACGGCGTCGCGGATGTTATTGTTTATGTTCAGTCTGATCGTGACAGCTGATGAGAATAGTTGTGCTTACGTTCGAATAAAGAGTCTGAGTTTAGGTGTGTTTTTCTATAAATACGTGTTGATATCTTTATTACCCGAACCTGATCATAACATTTTGGGGGTTCGTCCGGGATAATATTTCCGGGAAGTGATCAGAGAAGATTTATGCATTTACGTTCCGGCAAGATTACAATGGTTACAAGAACACCAACCAATGCTCGACCAGTTCCATCACCTCAACCGTCACTCACTGCAGCGAATATGGAGATAGTAGGATTGAAGAGAAGGTTGGAGGAAATTACTCAAGAACTCGATGAAGAGCGAAGATTGAGGGATCATTGCAACGAGGATGCATTGAATTTACAAAGGGAACTCCACGCTCGTGAAACAGAACTATTGGATGCTCGTCGCCTCAATGAGGAACTTGAAGAAAAGATTCACCGATTGGAAGATCAATCGGTTCGGAGAGAAATGTTCAATGACCAAGAACAGAGGACTGCTTTGAACGAGGAGATAGCGAGACTAAAAGCTCTGAATAACGGATTGATGGCAGAACTGCGAGAACTACAACAACAAATCAGTCAGCTAAGTCGTTTACAAAATAGAAACACACATTCACACACAACAGGAACAGAGAACACTAGAGTCAATAACATTGGATTATTTCCGAATCAGAATAGGTTAGGGTTTAGAACCCCTGTTATTGATCCATTGATTACTGGAACACGTGGTGTAGGCTCCAATGTAGGCAATTCTGTTTTACCAAACATTGAACCTATCCACTCAGGAACAGATTTGGGTTTAAAATTGAAAGTTAGTGATTACGATGGTTCATCGCCTCTTCGTGAATTCTTAGTTCAATTTCAAGTCATTTCTAAAGCAAATAATTGGACATCTGAATCTAAAACTGTAGCTCTTATTTCTTGTTTGAAAGGAAGGGCAAGATCAATTATTGTTGAATCTGATTCTACTTCTTCGAATTTCGATAGTTTGGTGTCACGTCTTGAACTTCGTTTCGGCGATAAACATTTGGCACCTACTTATCACACACAATTACAGAATAGGCGTCAACGTTTCGATGAAGATCTCCCAACCTTGGCTGCTGATATTGAGAGACTTACTACTTTGGTTTATCCAGAATGTCCATTTGAAGTTCAAGATAAAATTGCTTGTACCCAATTTCTTTCTGCTATTTTTGATTTGACGACCAAGGATATCCTTCGTATGGAAAGTATAACTTCTCTCAAAGTTGCTCTTGCTCGTGCTATGGAAATAAAAGTTATTCGTGATTTAAATAGGAGAGATGCCTCAAGGAGTAAGAATGACACATACAAGACTGGAATCAACTCTTCAAATTCTCTAGTCTGAAGGTCCTCAATCTTTTAACAAACAGAAATCTCAAGATTTCTTTAAGAATTTTGAATGCTGGTTGTGTAGTCAGAAAGGTCATATTAGTTTGCATTGTCCAACTCGAATGAGTAGCCAGGGAAACTAGGTTATGTTGAACTTTCTAGAGCAAGTTCAACAGAATTTAACAAGACTCCATCACACACACACACACCCTTCTCTGATTGATTATCATGTTGGAAGAATTAATTACCATTATTGAGTTCCTACTCAAATAGATTTTATTTTGATGGTTTCATTAATGAGAAAACTTGTATTTTTAAAGTAGATTCTGGTTCAGATGTAACTATTATAAACTCAAAATTTGTAGAGCCAAAAGATATAAGAATTCCTATTAATTTTACAACTCTTAAGTATCCAACTGGGGAAAAGGTACCAGTTGAATTTTTGATTTCAGCTTCGATAAAATTGGGTGATCATTTAGCTAATTTGGATGGTTTTGTTGGGAATATTATTGATGATTGTATACTTGGTAGTGATTTTCTTGATGCAACTGGTATTTCAGATTCAATAATTAAAATTATTTTAAATACTCCAAGTTCAATCAACAATAAACAAATTTCGAGAATAGTTGATTCTTCTAAGAATGTGCCAGAGACATTGCAAGAACATTTTCGACAAGAACTCTGAGAACTTGGATCAAGATCAACGATGGAGTTTTGCCAATCTTCTTCACGAATTTCAAGAGATCTTTCAAGATGAGGACGTTACTGGAAAATGTAATTTGGTTGAACATAAAATTCAATTGCTCCACAATCAACCAATCAAACAGCCTATTCGAAGACCACCTATTCATCAAGCTAAGGAATTGGACGAATGCATAGCTGAGATGTATTCTCAAGGAGTTATTGAAGAATCAGACAGCTCTTATTGTTCACCTGTAGTTCCCAAGAAGAAGAAGGATGGAAAAATTCGTTTTTGTATTAATTTTCAAAAAATTAATGCAATTACAATTAAGGATTCATACCCTTTACCAAGAGTTGACGATACTCTTGATAAACTTGCAGGTTATTCATGGTTTTGTACTCTGGACTTAAAAAGTGGATATTGGCAAATCAAGATTCGAGAAGAGGATAGAAAAATCACGGCTTTCTCAATTGGAAAAGGACTTTGGCAATTTACAGTTATGCCATTTGGTTTATGCAATGCACCTGCAACTTTTCAACGTTTAATGGAAAAATTACTCAGAGATTATCTTTCGGATTTCTGTTTAGTTTATTTGGATGATGTCATGGTATTGGGAAAGTCATTTGATGAAGTAATAATTAACCTGCAGAAAGTGTTTGTTCGTTTTAAAGAAGCTGGATTACGTCTTAATAAGAAGAAATGTGTTTTCTTCAGCAGGCAAGTTGAATATCTTGGATACATCGTTTCAGGAGAAGGGAAGACGGCTGATCCAAAGAAGATTGAATCTGTTGTAAATTGGCCAATTCCACATAACAAGAAGGCTGTTTTGAGTTACGTGAATTTCTGTGGTTACTATAGACGACTTATTAAAGGATTTGCTGACATAGCGAAACCTTTATATAAGTTAACTGAAAAATCAACTAAATGCACATGGTCAGAGGATTGTCAAAAAGCTTTTTCAAAATTAAAAGAGGTCCTTACGACACCTCCAATCTTAGCATTTCCTTCTCTTTCATCTGAATTTATTTTAGATACTGACGCTTCTGATAATGGAATTGGGTCGGTTCTTTCTCAGAAGCAAGATGGGATTGAACGTGTGATTGGTTTTTATAGTAGGGTTCTTTCAAAACCAGAGAGAAATTATTGCGTCACTCGACGTGAACTTCTTGCTATTATTGAGTCGTTAAAAAGTTTTCATCATTACCTTATTGGTAAACCTTTTGTCATTCGGACTGACCATTCTTCTTTAACTTGGTTATTGTCGTTTAAGGAATTGGATGGACAATTGGCTCGTTGGTTAGGGAAATTGGATCAGTACAACTACAAAATTATTCACAGAAAGGGCAATTTGCACAGGAACGCTGATGGACTTTCAAGACACCCTTGTGAAGATTTTTCTTGTAAATATTGTTCTAGAGTATAAGAAAAATTCAATAATGTGGAAACTATTTGCCTTATTATTTTTGAAGAAAACACATTAGAAGAATGGAAAAAGAGTCAAGCAGACGATGAGGAAATTTCTTTTATTTATCAAACTAAAGAATCACAGAAGAAACCAGGATGGCAAGATATTTCTTCGTTGGATGAATTCATCAAAATCTATTGTTCACAATGGGATTCGTTGGTATTAATTGATGGACTTTTGTATAGAGAATGGGTTTCAACGAATTTAGATTACAAAATACGTCAATTAGTTGTTCCTCAAAATAAAATCAAAGATATTTTGGAAGAAGCACATGATTCACCGTCTGGCGGACATTTCGGAGTAAATAAGACTTTAGATAAAATTAGAAAAAGGTTTTATTGGGCTACTTGTGTAACGATGTGGACTTTGGGGTGAAAACCCCATCACCACTCACGTTAATATTCACGATTGCTGAAGGCACTCTTTAAATATCCCGACCGAATTTGTTAACGGCGCCAGGTCGGAGATACGCACCTATGCACAACTGCTCTATTCGGGTTTCCGGCTAGACTAGACTAGACTCCCTCTCTCTGAGGAGATTCGGCCGAGGAAAAAGGGAAAATAACAACACTCACAATTAGCGACTCTTTCTTAATTTATTTTGCTACTAAAATCCGGCAGTAATTTACTCGACTGAGAGAAAGAATTCCGACTGCTATGCTTACAATCACGAATAACCCCGCGTCGATATTTACAAAACCTCTATTAAAAATCTCACTCAACTCTCGCACTACAAATTTCGGGCTACGATTAATAACCGACAAACAAATGCCACGAGGCAGCAACTCTGACGATCAACCTTTTCCGGCTTATTTTGTCGCTCGCGATTAATCGAGATTACTCTCAATTCCACGACTACCTTTTCTTTTTACTCAGCTTCAACCTCCTTCCTCTCGTTCGGATGCTGGCTCGTTCTCTGTGAAAACGCGCGAAAAACGACTAAATACCTCTTGGTAAAATCGGAGTACTGCAGGGCTGCTTGTGAGGCTGCTGCGGAAATCCAAGTGAGCGAGTCGTCGTCTCGCCGCGCGACGCGACGCCTCGCGTACCTTCTCACGCATGCGCACAACATACTTGCATTCTTTACAATGGTTTTACAATCTTTCCGGCAGAACATTCTTTACATGACTTATCATAACCCACTCCAGGTTGCACACACTTTCCATTCTCGGTTTACAATAATTTCTACGCATACATTTTCGTCGATTACAAGATTACCCACACAACGGCGCAACACACATACACACGCGCGGCACGTATTCTCGCTCGCCACGGCGAGAGGTTTCCCCCTCCCGGCCGCTCGCTCGTTCTTGGGCTCGAGCCGCCCCGGTAGGTATCGGTGCCTCTCGTCTCGACAAGTGTGCGTGAGCGGCGATATAGTTATAGTAGTCCGACTGGCGTAGATGCGGTGCGGCGTAATGCGACGTTGGCTGCTACTTTGTTCCTCTCTCTCTCTCTCTCGCCCGGCCGCCAACTATATTGTCGACTGCTACTCCGGCGGTTCATCTCTCTCTTTCTCTCTCATGCAGAGTATGGCTACTCGGCGGTGATTCGGCTTCTCTCTAAAATTGCATACCAAACTTATGAGTATTAACTCTTGGTGATGCAGCTCCGACAGAGAGTAGCATGGGTGAGAGAGAGAGAGAGAGAGACCAATACTAACAAAACGGTCACCCCGTCGCACTTGCAAAAGAGATGTGGAAAATTGGTGTGAATCTTGTAAAGTTTGTATTTCAAAGAAAGGTCCTCCAGATAAGGGTCATGGTGAGTTGAAAATCTATAATTCAGGAGTTCCATTTGAAAGACTTCAAATGGATATTTTAGGCCCATTTCCACTTTCTTCTTTGGGCAATAAATTCCTCTTAGTTGTGACAGATTGTTTTTCAAAATGGGCTGATGCTTTTCCTCTCTCAAACATGAGAACAAAAACCATTGCTCAGGTTTTCGTTGATCAGATTATTTGTAGGTATGGAGTACCTTTGGAAGTAGATACTGATCAAGGAACGAATTTTAATTCGAAATTGATTAAAAATTTGTCTAAATTGTTAGGAATCAAGAAGACAAGAACAACACCATTACACCCACAGTCGAATGGACAAGTAGAAAGACAACACCAAACACTTCTACACTATCTCACAAAATACATACATGATAATCAGAAAGACTGGGATCGTTGGGTTTCACTATTTTTGTTAGCTTACAGGTCCTCCAAACATGCGACGACCGGAGCTACTCCAGCTGAGATGTACACCGGTTTTGATCTGAGGCTTCCTTTGGACTTGATTCGAGGGTGTCTACCAGAGGAGGTTGAGATTGAAGGAGACGGGGACTACGTACACAGGCTTCGGAGGAAACTCAGCGAGATCCATAAAATGGCACGAGACCGGATGAACTTACAATCTGAAAAGACGAAGTCTTGGTACGACAAACGAGCTCTCAACGTTGAATATTCCCAAGGCCAAAAAGTTTGGTTCTTTAACCCTCGAAGAACCAAAGGAAAAGCACCAAAACTTCAGTCGAATTGGGAAGGACCTTGGGAAGTTGTAAGAAAAATCAATGACGTCGTTTATTGTATTCGTCGTTCACCAAGACACAAACCCAAGATAGTCAACATCAATCGTCTTGGGACTTACACTGAGAGAGACACCCGATAATGAAGACTGCTATGCTCACGGTTCTTTTTTTTCGAACGGATTTTTCGACCAACCCTATGTTGAGCAAATAAGATGGATAATTGGAATGAAAAGGAGATTGTTCAAGAGACGGGTCCGTCTTAGTCTTGCAAGTGATGATTGGTTCGCATCTGTAAGCACTGCTCGGTAACTTGATGCCTAGGATGGGTCAAGGTAGAGGATGTTGATGTCGGTTCCTGTAAGTCATCATTGGATTGTAAGAGGATCAACCCGCTTGAAGGATGGATGGTTATGATTGTCGGGTCGAACCTGATCATAACAATATAAAGGCAAAGAAACCTTGGCACATTGTACATTATTACTTGTTAAAGGGACGTGGGAGCTACAGCTTCCCAAATACGCCACAGGTATTTCGTATTTTAAATGCCAAAACAAAACTAAAAGTCTAATTAACATTTTCTTGCAGTAGAATGATTCATTAAACTTAAGAGAATGGCGCAGTGCTATTTACATTGATAGAAATCGAAAAAGAAAAAAGTCTATTGGTACTACTTTGTTTTAAGATTAGCGCTGTGATCACGATGGAATCGCGTACACACCCATTTGTATTTCAAAACTTGTTGTGAAACTAAGACTCCAATTGACAATTTCTTACAGTAAAATGATTCTTTGAATTGTCACAGACGCACACGTCTGCAACGCGAGCTGCGAGTCGAGTCAGCGATAAGAGCTGGCCGAGCTACACTACGATGCACAGCTTACGCTTGCGTCGCAGCGGTAGCACAGTGGTCGTGCTTCATGGACGAAATAAGCAAAGAATTTGCCATTGCTTGCAACTCCTATTGGGCCATCAAGCAAAAAAACATCAATCACAAAGATAGCGCAAACTTTTTCCCAGCTATAAACAGCATTTTTCGACCAACACAGCTTATCAATATAGACAATATAAAAATTAAAAGCACAGACTATCACACAATAAACAGACTAAGCCTGGATCCAAATAAGATGACCAGAAACGACGATCACCTTACTGCCAGGGATGTTACCACAAGCCTCGGCTCTCACTTCGAACGTGTCAACGCGGCCAAACTGCCCAATCTGAATAACGCAGTTCACATAAAGATCGAAGCCCTATACAACCAGATAACAGATTCAATGACACGTCGAGCAAACAAGAGTCAAGATCCGCAAAATAACATATTTTATTCAGTATATGATACAGTCCGTGTACTTAAAAATCTAAAAAACAAAGTCTCTTCTGGGATTGATCAAATTCCCAATCTTGCTTTAAAAAATCTACCAATCTGTTACGCCAAATATTACACTGTTCTGTTCAACAACATCATCAACAGCAGCTACTTCCCAGATAGATGGAAAACAGGCAAAATACTACCTGTCCCAAAGAAAGACAAAAATCCTAGTCTATCCGAAAGCTACAGACCCATCAGCTTGCAGCCCAACATCAACAAGGTCCTTGAAGCTCTCCTCAACACGACCATCGTGCGATTCACTAAAACCAACAAAATCATTTCGAACTTCCAATTTGGATTCCGGCACAACCACTCAACGATCAACGCTGTGCACACCCTAACTGCAAATGTTTGCCAGTACCTCAACCAACATGAGATGGTCGGAGCTTGCCTTATCGACCTTCAGCGCGCTTTCGACTCCGTCTGGATCAAAGGGCTTTTATACAAGCTGACCGAGCTTATGTTTCCAAAACATATAATCTACCTCACATGGCACATGATGCAGAACCGAAAATTTATTGTTTCCATCGGCAAAGACACCTCGTCACAAGCCTTCTCAATCGAAGACGGTCTCCATCAAGGCATGGTTAATGCTCCAATATGTTTTAACATTTATACGCACGAAGTACTAAACATGTTCGGCCAAAATCAAGAAAACAAAACTCGCGCTATCGCATTCGCAGACGACTATATCGCCTACGTTGGAGGGAAATACCCTAACGAAATCAAGCCTAAGCTAGAAGAATTATGTAATAAGATCAACGACTACTACAAGGACTGGCTGCTCACTATAAACCCAGACAAATGTGAGACCATCCTCTTCAGGCTACCAACAACCAAAAAAAAGTGATGGATTGGCGAAACTTCGAAATACGGATACTCAACCAAGATAATGTGTTAGATAAATGAGGTAAAGCAGAGGATTACTGATTATAACAATGTGGATTTATTGTTCTCCTTCTATGTACAGCTATGCGTCGCACACACCTTGTGTATTCGGCGACGGCTCGTTCCCAAGAGAGCGATGTGCGAGACTCGTTTAGTCTCGACACCGCAAGTAGTCATGTGACTCACACTCATACGCGAGAGGGGATACTTGCATGTGTGCGTTCCCTCACACACTCGTTAACGCGCTCACTCATTCTAGCACGAACTATACTATACATACAGTCAAATGTACTATATTCTCAATATAATGTTAGCATGACGATCCCACACAAGCAAACGGTAAAGTACCTGGGCATTCATCTCGACCAAAGGTTACGCATCAATTCACACATCGATATACAGCTCGAAAAAGCCTCCAAAGCTTTTAGAGCTAACTCTAAACTCTTCCATAGTAGACACCTAGGCAGCAGAGCAAAGTTCATTTGTTATTCGCTGCTAGTCAGGCCCATCCTCACCTACGGAGCACTGATCTGGTATAATACAAACGCCTCTACCATGGAAAGAATCAGAGTTTTCGAGCGTCAGTGCCTCCGCACTTGCCTTAGCACCTGGCGATCCCAAAAGTCCGATTACCGAAGATACGTCCAGAACAAGACCATTTACCAAAGGTCAACTTACCTAGAATAGACAATTTTATTCTAAAAATTTGTCGCAACTACTTCGCCTCTACTAAGCACAGTAGTAACCCAGAGATCAAGAAATTTGGCTCACTAACACCGATAATCTGGTAAAAGTCAAATGCGGTGACTATCTACCACCTGAAACCTTCCTCCTCCTGGACAAACAAGGATACCTGCAAAATGTACCTATCATATACCACTGGAGCCGATCTAGAGCAAACAAAGCTATACCAGCTAGACGGACAATCACCGCATACAGGAAAAATACTGGTGGTTGGCCGACTCCAAAGCCGTTGCTGAAATCCGAAGGCGCACCCGCCATAAAAATAGACGACCCAGGAACACGACAGGGACGATCCAGTCTCCTCAAGATCTACAAGAGCACCGACCAACGCCAACGCAAACTACTGCTTTAACCTCTCCAGCTGACAACAGTGCCAGAGTCTAACTAGACTATTAGTTAATCTGTACATTTGTAAATATCTTTCTCTAGCCATAAGCAAAATCAAAGATAATAGTTTTTTTTACTACACACACGCTATGTTTTCCTATTCTTAAATTCGACAAATAGTGTGTAAATGCTTTTTACAACATAGACTCAGCGATCAATAATATTCCAAATCCTGCCAACGTTTGTATTTGAGAGCCCTGCATGGGCCATTTTTACTATTAAGTCAAAATGATGTACCTTTCAATTATTTCTGTACTACACCTATCATATATGTATCTTAGTGAAATAAATCAATTAAAAAAAAAAAAAAATCGTGCTTCATGGCTCGCATCTCGGGGCTCCGGGTTCGATCCCATCCACCGTCTGCTCTTTTTCACTTCCGACTCGTTCTCCTCCCGGTCTGTTACACTTGGCATCCCTTCGTACAGTAGATCGCCGGTTTAGAACCCGGCTAAATAGATCTTACTGAGTGTCCGAATCCCACAGATTTCTACATTACCCTCCAATAACTCCGCTGATCAGGGGCCGTATTCTCTAACTGTGTTCACTGTGTGTCACTGTGTGGTGCTCGGCACAAGCGACACACCGAGACAGTTCAGATGTGAAGAAAAAAATGGCTGAAATAGCGATGTTTTTAGGTTTAGCAGTCGTTTCTAGTCGTTTGTAGGGGAGAAATCGCGCTTTAAAAACGAAATAAAATGTGTTTCGTGAGATTGTTATTTATATCTCGTCGACTTGTAGCGACTTACAAATATGTATATGAGTCAATTTTGTGTGGATTCATATACACAATAATGAAAAATATGTGTAGATTAGAATAAAGATTTCACATTAAGAAATGGTACTATAAATCCTTTAAGGTTAAATGTTTATATCTTGGAAACAGCGCTAAATTTAAAAAATACCTATGATGTCATTTTATGGAAAACTATTAAGTTATATTTTCCAAAAACAAAAATTTGATTTAGAATAAAAATAAAACCAAATAGTTTCAAGCATATATGTTGGAAAATGAGGTAAAGCAGAGGATTATAATAAACAATAATTGATTATTTATTAGACTTCTTCTTTTACAGCAACTATGTATAACGCCGTGTACACCATGTGTACTATGCGACGGCTCGAACCCAAGAGAGCGATGTGCGAGACTCGTATAGTCTCGGCACTGCTAGTAGTCATGTGACTTACACGCATACCGCCAGAGGGTATACTTGCATGTGTGTGTCACAAATACGTGGAAATTCCAAAATTTTACTGGTACCAGTCAACCTTAATAATCGGACCGCTTATTTATTCCGCAATAACGCATGTCACTCGGAATATATGGGCATGTCTTCTTCACTTATACTTGGTGTGTAGTAAGTACGTGCCGAGATTATAGTAGGCGCTTTCTCTGAGGATTTCCAAAGTGAACACTAGTACTAGTGTATATATATTGTGTGATATTTGACGACTGGTGGTACTAGTCGTTAGCTTTTCAGATGGTGATGACTTGATGCGAGACTATTATATTCGCGATTTATATATGTATATATGTATTTATATATGTATGTATTTATTTATATATTTATACCAGCAGTACGTGCTTTTTCCTGAGTGAAGATGTTATTGCTGTAGATTTACCTGGGCGATGTTTTTGTATTTATGGATCAGGAGAGCGATGCGTGCATCTGATGTATTTTTGTGTATAAGTATACGCAGCGGAAGTCAGCGATCAAACAATGTATGTGAGATCGGTTTGCACGAGTTTGTACAGATCGAGACGGCAAACTTCCGCTGTGTCACTTTTCGATTGTAAGTATACACTTCACTCTCTGATGTGGTCTAAGTAGACGTTCGCGGCAGTTTCGCAACTTTCATCTCCTGGGTGGTCTTGAGTTTTTTGTCGTAGAAAGAAGTAGCGCAAAAAGTATTGAGCATACTTGAGATTAAAAATCGGTTTGTAATCCGTTTTGCTAAAGTTACTCGAAAAATTCTTGCTATTTTATATAGTTTGTTAAAAGTTTTGCCAATAGAACGATTTTTTATAGTTTATTTAAAAAAATAATAATAATCACATAGGCATTTGCTACTTACCATCATAGTTTCGTGTATACCCATATCTACAGTTTGTCTTATGTAAATTCACACAGCTTCCGTTCACAGATCACCTTCACGCAGATAAACTGCTATCACCCAAATAAAACAACAGTTTAGCCGTTAAAATCCCGAGCGCATACCTGTCCCCGCTTACACTCACAACAAGAGCTCCTCGAACTAGCTTATAGCCATCGCAAAATCTGTACACAGTACACATTTTTGTACACAGTTCACATACATGTTGAAATATAGTGTACACAGTACACTATATTTCAACAATATATCTATACGTTTATTATAGTTTTGTAATAAAAATTTCGTAATAAATATATATGTACATGAATGATTTCGCCGCGCCGCGGCGCCGCCGCAATATGAAAATAGTGCCTTGGCAAGGCAAGAGATGGCAGTACTGTACGGTTTAAGTGGCAGGCGATGCAGAACAGTGATACGAAGTTATGGCTTGTACATACATGGCAATGATGGCATCGTGCTTTGTGTATCTCGTTGTTTTCCAAGGCTCTGAGTAACTGTTTTTAAATATACATTCTTCAAAACCATGGCGAGGCAAAGGCTGGCAAGGTATGATTCAATTCACTTTTACCTTTTTTTCATATACTTTGAAATCATCTAAATGATAGTATTGTCATACGTTTGCTTTATTTTCTCACTTTGTTTTTCATAAATGTACCTGAAAATAATCAATGTCTTTCAGGAATCGCAGGAGCAATAACCAAATTGAAACCCTTGTTTGTTATATGGAACAGCAAGAGGTCAGATTCCTAAGCTCGGTGCTCAAGGTCATCTGAAATTCAAGAGAATGTGGAATGAGTTGACATCTCTATTGAATCGTATAGGCCCATCCCAGAAAACGGTTGACGCTTGGCAAAAGGTTTTTATTTTATCATATTTATATACTTTGATTAATTATTTAATTTGTTTTCTGCTTTAACTGTTCTTCCTCATATACTTTTATCTAACAAGGTTTTCTCCACTATCTTCTTTCGCTTGTATCATATTTGTATTTAAACAAAGTTCATATATACATTTAAATTATTTTGTAGTGTTGGACAAAGTTACGGCTAACTGCTAAAGCAAATAAAGCGAGATATGTGAAAGCTCTCACGAAGACCGGCCACGATGCACCTGATACTGAGTTAAGCCAAATAGATGAACGGATTAGCCAAATTTATGGTGATATGGTACAGGCATTAATATTGGAAGAGAGTTAGGATTCAAGAAACGTATACAATTTATAAGTCATGAAACTCCAGACTATTCTGGTGAGTGCACTCTTTGTATGACAATAACATTATAATCTAAAATTCAACGGTACAATAATTTTTCTTTTCAGATGAACTTTCTTTCTTCAATCCCATCTCTCTTGTGACTGTTAGTTCTCAAAGATTGTTTGCCTCCATTCCATCAAGGATGGATGCTATTTTTGCAGAGTTCACTAACAGTCTGATGTCTCTACAGGAAAGCAATGCTGACAGGTGAGCCTGATTGATAGTAATACAACTTTTTTTTTAAGAAGGCCTGATCCAGTGTAGCTTCAAAATTATGTTCCTATCATTGCATCATTTTTTTTTTAAAGGAAACTATAATTTGTATTTTGGGTTCTGCTGCATTCTTTGATTGTAGAAAAATCTGTATTTTGCTAAGAAATACTCATTAATAGAGCTTACTCATTTCTAATAAAATGCAAAAATATTTTTTGGAAGAACACTGCTTTTAAACAGTACTTAGATAAAGTTTGACTAATTTTTTAATAATTTTTTTCGTTAAGGAACTTATCTTGTACAATGTTTGATTTTTTGAATACTTGAAAATTAGCGCGCTCATTAACTAATTAACAGTGAGCGATACAATCGCCCTTCGTCCTTAGTTCTTGTAGCAGGGGGAGACGGGTTTCCCAGAGATGTCACTTTTTAGCGCGCCAAAACACGCCACGTTTTTTCTTTCATTCGCTCACCAAACATCAACTCGTTAGGATATACTGTTTCCCGTATGTGTTTCGTATTAGGATTTCAAAAATGGCAGAATCTTCTCAGTGAGTATTAAAGTCGTTGTAATTACGGTATAAATAATGGTTTTGCGCGATGAATATGTTTTAACTTTTGTCCTTTTTTGCTGGATGCTTTCTAAGCAAGTTGGAACAAGTATGAATTACGAATACAAAATTCTTTTTACAGGAAAAGGACAGCACGAAAGCCTAACGACGAGCAAATTTTGATCCTCGTCGAGTTTATGGAGAGACACAAAGATCTCGCTAACAACGTTGACGAGAATGCAAGGACAAATTGGAACATGTTAATGACTCTTCTCCACTCAGTGAAGGATAACGAGGGCAACCCGATGGGTGCTAGAAAAACAGTCAAAGGATGGCAAAAAGTAGGGTTTATTTTTATCTTTTCTTATTTTTTAATTTGTCATGTGGTGAAGGGAATCAATAATAAAAATGTTATTTGTTTGCAGACTTGGAATGATCTCGTTACCTCTGCAAGACAGCATATGAAGTTCATGTTGGATGGATCAAAAGATGGGCCAATGCTACCTCACCATGTTAGAATCATTGACGATGTTGGTTACAGAGAAGTTAACTGTATGCCAAACTTGTATTGTAGAAGTGGAGCAACCATGCAGGTACATCAGCCAGCTCAATCGACTACATGCAATCTGCCCAGTACCTCCCAGAGTGACTTCAGAGGTCAATGGTTAATGCAAATGCTTCAGCCACCTCAGTCCTGCATGTATAATATGGCTAGTACCTCCAGGAGTGACTTCAGATACCAAGGTACCATGCAACTAACCCAACTAAGTCAATCGAGTATGTACAACGTGGCTAGTACATCTCGGAATGACTACCGAAGCCAAGCTATGGCGCTACCTCTACCTAGTCAACGGTCAAACCAACAGTACAATCTACCAAGTACCTCCACTTACAACCGCAACCATCAAATCCCAAACCACTCACAATCTGTTTGGAATACTGGAGAACCTGCCCGCAAGGTTATGAGATGGGATACTCCTGGAGCATCGTCAATAATAACGAGCACTTACCATTCATCAAATGGCATGGCAGCAAGTGGATCCGTAATTGATAGACCCACTACATCAACATCAAGGACAGGACCATCAGTGGGAGGTAATATTTATTCATAATAAATCTTACAGTAGTTAGTGCTTACAATTAGATTTGTACCAATAACTGATTTGTATTAAACAAGTTTTCGACTTAATTAATTTTTGCTTCCTCCTCAAGAGGAAGCTTTGTAATAGTAAAATTTTCAGTTTTGCTAATACTTCGTGGAAACGCATTTGGAGGTGTTTGGAGTACGAATCATACGTTTTTAGAAAATGTCCGTGCGGATGGCTGTGTGTGTGTGTGTGTGTGTGTGTGTGTGTGTGTGTGTGTGATTGTGCTGTGTGCTGGTTGTTGTGTGTGTGGTGTGTGCGTATACCGCCCATAATTTTGGAACCAATGCGACGGATCGTAATAAAATTTGACATGGCATATATTTTTTTATGATTCTCCCATTTTATGCGCCATATTATAGCCATTTCTATTTTTGAAAAAATATTTTTGCTTTTTTTATAATGATATGATTTATACAATATATTCAACAATAGTGTATCATAAAAGAACATAAATTTGTCTACTTTTTCCCGCAAGATTTTCTAGATTGACTGATCTGTTCATTTTTTATGATATAAAAGGTAATTTTTTGATAAACATATATAACTCAAAAATAAATAGTTAAATGTTTTGAAAAATTCCATGAGCATAAAAAGAACAAACGATATCTACTGTTTATAAATTTTAAGCAATTTTGGCCGACTAGTTTTTGAGATAAAATCAAAAACTAACAAAAAATGGTTTTTTTTTCGTAACGATTACGGGAGTAAAAAGGTTTAAATGAGTTGAAATTTTAGGAAAAATGAGTTATTCTCCCCTTTTGGATCAGCTTTGGCTGAGGTTCTTTTTGGTAGCTTATGAAACCTTTTAGTTAAAAGATATTAAGATTCAAATTCAGCAATCTCTCACTCCTGTATACTTGTGTACTGACATTTATTATTTTGTTAAACCATATAATTGTAATTTAAAGCTTAGGTATATTTTCGAGAGTTTTATGGTTTTTAAAAATGGTCCGTGCAGATGGTTTTGTCTGTGTGCTGTGTGTGTGTGTGTGTGTGTGTGCGTACGTTATACTGTTATAATTGAAAGTACGTTGATCGATTCGTTATAAGATGGCGACGTCATATATGTTTTCTGATTCTGAATTCGAGTAAATTTTCTTTTAAGATTTAGACTATTTTATGACCATTTTTGAAAAATATTTTTGCTTTTTATTATGATATGATTTATACAATATGTTCAACAATAGTGTACCTAAAAGACTGCTACCCACAAGGTTGAAATATTTTGCCGGCTTCTCCGACGCCCGCGCTCTCTCGTCTTAAGAGAGCTCGGGGCTTCAGTCCCGAGCGGATCTCCGGTGAGACCACTCTCCCAGGAGCTATGGAATATAGAAAACTATTACGAGGTCTAAAAGGCGACTGTGGGAGTACTGAAATGAGCTTTTAAATTTTTAATAGGCGATTATGGGAATATAGAAAACAACTTCAAGGGTCTGAAAGGCGGCTGTGGGTATGTAAAAATCTATTGCAAATGTCAAAAAGGCGACTGTGGAAATACAGAAAACGATTACGATGGTCTAAAATGCGACTGTGGGAGTGCTGAAATGAGCTTTAAAATTTTAAAAGACGATTATGGGAGTATAGAAAACAACGTCAAGGGTCTGAAAGGCGGCTGTGGGTATGTAGAAATCGTGAAAAATAATTTTTTTTTGTGAAAAAGTTATTTTTTACAAAAAAATGAAGCCACCCACAATTTTGTAACTTTCAGTTGTTAACGTTATTAACGATTCCGCAATTACTGGTATTTTTTTTTATTAGGATATATGTAAGTTATTTTAGGAGTTCACGGAGCTCTATCCTTTTGATATCCACCTTAACCCCCACTCCCCTGATACCCCTCCCCTACAAGTGTCTTCCTAACCTATCCTTTTAGTATCGAATAGTAGCGAATATTTAAATCAAAGAATGAGTTCATTGTACCATGTAATTATCTTCCACTAGCAGAATAGGAGGAAGCTAAGTGCCAATGACTTGGCAGCAGTTTTTTTTTTATTGCATTACATGTGATAAATTATCTGTATTTTTGAACGCTTTTGAAGACAAAGGTGTAGAAATAATCTCTACATTAGCGAATCAACTCATAGGATGCTTCGAAAAACAAAACGAAGCTCTAAGTAATGGACTTAATGCTTTAGGAACATCAATATTAGAAACCTTACCAATGATGATCGGCCAGGAGTTCGACAAAGCTTTGAAAAAGGCTCAACTGATACCTGGAAAGGTAGCCGAAGAAACGACTAATGAGGTAAAATAAAACCATTAGAAATTGTTATTATATAGCATCGAATAATTGCAAAACTCTTTGAGATAGAACATCAGCTTTAATGAAAATAGTACATACAATTTATTTAATTATTTAGATTATTTATTTTTATTAATTTAGAAATTGCTTAATGTTTAATGTTTTAATAATATTTTAGGCTGAGGAGATCATTGAGGAGGCAGTCACGGAGCCATGTGCCATATGCCAAGATGCTCTGGTAGACCCGAAGGTCTTAAAATGTAATCATACGTTCTGCAAAATTGTATCAACACATGGATACAGCACAGCAAAGAATGCCCAATGTGCAGACTTCCCATTGACACTGAAGATGTGCCCAAGGACACACCTGAGGAGGAATGGTCATGGGCTACCTTAGCTCCATCGGACAGCGATGACGAGTAATTTGTACACTTTGCATTGTTTTCGTGGGTGTGTTGCATTTATTCGTGACAATCAGCAGATTTTTACGTTTCTTCTTGTGATACAAATAGAGTGACTTAGATAAGTATCAGTTACATTTTAACAAAATCTGTTGAAAATATTGTAAAATTAAATGCAACTTATCCATCAAATAGTACAACAGTGCTGCATAAATTACCTTCTTTTTCTGCATTGTATTCGAAAGATTTTTCGTATAAAGTTCCTACAAGTTTTTTACAGTTGATTAATGTACAAAGCCAACGAATGGCAGTAGTTAGTTAGCAATGTAGTAATGGTAGTTTTGTTTGAAGTCGGTGGATGAGACGCGATGATGATAAGCCAATTTTTACATAATTTCCCTTCACAAAAAGAATAATTAATTTCATAAGCTACTTTTTAGTAAGTACAGCGTTATATGAACAGAATAGATCAATTCTTGCGAAGTAGAATGAAAGGCTTCTATTGAATCTCATCCAGTCGTACAACAGTGTCCTAAAAAGAACTTTATTTTTATATCAGTCACAGTGGAAAGACTTTTTTTTTATTTGTATAATATCGAAAGAAGCATTATCTTCTTACTAATGAACAATACAAACGTGTATGCTTAGTATTTTTGGCTTTGATCGCAATTTAAATAATCAGTATAAAAAAGAGCTTTAAAAAATATTTGTATAAGTATGCATTGAAATGTACAACAGTGTTGGATAAATGACGTTGTTTTTGTCTACATTATGTTCAAAAGATTGTTGCGACAAGTTTTTTATATTTTATTTTATTTGTTTACAAAGACAACGTATGGTAGTATGCGCATTTTTTTAAGTCAATGAATGAGACGTACTGATAACCCGATTTTGACATTACTATGGTTCAAAAAGATAATAATTAGCTTTCTAAGTTACTGTTTGTTAAGTGATGGTCAAAATCGGTCAATTGTTGCGAAGTAGAATGAAAATCTTCTACTGAATCTCATTCTATTGTACAACAGTGTGTCGTATTAAGAAGATATATTATTTTTTTGTCGTCAGAATATTTCTTAAAAAATACTTTTTTTATATTCGTACAACAGTAAAAGTACATTTTTTTTATATCAGTCTTAGTGAAAGGACCCCTTTTTTTATTTATAAATTTAAAGAAGCATTATATTCTTATTAATCCGCAAATTTATATTGCAATTTATATTGTCAGTATAAAGAAGAGCTTCAAATAATGTTTGTGTACGAATCCTTCGTTTAATTTGTACAACAGGGTAGTATAAAATACTTTTTTTTGTATATTTCTATAGGACTCACGACCTCCGTGGTCTGCTTAACAACAACGCACTATTCTAGTGAGAAAGTTAATTGAAGTAAAAGAACAAATGTTGTAAAGAACAAACTTTGTTAAGATTATGTATGTTACATGGGAAAATAACAAATTTTGGTATTCATGGTGTTTTATTAAATTTGGGGTTCAATAAACCACTGTACTGTACATCATTTTATCTTGCCAATGTGGCTAGACTACATATTGCTGATTTTTCCACTGATACACGCTCTTATCGGGCGGGTGGACCTCCAAGCGACAACGGCACTTACCCAGACATATGACTTGTCCGACGTCGTTTATTGCTGTCAAAATAAAGATCTTCCTCGAAACAAAGCTTGTACCTAAGCATAGTATTCATTAATAATACGATTCCTTTCATTGATTCTTGCGATGTTGTTTTCATTCATTTGTGCTCTTTCGTTGTTAACAGCATACTCAACTTCCTCTTGTATATCCTCAAACATCCTGCAATATTAATTTTGACGACAATGAAAAACATAACAATGTCATTGAAATATAAATAGTATATTACGATACGAGTGCGCGAAGTAGGTGATGATCACCTACGCGCACGAGTATCATATACTATTTTTTGACACGAGTGTGCGAATCTACGTTCTTAGCAGATGAGCGTGCGCGAAATTCAGAGTTTCAGGCAAAAAATCAGGCATTTCGCGCACGCTACGCAGCTAGGAAAAATCAAATTTCACACATAGAGGGTCAAAAATAAAATTTTGTGCACATCATGTCCAAACGTACCCATGTCTTCTTCGAAAATTATGCAAAATACAGAAAGCATGAATAAAATTTGTCACTTCATGAGGATCAGAATACAATGTGCGGCATCGTTTGATTCCTTTCCAAACATTTGTCAAAATCCCAATCGTCTGCTCAACATAGCGACGAGTGCCCACATGTTCCAGTGTGTACAAAGAAGCTGGCGATCCTTCAGGCGCGTTCAAAACTGGAGTCAATAATTTTGTCGAAGGAGTATAGCCACTATCTCCTGTAATTAATACAAAAATAAAATAAGGATTTTGAAATTTATTAATTAGCATTATTTTAAAATATTTTTTCATTACCAAGTATGTAATAATACCCTTCTTCTTGCACTATATTGGGATCTTCGCGAAGATTGTCCATGTACTCCTTAGCTTCAGATTGTTGCCATATGAAACGGTCATTGTTGCTGCCAGGGCAAACACGAACGTTGAGAATGTTGTAGTCAGAATCGACAACCTACAATATACAATAATACAATATACAATTAATATAATTAATTTAAACCAATTATGAATAAATATTGATGAAATATTTATGTTACTCACGATTTGAACATTCATTGAGGAGCCTACACAATCATTATGAAATGCTTCTTCGTTCTCACTTGACCTTTTAAAATTCACCAAGAATCCATCAACTACCCCTATTATTCCAGGAATTCTGGTTGTCCTTCTGAAACTAAATACATACAAAATTAGTATACATTTCATTTTTTAATTTTTAAATATTTCTTACCGATTTTGAATTACATCTCTTAGCTGCTGACTTGTTGGGAATTGAATAAACATCTCGGCTAATTCAATAATTGCCTCAATTACTTTCTTAATGTATCTACTAGCTGTTATTTGGCTGACGGGGTGGTTAAAATCTTGACATAAACTCCTTTGAAATGGTCCTTCTGCCAAGAATCTTACTGTTAGCAGGACTTGCAAATGCACTGGAATGGAAGTACTACGAACTGGTCTTAGTCTATTTTCCACCAACTTAATGAGCCGTACAACAACTTCAGCACTCATTCTGAAAATTTAAAGAATATATTACAGAGCACAACAAAAGCATTTTGATGACTCCAAATTTTAACCGAGCACCTCCAATACTCATACACAGGAAATATCATTATTAATTTGGAGCCTTGATTATTATTTGGAGCCATCCGTATAAATAAACTAGCATAACAGCACGATATAAAAATCAGAACAAAATGCATTACTTGTAATATTTTCTGAAGTATTGAGGAGGTAGAGTAAAAGGGTTGGACACATCCCTCAAATGGCGCCTTTTTAATCGAAGCTGCCTAAATCTATCAGCATTCTGATGCTTCTCCTGTGCTTCATTGAAAACATCAAAAAGGAATTCAGCGATTACTTGCACAGCCACTGAAAATTTAAAGAAGTTACATAGGAATGTTAGCACTACAAGCTTAACAAATTAATACATATTTGTAATTCTTACTTTCTGAAGAAAAACAAGGAATAACCAAGAACCAGAAAATAATCCGACTGTAACATTTGTAACAAAAATTTTCCTTCATATAAAAGAATTTAGTTATTATATTTATTATTTACAATTAAACACTTTTTAGTTTTACACCTAACCTCTATGCTCAATACTCATGTCAATACTCACTAGCAGACTAGCTCATAACCTTCTAGCTCCTATACTACCGAGACAACAAACATTCGCTTGCATCAGCGCATGCGCATCAATGCCATTCCACTGCGTGTGTCGCAGTGTGTGAGTGTGTCGCTTAAGTACTCGCTTTTGTCGAGCACCACATGCACATTTAACGAGTTAACACAGTTAGAGAATACGGGCCCCAGCTTGCCCTCAGAATCAGAATTAAAAATAGCCCGCCTCTGGTCGACACACACAGTATGTGCGATCAAGCCTACTAGCATCTGATCTGTGCGCTTAAGAGGATCCGGAACCTCTGGCATTGCTCACATATCGTATTTTCCACCTTACAAAGAGCCTATCCAATATAAACATCTAAAATTTTGAGAAAAAATTCTTGATATAGAATAGTTTACGGTTGGATAAAAATATGTTTAAAAAGTCGAAAAAATAATAATAAATTAGTTCCGCGTTTATCCGCCAGGCGAAAAAAGTCGCTGCAATCGTGAAGCGCAGTACTAAAAATGCATTATAAAACTCGTTTGACCAAAAGAACAACGACCAATAGAGTTCATCCGGAAGCTATTTTGAAAAAGGTATATAACGATCATAAAAATATTAAGTTTTAGTGCCATATGAAAGTATAAGTTATAAAACCGAAATTCCGTCTATGCAGCTAAGTCCGCTTGGAGCTCCCACTTTTACCTTCAGAAAGGAAGAGAAAGAGGTAAAAGTTCGTTTCATTAGAAAACAACAGACGGCGCAGAGTTTAATTTCCCCATCTTTACTTTCCTCAAAGATCGAAAACCGGCAGAATAGCCTGATCACTGCGCGCCAAGGCGCTAACCACATAAACGCGCACAACGGCGTAAGACTGCGTTCGACCGTGCCATCAGCGGCAATGTTACTAAAACAATCCCTATCGGCAACGAACAGACGTATTCTGTAGAACTAAATAAGGTGACTGATTTGTAGGTTATATACACAGTGACTGTTTAGTGAGTAAATTCATGGATCAACAGCTTTAACAAAAAATAATAAATACAAATGACAAAATAAGTGAAAAATGGAGCAGCGTGAAATTGCGATAGATGTGGCTGAGCTGGGTATTGCTTACATCGAATATGAAGAAATTTTAAGAAGAAGAAGATTTCGACGCTGGTGGAGCAAACCCTTAATTAGATACAATTATCTGACAGGATATGGCAGTTATAGACGTGTATTTAAATATTTTAAATTAAATGACGAAGAGGAGTTCATCAAATTTACCCGGATGAATGTCGAAGCATTTGAATATCTCTACACTTTTGTTGAAGCTGCGTTGACCAAAAGGAGCAGAAGACCTGCTCTTCCAGCAGAGTTACGGCTCAGTTTAACACTGAAGTGAGTTTAAAATTATAATATGCCTATTTGTGAAGTTTTTGATTATACATAATTAGTGTATTGTACCTGGATAGTGCGTTAATTAATTGTAAACTAATGTAATACATTGGTCTTGATAAAAATATAGCTTATGTTATAAACCTACTTTTTGTTTCAGTTATTTGGGACATGGTGATACCATGGCAAAACAACAATGGTTCTATAGTGTTGGATTGTCAACAGTAACAGCTGTAATACCAGAAGTGTGCACTGTGTTATGTGAAATATTGATACCATTGTTTGTTACATTTCCTACAGTTCAGCAGTTCCAGAACATAGCAGCTGATTTTATGTCAGATCTGCATGTTCCAAATTGCATTGGTGCAATTGACGGTAGACACTGCGGAATAAGAAAGCCACCAAATAGTGGTAGTTTATTCTTTAACTACAAGAAGTTCTACAGCATTGTTTTAATGGCATGCTGCGATTCAAAGAAGCGTTTCATATGGGCCAATGTTGGTGACTACGGTATGAAAATTATTTGCCATTTATCAATAAAACAATATTGCAATAATAAATGTATTATTTCAGGTTCATTTAATGATGCAGGCATTTTCAACAATAGTGATCTTGGACGTGGTCTTGCCTAAGGGCTTATCGAGCTGCCACTTCCAGTGCCTTTACCAAATTCTAATATAGTTTGTCCACACTTTCTAATTGGTGATGGTGGATTTGGTCTTCATTCGTACCTAATGAAACCATATTTAAGAAATAATAATTTACCAGTACCTCAACGCATCTATAATTTTTGCTTGAGCCATGGAAGGAGAATAATAGAATGTGCATTTGGCGTACTATCTGCAAAATGGTTGGCTAATGAAAATACCTTAGCATGGAAAGTGTCAAATACAGAAAAAATAATTATGTCCACTATATGCCTGCATAATTATTTAATTGACATAGAACAAAATGAAGTTTTAAATAGATGGAATAGATTCCGTTATAATAATAATATTTTGCATCAGAACAATGACATTGCAGCACGAAATGTAGGAAATGCACAACTACAATTTCGAATACGCCAACTACTTACGGATTATTTTGTATCAGATGAAGGTGCTGTCCCATGGCAGAGGAACAGAATATAAATTATAGAAATCCGTAGCGTATACCATGATATGTACGATGTATGCGAATGTAATATTATTGTAGAATTATGATTTTCATTGTAATTTATTGTAAATAATATAAATTCTGAATTTATTGTATTACTACTATTATTTAACATGGGTATAAAATTACAAATATTTTTAGGTTTCAGCGACAATTATGCTTTATTTTTTTATAAACAGTTTTAAGGTAATAATATCAAACAATATCTTATTCGAATAAAAATTGGCAATTATAATAAGAAAGTTATTTTATTTATTATTTTTCTTAAATTTTTAGTTTTTCTTTAAAATTAACAATGATTTTGCCGACATTAAAATAAATATTTTTATATGAAAGGAAAAAATGAATGTAAGATATGAAAATTAAATTGAATGGTAAAACTATGATAAGTAATAAATGAAAATTTCAAAACGTGCACATTATTAACCTATTTTTTCTTTGTCATTAACTTTCATGAACTTTTCTATCTCTTTTTTTATAAGTTCATAACACAACATTTGTAATATTTCATTATTAAATTCTACTAACACTTGATGTAAAATCTTGACTGACTCTTCTATAACTCCAACATAGTTCTTCAATTCAAGTTCCTCATTTTTTGATCGTATGTTTAAAAAATGATTGCTTTTCTTACTAATGTCGTTTTTGATACAAGATATTGGTTTATTCGCCTTATTGTCCTTATTAATTTGAGCTGATCTTGACTTTAATAATGGCAGTACAACGTTTTCGTGTCCTTCTAGAATTTCTAGTTCTTCAGTATCAGAATCCTCGATTTCAAGAACATTATCTGGATTGTCGTTGTTTTCTGCATTTACAGATTTATTATTATCTTCAACTGCCACCTTATCATTGATAATATCATTCAAATTGACAAGAACATTTTCATTAACATCTTCATATGTATTTCCCATCACTTTGTCATAAGTCTCTTGCAAAATTTCTTTTCTATTCAGCGTTTTAAAAACATCACAATTATTGTAGCTTATAATATCTTCCAGAAAAATAAATTCTCTGTAGAAATTTTCTAGAGACTGAGTTACAGTCTCACCGCGATATTTTTTAAAATTAATTCTTACGAATTTTGATCGTAGCTTAGACCATAGTTGTTTTAATTGTCTCACTAAAAATTTATATAAATACATCATTTGATTGTAATAGTACTTATAACCAATACAATTATAATTAATCTGTACCTGTAGTGTCCATGTTCATTTTCTTTTTAACTTCTGATTGGATCATAGTAAAAAAACTGTCTACGCTATCTGTATGGTTGTGGCGAACATCTTTTTCATCGCGTATAAATGCATAATCATCACTAGATAATAATTTTTGTAATATAATGTTTTTAATTTGATCCACTTCGAGAACGTTCATTATGCTGACGCTGCTGATAATACTGCTGCTGATACCTTGTATATATTTAATAAAAGGCTTGTTCTGTTAAAAAGAAAAAAATATGAAAAATGAAAAATATTACGTCATGATTTTCAACAGGGAAAAAAACATCAAAAAAATTATCGGCGGCGGGAAATACTAACAATGTGTTTAGGGTGATTCTTGGAAACTGCAAAGAAACGTATATACGCAGTGGAGATGCCCAGTAGTGCACGTCCAGGGCTCGCTCAGCACTGACTGATGTGCGGCGCGTTCAGACTCGCCTATACTAAGACCCAAGTTGCCGATTCAGTACCGTTTTCTTTCTGTGTAGCTCCTGTTGAGCATATAGGTAACATTACTTTTCTTGCTATAAGTATATATTCTTTCTATATAAAAGTAATTACGTAAATTGACTTAAATAAAATACTATTGCAGTCTCTTATAGTTACTAACAAGAATGGATTTAACACGAGAACAAAAAGAGTCGATCTTTATAGATTTGCTTATTAACACATTCATGCAACATCCAGAACTATACGACAAAGCAGATGAGGAATATATATATATATATATTCTCAGGCCAAAATACAAAAATTGAAGAAATTATCTGACTACATGAAAGCTGAATTTAACATTATGAAAACAAGTATGTTATGTATTATGTATAAACTACTTAACCTCCATTAATTTGTTGATATCCTATCAATGACAAATCTTATAAAAAATCTTAGTTCCAGAAATAGTTGCTGCATGGCAAAAATTAGTGCGTCAATTTAAAAAAGCAGATGAAAACATGTCCACTGGTTCAGCAGCAAAGACATCTGACTTTCCTTACTACGAGAATTTGCTTTTCCTAAAACCCGTACTGAAGCATAAGACAACTTTATCTACTATGACAATGAAGCCAGTGAATAAACAGAATGTTGGTACAGATGAAGGATACCTGAGGTCGACCATGCCAGGATTGGACCAACGTACATTCACTTTCAGTAACACCTTCCAACCAACACCTCAGTACAATGCAGCTTCGACGTATACCTTGCCAGCTACAGCCCAACATTTCCCAAACTCGTACACTTTGCCAGCAGTAACGATGCAACATTTTCCAGCTTCGACATACATATCAACATCCTTGACATCACAGAATGACTATGCAAACATAGCTTCAGATCATTTAAAACCAAATATGAATAATACTTTGTCTTATCAAGGACCTCACCTGTACTTTCCAACAGCATCACCATTTCAACAGTGCTCTGCGACTGCTTTGGGACCTCATCTGTACTGGCCAACTGCTGTGCAACAATCTTTAACTATGATGCCAGGCCGTAATGTACAGCCTAATTTTATAGATATATCGTCACAAAATTCAAGTATGCCAATAGTATCAACGAAAAATATATCAGCTCCTTCCACAACATCACGTCCACAGTTATCAAACCATTTGTTACTGCCTCCTTCGTCTTCTAAAGAAGCTAAAAGAGTTGCAGACTACGATGACTTTGCTAAAAAGAAATTGAAATCAAGAGATAATGATAATCATCAATTACAACATGTTAGAAACCGTATTATTGAAACATTAGACAATTTAAATTAAAAAAAAAGACGTACCTGTATTGAATGTGACAGAACACTCCAAACCACTTCCATCAACATCAACTGGAGGACAAGGAGCAGACAATAGCCCACAATCTGTAGATTATTCCAAATTATTAACCATAGCTTTGTCGAAAGTGCCAATAGAGTCACAAGATGAATGTATGCAGTATGTACTCGAAAAAGTTATGGAGTTTAAAAAACAAATTTTGAATTCACCTAATGAATAAATCAAAAAAATCCACAGATTTTAATTGAGAATTTTGATATAACGAGTTAATCATCTAACAATCAATAAGTAAAAAGAATCCACAAGATTTCAATGAAGAATTTTGATATAATAACTAAATCTGTATTAAGTTTTTATGACAAATCAATATTATTGTGTAATAGCATGAATCAGTAGATATTTTCAGCAAAAAGAGAACGGCATTTTTATACTTATAGGGTTGTATTTCTACATTTTTATTTTTTCTCGAAATTTACTTAATTTATTAATTATTAATTAAAATACAGCGACAAAGCTGTGATAATACTGACAAATAAATTACTTATGTATACTAATTGTTTTATGCAATAGAAATACATTTTTATTCCTTACCTTTTGGAGCAGTATTCAATGACTGACTGCATTATGTAAACTGGAGTCCTCTATGATTTTTCAGAATAACTATCATCCACTCAATGAGCAACTTTAGTTATTACCTATTGGACTTATCACTACATTTTTTTTTTTAATTAATGTATAATTTTAGATAATGTTTTCTCTAACATTATAGATATACAGCAACAATGTAGATAATATAGGAATATATGATTTTATATAAATCGAGCTCAAATCAATTAGAAAAATAGACTCAATATACCATTGTACGCAAAATTTATTACTTTCTTTATTTATAACAAAATTATTACATAATTAGTACATTAAATTCAATTTTTTTACATCGTTTATTAATAATTAACGTTGATGAATGGTCTAATATTGTATATTCTTTGTGGTTCTGAAATTTTTAATACTTTTAAGTATATTTAAAAACAACATTGTCTGCATGCTACTATCTCCACAATCTTTTATGATGTCATTCAAAAGTTCAATGTTGTTCTGGATAACTTGATTGTTTCTACTTCTTATTAAATACTCCTTTTCTTCATGTAATGTTGCGTCAACTGCTGATTCTTTAGTATTGATACTGCTCATCATCTCATACTATGATGGTTCTTCATTTTTTTGATTTGTGATATACGGTTTTAAAAAAAAGAGCCTTTGATAAATGATCTTTTCATAATAAGTTAAGTCTTCTTTGTTCTGTATTTTCACATGACTTCTAACAAAAGTATCTCGAAGATTTTTAAATCGCTGTTGTATCTGTTCAACTATAAATAAATAATATTACTAACTTCAAATTTTCAAAGTGATATTTATATAATTGAAAGCAAAGTATATACCTACTTGTCAGATGTTGGTTGCAGACCTTCAACTCTTTTTCAATATTTTTTAAAACATCTTCTTTCAGATTGCGTATGTAATACCTATAATCCTTTTCATTATACATAAAAGTATTCGCACTGTACCACATTATAATTATTCTATCAATCGAAGTCATCTTTCATACGTCTTGTCAAAATAAAGAACCTATAAAACGTTGTACGTGTTGCCGAATGCCGACTTGCTTGCTCACGCAGTCTGTTCAATGTTTATTCAGTATGTGGGTGGCGCCCAACAGCTCCGGCGCATGGCAGTTCGACACACATGTTCGCCACCTGGTACCAAGCAAACGCAGCACCGTACCCGGCGGCAGTTCAGACTACCTGAGTTGTAGGTCCCAAGCCGCAGTAATCCTTTTTATGATGATACGTCTTGAAATTAAAAATTAAATTTGTGCTAGATATAGTTGGTTATCAAAAAAAGATTAGTGGAGATATGCAATTCATAAAACCAAAACGAACAAAATTTGAATGAAAAAAGTCGGTTGATTTTGAATTCTGTATATAGCTTATGCACAGTGAGTGAGAATAAAAGATTGTTATTTAAAACTGTGTTAGGCAAATATTTGTAAAAAGCATTGGTACTTTAGAAGTACAACAAGTCGTAAGAAAAACAAGGTTTTAGCAACACTTTTGCCATAAATTATTAAAATAGATCGTTAAAACAAATTTATTTTGCGATTCTGACTCGAGATTTGTAATCTATGATCTGAACAATTTTAGAAGAGTTAGTGTTTAGAAAACAATTAACAAAAATCACTTATGAATGATAAAATATTTCTTTTTGCAATTTATTGTTATACTGAAAAATAATGGAACACTATTAAAAATCTGCTTTCACAGTTCTTTTGCATCTTATAAAGAGTATTAAAATAATTATCATTTCGATTTGCTTTACAGTTTTGCAGATATAGTCAAGTGTTGATCCGGCTTTTAATTCGTGCCAAAGCGAACGCCAAAGAATTAAACTTTAGTAAGAGGACGAGAAGAGTAAAAAAATTTACTTATTTTCGAATGAAGCCGAAAATTCTTCATCGAACTCTCTCTCTCTCTCTCTCTCTCTCTCTCTCTCTGTCTCTGTCTCTCTCTCTCTCTCTCTCTCTCTCTCTTTCTCGCAGTACGCCCGAAGCCTTATAATAAAAACTTGTGCGTCTCGGGACGCCCTGCAGAAGTGATAACTTTAATGAATGTAAATGCAAAGTATTCTGTGTTGAACTTGTTTAACGTTGAAAAATCGAATATCAAAGTAAATTTTATTGTATTTTGAAAATGTCGATTCAACATTAGTCAAGAATTCCGAAAGATTTCAAGAATCTCGACATTTTTTAGATTCTCGAAATATTTTGTAATTTTCGAAAAATTTTGGTATAAGTAGTTGTAAAAAAAAAAGTAAAAAGTGTTATTAAAAAAAATATTAACGCTACGTACAATGTTGAAATATTGTTTCTTGAAGATGCGAAATCATTACAGTAGTAAATTATCAGACGCGAATCTGGTAACTGTGTCGCATCTTTTTCGGCAAATCCCGGTAAAATGGATCCGGAAGGCGGGCCACTCGATAGTCTCTAATACACTCCATCTACAGGCAATAAATGCAGCAACGTACTTCAACGTATCGCGCAGACTCTTGATTTCGTTAGGCCGAAACACAGTCACCATTTGATGCTTTGTCAATTATCAAACGCGAATCTGGTAACTGCGTCGCACCTTTTCGGCGAATCCTCGTAAAAGGGATTTGGAAGGCAGGCCACTCGACAGCAAGCTTGACAGTCTCTGACATGCGTCGTTTACAGGCAACAAATGCAGCAACGTACTTCGACGTGTCGCGCAGATTTTTTATTTCATCAAGCTGAAACACGGTCACCTATTGGTGCTTTGTCGACGAAGTCAAAGAGGCGTTCGCGCGAAAATACTGCACTCATCAATTATCAAGCGCGAATCTGGTATCTACGTCGCAGCTTTTTCGGCGAATCCCGGTAAAAGGGATTTTCAAGGCAGTTCACTCGAAACAGTCTTGGACAGCGTCGGCTAACAGGCAATAAATGCAGGAAAGTACCAACGTATTTCAACACATTGCGTAGAGCTTTAAATTCATTAAACTGAAACACGGCTACCTCTATTGATGCTTTCACGACGAATTCAAAGAAATATAATTTACAATAAGTAGAAATAAGTAGAATAAACATATTATGATCGAGTACTCGGGGAGAGAGAGAGAGAGAGAGAGAGAGAGAGAGAGAGAGAGAGAGAGGGAGAGAGAGAGAGAGAGAGGGTCCGAAAAGAGTATATACGTACACTTATTTCTGCGCCCGGAGAGAGGGTATAGGTCCGAAGAGAGTAAATATTATATATTTAGCTTTGCGGGCGGAGAAAGAGGCCTGCTGAGTCGAGGCCTGAGAGTCCTATACTAGTATACCTATAGATATTACTGTAACGCATTCCATAACGCATTCCAGAAGTTACAAACATTGTAGGTTCACCGTCCCATAAGAAGTTATCACTTCAAAAAGAGATGGAATAGCTCAAAGCGCCTGTGCGTCACCATCTCTGGAAACAGAGAAAAGTTCCGTACTCTTATACCTGCTGCAGTCCTTGCCGTAATAAAATAGATTTGCGGGAACTGCAGCAAAAAGAAGGAAAAAAGAAATACCTGACCACATCTGCAGCAGTAATTTTAATCGCAATGAAGCTTCGACCAAAATGGAATTAAGAGCTATTGCAGAAGGTTTTGATTCGAGCATTGAACTGCATAATTTAATTTACAAATGGATAATTTCAGATGGCGATAGTAGTAATTATAAAGCAATTGTCGATTCTAATCCATACGCTAAATATGGCATTATACCAGAACGGATACTTTGCACAAATCATTTATTACGGAATTTGTGCAACAAGTTTATGTTAGTATCTAAAATAACTCAACCGTTAGAGATCAAAAATTCATTTCTACGAGAAACATAGTAGCAAATAATATTTTAAAGATTAGGCAACAAGTAGTCGAATGTGTAAAGCTTAGAAAATCGTCAGATTCTTCGTTTCAAGATCAGATTAAAGAATTGCAACGCGATATTATAACTATCCCCAATTATGTATTTGGAGACCATTCCAATTGTAAAGATCAAAGCTTTGTTTGCCAATGCGATGATGAAAATGAAAATAATTATATTCCAGATTTATTAAACTTTGGTTTTCATGAAAAAATTGAAGAAACTATCACTTATTTAAGCTTGTTTTCAGAATGTTTATTACATGAATTTACGATTAACATCGCTGAATCATTTAATGCTATAGTTTGCAAAGTTTTAGGCGGAAAAAGAATAAACTTTAGTCATGAAAAACAGTATAAGGCAAGCAAAAGTATTAAAATCTCGAAATTCAAGAATTGAAAATGGCAGAATTAGAGGACGACACTTTTATAATACGGACGGTGGTTATGGCTTGAATTGTAATCAACCTGATGAGTCACCGAAAGATTTAGAAAGCGCACAAAACTGTTACAGTAAATATGCACAAATTAATGTACCATATATTATATCATCTTTAAAAGATAAAAACCTGCTATTGAAGTTGTTGTGTAACTACAAATAACTAACTAACCCTGATCCGTTTCCATTTTAAATTTTAAATACTTTCACACATTTATTCAGAAAATTTTGCACCTATTGTTTATATTTTATCTTATTTTTTATTTAATTTTGTAATTTTAACAAGCACATGAATTCATATTGAAATTCAGACATTGAAATAAAAAACCGCGAAACGTCTACAAAAAATACTCAATGGTTACCATTGTCCATGAACGTTTAAAAATAGAGATGAGGGTTATACAAATATAAATAAAGGAAAAATTGATTAAACGGGACGTTAAATATATACAGAATTCAAAATCATCTTAGAATCATCCGATTTTTTCAATTCAAATTTTGTTCGAGTTTATTCTATGAATTTCACATATCTGTCAATGTTTATTTGATAACCGACTAATTCTAGTAGAAATTTAATTTTTAATTTTAAGACGTACCATCATCAAAAGGATTCCTGCGACTTGGGACCTGCAATTCAGATAGTCTGAACTGCCGCCGGGTACTGTGCTGCGTTTACCAGGTACAAGGTGGCGAACACATGTCGGTCCTCCATGCGCTAGTGCCGGTAGCGCGTCGATCAGGCCGGACTACTATAGGTAGAAAAAATTGAAGAGAGAAAGAAGATACAAAACCCTTTAGCTAGACAAGGATAGAATCAATTTGGGGAAGGTGGCGCTGTTCGTTTATTCTAATAATTAAAATAAACGAATATTTTTAATATTTTATCGATGTTCTAAGATAGATTATATTTTTTTACATACGATTATTTGTACAAAATCAACGTAATTTTAAAAGAACAGTAGTAATATGGAATACTGTAATTTTAAGTAACCGACGCGTAGCTCCGACTTTTCACGAACGCTCCGGATCCCCTTAAGTGCAGACTGCAGCCCAGTGTCTATGCTACACGTAAGAAAGTAAGCAGGTCCTGCCGATCGGTAAGGTAGTTTACGAGCCGAGGACGACTCATCTCAAAGGGGGGTGGTGTCACGCACACGTCTGCAACGCGAGCTGCGAGACGAGTCAGCGATAAGAGCTGGCCGAGCTGCACTACGATGCACAGCTTACGCTTGCATTGCAGCGGTAGCACAGTGGTAGTGCTCCATGGCTGGCATCTCGGGGCTCCGGGTTCGATCCCATCCACCGTCTGCTCTTTTTCGCTTCCGACTCGTTCTCCTCCTCGTCTGTTACAGAATAAAACACTATTGCGCTCTGGTCGTGATTTTTCAGTGCACGCTTTATATTTAAAAAGTTTCATGGTCCAGAAAAACAGTGTTTATGGCTACCACATCCCCATAAGCATTCATTAACTAGATTATAACAACAGCATAACTTCTACCAAGAAGTGATCCGCGATCACAAAAATAATTAAAATGAATTCATATTCAATGAAAAATAAGTCAAGTCTTCTTCTCTTACACTTTTTACACTTTATATTCATACAGATAGAATCTGTTTGATTATTCTAAATTAAAAAAATCATCTTGAGTTTGAAAACCAAGTAAGGATGACTCAGTCATAAATTATTATTATTGCCGCATTACAAGTATACATTATTAATTTAGAAATCACCATGAAAAAAACGCATGAAAAAATGAGCCTAGGGGTAGAACTTAACTGCAGTAATGAGCAGCCACAAGAAAAGGACCATGACGCTATATAATCATATAATTATCATAAGTAAATATAAAATATTAACTTTTTGGCTTTCTTTCAAATATCGCAAGTCAAAGAAAAATGATTTTTTTCAGATCAATTTTGCTTCCTTCCTAAGGAAGCCTTGTAATAGTAATTTTTGGAGTTTGTGTAAAAACATGTGGGAAGTGTGTTTTGATGAATTTTTAGTCGAAAAATGGTGTTTTTAGAAAATGTCCGTACGGATGTATGTGTGTGTGTGTGTGTGTGTGTGTGTGTGTGTGTGCGTATGTATACGCCTGTTTCTCAGCTTCTACTTGGTGGATTTTAACCCACCAAGTCTCATTTTCTTTGTTTTTGCTAGAAGATAGTGGGACGAAAGTCCGTTTTTACAATTTATATACGCGTTTTTTTTATAGTTATTTTTTAGTTTTGAGATTTCAGTTTTTGCCAACAAAGTTATCGGAAAAGTTAATAAAAGTGAATTGCTTAATATGTACCTGAAAGAGAATAAAATTGCCTATGTTTTTACCCTGAAATATTTATATTATCGTTCGTCGTTCTTTTATTATACACCATACAGTGCAATTTTTTTAAATCGTTATAACTCAAAAACTAAATAGCGAATCATTCTAAAAAAATATATGATTATTGAAGGTAATTAGAACTATATACCACTTAAATTTTAAGTCATTTCATGGGGCAGATCCGGAGAAAAACATCAAAAACTGAAAAAAATCGTTTTTCTACGTGACGCGGTAACTGGAGTAAAAAGGCATAATAAATTTAAAATTTTGGATTTAGTCGCATTATATAGCACAATGACCCTTCTTTGGATTTTATAAAACCAGATTAGTTTCAAAGATATTGAGCTTCAAACACTTTGTTTTTTCCCCTGTATACTATGAGTCGTTTTTTCTTACGTGATGCGATAACTGGAGTAAAAAGGCAATAATCATTTAAAATTTGGATTTAGTTAGCATTATATAGCACCTTTATCTTTTCTTTGGTTGTTTATGATACAGTTAGTTTAAAGATATAAGCTTCAAATTTTTTTCTTACCGTATACTCTATATAACTGAAAACTGTATCGCTTCGATCTCAGTTTCCATTAATGGAATTTAATCTATACTGAACTCGTTTGTGGCTGTTTGTTTTATTAATTCGTAAAATAAAATTTTCAGTTACGCAGTGCGTATATATCATGGCGATTTTTCGATCACTGGTGATTTTAGATACGTTCCGCGAACTATATCCTTATCATTATATCTCGGAAACTAAATTTTGAACTTTTCGTTAAAACATCATGATTACGAATGTTATTCTATAGATACTTTAATTTTAAGTAGTCTACGGCAATTAAAATTTTGAAATTTTCAAAAAATATCCATACAGCAAATCTGTTGCATACAGTTAGTTGCATGCAATCAGATGGAGATTCAACTCGTTTTTTTAAAGCTTTTGGCGATAGTTTAGACAATTTGGTGGTTCTAATAATGAAAGTTGGAGATCAAGAAACATTCTATGTACTTTTTAACCTTCGTCAACTGTTTTTCTCTTTCTAAAGTTATGTATATCTATATCGATGATGTATATAGATATACAGTGTGCTGCCTGCAACACCCCGATTATGCTAAGAAGGCGGCGCTGTCGGCGGTCCTTACCTAGCGTATAGCACCTTAATCCCTTTCTTTGGGCTGTTTATGAAACCAAATGGTTTCAAAGTTTCAAAGATATTAAGCTTCAAAATTTCGTTTTCTCACCCTGTATATTGTATACTCTATATAACTGAAAACTGCATCGCTTAGACCTTAGCTTCTATTTGATGGATTTTAATCTATACCTTGGCTAGTTTTTTTCTGTTTTTTGTTTTATTAAATCGTTAAAAACATAATTTTCAGTTACGCATTGATTATGTAATATAATTATTTCGAAATAATTTTATCCATCAAACGAAAAAGCATAAAAACTTTATAGAATTATATATGAAGTAAAAACAATTTAGATATTTAAGCAATACATAAGGTTGAAGGAAGCTACGTGCCAAAGAATTGGCAGCGGTTTTTTTCTCTGAAACTGCCCAAACTGCACCATGATTCTACTCAAAATTGAATTTATCGTTTTAATAGTCTTCAACAAGACTTTATTAAGAAATGTTCAATATTATTTGTTTGAGTTTCAACGGTTTCATAAAATTGCACTTTAAGAGTATAATTTTTATTTTCCAATTTTACCTCACTTATCCTTAAAGACCCTGGCATAAGACTTTCACTTTTATCCGTACTTTTTTTTATACATAAAAGTGTATTTATTACTATTACCATGTGGCATAAAGCAAAATTAATTTATCAGCATGCTTAGCTGCGAGGGAAAAGAACAAAGATGGTTGCTTTCTTTATCCTGTCATCATCCGTAAAGACCCTGACACAAGAAGTATTTTATGTTATGATCTGTGTGTGCCTAGACACTTAAAACGGAATACGGCAAAACATATGTACAGCGAGGAACAGCTCGCGCTGGAGCCTTCCTACAATGCGTTCCGTTCCCATGTTCTTTGCGTTCCGTTGTGTAGTTCCGTCTGTTCTTGTTCTGCATAGAACAGAAACGTAGTTTCCTGTCTACGTAATTTTCTATGTATGTGCTTACTGCAATACAATTATTAGGCGAAAATCAGGACTAAAAGCATGAGTTTAGACAATTTTATTACTCTCTACAAACTTGTCAGGAATACAAGAAAAGCATAGGAACAGCAAGAAATAGCGAAGAATAGCGAGGAACAGCAAGGAATAGCGAAAAACAGCAAGGAATAGCGAGGAATAGCGAGGAACAGCAAGGAATAGCGAGGAATAGCGAGGAACAGCTCGCGCAGCTTGCGTTGTGCGTTGATATGCATCGATCAAGTGTACGTATTTAGCTAAATTTATAAAAAAAAAATAAGCAATATAATAAATCACGAATCTTTGTATTTAATTGTTGTTAATAATGGAAAAATGATTTGATCCAGAATACACTCTTTATTTAATGGAATAAATTATTTTGTTTATCTGAATCAACGATAACAAACATTTCAAAAATTAACAATAATTAAATACAGGGACAAGTTATTGCCATTTATACAAGTCATTATTTATTATATTTCTTATTTTTTTTTATAAACTTACCGTAGCTCGTAGGTTATGTACACTTGATCGAGGCATATCGACCAGGAAGACTATAGAGAAGGAGTGTCAACGCAATGTTAGCAAAATGCTGAAAACTTTCAGAAAATGATTTGCCGTCAGGCGGCGCTGCGAACAGAAAGTTTTGAGTCGCCGCCATCTTGCTTAAAATAGGCGTGATTTTTTAACTGATTCAACGTACAGCGAGAAGTAATTTATCGTAAATTGTTTTTATTTTGAATTTTTAGACGTCGCATAACCCCGTTTGAGTACAGAGATCGTCCGATTGTCCTGGCAACGCATCTGGTACTTCATCACTAGCTCCCGTAAACATGTCAATTCGGCGCACTTTAAATTTTCCCAGCTACGGACGACCGCGCAAAAAAGATTAGTAACCCTCGCTAAGTACCAACGTCATACTTGACGTATACCTGTAGTGTCGTGCGCTTTTAGCCATGCTCCACTGTTACAGAGGTTGTGTAGTAACTTTTTCGATGTTGATACTAATGAGATCCGTCAAGATTTTATACGTATAATTCGAACTTAACCGTGAGCAGTCAGTTTGCTAAGTATTGTTTTGCGCTAATTGCAGTAAAATCAATCGATATGGAGGAAAAGTTTAATTTAGTAATGGCATATATTGCACAGAAAAGATGTAACGTCACTAAGCCCTTGTACATAATGTACAAGGAGCGAATTATAAGAATGTTTGTGCCGCTATGGATTATCGAGAAGTTTTCTCACGACCTTTGTACGTGAAGTTTTATACGCATTTTCGCATATATTTATTTGAACGTGTAATTGCGTTGACCTGGTAAAATAAATTTGCATTGCATTTTTTTCAGCACTCTTAGCCTACGATATGCTTGTGGATTACGTCGAGAGTTTGGGAGATGATATTTATGCAAGAGAAGTGTACCGAGGGAGATATTCACTCGACAACGTGTATTTGTAAGTATTTTTGCCATTGATATTTGCAATTTAAATACTGATATGCATCAATTTTTTTAATAATCATTCGTATGTTTTTCAGCCACAACATCTTTCCAGGTTACAGAGGAATATAGATTAACATTATAATTAAAAAAAAATTAAATTAAAATATTTAATGTTAAATGAAGTCGATAAAAATATAATCATAAATAAATCAATCATATTGTTATTATTATCATATCCATATTTTTCCCCTGAATCCCTGCAGATATTTTAAGAATAGACTAAAATTTTATGGAATAAATTGAATTTTAATCGTTTCTTGCTCACATAACTTCTGTTTAAAACAAACGTTCGAATAAAATCAAATCGCCAACGTATTTCTTCCAAAAAAATCATTGCTCGGGTAACAGTACCACAGTTCATTCGGCATCTAAATATTGCTTTATTCTTTTGGTGTTTTCTTGTATTTTATTATATTAATTGTGTAAATAATAAAAGTATATATTCTGTAATAAAATGAGAAAATATTGTGCGGTTAATTTTTGTTCGAGCGGAAGATATCGGAATCGACAAGAAAGAGAAGCTGCAGGACAACGACAAGATTCCCTTTTTTCCGTCCCTAAAGTATGTATATCGTAATATTTATGTATAGCTAAATTATTATAAGTATAGTAGGAACATTTTTTATAAAAAAATAGCAAAAATCGATGACAGATCGCCTGTCTACTTAAGATGCGAAAATCCGGGACGCTGTCCTTTGACTGTTTGGAGTCGCTGCTACATTATTAATTTTCTTTTTCGCCTTTCAGACTTTTAAAAATATTGTTTTCCCGTATTAGAAAAATATAAATTCCTTGGCTTGGCTTTTTTTACAGCAATCAGCATTAAAAGAAAAATGGGAAAAATCATTGCAAATGAAGCTAGATTCAAAAGATGCTATTTGTGAGTTTCATTTTGACGGTGAAGATGTTATCAGGTATTTCACTACAAAATTAGCAGATGGTACTGTTAACAGGATACCAAGGGATAAATACATATTGAAAGAAAACGCTGTACCATATCTTAATGTAATTATTCACCATGCATTTATTGTCTAATCTTTTAACTAATCATATATATAATCTTATAATATAATTATTACATGAAAATATTTAGATTTCTATTCAAAGCAATGATGTATTGGAATCTGGACCTTCTTCTGATATTGAAGTGCAAGCAGCTTTGGTTGATGATATCCAGCCGATTCCAGTATGCTCAGAAGTTTTAGTAGGGATCGATGAAGATTTGCTCCAGGAAGAGTACGNTAAATAATAAAAGTATATATTCTGTAATAAAATGAGAAAATATTGTGCGGTTAATTTTTGTTCGAGCGGAAGATATCGGAATCGACAAGAAAGAGAAGCTGCAGGACAACGACAAGTTTCCCTTTTTTCCGTCCCTAAAGTATGTATATCGTAATATTTATGTATAGCTAAATTATTATAAGTATAGTAGGAACATTTTTTATAACAAAATAGCAAAAATCGATGACAGATCGCCTGTCTACTTAAGATGCGAAAATCCGGGACGCTGTCCTTTGACTGTTTGGAGTCGCTGCTACATTATTAATTTTCTTTTTCGCCTTTCAGACTTTTAAAAATATTGTTTTCCCGTATTAGAAAAATATAAATTCCTTGGCTTGGCTTTTTTTACAGCAATCAGCATTAAAAGAAANTTGGCTTTTTTTACAGCAATCAGCACTTCAAAAACAATGGGAAAAATCATTGCAAATGAAGCTAGATTCAAAAGATGCTATTTGTGAGTTTCATTTTGACGGTGAAGATGTTATCAGGTATTTCACTACAAAATTAGCAGATGGTACTGTTAACAGGATACCAAGGGATAAATACATATTGAAAGAAAACGCTGTACCACATCTTAATGTAATTATTCACCATGCATTTATTGTCTAATCTTTTAACTAATCATATATATAATCTTATAATATAATTATTACATGAAAATATTTAGATTTCTATTCAAAGCAATGATGTATTGGAATCTGGACCTTCTTCTGATATTGAAGTGCAAGCAGCTTTGGTTGATGATATCCAGCCGATTCCAGTATGCTCAGAAGTTTTAGTAGGGATCGATGAAGATTTGCTCCAGGAAGAGTACAATAAGGTTGACACACCTTTAACCATCGATGAAGAGGCATTGCTTGCGGATACTCAAGCTAGCTTCATGGATCCTGATATTCTAAATGAATCAGCTAATCTCGTAAGTCTGAAACATTTAATTTTGATAATAAGTTAATAATTATATTATATATTTAAAAAATGTTTTTTTTATTTCAGTCTTTAATAACAGATCTTGTAAATGAAAACATTAGTTTGACAGAGGTCCAAATAATCCAATATTGCCAAAGAAATCCCTTATTGGAAAATTGGAGTTGGATGCAATCTCCAATTGGAGTAATTTTCAGCTACTTGGATTCAATAAATTTACATGTGAAATATCATGTTTATGTTAAAAAAGATGCAACAACTGAGGTAAGGCATTTTAATCTAAATGCAAATTATTACATTAAGATTCTTATGAAATTTTAAATTAAAAAAAAATTCATAAATAGGTTTACACAGCTGACCAAAAAATAAAGAGGCAATTTGACAGTCTTCGAACATGTGAAGATATACCAGATGTACTCAGGAAAATTGAGAAGTTAATTTTATGCGATGGCACGTGATTTCACATGAACAGGTATCGATACTCTATTCTGTACTCAAGTAATAATAATGACTATCACCTCACCTTAGAGCAGACCCTCAGACACTGCTGGGCTTGGCTCCTTCTCCTCGTACCTAAACCAGCTTTTCCATTCATATTGGATAATTGAGCATGGAGCTGGCTCAATATCCCCTAACAGAATATCATCAATTTTTAATATTTTGGTATTGTTCTGGCTGGAACTGGTGGAGGAGTCTCTTTTTGACTTTACTTGGTTTCCTCTTTGTATATTTTCTGTAGAAAAAAAAATTAATTTTTAATTATTTTTATGAAATATAAAGCTTTTGAAATTTATAATTATTATAAATTATTAAAATTTACTTTAATATTAACGCCGTTTTGTATAGAGTCCAGTAGCATCGACCTTTAATCTGGAGCCTGCTTATTATCATTGGCACTATTACCATCATCTGTATCTCTGAGACTGCCCATACTGGGTAATAGTGGAGGAGGTGGTGCATTTGTAACAACCAGATAACAGATGCTGGTGCTGGTGCTGCTGAAGGAGGAGGTTGCCTTGATGGAAGTGATCTATTAACTGGTAGAACAGCAGGAGGTGGTGGTGGTGGAACCTGAATTTGCGTTTGAACTAGTGGTAGAGGTGGAGCTTTCCTCTGTGGCTCTATAACAATAAGTACAAATTCTCATTAAATATCTCTTGTGTTGATTCATATGAGTTAATTCGTTCAGAATTATGGCTTACATTATTGGAAAGTGCATTCGTGCTAACTGGTATTGTTCTGGCTGGAACTGGTGGAGGAGGCTCTAATTTTGGCTGAGGTTTTGGCACTTGTTGTTGTATATTGGTTAACGTTGCAGAGGCAGGTTTAATTTCTTTTTTGACTGTATTCATTCCTCCGTAACTTTCAATAAAGTCATATATAGAATCTCGCGTTTCTTGATGCTCTAAGTGACTTTCTGATATTCCTACTTTATCGAAAAACGCTTTTAATTATGGATCTATAACTCTACAACTATTTATGTCTGTTCCCACATGTTCCACATACCTAAAAATTAAAATCAATCATTATTCTATTACAGTAAATTTTACACTTTTTCGGTATGCAATATGATTACCTGAAGTCAAATGGTAAACCAATATCATTTGTTGTTAGTTTCTTCTTAGCTTCTTTCTCGTGGCTTCTTTTCTTGTGTTTACTTTTAGTCATTGAAATATTAGACATACTTCTGTTCACACTAATTGCCACAGATGTTCCATTTGAAAAATTATCAGGAGGATTATGTGTGAGTCCCAGATAAGGAGTACTTATGCTTTGATTTTTGCGAGGGAGCATCACCCCTTTCTGATTTTCCATTTCCATTTTTGAGTGCCTTTCATTTCTACGACTTGCTTTGGCATTCAATTTTTCATTTAAGATATTCCTTGAAGAAGAAAAAAGAAATTAATGCAAATACAGTATAAGAATATTACAATTTTTTTCTTATCTCTCTACCTTGGCATATCTATCTGATAATTATCATCCAACTTATCAATTTGATAAAAAGTAAATTGATTAAATATACTGAGGTATGTAGTGACTTAGTAGTAAATGAAATTTCATTTAAAATAAATTAATTTTTTTCTTCTTTTTTTCGTCTTTTTCTTTTGCAGTCGTTCAGAAGCTTGTGCTGAGGTCGTCAATGCATCTTCAAAAACCTACACAAAAAATAACTTTTATAACAGATGTACAGAATGTTTGAAACTTCGAAAAGATTTGCAAAAAAATGAGGTCAGCAAATTGACAGAAAGTTCGAAAAATCAAACTTTATACAAGAATTTGAAATATCAGTATGACTTATTAGTACAAAAGTCTAATCGTTATGAGAAAAAAGTAACAAATTCTCTAGTTTTTTTACAATAATTCAACAAAAAAAAATACAATTTTACTAATATTGACTATTATTTATTTTTTAGATTCAACAAATGAAATCTGATGCTGAAAAATTTAAGAATAAAGTAAGTGACACTGAGAAGGAGATCATTGACTCCACAATAAACAGTTTGCCAGAAGTTCAACAAGAAGTTGTGAGAACTATTATAAACTGTAGCAAAATAAATCCAAAACAGAGACGATATACACTAGAATGGATATACACATGCTTACTTATGCGCATAAAAAGTAAAAGCATGTATGAGCACATCCATGAGATGCAGATTTTACCTGTACCATCGAGGAATACCTTGAATTCTTATATTCAAAAATTAGAGCCTTCTTATGGCTTTCAGCCCGCTCTGTTTGAGTGTCTTCGATTGAAGGGCTCTAGAATGGAGGAGCGTGAGAAACACGGTAATATTAATTAATAATTGCCTAAGCATGTATTAAATATCATGTGATAATACTTTCTTGCAGGTACCTTGTTAGTTGATGAAATGTCACTGAGTGAAGCTGTGGCGTTGAATCGGCGAACTATGGAGTTTGAAGGATTTGTAAATTTGGGCGAATACACCCCTCAGCATCAAGCATCAACAAGGGCCGATCATGCTCTTGTTTTCATGTTCCAACCATTTATGGGAGCCTGGGTTCAGGTAACTATCAATATGAAAATATAAATATCATTAGTAGTAGAAATTGCATCAATATATAAAAATATATTCTATTCCATTTAGGTAATTGGAGCCTTCACAAGCTCTCATGCTACTACAAGCAGTATCTTGCACAAACTACTATTGGATGCAATTTTAAAAATGAGCCAAATAGGCTTCTTTGTAGATGCAGTAGTGATGGATGGGGCACAATGGAATAGGGGAGTCTGGACAATGTTTGGAATCAATAATAATAATTTGTCTTGCTCGCATCCTTTTTATGAATCACAAAAACTTTGGTTCGTATCTGATTTTCATCATCTGTTGAAATGCCTGCGAAACTTGCTAATGCAGCTTTCAGAATTTTGGGTAATAATTTTTTACTAAACTCTATAATTAAGGCAATAATTACAAACTAAATAATTGTGTCACATTATTGTGTCAACTTTAGACACCAGATGGAATCGTTAAAAAGTTACATTGGCAAGCCCTTTTAGATTTCGAACACTATACAAAGCCAAATTTAAAAGCAGCGTATTTCTTAGGTCCATCTCACATTAATCCGCAAGGATATCAAAAAATGAATGTTCTACTTGCATATCAGGTGAAGATACACTCATAATACATACCAGTACTTTGTTTCACCAACATTACTTTTTGTTTCAGCTATTCGATAAACGAGTTGCAGCTGCTATGGAATTGTACAAGGATGATCCATTGTGCCCCGATTTACATGACTCTGCACCAACAATTTCATTTATTCGCAGGATTTCTGATGTCATTAAAGCTATGACTTCCAGGTCAATCAATAATTCCTTGAATTTGGGTGATACAAACGAAGCAAGAATGGTAACCTATAATGAATAATTAAATTGAGTTAACATTAGTTGTTAAATTTTTTTCTGACTTATCATATTTTCTAATAGACAATCATTGATTTTAATGATTATCTCGATCAATGGGAAAAAGGTGCAAAATTAAATAAAAGTAGCTTTCCAATATCAGCTAGTACATTTACTGGATTGAAAGTGACCCTAGGAGCCACTTTACAAATATCTGAATTTTTAATTAAGGACTGTTTTTACACCTTTTTAATGACTGCTACATTAAGTCAGGATCCTTTGGAGGTATTAAATACTTTATATTTTTTACGTATATTAAACTATTAATAAAAGCACTAATTCACATCTTTTTTTAAAGAGATTTTTTGGAATCATGAGAAATGCTTGTGGATCAAATGATCATCCGGATCCTATTTTATTTGTGCAAGTGTTTAGGCTCATGTCTTGCTATTCACTTGTGAAGACACCAAAAGGATCAAATGTTTGTGGTACAGAACTGTTGGAAACTTTGGTAAAAACCAAAGACTCTGTTAATAATCAGAGAGAAAAAAAATCTATAATCTTCAAAAAAATTGAAAATATGCTTGAAAATGGTAGTGCTAATCAAGAGTCTGATACCACAGGAGAGATAAATTTAGATAATGCAACATGTGAATGTTGCAAGCAAAATAATTTACCTCCAAATTCACTTCGTTCGCATCTACAAAATCATGATTATGATGTAGTTGAAACAAATCAGTATGTATTGTCATACATTGCTGGATTTGTTGTAAATAAAATACAAAAATTCACTGACTGCACTGAGTGTATAAAAAGTCTGACTACGAACCTTGTGTCTGAAGAGCATAAGTTCATCAAACTTATGGATGAAGGATCCCTGCAGTATCCAAGTTTGCCATTGGAGAAACTCATAGATCAATTAGAACAAGTGACACTCAGGGTTACAGGTCAACTCCAAATTAAGAGCAATACCTTTTTCCAAATCGTTGATGAAGTAAGTCGCTTGGAGAACGTGATTTTGATTGGCTGCAGTCATCACTCTCAGGATCTTACGCTGAAAATAATCAATTATTATTTAATCACAAGATCCCACTTTTTGGCCAAATCCTACAACAAAAATAACGATAGCAAAAAACAAAAAACGAAATCTTTGAGAAAAAGTTCAAAGTATTAAGAATTGAATCATTGTAAATTTGTAAATAGTATTAATAGTTAACATACATAGGTGATAATAATACATTTTATTGAGCCCACTGTACACACACGCCGTTGACTAGTTCGAAAAAAATAGTGGGGGACGACGCTGCGTGTATACTCGGCGTCTATAGAGCGCGTATTTCTTCTTCCTGTAAAGTGCACATCAAACATCTCCAAATGTTATAACTTGATTCAAGAATGACTTTATCTTCAATACCAATTGAATCTTCGTGCTTGATTTTGTACACCCTTCAAGCTACCTTGTTGCATAAGATAGCCAAGTGTGCATCGGTGCATTGGTGCAGGTCTAGGGACTGAAAGCCACCTGTAAAATAATATTTTATAAACATCTCTCTCAAACGAATATTACACATTGATATAGCTGAATGAGTTAAAACAAAATTAGTGCTTGGATATGGCAACCAACAGAAAAAAGACATCCAATACGGTTGAATCAAATACTTGCCAAGTAAGCAAACTTCTTCTCATTAAAATAATTGTTAGTTACTAAGTACTAAAAAACTCTGTACAAACCTTCAAAAATGTAGGCTTGTGGACGACCATTTTTCTGGAAGATCAAAGCCATGATGGACCAACGTCAATTAGGTCTGTGCGAACACCATTGCCATCATTGTGGCCAGGCACTACGTGCAAACTGCTCATCACAATGCAGCTAGAACTCTACATCAGTAATAATATTACCTGTTATAACAGATGGTAAACGTTCAGCTGGTACTTTGTCATGAAAAGTATCGGGCGGCCTTAATAAAGACTTGAATGCTGTTGCCACTGAATTTACAATTCCCAGACTTCAATAAATCCATTCCCATCGTTATTTGCAGCTACAATTAATGAATATGCAGTTTCTATTACAGCAAATGTAAGATAAGTAATGGTGGCATTAGCTGTGGAAACAAATTTGTTATTTAAAAGAGAGTGCTATTTCTGCTTAATTATATAAGATTAACGATAAACATACTTGAATAATCTTTCGGTGCTCCATCTTGTAAAAAAAAACTAGGCAAGGCTTGAATCAAAATCACAATCTGATCACAATGCAGAACTCCAGTATAGTAAGTTCTTTTGCATAAGATCTACTGTAGCAGAACATCTTTATAAAGGTTAGGCAAAAACACGGGCAAAAATAAACTTTCACACTTAGAGCGTCTGCGCATGCGCGAGAATGACGTCACGAAACTTACGGATACCAGCGCCGCCAAGCGGCGAAAAAAGTTTTCAGTGCGATTTTGCTTTCTTGCCGTATCTCGTTGACACTCCTTGTCTATAGTCTTCCTGCATATCGACACACAACGTGAGCTGTTCCTCACCGTCCCTACTGTTCCTATGTTTTTTTGTATTCCTTTTTTAAGTTCCTAGCCTATATTTGTTACGTTCTGTCTATCCTTAATTGAATAGGCAGGAATGTAATGATATGTATAGTGGCAACCCTGTTAAAAATGTCCAAACGAAACTAATTTATACCAATTTAGCATTTGATTGATTTTAATCCGGTTTTCTAATCTGTGTACTAATATAATCTATTAAATCCTATTATGACCAATTATAAAATTTGATCGGTTCTAATCGGACTCAATAAATTGTAATAGCACCTGTTCCTTCACTCGCTGACGCTTGCTCGGTTGTATTTCGATAATGTTTTTAGTTAAGATTTACGTTGTAGGTAAGTACACTTAAAATCTGATTTTTAGGGTTTGAATTTTAAATTAGATAATAGTCGTTAAACAACATTTTAAAATATTGTTAATTTCATGTTACAAGATTTTTTTAAGTATACAGATACATTATTGTATTCCTAAAATGAAATGTTTTATTAAGGAGACAAACCACTTTTAAACTATGAAAAATTAAATTCTAATAAATTGTTATTTATATAAATTAAAATTAATGGATATTTTTTATACTAATATAAGGTGTTATCACCTTCATTTTTACCGGATTTAATCTAGATTTGCATCTACCATAGTAACACTCGATATACTGTTTTATATATTTAGGCACTGTCTACGCGATTCCATAGTACCACATGGTTCGATTAAGCTCTTTGTAATATAATATTATTTTTATTTAGTACCTCCGTTATCGTCAAATGCTGCGATGCAGCAGTTGTTCAGAGGATTTCACAGCTCATGAAATATTTGAAAGATCTTGGACCGATTCCCAAGATCACAAGAAAATCATCAGGTAAACAAAATAATATTTAAAAAATGCATATTTTTTTCTTTATGAATGATTTTATTTATTTATCATTATTTGTTATAGTTGAACCTAGGACAGCACCTGGACCGTCGAAGGAAGCTGATGCGACAGGAGCATCGTCCAAACCACCCTCGCCAAGGGCATCGCCAGAGGTAACAAAAACTATGACAAAACCACCGTCGCCAAGGAAATCGCCACCGTCAGAGGTACCAGAAACGACGACAATACCACCCTCGCCAAGGGCATCGCCAGAGGTACCAGAAACGATGACAAAACCACCTACGCCAAGAGCGTCGTCGTCAACAAGTATGTCTAATTTGTGTAGGTTTGCATTTATTTTTTGATTATTTATCTATCAGTTTTTTTTTAAACATAATTTATATAAATTATTATTATTTTTTTTATTTGTTACAGTTGAACCAGATAGATTTTTACAGAGGAAGGTGGGGCGATGTCCCTATCAAATAAAAAAACGACTGCTGTTATACCACCGCACGGCAACGGTAACAGCAACGGTAGTAGCAGCGGCAGTAGCAGCAGCGGTAGTAGCAGCAGCGGTAGTAGCAGCAGCGATAGTAGCAGCAACAGCGGTAGTAGCAGCAGTGGTAGCAGTAGAAGCAGGCCGCGAATAATAGAAGATATTACAATTTTAGACTGATGTACGATGCGAAGAATTTATGCTATTTTAAACTAATGTACATTTTAAATGTAATTTATAAATTTATGTATAAATAAAAATTTGATTATTTAAATAGAAAGTGTGATATTAATTCTCAAATATATTTTTATTCACAAAAGAAATTTTAAAACTAGATTAATAAAATATTTTTAAGATATTTTATATTATATCAATAACGGGATTAGGAGGAAGCTAAGTGTCAATAATTTGGCAGCGGTTTTGATTGTTTGTTTTTTTTATTTATTAAAAATATAAGCAATTGCACTTCCTTTTCATATTCACTACATCCTCTCCTTTTGTATTGTATATTAAATTATGTAACCACGAACGTATTGACAAAGCATTTTGACATCGCACACATTGGTTTTTTACGATTGCACAAATCGTGGTTAATGCAATAATATTGTGCGTTGGAACTCAAGTCATTTAGTGATGGGCATCCATATTTTTCTATATTGCAAATAGTACTGAAAAATGAAAAATAATAGATCAATATTAAACATAAAATAACAAGTAAAAAAATGATTATAGAGACTTACACATTTGGTATAAGTTTTGTCAACCATTGTACTTTTTGCTCTCCTTTAACAAACAACTGCTCCACGCCTTGCGTACATATTTGTAAAATGCGTTGAAGGCGATCATAAGGAATATCTCCAGCGTCCCATGCAATTCCATGGTATGATCTTTCCATCCATTGGCTCATGCATTTTTCCTCGGCAGAGAGTTCATCCCACGTTATTGGCGGTTGGAACAGGTAGGCAGTTGGTAAAGCAGTTTTCTTCATATTTAGAAAACTAATTTCTTTAAAGATAAAAGAATCTTCGCAAATTCTTTGAAAACCTTGCACATTTCATATGTATACATTTTCTTCAAGACAATGCATTACGTAATTTTTAAATAAAACTTGATAGTCAATAGTTCTGTCCATCCTGTTCATTTGCCGAAGAAGCAAACTTGGAGACTGAAGAAAAAACTAACACAAAAATGTTTTAAAGCAAGAGACTCCACCTAGTTTTTAGATAGGAGGAGGGGGGATATCTTAGACCTGATTGGGTGGATAGAAAGTAGTGATTTTTCCCTTCACTATTGGTTAAAATGCATCCCTTCCAGAGAAAAATATTTCCCTCTCTACTCAAGAACAAGCTTTTCATCCCTTCCAAAGTAAGTTTTCCCCTCTCTTTTCAAGAAAATAGTTACCCGATTGGACAGCTAAATGCGCTTTTCTCGATTGGTTAGCTAAATGTGCTTTCCCACCTCTTCTCGCGCAGATTTCCCGTTTAAAAGGGAGCACTTTACCTCTCACCTCAGTTCGCGACCAGTCTTACACTAAGAGTGTAACGTGAAACGTGAAAAGTGTATTTGTAACGTGAAAGTTTATTGAAAAAAAATCAAGATGCCTTCAATGGTATTCTTCGAATGTCTCGTTCAACTTCTTCATGATACCTTACAAAGTGCAATTGAATTAGCCAATAATGATATTCATTATTGGTTAGATATGTGCAATAATGCAATTAAAGAATTCAACGAAAAAATGAAAAAAAAATCTGATCTAACAAGAGAAGAAAAACAAAAATGTCAAACTTGTATGACACGTCTTACATGCATGCAAGTTGTATTTGAACAACTACTCAAAGAGACGGTAGTATACATGCTGAAGAAACAGAAGTTAGAGTTGAGTGGCGAGATGTAGAGTCTGCTTTTCAAAATCGGATTAGGTCGGGTGTAATTAATATAAATCATGTGGATATTTCAAGCTTTATGCATGATGCTCAGAAGCTCTTTGATGAAAAGGTTAAAGCATGTTTAGAAGAATATAATGCTTTAAAGGTAAATTCAGATTTCATTGAATTCGTGATACAGAAGAGTGGTGAAGAAACGTTGTGAACGAGTGGTGAAGAAAAGTGAAAGTGGCCCCATTTTCATGTCATTAAATTTGAAAGAATGGTTAAAAGAGCACATCGAAGATCATATACAGGCGCAACTAGAAGAATTTCAAGAAAAGGATTCTGGCTGGACTCTGAAGAGCATTATAAGTTTGTGTGTAAATATGAAAAAATATTCGCCAATTAAAGGCAGTTCATACATTCCACTTCCACCGTTTATAGAGAGGAAAAGAGCATGCATAAACGTGCGCAACAATGACAATCAGTGTTTCAAATATGCTATTCTCTCGGCACTGCATCCTTGTAAAAATAATGCCAACAGAGTGAATCAGTATCAAAAATATGAGAATGAATTGAAGTTTGATAATATTGAATTTCCAGTGAAATTGAAAGATATTCCAAAATTTTAAAAACTTAATAACATTTCGGTAAATGCATATATGATAAGAAAATATGGCCCAAAGTATGAAGTATCACCCTGTCACGCTACGGTAGAAAAGAAGGAAAAACATGTAAATGTGCTTATCATTCAAGATTACTACTGTTACGTCTTGCGACGTAATGCAATGAAGTAATATTGCGAAGAAAAATCAAAACTGATGAATCAGGATAATATGTAGAGCATCGAAGTTGATGAGTATACTCTGTATACTCCGTGCGATCAGTGGATATTAATCACTCAAACTGGACACTTGTACGACGCTCCTATCCGTCGACAGTGCTACCAGTAATTAAGTTGCGATTCGGTTCTATAAACTTATAATTTAATAAATCAATTCTATCCAATATTTGTGAACTGAAGTCATTTATATATCCCTGCACACGACTGTCTAGAGAGCAGCAGCAGAAGATTTCCAGAATAATAAGTACTAACTAAAATACATAAATACATAAATAATATCAGAGCCGTATCAAGACTTAACACTACATAGATGAACACGAAGAAAATAATTGTGCTGATGATGGAAGTCTACCTAAATATCATTATGTATGGATTAAAAATATGTCTCGTCTTTTATGTAGCCAATTAACAAAATCGCACGTAAAATCTCATCACTGTCAAAGGTGTTTGCAGATCTTCTTTTGTGAAGAAAGATTGAAAATTCATGAAAATGATTGTAAAAATTCAAATAACTGTCAAATCAATTTACCTGATAATAAAAATAATGTTCTAAAATTCGAAGAATATAGTAAAAGTGAAAAAGTACCTTTTGTAATTTACGCAGATTTCGAATGTTTACTAAAACTACAGAGAATGAGAAAGCTTTTCAAATTCATGAAGCATTCAGTATTGGATATTATCTGCAATGCAGCTTTGATGACAAACTATGCGGCTATAAATCGTATAGAAAAAATAATGAAACTGAAGAATCACCTGCAGAGTGGTTTGTTAAAGAGTTGAAATCCATTAGTGAGAAGATAGATAATCTCTATAAGAAACCAAAGCCAATGAGACTTAAAGATCTGGAAGAATTATCATTTCGTATTGCAAAGGATTGTCACATATATAAAAAACCTATTCGCGGCGAAGAACTTGCAGTAAGAGATCATTGTCACCTCACAGGACGGTATGTTAACGCTTTATTGTGTGTGAAAATGACCAATATTAATATTGATATTAATGTATACATTACGAATTAAAATATTTTTGATTTTTTTTCTTCAGTTTCAGAGGTGCAGCTCATAATTCATGCAATTTGAATTATAAAGATTCAAGATTTGTTCCTGTTGTTTTTCACAATCTCAATTACGATACACACTTTATTCTGAAAGAGATTGCCACTTCATCGTTACTGAAAGGACGAGTTTCTCTTATACCACATAATAAGAAAAAAATATATTTCAGAAAAACAAAACAAAATTGCACTAAGTCCTCATGACGATAAGATATACTTATTGCCTCACAGTACAGATACTTTGCCTTGGGGCCATTATCGAATCACGGAAGAACAAATGGCGCTATCTGCACTGCAAGTAGAGAGGAAATGGAAGCAGAGAGGGAGAATGAAGCAACCACTGAGAACATTGCTTCAGGAGTGGGGATACATGAAATGGAGAGGGAGAACGAGGCAGCCAATGAAGTAACCACTGAGAACATTACTTCAGGAGTGGGGATACATGAAATGGAGAGGGAGAACGAGGCAGCCAATGAAATTATAATAGAATATGATGTAATAGAAGAATTCATGCATGATCGGGACCCATCGATGGAAGGGGTAAGTCCTGTGAAGAGGGATATCTTGCAGGAGGCAGTGGAAGGGGCAGACATTGTGGGGGGAGATTGGCTATATGAAGAGACGAACGAAGTCCAGCAACACATTCGAGCATTCGAAAAGTTTGAGGACTACCATCCTTCTAAAAAGAAAGCAAGACTCAGCTAACCATTTAAGTAAGTTGACTCTTAATATCATCCATATGTCCATGAAAACTTTTACAAAAAAAAAAAAAAAAAAAAAAATGATCATTTATTTACTTTTTGTTTTTCTTATTTTCTAGAATGGATCTATCTGCGCTAAACAAGGTCGCCGAGCAAAACTTTTTGCCGAGAAAGAAAGTGACGGACTTGGAGAAAAAGGCTAAATAAAAAACGTGCGGTCTAGCCGGCGGCAGTTAGTTTTTCAGTAAGCCTCTTAGAGTGTCGACTACTTGCGACATAAGAGCGCATATGCAAATTAGCTCGGTTTCGAAATATAACGGAAAAATTGTTTATAAGTTTTATATAAGCTAAATAATATTGAAAGTGACAACGAAAATTTTTTTGAGTTCACAATACTAATAGCGAATAGATATAAGAACTAAGGAAGCCAACAAATTGTAATTGTGAAATTTCACAAATATATAAAAAAATGGGAATATATGAAAACCAATATATAAACTTCAAAGAGTCCCTCGACACTAGCAAGGAGCAACCGTTGTTATTAGTGAGAAATTGATAGTAACCAAGGATTGTAACTACGACTCGACCTCGAGTTAATTTAGTAAATAAATGTTTATAATAATATTACAATAAACAATCTCGTGTCATTTAATTCTACCAATCGAACTTTTTCCAAAAATTCCTTGAACAAAAAGAGTATAGAAGCAATCAAGAACGCACGTGCTTTTAACAATCAACTACGCTACTCTCCTTTAACTAAACTGTTATTGACTACTTCTTAACGATTAAGATAAAAATTAACGGTTTCTTCATTTTCTTTGAGTCAATAGATAGTTAATATTTAGTTTTCGGGTGTCGCACGGTACGCGACTGGTGGCAGCGAACCTTTCCAATATTTACTTTATCTCGAATTTCATATATGACATGATCTTATTTATTCGTACTTTATCTCCTACTTTAAATTTCGGTTTTTTTACTGGTGACTTTTCAGTAGGAAATCGTCTTTTGATCTCTCTCTCTCTCTCTCATTGACCTGCGTAACGTTTATAAGCTCGATTCCTATTGTACGATGTTCTTTCGAATTGTAAGCTTTGGCCAAGTCAGGTAGAATATCCAACCATTTATAGCTCCCTTGTTTGCTAAACTCTAACCACATTGCATTTTTTATCGTTCTATTAAAACGCTCGCATATACTAGCATGAACATTACTATGTGAAGAGTATAAGTATATCTTGTGCTTCTTCATGGGTTTCTGAAAACTTAAATTGTAAAATTCTTTTCCTTGATCAGTTTGTAGATTCTTCGGTACTTGTCCTTGTTTCAAAATCGTCTTCATAGCTGCAGTAACAACATCACCACTCTTTGACTTGACTGGGACTGCCCATGCATACTTTGAAAATATATCTATGACAGTGAGAAGGTAACGAAAACCTTTGTTCTCCTTAGAGTAAGGTATCATTTCTACAAGATCAGATTGCCAAGTCCCACGTATGTCAAATTGCCTTCTCTTGTACCGGCGACGTGCTGGCTTATGCAGCTCTTCAGCTACTCTTTGACGTTCAATCTTTATCGTCTATAGCGGATGATAATCCTCTAGAAATTCATCTATATGATCTTTTAATTGTCTATTCACTTCTTCAATGATATAATCAACACCAGCGTAATTACGTTGAGTTGTTCTACAGAGATATTTCAGTTTTGCAGCCACTTCCACTTGATGTTTTTGAACTTCCTGCTTATATTCATCTATAACTTTACTTATTACAGCAAGTTTAGAAGCTATATAATTTATTTCAGTTTGTAGGATAACTTTCAGTGAATTCACGGTGATTGCATCGTTTGGATCACGCGGAGCTCCTAGATTGCAAAGCCGCTTATTTTCTAAATCAAAATTACCGTCTGATGTCAAATTGAAACCAATGCCTGGAGGACCGCGACTCACTTGCGAGCCCTCAAGTTTTCTTCCAAACACATCGAGACTCATGATGCTACTGATCCAAATAAGAGAGTTGTGGATTAATATATATGCCCAACTTCACGTAATTCCTCAATAAGTGATTGGATTTCATTGACGTGATTGTTATTTCCAGCAGATCGTTCGGCAATCAATAATCTGAGTCGATTGATAAGCTCGTTTGGATCATCCCAGCAAACGAGATCAATAGAAGAATTTTTCTTAGCTATTTTATATGTAGGTATAAGTCCTCTGCCACTGCTGCTGATGTTATTTTTATTTGAAGTGCTACGGAACATTGGTGCCAAGACATTCTTAAATGTATTACTCCTCGAACCTCGCAAGGATTCATTTTTGCTGTATTTTTTCTCTCAAAAGAAGTTCATCCGGATATTTTTTAAATAGCAATTCCATTAGTCCACTACTCTTAGGATAACTTTCACCTCTAACTTTGACATATTTATCATCAAATTCAATTTCTAAATCACCTATCATATACACTCCATCAACTTTCCGCACTCCATATATATTATCAATTGTTTTGCGGCTTTTATCCAGCAATGACAAGAAATCTTCCGATGATTCATTTTTTTTCCACTCATAGATTTAAATGAAGAATTGATTATTGTGCCAGTCATCATCGTTGAATAAACTTGAATTATTATTATTATTATTTATATCGTTTAGCATACTTGATCTGTCAATTCTTATTCGTTTTCTCATTTTTTTACTCTTGTGTGTATCCAAAATGTGATTAGATGGATTCTGCTGCAAGCTTTCAGTTTTCAAGTCAGCAAATTTCTCGAGTAGTGTGATGACTAGTTTCAGAGTATCACCGATGACTTTTTCACAATTATCTTTTTCATGTTTCTGTAACGGTTCGACATTCCCCGTGTGTTGAGTAGTCGGCCGGGCGCCAGGATTTGGTTAGGGGAAAGTTTAATTGAAGAGACTGTTTATGCAATTAATAACAAAATAGATATATTCTAGTAATTATGATAACAAGTTGATAGTTCAATTATTAGTCTCCATCTGTAACAGAAATCGAAATCGCGGTTGTTTAGAATCTTTCGCCTTTCCAATCGGTTTAGCTTAATCTAGAGCGGTTAACGGTACATTAACACGACGTTGCCGGAGTTACGTGGTTTCGGTGCGTTTGTCGGTTTTGCGGACGCGGTATCGGAGTTTCGGACGGTGAAACGGGTTCGGGATATCGACGGGTTTTCGGAGGTTGTGTTTCACCAGGACGTGTGCGCACGACCTGGGGAATCGTCGGCGGGGCTTTATGAAAATCTCAGATTTCCGAGGTGTTTTCATGGGCGGATGAAAATCTCAGATTTCCGAGGTGTTTTCATGGGCGGATGAAAATCTCAGATTTCCGAGGTGTTTTCATGAGAAATAATTTGCCTCCCAATGGTCCATGGTATAATGAATCTGCAGTGATTAACTTGGATGACTATCAAAATAGAGGTACTCACTGGGTTTGTTATCGCAAGCAAGGTTCTGAATTGCTTTATTTTGATAGTTTTGGTGATCTCAATCCTCCCAAGGATCTCATGATGTAGTTTAACGAAAGAAGTGAAATACAATTACAAAAGATATCAAAATTTTGACTCATTCATATGTGAACATCTTTGTCTCTACTTCTTAGCTGGAAGACTATAAAAGAGGTGCTCGCAGCCGAATGGATTCATTATCATCCGATCAGTCATGGAAGATAGTTTCACTCTGAGTCTCTCAGAAAACTCATCTGTCTTAGAAGCACAATATTTTCCTTCGATTGAACTACCACAGCATAAGAATTTTGTCTTGGGATTAGTTGAACTTTTAACATTCAACTCTATTCCCAATGTCGACCTATCAAACAATAAACTTTATTTGAGCAAAAAAGATATTATTACAATCCCTACCGGCAGTTATGAGATTGATGCTATCAATCAGTTTCTACAAGAAACTTTGAAATACAAAGGAATTTAATTTTCTTTGAAAGCTAACAACAATACTCTCAGAAGTGAAATTCACTGCAGTCATCTGATAAATCTTAGACCTCACGATTCAATAGGCCGTCTCCTTGGCTTTGCTCCTCGCATTCTCAAAGAGAACATACAACACAGCTCTGATTTACCTGTAAAAATATTGAGAATCAATGCACTCAGAGTTGACTGCAATTTTTTTTTAAAGTAATAATAGTTATTTCTGTGTTTATGTGCGTGTGCGTGTGTGTGTATGTGCGTGTGCGTGTGTGTACCTGTACGTGTACATGTGTGTATGTGTGTGTGTGCATGTGTATATGTGCGTGTGCATGCGTTTATATGTGTGTGTGTGTGTGTGTGTGTGTGTGTGTGTGTGTGTGTGTATGCGTGTGTGTATGTGAGTGTATGTCTGTGTATGTCTGTGTGTGTATATGAGCGTATGCGTGTGTTTTTGCCTGCATGTCTATCAATAAAATGTATTTTTTTTTTAAATAAATTGTTAATAACCTTTTTTATTACAGCAAACTTATTCTCCTTTAAATGAAGATGTCGTGCCGTATTCGCCTCCCTCCATAGGTAGATATTAAAAAGCTAATACAGTCCAAGCCTGTAGAAAACCTCCAGCTAGATCTACAGTTGGAACAAAAGCTTGAGTCGCAGCAGGACCGCGAACGATATCATCAGGTATTAATCATTTTTTGTACCTGCATATGTATATATTTATGCATGTATGTATGCATGAATGTATGCATGTACGTATGTATATATATTATGAAATTTGATTAATAATCGAGGCCAAGATGGCCGTGGCGAGCGGAGGCTTGCCGCGTGGTGATCCTACCAAAACTTATAAAAATCATCCTAATAAAAAAGTTAAAATAGTAGTGTGTATTATTTGTGAAGAAGTATACTATACTAGTGATTTTGTGAGAAATGACAAAGCAGTGCTATTGAGTGAAGTTCTAGGAATCTGTCATGAACACGAGGACCTAGACCTAACCTCAAAAGTAGATAATAAATTGCTGAGTAATGATGCGAGGATTGTAATTGCTCAAGTAAAGCACTTTGAAAAACACGAAATTAGGAAACAGATACTAGAAGACTTTCAAAATGTTCTAACAGAAAGTAATAGTGAATCATTGGATACCAACTTGAAACTTGAAAATGCCTTTTTAAAGGAGATAAATACAGAATTAAGAGATAAAAATCAATTATTAAAGGAGTTATTAGATAAGAATAGAAATGAAATACCGACGATTAAAAGCAAAACTTTTGCTGAAGCTATATCAAGTACCAAAACTATCCTAAAGACAAAACGTGTTCCTAATATTATATTAAAAAAAAAAGATGATGAGAGTATTGATGAATTAAACAAAAAGGTATCTCACTATTTGATAAAGGATAAATCAATACAAACGAAGAAGGTTATCAAGAAAAAAGATGAAATAGTCATAAACTTATTGAATGAGGAAAGTGTCACCAAAGCACATAAATTACTAAAAAGTAAACTTGCTGAGGTATGTGATGTAAATAAAGAACAAGTTATAAATCCTAAAGTTAAAGTTGTAGGATTAAATAACCTAGAAAAAATGGACAATGCTAGTATTGAACTAGACATCAATGAAAGGAACTTTGGTGCTTAAAAAAAAATGTGTTGTTTTGAATTCATACGAGAACAGTAAAACTGGATCGCAGTCTGTGATATTGGAAGTTCCTGCTGAGTTATACCAACACATTAGAGAAAACAAGAATAGACTTTTTGTAGGATACCAGAACTGCAGAGTATATGATTATTGTAATGTTAAACCATGCTTTAACTGTAGCAGATTTGGCCACAACGGTAGGAAGTGTACAAATAAAGCTGTTTGCCTAAAGTGTGCTGGTGATCATAAAACAGTAGATTGTCAAGCAAATAAGGTCAAATGTGCAAACTGTGCTTACAGTAATGAAAAATATAAAACAAAGTACAATATAGAACATGTGGCAATGGATAGCCAAGAATGCGGAATTCTGCAATCCAAGATAAGGAAGTATATTGATTATACCGACTATACGATGAAACCTACTTTGCCAAGATATATCGGCAAAGTAGGAACGTCAGCGAAAGGTATGGTAGCTAAAGCTTCTGGTATTTCGGCAATGTCACTTCAGTCATTGAATAATAATATAGCAGACAGACTAAGGAGTAAGACATAACAATGGATCAAGATATCAGCACTGAGGACATAGGCAAGTTTGAATGTGAAGTCGAAAATCTAAAAGAACTCAATAAGTCATTAATGACAAAGAAGAACTTTATTTTATGCGTAAACATAAGAAGCTTAAATGCAAATTTTGTAAAACTAGAAGTGTTTATTGAGTCTCTAGAAAGAAAGCCGTGTATAATTGTATGTACTGAAACTTGGAACTTACAATACACTCAATATTATCAACTGCAAGGCTACAAAACTTGTTATAATGAAAGTAAAATTAATAAGGCTGATGGCGTCTTAGTTTATATAAAAAATAACATATATAGTAATGATAAAATTGAGGTTGTTGATAGATTGAGTATTGTAAGTACTGATATAAAACTTATGACAGGTGAATCCATTAGAATTTCTGCTATGTACAGATGTCATGACATACCAAAGTCTGAATTTGTCAATAGTGTAAAAAAATTCTTGGTAAGACATAGGAATGTTAAAAATCACTGTATATTTGGAGATTTCAATATTGATATACTAGAAAATAATGTAGCAAATCTAGAAACTAGCGACAAATCAATTAGTCAGGAATTTGTAATTAATTATCTTGAACGTGAATATGTACCGTACTTCAGAGGAATTACGCGGCCATCCTTAAATAATGAGAAGGGAACGTGCATTGATAACTGTTTCGCTAGAACTAAGAATATAGAAATTGAATCTTTTAAATTAAATACACCGTTTAACGATCACTACCCGTTATTCATAAATATAGATCAGATTAAGATACACAAAGCAAGTGAAACAGTTAACAAATGCATAAATTATAAAAAGTTAAAAAACATAGCTGAAAATTTTGACTGGCAGATAGTACTGACAAAACAGGATCCAAATGATGCAGTAAATGAACTTATTCAAATGATACATAGTTGTCTTGAGTTAGCTACATATTCCAAAAAAATAAAGAAAAAAAATAAAGAAGCACTGCCAAGAAAAAAGTGGATAACTAAAGCAATCCAAGTCTCGTGTCAAACTAAAGAAAATTTATATAAATTGTGGAAATTGAACCCAACTAATTTGGAATTAAAAAATGAATATAAAAATTACGAAAAAATTTTAAATAGAGTCATTAAAGATGCGAAATACAAATTTGAGAATAATGAAATAAAAAAAATTAGTAACAATCCAAGACAGCTATGGAATACTATTAATACTAAACTTAATAAAAATATGCAACAAAACAAGTCACCTGATTACTTAGTCATAAACAGCCAAAAAATTGAAGACGAATTATCTATAGCTAACCACATGAATGATTATTTTTGCAAAATAGGATTAGACTTGAGTAAACAAATCCCTAATACAGATACAGATCAACCTACATTACCAGATAAAAATAGCAAATCAATCTTTATATATCCTACCAATTGTGTTGAGATTCGAAAAACTATAGATTCATTGAAAAACAAGACTGGAGGTGTTGATAATATCAATGCAAAAACGATCAAATTCCTAGTTAACTATATAGATAAACCATTAGAACATATTTTTAATACGTCTATACAACAAGCCTCCTGGCCATCTGCTCTAAAACAAGCTGACATAGTTCCTATTTACAAAGCTGGTGACAGGTCATGTATGACTAACTATAGGCCGATATCACTAATATCGAACTTAGCAAAGATATTTGAGAAAATCTTGTATAATAGGTTGTATTTATTTCTAATGGAATGCAATATCATATCAGAAAAACAATTTGGTTTTGTTAAAAATAGAGGCACAACGGATGCGTTAAATTATATCTCAGACATAATATATAAAAAAATCGACAAATCGAAGCCAATTATAACTACTTTCTTAGACTTAGCTAAAGCCTTTGATACGGTAGATCACAAAAACCTATTGGATAAACTAGAGAGTTATGGAATAAGAGGCAGTGCCTTAAATTTAATAAACAGCTACCTCTCTGGTAGGAAACAATGCGTTAAAATAAAGAATTTGAAAAGTGAATACAAAGATATACCCATCGGAGTTCCCCAAGGGACCATACTAGGACCGTTATTTTTTATTTTATACGTTAATGACCTACTGAGAGGTATGCAAGATGATACTGTCGTTTCTTATGCTGACGACGCCGTTATCATTGCTAGTGATAATACGTGGGAGTCAGCTCAAGAGAAAATGAACAAATATCTTAGGGAAGTCGCAAAGTGGCTTACTGTAAATAAATTATCTTTAAATGTTAATAAAACTGTATATATTGCTTATGGTAGCTACTGCCATAGTGTTCCTGTCTCACTTAATATTGAGATAGGCAATAATACAATAAAAAGAGTAGAAAGTTATAAATATCTAGGTCTAATTTTTGATTATAACATGAAATGGGATAAACATGTAAATTATTTGGTTAAAAAAACAAAATACTTAGTTTTTATCTTTGCCAAAATTAGGAATATAATGGACTATAAAACTTTAACTATGATATACTATGCTTTTTACCAAAGTTTAGTAAATTATGGCATAATTGCTTTGGGTGGAGCGTACAATAATCGTGTTTATCTAATACAGGGTATTCAGAGGAAAATATTGAAAATTATAAACAAAAATAATTTTCAGCGTCAAGACCCTCCACTTACAGTAAAGCAATTATTCCATTTAGAAGCTATATCTTATCATTATGCTACGTTAAGAAATAAATATATAAATAGCAAAAGCAATACTAGAAATAAGAGTCTTCAATTGCCAATAATTGATAAAGCTATAAGCAAAAAAAATAGCTACTTTGTTGCGTTAAATATTTTCAACTTGCTAACAAATGATCTGAAAGCACTTGTGATTAGCAAAGTCGCGATTAAGAAGAGACTAAAAGTATTTATAAGAGAGAAATATTGATTGATCAAGGAGAGATTTATTTTGTACTGTTACTTAACTTTTGCGTTAATATTTAAACTGTTATCAGGAAGATTGGCTCGACATCTTCCTGTACTTATTTAGTTTTTTTAAGTTTAGATTCTAAGTTTTTTTTTATGTACCATCCCTATGTACAGACAACTAAGTTTGTCTCTATAGGATGTCTTTTTATAAGACATATGTATATGGTCTAAAATAAATAAATAAATAATAAAATGAGTAAACTTTTTCTTTTCTTCTTACAGGAACGTCAATCGAATAATTGTATGGATGTCGACGATGAGAGACTTTTCTCATCGTTTGATCTCGAATACTACAATAGAGTATCAATTTGGCTATTGGAGTAAGTAAACTTTTTTCTTTGCTTTTAATAGATAATTTCTTTTACTTTTAAATAATATTTTAACGTTATGGATTTTTTTTCAGATTAGCAACGATGACGCTGACAATTATGATGACACATTGAAGTCACTCTCTGCTGCATCCGCCCCCGAACCAAACTCAATACCTGAATCCTCCTCGAATCCCTCCTTCCCATTATCATCACCACATAAACCCTCAACACTATCCTCCCCAATCTTATATAATGTCTTAACAAGCCCCCGTAAGCCAATAATAAAATCAATAATTCCAGTAAGTATTCATCTTACCATGATTAACAAAAAATTATTAGAATCATTAACCAATAGCTCTCCTGTAAATATACCTCTCCCTATTAACAATCCAAATCCATTATTGTTTGACTGTTCAGCTATAAACAGTTTGTCCGATTTTTCAGAAGTCGAAAATGAGGAGAAAGTACTAACTTATTCCCCTATACCTGTTCTCAGCCCACCTGATGAAATCCCTGTAAAACGCAGCCGAGAGTCACTAAAACTATTATCTTCGTCGTCATCACCATCAGCGTCGTCATCATCACCAGCGTCATCGTCGTCGTCGTCGTCGTCGTCGTCGTCGTCGTCGCCGTCGTCATCATCAAAATCGTCATCAGAAAGGACAATCGAAGCCATAAAAGATGATATGGCTGAGTTTATGAAATTTGCGTGAGTGTATGTGCGTGTATGTGTGTTTTTGTGTTTAAATAATTTTTTATGTTTATGATTTTACTTTATACACATTTTTGTATTAATTTAGAGCCATATTAATGAAATAAGTTTTATAATATAATTTTAACATTGTATCATTGTATGAATTTATATTTTAAAGAATTTTTTTATGTTTGTGACTTCATTTTATACATTTTTTTGTATTAATTTAGTGCCATATTTTTATATCAATTTAGTACCATATTAATAAATAAGTTTTACAATATAATTTTAACATGGTATTGTAGTATAAATTTATATTTTTTTATATGAGTAATAACGGAAATTATATATATAAAAAAAAGAAAAAACCTGTTATTTTTTATTTTATTGTAAACGCACCGTTAATTGAACCTTTGAATTCCGGAAATTCCCGCCAGTCCAGACCGCTTGTTAACTGGGGACGGCGCGCATGCGCCCTATATCAGAACGCAGCCACTCGCATAAAGCGCATACGCGTCGGCTCTGGATATTTCCAATTAACCTATGACCAGCACTGACAGGTGTTTCCCAAATTCAAAGTTTCAATCAATTGTATGCATATTCTATAATTAATCTAGAATGATTATAACATTATGACAAATCAAGTTTTAAAAGGCTTCACAATATCCAGTCATCTCTTTTTTAAGAAAGAGAAATATTTGTTTCAGTAGAAAAAGAAAAAATTGTTATTTGATTAAATAATTTTTATATCTATATAATGTACTAGAATGCTAGCAGATGTCTCTGTAATAACCTTGACATACTTTTATTGACCTTGAATTAATCCCTAGTATTTCGTTTCAATAACCTTGTGAGTAGGTTCAACTTTATTACATTTTGACCTTGAATTATGCTGTATATAAGGAGCGCTACAACCGCATCGAGTCACTTCTTTCCTCTCGTTGAAAAGAAAAAAGGGAATCATGACGACACTTGTTGAAGAATGTGTAACATACATGAAATTTTTAGAAGAATCAGCTAATCTTCTAAGGTCGCTTCCTCAAAGTGATGTGATAGAGCGTTGGAAAAAACATTATATTTGCATTTACATTTACATTGCTCGGAAGACTTTGCGAAAAGTTTTAAACAATAAAAGTCTCACAGTGCAACAAAAGCAGAAATGTGTAAAAACACATGACAGCAAAAATCGAGTGTACTCATATAAAACTTGATGCTTTAGTAAAAAGAGGTGGAGCACTTACGCAAAGTTCGAGTCCACGCATAAAATGGATTGATTTAGATAGCGCTTTTAAAAATCGAATGTATACAAGCGTAATTGCTAATATTGAACACATTGATCTTGCATCACTTTTAGATGATTCATCTATACTTTTTGCTAGACGTGTTAAAAGTATTCTAAAAAAGTGTAATAATGCTCTAAAAATAAATGCAGTTCTTTCATGTAAGTTTAAAAAATCAAGTGTTGAACCCGACAAGGAGGATGTTATTGATACTAAACATTTCACAACATCAAATACTGAAATTTATTCATCATCCTCGTTCAGACAATGGTTTATTGAAAACATTAAAAATCCTCTTCTGCGTGATATTGAAGAGTTTGAAGAAAGAGATTCAGGCTGAACATTGGAATCAATCGAAAACATACAGATAAATATGAACAAATGAAATCCAATGCGAAGTGGTGGTTCATACATACCTTTACCAGATTTTATTAAAAAGAAAAAAGCATTTATCAATGTAAAAAATAATGATAATCAATGTTTTAAGTAGGTAATTTTGTCAACGCTACATTCCAATACGTTTCATAACAATTCTGATAGAGTCAGTAATTATATTCAATATACTGATGAATTAAATATGGAAGGAATCGAATTTCCAGTATCTATAAAACAAGTGGCTAAATTTGAGAAGCAGAATAATGAGATTTCAGTCAATGTTTTTGGGTAATATAGTAAAGAAGTTTTAACACTTGACCTTACTTCAAACAAAAAACTAAATCATATTAATCTTTTACTCATCACATCAGAGAAAGATGCATATGACAGCGATGATGATACTGTAATGAGTAGTGGAGGTTATAATTATGTTTATATAAAAAATCTTTCAAGATTAGTGAGAAGTGTTAGTATATGCATAGTACATTTGTCTGTACACTATATCATAGCATCTGGAGATAGGATGCGCAGAAGCGCTGTGCGCAACTACTCAACAGTGAGTCTCGTCTCGTTGCGCACCGTAGGTAGCATAGAGTATAGGATAGACACACACATGTGCGACTCCCCACCAGTACTATGTATGTGAGTCGTACGACATATAGTCAATGCGCGACTACGACTGAGTCCACTCGTTGCTGTGCGCTCGAAGAGAGCACACGCATGCTCGGCATGCTTTGTATATATCCAGAATAATAAACCATATTATTAACAATCCTCCCGTCTACCTCACTCATTATTAATAAGAAGCCATGTTACACAATCAAAAAATAAGATCTACATATGTGATAGGTGTTTACACTTTTTTTCTACCCAGCAAAAGCTTGAACAGCACGAACAGCAGTGTAAACTTGTAAATGATTGTAAAGTTAAATTACCTAAAAATGGTAATGATTTTATAACATTTAAAAATGATAGATTTAAAGAAAAAATACCATTTGTTGTGTATGCAGATTGTGAATGTTTGTTAATACCAATTGATAGATTGGAGAACGAAGAAGTAGAATCTAAAAATACTATCGCATATCAGAAGCATCATATTTTTAGTATTGGTTATTTTTTTAAATGCAATTATGATGATTCATTATCTCGATATAGCAGTTATCGAGGACAAGAACCAGCACTCTGGTTTGCAAAAGAATTAAAGTCTATTGCTCAAGAAATAGAAGAGATATATGATAATCCTATACCAATGGAGAACCTTAATTTAGAGCAAGATATGTCTTTTGAAGAGTCAGATACTTGTCACATTTGTGAGAAATCAATTGGTGACAGAATAAAAGATCGCGATCACTGTCACTTAACCTCTAAATATCGAGGTTCTGCACATGCTGGTTGTAATTTAAACTATCAAGATTCTAGAATAATTCCAGTTGTTTTTCACAATTTAAGTGGTTACGATGCTCACTTCATTATTAGCGATATGTCTAATTATTTTCCAGGAGTAGATAGGCTATAGGCATACCAGATCATAGACATACTAGATCACCCCCTCCCTGCTCCAAGTGATCTAGAATGTCTTGTGTGTATAAGAATAGGGAGACTCTCTCCTTCCCTAGACTAAAGAGTCAAAGAGGGGCGAAGAGGAGGAGAAACTCCCTACCCCGTTGTGATCTAGCGGAGATAGTGTACAGCATGTGTATATATTTATGGCGTGCAGGTAAAAGGGTTGGCTGGAAAACTTTCTCTTGCTAAGGATGTAGAAATCGATGCACCTTTATCTTTTGAAGAAAAACGTCAGCTCTGTTCAAAACACGTAGCGGAGATAGTGTACAGCATGTGTATATATTTATGGCGTGCAGGTAAAAGGGTTGGCTGGAAAACTTTCTCTTGCTAAGGATGTAGAAATCGATGCACCTTTATCTTTTGAAGAAAAACGTCAGCTCTGTTCAAAACACGTAGCGGAGATAGTGTACAGCATGTGTATATATTTATGGCGTGCAGGTAAAAGGGTTGGCTGGAAAACTTTCTCTTGCTAAGGATGTAGAAATCGATGCACCTTTATCTTTTGAAGAAAAACGTCAGCTCTGTTCAAAACACGTAGCGGAGATAGTGTACAGCATGTGTATATATTTATGGCGTGCAGGTAAAAGGGACGGCTGGAACACTTTCTCTTGCTAAGGATGTAGAAATCGATGCACCTTTATCTTTTGAAGAAAAACGTCAGCCCTGTTCAAAACACGTAGCGGAGATAGTGTACAGCATGTGTATATATTTATGGCGTGCAGGTAAAAGGGTCGGCTGGAACACTTTCTCTTGGTAAGGATGTAGAAATCGATGCACCTTTATCTTTTGAGGAAAAACGTCAGCCCTGTTCAAAACACGCGGAGATAGTGTACATCATATGTATATATTTATGGCGTGCAGGTAAAAGGGTCGGCTGGAAAACTTTCTCTAGCGCTCTTTTGTATTGACTTGGGCGTATTTTGAAAATGTGAGGGAGGAGACTAAGAGCATGTAAAGTTTTCGCCAAGTGGTGGAAAGCGTACCAGGTAGTTTTTCTTGGCATATAAATATGCGAAGTAAATCGTGGATCGTCAGTTCGAAGTTCGTGTCCTACAGTTAAAATGAAACGTTCAAGCAGCCGCAGCAGCAGAAGAAGCAGCAGTAGAAGAAGCAGCAGCAGCAGTAGCACAAGGATGGAGATAGGTAAAATGCGAGATCGCATTAACTGGCTAATCGAGAATGCATCATTAATTTTAATGATGCTGGATCATCTCGACTGGGCTATGCGCACCATCGATTCCCGTAAGTAAATATAAATTCAATCGCGATAACGTTTAACATTTTTAACATATTTATTTATATCATACTTTTTGTTTTAGTTCCTCCACTGCCACCAATTGCTGCGATGCAGCAATTATACAGTGGTATGGCGCAAAGGGCTCGCAGCCCGAGTACAGATCGTTCGGACAGCAGCTCAAGCAGAAAAAGAAAAGCTGCAAAAGATCTTGGGCCGATTCCCAAGATGGTAAAAAAATCAGGTGAGAAATTTTTTTTAATATATTTATAATTTTATTATTAAAATAATAATAAAATATTATTTTTTTTTTTAATTTGTTACAGCTGAGCCAGATCGGTCCGCTACTGAACCGTCAGGGATAGCTGATGCGATAGGAGCATCTCTGCAACGGACGACTCCACCCAAAACACCGACCCTAACAACGAAGATGGGAGCATCGATTGCAATGCGCACTCTACGCAGATCGCCGACTCCTACGACTACACCGCGAACACCAAGGGTGTCGCCAGCGAAATCGCTCATCAAAAGATTATGTAAGTTTGAGATTTATTTATATATATATATTTTTTTTTCATTTATTATTTATCATTTTATTTAATTATTTTAATTAATTTTTTTTTTTTGTTACAGTTGATCCAGACATAGTAATAGAAAAGAAGGTTGGACGGATGTTGTCCCTTTCTTTAAATAAAAAGTCAGCAATTCCACCACTGCTCAACAGCAGCATCAGCAGCAGTAGCAGCAGTAGCAGCAGCAGCAGCAGCAGCAGCAGCAGCAGCAGCAGCAGCAGCGGCAGCAGCGGCAGCAGCGGCAGCAGCGGCAGCAGCAGCAGCGGCATCGGCAGCAGCAGCAGCGGTATCGGCAGCAGCAGCAGCGTCATCGGCAGCAGCAGCATCATCGCAAGCAGCAGAAGAAGCAAGCCGCGAATAATTGAAGACATTACACTTTTAGATTAGTTATTTACTATACTTATTTTTATTTATGTAGTTACATGCTAGTTAGCAAAATGTACTTTTTGTATGTACTTTTTATAACATAATCTACTTTTATATGTAACTAGCAAAATAGTGTGCGCTGCAACGTTAGTCGGCGTGTGCGAAGCCTGCGTTTCTCGTGTAAAATCCTAGCGCATAACGGAGGCGCTAGGTGTTGCGCACCTGTGTTGGGAGGCACAGCGTCGCAGCGCTTTTTTGTTTGTATTTTATATAAATAATAAATCTCCATAATTTAAATAAAAAAAAAATAGAAACAATGATTTTTTTTGAATATTTTTTTATTTATTAATATTATAAACTTTTACATTCTGTTGTTACATCTACCCGGTCCTCTCCTTTTGTGTTATATATTAAATTATGCAGCCACGAACGTATAGCTAGTGCGTTTTGCATCGCGCACGTCGGTCTTCTACGATTGCACAAATCATGATTAATACAATAATAATGCGCGCTGTAGCTTAAGTCGTTTAGTGATGGGCATCCATATTCTTCTATGTTACAAATAGAACTGAAAAGTGAAAAAAAAAATAGTATATTAATATTTAGTATAAAAAAATGAAAAAAGTTAAATAATTATAGCAACTTACACATTTGGTATAAGTTTTGACAACCATTGTAGTTTTTGCTCTCCCTTAACAAACAACCGCTTCACACCTTGCGTACATATTTGTAAAATGCGTTGAAGACGATTATAAGGAATATCTCCAGCATCCCATGCAATTCCATGGTATGACCTTTCCATCCATTGACTCATGCATTTTTCCTCTGCAGAGAGTTCTTCCCACATTATCGGCGGTTGGAACAGATAGGCCGTCGGTAGGGCAGTTTTCTTCACATTTAGAAAACTAATTTCCTTAAAGATAAAAGAATCTTCACAAATTCTTTGAAAACCTTGCACGTCACATATGTATGCATTTTTTTCTGGACAATGCAAAACGTAATTTTTAAATAAAACGTGGTAGTCGTAAGTTCTGTCCATCCTGTTCATTTCCCGAGCAAGCAAACTTGGAGACTGAAGAAAAATCTATCACTATTTAATTTTAAAGCAAGAGACTCCGCCTCGTTTTAGATGGAGAAGGAAAATATCTTAGACCTCATTGGCTGTATGGTTTTTCTTTCCACTATTGGATACATTTCATCCCCTCCAGAGAAAATCTTTCCCTCTCTACTCAAAAACAAGCTTCCCATCTACGCCATTGGTCTACGTCTTGAATATTTCTTTAAAAATACATCCCTTCCAAAGAAAGTTTTCTCCGATTGGTCAGCTAAATGCGGTTTTCCACCTCTTCTCATCCAGATTTGTCCCTTTAAAAGCGAGCATTTCCTCTGACAAAATACAGTTCACCTCTCATCCTAGTTCGTGACCAGTGACTTAAACTAAGAGTGATATTCTTAACGTGAAAGTTGAGTAAAAAAAAATCAAGATGGCTTCAATAGGATTCTTTGAACGACTCGTTCAACTTATTCGTGATACTCTACGAAGTGCAAATGAATTATCCAATAATGATATTCATTATTGGTTAGATATGTGCAATAACACAATTAAAGAATTATTTGAAAAAATGGAAAAATCCAATCTCACAAGAGGAGAAAAACAAAAATGTCAAACTTGTATGACACATCTCACATGCATGCAAGTTGAATTTGAACATCGACTGCAAAGAGGGGGTAGTATACAAGCTGAGGAAACAGAAGATAGGGTTGAGTGGAGAGATGTAGAGTCTGCTTTTCAAAATCGGATTAGGACGGGAGTTGTTATAAATATTAAGCATGTGGATATTTTAAGTTTTATGCATGATGCTCAGAAGCTCTTTAATGAAAAGGTTAAAGCATGTTTAGAAGAATATAATGCTTTAAAGGTTAATTCGGATTTCATTGCAGAATTTGTGATGCAGAAGAGTGGTGAAGAAACTTTAGACATAAAATATTTTACAAGTGAAAGTGGAACCATTTTCTTGTCAACAAATTTGAAATAATGGTTCAAAGAGCACATCGAAGATTCCATACAGACGCAACTAGAGGAATTTCAAGAAAAGGATTCTGGCTGGACACTGAAGAGCATTATAAGTTTGTGTATAAATATGAAAAAATTTTCGCCAATCAAAGGAAATTCGTACATTCCGCTTCCGATGTTTATAGAGAAGAAAAAAGTATGTATAAACGTGCGCAACAAGGATAATCAGTGGTTCAAATATGCAATTCTCTCGGCGCTATATCCTTGTACAATTAATGCCAATCGAGTGAATCAGTATCAGAAATATGAGAATGAATTAAAATTTGATAATATTGAATTTCCAGTGAAATTGAAAGATATTCCAAAATTTGAAAAACTTAATAATATTTCGGTAAATGCATATATGTTGAGAAAATATGGACCAAAGTTTGAAGTATCACCTTGTCACATTACGTCAGAAAAGAAGGAAAAACATGTAAATGTGCTTATCATTCAAGATTACTACATAGATGAGCATGAAGAAAACAATTGTGCAAATGATAATGGAAGTCTTCCTAATTATCATTATGTATGGATTAAAAATATGTCGCGTCTTTTATGTGGACAATTATCCAAATCGCACGTTAAATCTCATCACTGTGAAAGGTGTTTACAGATCTTCTATTGTGAAGAAAGATTGAAAATTCATGAAAATTATTGTAAGAATTCAAATTACTGTCGAATCAATCTGCCTGATGAAAAAAATAATATTCTGAAATTCGAAGATTATAGTAAAGGTGAAAAAGTTCCTTTTGTGATTTACGCAGATTTCGAATGTTTATTAAAACGTACGGAGAATGAGAAAGCTTTTCAACTTCATGAAGCATTCAGCATTGGATATTATCTGCAATGCAGCTTCGATGATAAACTATGCGGCTATAAATCGTATAGAAAAAATAATGAAAATGAAGAATCACCTGCAGAGTGGTTTGTTAAAGAGTTAAAATCCATTAGTGAGAAGATAGATAATCTCTATAAGAAACCAAAGCCAATGAGACTTACAGATCTGGAAGAATTATCATTTCGTAATGCAAAGGATTGTCACATATGTAAAAAACCTATTCGCGGCGAAGAACTTGCAGTAAGAGATCATTGTCACCTCACAGGACGGTATGTTAACGCTTTATTGTGTGTGAAAATGATCAATATTAATATTGATATTAATATGTATACAAATTAAAATATTTTTTATTCAGTTTCAGAGGTGCAGCTCATAATTCATGCAATTTGAATTATAAAGATTCAAGATTTGTTCCTGTTGTTTTTCACAATCTCAATTACGATACACACTTTATTCTGAAAGAGATTGCCACTTCATCGTTACTGAAAGGACGAGTTTCTCTTATACCACATAATAAGGAAAAATATATTTCATTTACAAAACACATAGATGATTGCGATATAAGTTTTAGATTCATAGATTCTTGGCGATTTCTACCTTCGTCATTAGACAAGCTCTCGTCATATCTGCAAAATGTGCCTGTAGCAGTAAAAGAGTTTAAATTAGATGGATACACCGATGAAAAGATAAATCTTCTTAGACGGAAAGGTATATTCCCTTATGACTTTTTAGATGGATTAGATAAACTTTCATTTACAAAACTGCCTGAAAAGAATGAGTTTTACAATAAACTCACTGAGTCTCACGTTTCTGACGAAGACTATTCACATGCTATTCAGGTCTGAAATACATTTGATGTAAAATCATTAGGCGAGTTTTCAGATCTTTACTTAAAAACAGATGTGTTACTATTGAATGATGTGTTTGAAAGTTTTCGAGAAACATCTCTCAAAGCTTATGGTTTGTGTCCTGCTCATTTTTATACAAGACCTGGACTAACGTTTTCGGCAGCTCTCAAAATGACAAAGGTTGAATTGGAACTTTTGACCGATATTGACATGCTATTGTTTATTGAAGCAGGCATTCGAGGTGGAATAAGCCAATGCTGCAATAGATATGCCAAGTCAAACAATCCATACATGGGACCTTTATATGATAAGAAAGAAAAGACTAAAACACTCTTATATTTTGATATAAATAATCTGTATGGATGGGCAATGGTGCAGTATTTGCCAGTTGGAAAGTTCAAATGGGATGATTTTGAGTCTAATCCAACCTTCTACAATGTAGCACCTGATTCAGATGTGGGTTACATTGCAGAAGTAGATTTAGAGTATCCAGAGGAAATACACGATGAACACCGTGATTTGCCTTTCTGTGCTGAGCATCTTACACCACCTGGCTCGAAACAGAAGAAACTCCTCACTACACTACACAATAAAAAAAGGTATGTGATACATTATCGAGCACTTAAACAGGCACTGGACAATGGACTACGATTGAGAAAAGTCCATAGACTTTTGAGATTTGAGCAGAAGCCCTGGCTCAAACCCTATGTTGAATTTAATACTGAAAAGAGAAAGCAGTCTAAGAATGAGTTTGAAAAACTCTTTTATAAACTGCTGATTAACGCCGTCTACGGAAAGTGTATTGAGCGAGAGCGATCTCGAGTTGACGTGCGATTAGTCAATAAATTTACCGGCAGATATGGAGCAGAAGCTCGTATAGCGCAACCAAATTTTCATAGTTGCGCAATCTTTGATGAAAATTTGGTTGCTATCCAAATGAAAAGAACTAGTATTACAATCAAGAAGCCGATATACGTAGGCCTTAGTATACTTGATTTATCTAAGACTTTAGTTTATGATTTCCATTACTCATATATGAAAAAACGGGTAGGAGAAAAATGCAAACTCTTGTACACAGATACAGATAGTTTAATTTACGAAGTTCAAGATATAGATATGTATAAAATCATGAAAGAAGATATTCACCGATTCGATACTTCCGATTATGCTGAAAATAATCCATTTCGTATTCCGAGAGTAAACAAAAAAGTCCTTGGATTAATGAAAGATGAATGCTGTGGCAAGATTATGACTGAATTCATAGGTTTGCGCAGCAAAATGTACAGTATTTTAATTGAAGGTGGAGAGACCATTAAAAAGGCTAAAGGTATAAAATCTAGTGTGGTAAAAAAGTCAATTACTTTCGAAGACTATCGAAAATGTTGAATGGAAGAACAGATGGCGCTTTCCGCACTGCAAGTAGAGAGGGAAATGGAAGCAGAGAGGGGGAATAAAGCAACCAATGAGAACATTGCTTCAGGAGTGGGAATGCACGAAATGGAGAGGGAGAATGAGGCAACCAATGGAAGAGAGGGGGTGTACGAAATGGAGAGAGGGAATGAGACAGCCAATGAAATTATAATAGAATATGACGTGATAGAAGAATTCATGCACGATTGGGTCCCATCGATGGAGGGGGAAAGTTCTGTGCAGAAGGATATCTTGCAGGAAGCAATGGAAGGGGCAGACCTCGTGGTGGGAGATTGGTTATATGAAGAGACGAACGAAGCTCAGAAGCACATTCGAGCATTCGAAGAGGAAGACTACCAACCTTCTACAAAGAAAGCAAGACTCAGCTAACCATTCGAGTAAGTTAACTCTTAATCATTCATATGCAATTAAAAACTTTTACATATAATTTTTTCATTTACTAACTTTTTTTTTTATTTTTCTTCTTTTCTAGAATGGATCTATCTGCACTGAATAAGGTTGCTGAGCAAAACTTTTTGCCGAGAAAGAAAGTGACGGACTTGGAGAAGGATCGTGTATACATGATCACAGCATTGAAGGAAGTCAAAACAAGATACGGTCAAAAGATCGTCGCTGAAATTGAAGAAAGCTTCCAAGTTTTCATGCCAGAAAAGATTACATCAGCCATCTTGAAGAATGAAGATTTTTTTAATCAGCTCTGCGATGCTGCAAATAAACTTTCTTTATTTGCAGAATATCTTGGTGGAAATTGTTTTAGATTTAAAAATTAATAGAGAGAAATGATTATTTGAAAATAAATTTTATTCTTTTTTTACACTTGTACATAATAATCATTAATAAATATTATAATTATAAGATATATTGACGTTCTTATTGACTACTGCTACAACCATCACCTATAGTCCTATAATCTTCACAGTTAATTTAAACAATTTCATTTTTATTTATCCAACTATTATGCTCGTCACTAAATCCTAACCATTTAACAAATACACGTTTACCACTTTTCTTCAAAACTTTTTCGACAAGATAAATTTCGGGATACATAGTTTTATGAATTTCCGCTTCGTAAAAGCCGCCAGAGACGGGTTTATCATAAAAATCTTTAAGGTGGTAAGTTAACGGATTTGTTTTCACAACTCGTGTTACTGTAAAAATTTCTGTAGACCAGTTTGGTGTGTAGCCTTTTTCAAAAATATTTTTTATCTTACTTATTCGTACTTTATCTCCTACTTTGAATTTCGGTTTTTTCGCTGGTGGCATTTCATTTGGAAATCGTCTCTTGATCTCTCTCTCATTTGCTTGCGTAACGTTTATAGGCTCGATTCCTATTGTACGATGTTTTCTTGAATTGTAAGCTTTGAGTAACTCAGGTAGAATATCCAACCATTTATAGCTTCCTTGTTTGCTAAACTCTAACCACATTGCATTTTTTAATGTTCTATTAAAACGCTCGCATATGCTAGCATGGAGATTACTATGTGAAGAGTATAAGTTTATCTTGTGCTTCTTCATGAGTTTTTGAAAACTTGAATTGTAAAATTCTTTTCCTTGATCAGTTTGTAGATTCTTCGGTACTCGGCCTTGTTTCAATACCGACTTCATAGCTGTAGTAACATCATTGCCACTCTTTGACTTGATTGGAACGGCCCATGCATACTTTGAAAATATATCTATGACAGTGAGTAAGTAATGAAAACCTTTGTTCTCTTTGGAGTATGGCAACATTTCTACAAGATCAGCTTGCCAAGTCTCATCTATCCCACGTATCTCATATTTTCTTCGCTTGTACCTGCGGCGTGCAGCTTTATGCAGCTCTTCAGCTACTTTTTGCTTTTTCATCTTCTTTGATTATAAAATTATTCAATTGACCAATAATATATTCAACGCTTGCGAAATTACGTTGAGAAATATCATTAAGATATTTTAATTTTTTGTCCACTTCAGATTTAAGGCTTTCAACTTGCTCCCTATATTGGTCTATAAGTTCACCAATTCCAGTAATTTTAGAAGATATATAATTTACTTCCGTCTGCAGGATAACTTGCAGTGAATGCAAAGTGATTGCATCTTTTGGATTGCGTGGCTCTCCGAGATTACAAAGTCGCTTCTCTTCTAAGTCAAAATCACCGTCTGATGTAAAATTAAAACCAATGCCTGGAGGACCGCGACTCACTTGCGAGCCCTCAAGTTTTCTTCCAAACACATCGAGACTCATGATGCTACTGATCCAAATAAGAGAGTTGTGGATTAATATATATGCCCAGCTTCACGTAATTCCTCAATAATTGATTGGATTTCATTGACGTGATTGTTATTTCCAGCAGATCGTTCGGCAATCAATAATCTGAGTCGATCGATAAGCTCGTTTGGATCATCCCAGTAGACGAGATCAATAGAAGAATTTTTCTTAGCTATTTTATATTTAGGTATAAGTCCTCTGCCACTGCTGATGTTGTTTTTATTTGCAGTGCTACGGAACATTGGTGCCAAGACATTCTTAAATTTATTACTCCTCGAACCTATCAATCAATTTTTACAAGAAACCTTGAAATCCAAAGGAATTGAATTTTCTTTGAAATCTAACAACAATACTCTCAGAAGTGAAATTCACTGCAGTCATCTGATAGATCTCAGACCTCACGATTCCATAGGTCGCCTGCTTGGCTTTGCTCTTCGCATTCTCAAAGAGAACATTCAACACAGCTCTGATTTACCTGTGAAAATATTGAGAATTAATGCACTCAGAGTTGAGTGCAATATTACTGCAGGTGCTTATATCAATAATAAAAAAGTTCATACAATCCATGAGTTCTTTCCCAGAGTGCCTCCAGGATACAAAATCTTAGAAGTTCCGTCTCATGTGATATATCTACCACTCAGTGTCAAGTGCATAGATCATCTACAAATTCGAATTGTAGATCAGGATGGAAATTTAGTGAATTTTCGAGGAGAGGAAATCACTATAAGACTTCACATCAAATCTGTATAATGGGCATCGTTTACAATTCTGGAACATATATAAGTCAGCCACCATGTCAACGAGTCATCAGTCGACCGAAGAAACTCAAACCGTTAACACGGAAGAGCATTCAGTTTCTGAAAAGCCTAGGACTAAAAGTTCGTGGAAAAAATTCACGTGTATAATTCTTTGCTGCTTCCAGAAAAATGGACGAAATTCTAAGCATTCAATCAGGTGTCGTATTCGATGAGTCTATTGCTCATTACGAGGTACACGCCCATCAACCATACTCATCATTAAGCTTTGATAATAGTGATGAGATTCGTATTTCTATCCAACATCAAGATCTATGTCTCTTGCCATCACGTAGTTCTATCCATGTATGTGGAAAATTGAAACTCAAAGGTGGTTCAACAGCACCAGCTAAAACTAAATTCGTGAACAATGGCATTTGTCATCTGTTTGATGAAATTCGTTATGAAATTAATGCTGTGGAGATAGATAAAAGTAAAAATGTTGGTTTGAGCACTATCATGAAAGGATGGACTTCATTTAATTCGAATCAGAATAACATGCTAGAAAATGCAGGCTGGCTTGGCAATGAAGAGGACGACAAATCGTTTGTCGATGAAAAGGGAAACTTTGACGTTGCGATTCCGCTGAGTATGATCATGGGCTTTGCAGAAGACTATAAAAAAATTATAGTTAACATGAAGCATGAGCTCATTCTTACAAGATCGAGAAGCGACTTGAACGCAATAATCCAGGAAGGAACTACGACAGCTGGTGCAACTACTTATGAAGATTGTGAAGTAAAAATAACGAAAATAGAATGGTTAATGCCATATGTCATTGCATCTGATAAACAAAAAATTCAGCTATTGAATTTCATTGGTAAAGATAATCCCATCTCTATGTGTTTTCGTTCTTGGGAGATATTTGAATATCCTCTTCTCCCAAGCACGAATAAACACGTCTGGACAGTGAAAACTTCAAATCAACTGGAGAAACCTCGTTTTGTAATTCTCGGACTACAAACAAAGAGAAAAGCTGTAAGAACTGCAAATGCCAGTAGATTTGATCATTGTGAGATAAGTAATGTGAAACTTTTCTTAAATTCACAATATTATCCATACAACAATATGAATCTCGACATATATAACAATCAGTATGCAATTCTCTATGATATGTATGCTAATTTTCAAAAATCATACTATGGTAGAGATCCACAGCCGATGCTGACAAAGCCTATGTTCATCAAGAATGAACCGCTCATAGTTATTGACTGTTCACGACAAAACGAATCTCTCAAGAGCGCTCCTGTCGATGTACGTCTAGAGTTTGAGGCTAAAAAAGATTTTCCTGCCAACACTTCAGCCTACTGCATGATCTTACACGATCGTATCGTTCAGTACAATCCCATCAGTGGGGATGTCAAGAAACTCGTCTAGGCTGCATAAAAATATGGAGTATGCAGTAGACATTACTGGTTTCAAGCAAACCGAAGGAGATTATATTCTAAAGGAAATTGCAATCATTCCTCTCAACGATAGTAGTAGTGATCCTGTTGTTCTAATATTCAAAAATCCCTTCTCATGGAAAAAACTCTCTGACAAAATGCAAAGGGAAAACAACTGGCTTAAACATAATTATCCTGGCCTGAAGTGGAAAACCGATGGACATGACTACTCACAAATTGGAAACTTGCTTCGTGACGCTTTACACGATGCAACAAAAATTTTTGTCATGGGCTCATTAAAACAGAAATGGCTTCAACGATTCAAATTTCCCGTCTACAACATCCAGCAGTATGGATATCCATCAAAACCATCTTTCAAGTGCGTCACAATATGCACGAATCATAATCCATGCTACAAGACATCTTGCGCATTATACAACGTCAAACTCATGAAATTATTCTACCAGTCCTGCAGCCATTTTGAGAAAAAATAAAAAAAAATTAAAAAAAATAAATAAATAAAAAAATAAAAATAAAAAAAATAAAAAAATAAAAAAATAAAAATAAAAAAAAAATAAAAAAAAAAGAAGTAGAAACCGCTAAAGGCATACCAGATCAGGGAAAAAGAGGGGGGATGCACTCCCCACTCTTTAACCCACTATACATTCTAGATCACTGGGAGCAGGGAGGGGGTGATCTAGAATGCCTATGATCTGGTATGCCTATAGCCTATCTACTTCCAGGCAAAATTGAACTCTTTCCTTTAACAAAAGAGAAATATATTGCCTTTACGAAACATATCGATAATAGTGTGATAAAGTTTTGTTTTATCGACTGATTTCGATTTATGGCATCGTCACTTGATATATTAGCATCTTTTTTGAAGAGTTTAAAATTCTCAAATCTGTTTTCTCTGATTTGGAGGCTGAGAAACTTAGACTTTTAATTAAAAAAGGTATTTTTTCATATGAATACATTGAGTGTATGGAAAAACTAGATGAAACTGAGCTGCCTGCTATGGAAAAGTTTTACAGTTCACTCACAGATTCAACAGTATCAGAGGATGATTATGCACATGCTCAGAAAGTGTGGACTGAGTTTGAAATAGAAACTCTTGGAGAATATTCATATCTATACATGAAAACTGATATACTATTATTAGCTGATGTATTTGAAAATTTTCGTGATCAGTGTTTAGCTGCATATGGCCTTGATCCAGCACATTATTATACAACACCTGGCTATACTTGGGATGCAATGCTGAAAATCACTGGTGTTAAATTGAGACTGATCACAGATATTGATATGTTACTTTTTATTGAACGTGGTATCAGAGGAAGGTTGAGTCAATGTTCTCATAGATATGCTAAAGCTAATCATAAATATATGAAAGAGTATTATAAATGTGATCAAGATAATTTATATCTTATATATTGAGATGCTAATAAACTATATGGTTATGACACAATCTCTACCATATGATGCATTTGAATGGGTTGAAGATTTTGAAAATATAAATGTTCAAAACATAGAGGATAATGCACCTGAAGGATATATCTTGGAAGTAGACCTCAAGTATCCAAAAGAGATTCATTGTATACATAATGATTTACCTTTCTGTCCAGAGCATATGAAACCACCTGGATCCAAGCAAGAGAAACTATTAGCTACTTTAATGAATAAAAATAATTATGTTATTCATTATCGAGCTTTAAAACAGGCTCTAGTAAATGGACTTGAGCTTGTTAAAATTCATCGAGTGTTGAAGTTCAAACAATCAATCCCAATGGTTAAAGCCATACATTGATTTAAATAGCTCTATGAGGGCTAAAGCAAAAAACGAGTTTGAAAAAAATCTTTTTAAACTAATGAACAATGCTGTTTACGGCAAGACTATGGAAAATGTACAGAAACATGTTGATATCAAACTTATGACAAAGTGGGAAGGACGATATGGCGTGGAAGCTCTCATTTCAAAACCAAATTTTCATAGCAGTGCAATATTCGGTGAAAATTTAGTTGCTATAGAAATGAGAAAGACTAGCGTATACGTGAATAAACCTATATATATTGGTTTGTCAGTGTTGGATATTTCAAAAACTGTTATGTACGGTTTTCATTATGATTACATGTTAAAAAAGTATGAAAACAATTGTAAGTTGCTGTATACAGACACTGATAGTTTGATTTATGAAGTCACCTGTGATGATTTTTATGAAGATATTAAATCAAATATCGAACGATTCGATACATCAGATTATCCAGAAAATAATATTTTTGGAATGCCTCGTATGAATAAGAAAGTTGTTGGACTTATGAAAGATGAGTGCAATGGAAATATACTTACTGAATTCGTCGGATTGAGAAGTAAAATGTATAGCACACGTGTTGATAATGTAGATTTTGTGAAGAAAATTAAAGGTATAAAGTCGTCAGTTGTGAAAAAAACTATTTGTTTCGACGACTATCTAGACTGTTTGAAAAATCAAAAAATTTTGAAAAGAAAGCAATCTGTTATCCGATCAAAATTACACAATGTTGAAACCATACAACAACAAAAAATTGCACTTAGTCCGTATGATAAGATTTCTTGTACCTAATAGCAATGAAACGATGGCTTGGGGACACTATAGAATAGAATGAGTATTCACCTTTACAAAATCAATAACAATACATTATGTTATTAGAAATATTATGAACAAATTTAAATTAGTATGAATTAATGTCAGGTTATTGAGTGTTGATAATAACTCGAGCAAACAAAAAAAGAATCTGCGTTTTAGTGATAAAGTTTCGATTCATAATATGTGTGTATGGAACTTTGCATATCAGAGTGCTCGACGTGGAGAATGGATGCAGGCTGCATGTGATCGTGAACGTTTTAGAATGAGAATTGAAAGAACTGAACTTATTATTAATCCAGTGCTTTTAAAAAAGATCTCACAGTTTTGTTAATATTATATAAAAGAAAGATGTATAATGTAAGGTTTTTTTGTATGTATAAATAAATTAAAAGAAAATTTATTATGAATATGTTGTTTATTCATTTTTTTTCCTATTACAAATCATTTTTACTTATCCAACTATTATGTGTATCATCAAATCCTAACCATTTTACATAGTAATTATTACCACGCTTCTTAACAACTTTTTCTATTAAATAAACATCCGGACACTTTGTCTTTTGTAGTTCTTCTTCATAAAATCCTCCAGAAATTGGCTGATTTTGATAGTCTTTTAAGAGGTAAGTATATGGAGCCGTATGATTTACTCGGTCAATAGTAAAAATCTCAGTCGACCAGTTGGGTGTATAACCTTTCTCAAACATCTGCTTACTCTTACTCACTCGAACTCTGTCACCCACTTTGAATTTAGCACGTTTAAATAATGGGTTTGAAACTTTTCGTTTCGTGATTTTGTTATATATATTAGATGCATTATCAACTGTAACATTTTTAGGCTTAATACCAATCGTTCGATGTTTGGTATCATTATATTGTTTTAATAAGCTTGATAAAATTTTCAACCATTTATGATTTCCATTCAAACTAAACAGTTTCCACATTTTAGTTTTAAGTGTACGATCAGAACGTTCACAGATCGAAGCTTTCAGATTGCTGTAGGTAGAGTACAAGTGTATTTTATAGCGTTTCATGAGATTTTCAAATTCCTTGCCATGATCAGTTTGTACATTTTTTGGTACTCGTCCTTGCTTCAAAATAGATAGCATCGCTGCTGTCACATCTTTTCCAGTCTTCTGCTTGATTGGAACTGCCCATGCATATTTGGAAAATATATCAATCACTGTGAACATATACTTATAGTTCTTATTATCTTGAGCATAAGGTATCATCTCCACAAGATCAGCTTGCCATGTTTCATCAATATCTCGAATATCAACTTTTCTGTGTATATAATTACGTCGAGCTGGCTTATGCAATTCTTCTACAACTTGATGTCGCTGATCCATAGTTTTAGAATCTTTTATAACCTTGTTGCTGAGGAAAAGAATTCGTATTCGTAGAATATAGAATAATTTTCTATTTTTTTCTGATTATCAGACGAATTGTGTAAGGCTGCTATGCGGAGCAGTGTCGCGCTCGAAGCTTGTGCGGGTGAATTTAATGAATTTAAATTTATTTATCAGAATGGAACAATGCTAAAATTTAAGCTACTCTAAAACAATCTACCGGGAAAAAAACACAGTAAGAACTCTAATAATTAAGTGTATATATGACAATATATTCAAGCCAAAATATTACAGTACTCGAAGTATTCGACTTCGTGTCGCGATCGAGACTGACCCTACAGAGCACACGGAGCGACGCTCGCCCCCGCAAGTCCCCGAAAAGCGGCCTCCCCTCCCTGGGTCCTTGTTTTCCTCGCCCGCTTCTTAATCGCCAGTTGCCGATGCATCTCAACTCTCGAATTTTCCCTCCGCGAAAGGCTATAAAATCCAAACCCGAACCCAATGCCGTGCTTGACGTTGAGTCAACACGATGACGCGCCCGCTCGCCGAGAGTTATAAAATCGGACCCAACGCCGCGCTCGGCGTTAAGCCAAAACATATTACGCGCACGTTCTCACTGCCTGGAAAACTGACCCCGCGCCGAGCGCAGCGTCGGCTGTAAAACCCCGCGACGCGAACAAGGACCCTTTTTTCCGAACGCGAACGTGCTCTGCAGTCGAAGCCGTCTTCACAATACAATGCCTGTACTGTTCCCGTCTTCGCTCAGGCTTTCGCCTGCGACGCAGGGAAAACCTCTTGGGAATATAACCCACGCCAGGAACAGTGCTTATACATGTAAAACTTAAAGTAAACGCACGCAAACTCGCTATCGACCAATAAATCTAGCTTATAATATTCCATCCGTGCGTACGCTCGACCGAAGCGCAGAACAATGACTCCATGCTTTCTCTTCATGGAGTCGATCTGGACGACATGCTCCCGACAAAACACCCCATCTGCTTGTCTTAGCCTAAAGTGCGTCCGCGCAGGAAAATCTCGGCTTTTCCTCACCCCGCAGTCTCTCCAATTACCGAGTGTATCCACCCGAGGGAGAGGAAAAAACTAAGTGGCCACCCGTACCACGAGGCCTACGCGACACTTAGCATGTCGCGCTGGAGAACTCATCCGCCGATCTTTGTTCTCGCCTCGATCCACGCGCACACGTCGGGAACAAATTGTTATCAAGTCTTTTATAGCTTGCTTGTTCAGGAAAAGAGTGTGTATTCGCAGAATACTTTTTCCGATCCATGTTCACTTATTTTTAACTTCAAGTAGAAGTTTATGTATTGTCTCAATATTAACTGCAAGTGCTCTTAACTTTTCATCAATTTCGTCTCTATGAAGTTCAACTATTTCATCTAAATTAGTGATTTCACTTTTTAGTTCTGATGTTATAGTGTGAGTAACACTTTGTAAAGTGTTTAAATTAACAGCGTCACTTGAATCCTTAGGATCTGCTACGTTGCATAATCTTTTATCTTGTAAACTATATTGACCATCAGCAGTGAGTTTATATCCAATCCCTGGAGGTCCTCGAAGACTTTCTGCGCTATTCAAATGTCGTCCGAACAGGTCAACACTCATAATTCAAATCACTAGCTTTGTACTCAAGTACTCTTATTTATACTCTTAATCGATTATATTAGCTTCACGGAGTTCTTTAATTATAGACTGAATTTCATTCACATGGTTTTTATTACCAGCAGATGTTTCAGCTATTAATAATCGCAGTCGATTAACGAGTTTGTGTGGATCATCCCAGTATATATAATCAGTATTTGTATAACGTCTTGCAACTTTAAAGGGAGGGGGTAAACCTGCACCTTCCTTAGACTTACGTTTAATATCTTTGTTGGTTGACAATTTTGCAATATAGTCAATGTATCTTTTTGAATTTGATTCACGCATTGACTCCTCTTCTCTATAATATTTCTTATGTGCACTCGTTTGTTTAATAATTTGAGCATAATCTGATAAATTTATATATACAGCTTTATTTATATTAGCAGATTCATGTTCTTTTTTAAACAATAATTCAATCAATCCAGGGCTCTTTACATACTGTTTGTTTCCCAAAATAATAAACTCATCATTGTAGGAAAAAGGAGTGTTTCCAATATAAAAATCATCAGTTTTTCTACGTACACCGTATGTTAAATCTAATGCTTTTGTCTCACCTCTCTTTATCATTGTAATATATCTATCTATAACTACATCTTTTTTACTACCTGCATTTAGTACATTAACCTGATTTTCTGTATCTCCCTTTAAGTTTTCATTAACATAAGCTGGTTTGTCTTCTTTCACTACTTCGTTTTCATCTTCTTCTTCTTCTTGCTTAAGTTCATAATCATCATTATCATCATCGTTGTCTTCTTCTTTTTTCACTACACCTTTTTTTCTTGAAACTCTACTACGCGTTTCTGTGATATCAATCAACTTTTCAAGCGGTTCGACAATAGGTTTAAAAGTTGTATTCGCTACTTGTTCAGCATCTAATTTACTCAATTTTAAACTATTATATTTACGTTTAATAGCTTCTCGAGCTTTTTCCATCTGCTGAAGAATATCAATTTGCTCTTTGAAATTAGCCATGTTGACCTGTTAGTGTCTCACATGCAAATGTTTAATCTATTTCAAATTTGTTGTATTTATAATGAATTGATCAAAGCCTTTTCTATATCTTCCATTTTCCATGTTACAATCTTTATTAATCACAATAAAGCTATGGTTATCAGTCCAACAAAATCCACAAAAATCTTTAAAGCGCTGAAATGACATATCCGTATTAACATGATCATTATAAATATGTTTTAGATTCATATCATCTTGACGGAATATAATTACAAGGTTAACATTATCACGCACAAAATGTTTAGGGATTTGAGCATACGACTGACAGGGGTAGAAAGAATCTACACACTTATGTCTACCCATGCAAAAAAATGCTTTAACGTTATCTTGTTTTTCACAAGCAATATCATCGAATATCATTATTGAATTTTCTCGAGCATTATCTGGCGATATGACAAGATCATGTTCACTAAAAGGTAGATATTGAATCCCCTCGATAGGTTCAACGAGTTTCTTTAATAACTGATACTTAGGTTGATTCAGGGACTTTGAATAACGTAAATATTTTCAAATTTCAATCCATTTGGATGTGTAATAAGAGACAACAGAGCATTTGTTTTACCACAGTTTGATGGTCCACGAAAGACTGCTCGGCTGTTATCTGGTTAAAAGATCTCCATGTCTTTTTCCCTTATGACGATCTGACTCTGTCAGAGTGTCAAAATTTACTACTGGAAGTTTGATTGATTGTTGTTTCACATCCATACTGTATGAAATCTAAATCATAACTGATGTACAAAATTATAAAAGGTAACGTTTTATAACTTAAGTCCAGTAGTGTATAAATCATTGAACAGTCATGATCGTACATCAAGGTTTAATAAATAAACTTATGAATAAGTTACCGTTCGAAATGCATATACCAGGCTATCAATACTGTGGGCCAGGCACAAATCTATATAAACGGCTAGCACGAGGAGATCCTGGCATTAATCCTCTAGATGCAGCGTGTAAAGAACACGATATTGCACACTCGAAAAGTCGTGAAGATATAAACGCTCGGAACGTTGCAGATCGAGTATTGGCTGAGAAAGCTTGGCAACGTGTTAAAGCTTCAGACTCTAGTTTAGGTGAAAAAGCTGCAGCATACGCTGTTACAAATATCATGAAAGTTAAATCAAAATTTGGAATGGGATTAAAGAAGTATAATAAGAGTAAAAAGAACTGTAATAAGAGAAAAAAGAAGTTGACCTTGAAAAAATTAATAAAAACAGCTTCGAAAGCTGCAGTACATAGCAATGATTCACGCGTTGCCATCAAGAGTGCTCTTCAAGCAGCTCGTACTATCATGAAGAAAGCTGGTGGTAAACGTAATGTGAGTTTACCAAGAATACTACCTGTTCCAAAAGTAGGCGGCTTTCTTCCTGCACTCATTCCACTGTTTGCAGGACTAAGCGCAGTCGGTTCATTAGCAGGTGGAGCTGCTGGGATAGCGCAAGCTGTAAACAGAGCGAATGCTGCTAAACAACAACTAGAAGAACAGCAGCGATATAATAAAAGAATGGAAGCTCAAGTACTTGGTAAAGGTTTATATTTGAAACCTCATCACAAAGGTTATGGATTTCTAATGAAGAAACAGGTTGTCAAGAAGAAAAAAAATGCTCGGCAAAGGGGGAAAAAACTTCGTTGAAGTAAAGCTTTCTAAATGTCCATTGACAGACTATGATCTACAAAAATTTGCTAAAAAACTACAAACATCTAACTTTCGAGGAGTATTTATGAGAAATGCACTGCCAGCTAGCGGACCTCTACTTAGAGAGAGCGCTATTGTAAATCTTGATGATAACACTGGCCTTGGTACACATTGGGTAGCCTACCGCAAAAATGGAAAAAACGTTTCGTACTTCGATAGTTTCGGTGATTTGCGACGACCTATAGATTTAATTAATTATTTTAACCTTGATACTATTAAATATAATTATAAACGTTATCAAGAGTATAATACTTTTACTTGTGGTCATCTTTGTCTTAAGTTTTTAAATGATTTATTAGATCATCCTGATAAATATCGTCTATATAAGCTGCTATAAACCTCATATATTTTTAGTTACGTTTGAGTGTTCAAGATGAATGAATCGTTGACTCTCAGTTTATCAGGTACTTCATCAGTACTTGAAACACACTATTTTCCACCAGTAGAGCTTGATAGAGACAAAAGTTATATTCTTGGACTTGTTGAATTACTTACATTCAACTCTATACCAAATGTTGACCTTGGACAAAATAAATTCTATGTTGGCAATAAGGTTATTGAGCTCCCAGTTGGTAGCTATGAAATATCTGATATAGAACATTTTCTACAAAAGCAACTTGAATCTGAAGGAATAGAACTTAGCATAAAACCAAACAATAATACATTACGCAGTGAAATATATTTCAGTCATAAGATTGATTTTCAACCGCTTAATTCCATAGGAAGATCACTTGGTTTTACACAGCGTGTTCTGCAACCGTATAAAAGTCACGTATCTGACTTACTTAGTATCCATTCTCAAAGTGAATGCTCTACGTGTCGAATGCAATATAACATCAGGAGCGTCCATCAATCAAAACAAAGTTCATACTATACACGAATTTTTTCCTGCAGTGCCACCGGGATATAAAATTATTGAAGTGCCAAAACAAATAATTTACTTACCAGTGTCAGTGAAAATAATTGACTATTTACAGTTGCGTATTGTTGATCAGAACGGTGACCTTGTAAATCTTCGAGAAGAAGTAGCCACTGTTAGACTACACATCAAGAACGTCACGTAATGGGTATTGTTTATAACACAAAGGTGGGCTTAGGCTATATAAACATACTACCATGTCATCAGAAAGTTATTCATCGACAAGCGGTCAAAGGTCTTACCTCAGAACACTCAGTATCTGAAGAGTCTCGGACTCAAAGTGATCACACACGACAGAAAAAGAAGAAGAAGAACTGTAAAAAAGATCAAATAAGCTGTATTCTTATTTGCTGTTGTCGTTTGAACGATAGAAGAAAAAATGGAAGCAATTCTTAGTGTGCAGACACCGATCGTCTTTGACGAGTCCATCGCTCACTATGAAATACATTCTCATCAACCGTACACTTCACTAAATTTTAATAATAGTGATGAGATACGTATCTCAATTCAACATCAAGATTTATGTCTTTTGCCTTCAAAAAGTTCATTAAATATTTGTGGAAAAATTAAAAAAATCAGATAATTCAAACGTTAAAGCAACAAAGTTAGTAAACAATGCTATATGTCATTTATTTGATGAAATTCGTTATGAAATTAACGCTATTGAAATCGATAAGTGTAAGAATGTAGGTATAACCAGTGTCATGAAAGGTTATGTCTCATATAGTTCAAATCAAAGTAAGCTGTTAGAGAATGCTGGATGGCTTGATGTTGAAGAGACTGCTAAAATAATTGATGACAATGGACAATTTGACGTTTCAATTCCGCTATCAATGATTTTAGGATTTGCTGAAGATTATCATAAAATTGTTGTAAACGTTAAGCATGAGCTTATACTCACGAGATCAAGAACTTATATTAATGCTATCATACAAACAGCTCCTGCTCAAGGTGCAACAGCTGAAGAGTATAAGTTTGAACTTACTCGGATTGAATGGATGATGCCTTACGTTGTCATGTCAGACAGACGTAAAATACAATTGTTCAGTCATATTAAAAAAGATATTCCTATTGCTATGAGTTTTCGTTCATGGGAATTATATGAATATCCAATGCTTCCAGCATCATCAAGACATATCTGGACAGTAAAAACGTCGAATCAATTAGAGAAGCCAAGATTTGTCATTTTAGCATTTCAGAAAAACAGAAAAGGTGTAGCTTTAAAGAATGCAAGTCAATTTGATCATTGTAAAATCGCCAATGTAAAACTTTTCCTCAACTCACAGTATTACCCATATGGTAATTTAAATCTTGACATTGAGAAGAATCAATATGCTTTACTTTATGAAATGTTCTTACAATTTCAAAATGCTTACTACGAAAACAAAGATTTACCATCTGACTTGCTAGTTAGCAAAAGTGATTTTATCAAATACACACCATTTATTGTCATCGATTGCTCGAAACAAAATGAGTCTCTGAAACAAGCTGCTGTAGATGTTCGTATTGAATTTGAGACTAAAGAACCTGTACCTCCATCAACGACAGCTTATTGTTTAATTTTACATGATCGTATAATTCAATATAATCCTATTAGCGGAGATGTAAAAAAACTAGTGTGAATATAGTATATGATAGTATAACTAGTAATATGTTAATATATACTTTTTTGAAAAAATAAGTATGTAAAAAAAATTTATTCAATCTAATATAATCATTTTAATATTCATATTCCAATTATTCATTTCATTCAACAAAATTAAAAAAATAATACGTCTGTGTAAAAACATGAAACAAAAAATTCTCATATAATAATGAGCAAAATAATTCAGAAGTGTAAAAATTAAAATCTGTAAGTGAGAAAAAAGAAAAAAGTACGTAGCATTATACGCTTAGTGAGCGTGAAAAGAGGGAGATAGCTTTGACTGCATGCGCATAGTTTATGAGAGCGCCAGTAGGAAGCGCGCAAGAACGGTCTTGAGTAAGCGCGAGAGCAGGCGATGAAATAGCGGGGGAGAAGGATGGAGGGGAGGCCAACTCGCAAGTAGGAGAGGCGTAAGAGAGATAGCGGCCTTGGCTGCGCGCGCAATTCGCGAGTGGTAGAGCGGGAGACCGCGGGTGACCTCGAATGCGCGCGAAAGTAGGAGGTAGCGAATGCCCTTGAGTGCGCGCGCATGAGATTCGCGAACGGGTGGGATTGACCTTGATCTCTGCTTATAAAACCGGCTGCAGCTCGTTCGTCTGATCCAATTTGTGCATTTTGTGTATAGTGTCTAGTGCAGAGTGATGGCTCGTTGTCAACCAGTGTAATTTTTAACTTTTTATTATTATGAATTTTATGAAAAAAAAAATCTTTAAAAAAATAATGTTTTTGATGTGAAACATCTAATGGCGCGGCTCGGGGGTTCAACCGAATCGTTTTGTCGTGACGCTTTCCCCTCTCGTGCCTCTACAGTGCGCTCCCCTCTCCGCCTCTCTCTTGCCTCTACAGCGCGCTCACCTCTCCGCCTCTATAGCGCGCTCCTCTATACTAGAGAGAGAGAGAGAGAGAGAGAGAGAGAGAGAGAGAGAGAGAGAGAGAGAGAGAGAGAGAGAGAGACACAGAAGAGAAATATACATACGTGCGCGCGTCGACCAGAGAGAGAGAGAGAGAGAGAGAGAGATAGTGAGTGAGTGAGTGAGTGAGTTTATTGATGACAAAGGACTCTCGGTCCACATGGTCACAGCCAATTACAAACATATTTACAAAAGGTGCTTAGGCGGGACAAGTACATGCCACGCAAGCATAAANGCTTAGGCGGGATAAGTACATGCCACGCAAGCATAACGATTTAATGCCAAACATAAGAGAAACAATAAGCTTAAATCTAAAACTTAAAACTAAAACTAAAACTAAAACTAAAACTAGGACTAAAATACGAAAATACGAAAATGCTCACGCAATTATACAATAAAACGCTCGTTTACGAGAGAGAGAGAGAGAGAGAGAGAGAGAGGAAGAGTATGTATGCGTGTGCGTATCTGTGAGTGCGCTTTAGACAGCGATGGGTCTAGAACTATAGAGTGTGTTTATGCGTGACTGTGCCTATCGGTGACTGCTTGCAGTATACGGCACGCGCTATAGTCGCTTTACTTGTGTACACGGCATCGTCTCGTGCTGTACATTTGGCGTTAGACGCTTACAATCGATGCAGTATTTATAAGATACCTTGATGATGTTATGTCTAACACTTTCGTCGCATATTTTAGTTATCATCGGCCAATCGTCACTGTAATACCATCACAAAAGTTGTACTTTGCTACATAAATAAACTGATGATACATCTGACAATTATTAACAGTATTGCAGAAGTGTAAATATTTGAATATATTTCTAAACAAAAATATTAATAACTGTTACTTTATTTACACTTCCTCCAATACAACATCCTTTCCATTACATACCTTCATAAAACTCAGTTTTTTATGTTACAAAAACAAAAAAATATTTATTACTTTATTTTATATAAACTTCTTTCAATAACGCATAAATTTCAATGTTTCACATCTGCCAGGCGTCCTGTGACGCTCACTTTTTTTTCAAGCTTCTTTAGACTTACAGTTATGGAGTTGATTGTGGATATCCAGTGTTTAAATATGAAATAATATTATAATTAAAGAGACGTGCTGCAGTCGCACGTCGATGGTCTCTTAATACCAAGAGTGTATGTGTTTCAACCACCTTGTGCATGGGATCAATTATCAAGAGAAGAAGCTAGGGAAAACAGTTGGCTGCAGCGTAACTATCATGGGCTTGAATGGGATATGGGAACTAGACCATTTAATGATATCCAAGATGTCTTTAAAGAGCTTAGAATGATTGGAGGAGATGATGTTCGAATAAAGTATAATGTTAAGGGTTTGAATAAAAAGAGCATCTTAGAGCGGTATGTGGATGATGTTTACAATTTAGAAGATATGCATTGTCCATCGCTGCATACACCAGGATTTCGACGGTCTGAAGTATGCGTATACCATCGTGAAGGATAGGTAAAAAACTGTGCTTTGCAAAATGTCATAGCGTTGCGTGCATGGGTACTTAGAGAATATGTAAACTATTTGAATAAAGAGGGCGTTGATACAGTTGATTAGAATACAGTTAGACTCATTTTATGTTTTTTTACCAACTCGAGTTAATGCTATACTCATTGAACAAGAAGAAACGTTCAATACTTTTAATAAAAATATGTCATATACGTTTATAATTTTATATTATTGATCTGAATATATATATATATATAACTTACCTAAAATTGTATTTATTTGAACTATCCTCCTCTTCATTTCATGTCCAAAATTATTCAGTGAAACTCATGTTAATTTAAAAAAATGTGTTATTATCTTATAATTGTGTTATGATTGTATAATAATTGTGAAGAAGACAAGTGACGATCCAGTCAGTAGTAATTTAAAAAAACGTGTAAAATATAAGTAAACCATCCATTCAGTGAAATTCATTTTAATTTATAATAAAGTGTTATTGTGTAATAAGTATATAGTAAATACATAAAAAATCTAATTGTACATATAATAATTGTTAAAAAAGCAGTGTGGTTATATAAAAAAGGGAGAAAATAAAGTTACTAAATATAATACATCTGACATAATTCAACCTATCAGTAATAATTAAAAAAAAAGTAACTGTAAAACATTGATCAACAATCTTTTAGAGACCGTGGGCTGCCGGTATTGCAGGGAACCGCGGGACGCAGGATGCCATCATCGATCCCCCAGTCGGTATTGCAGGGAACCGCGGGACCCGGGATGCCACCATCGATCCCCCAGTCGGTATTGCAGGGAACCGCGGGACGCGGGATGCCATGCATCGATCATCGATTTTTTTTCGTAGGCTGCCGGTATTGTAGGCGCGGGACGCCATCATCGATCCCCCAGCCGGTATTGCAGGCGCGCGGGATGCCAGCATCGATCCCCCGCCCGGTATTGCAGGGAACCGCTGGACGCGGGATGCCACGGGGAGGGGGGCCGATAAGGCAGAACTGCCTTACCGACCAATAGTTATCGGGGTCGGTAAGGCAGGAATCAAAACTCTGATGGTAACTTGAGGTAGAATCCCCTTTGCCCTTACTACTAATGTGGGTTCAAAATATTATGTTTTAGTTAAATCTCAGCAATGCAAATAGGGCGTTAGTATCTCAACCGCAGCGTAGGTTTTGGAGAGAGAGAGAAAGAGATAGTGTATATTATGCTAGCTTATAATAGATGTTGTGTCGACACCTACCTTTTGTAGTTCTTGATTCTGCTTGGCTGGAGGCTCTGCTACCTGCTCGTCCTCAATGAATGTGTCGAAAGTGCGAATGGTGTCGAGAGGGATATTGGAACAAAGGTCTCGTATTGATTTCACTCACGATTTATGCCGTTATAACTCGATTTATTCAAATAATTAAACAACTTATGTGATTTACGCTCTTTATGACACGGTGTTTCGTAAATGCAAGACCGACAATTTACGGTATAATATTAAACTCAGAATCCGAGAGACGATTTGTTCGAGAGACGGTGTTAGACAATTAAATGTTTAAGTCGCGAGCGAGCGTGATTTCTTCTAAGTCCGCTTCTTAGAGAATTTTCTAAGTTGATTCGATCAAAATGATTCTAAGTCCTGATGTAAATTTTAACTTACGCGACACCGTTTCGAAAAATTGTACTAGACACTAAGAGTAAGTGTTACTGAGTATTAAGAGCAAGAGTTACTGTGTATTAAGCGTATTCAGAGAGCGTGCGGTCCTACCCGAGCCTTTTTATAGTTCGTATGGTTGCATTTTGCGACAAGCAGGTGTAAAAGTATTAGTACACGTACATAGGGTCTAATCCCCTTCCTAGATCATTTCCCCATTCGTGCATCTTCTGTACTTGATATTCTTTAATTTTCGATGTCTGTTGCTATCTGCCTTCTTCTCTTCTAGCTGTCAACAATTGTCTTCTAGTAGTATTGTGCAATTGCCCTGCTTCGCAGTGCTTTTGTTCTCTCTTCCGCTCGTTCGCACAGCTGTGGAATGTTGGTGGCTACCTTTTGATTCTTATTTTTCGGCACTTTATAAGTGTCATTTTGATTGAAATTCTGCGATTATGTCGTCCCCCAAATGCGTAGATATGACCGTTCGATGTTCCGTATTTAGGTCACTTTTCCTCTTCTAGCTTGTAGCCGTCGTCTCCAAGTCGTTGCGGACCTGCTCTAGGCTCACGGCTTTTGTTCTGACTTCCGTTTGTTCACACAGCTGTGGCATGCTAGTGGCTACTGCTTGGCTCTCAAATCTACCAGTCTAATGGAATTGACCTTTCTTCGTTTTCTTCTCTTTGTGATTTAAATTTATCCGTTACAGTAAGTATTTTTTCGTTTAATTTTACCTCTTTTCGGGCTTTTCTGATGACTCTTCCCCCCATTTGGTTCTTAAGGTGATGACTCGACTCGCTTTGCCAGTGTTTGAAGGTAGTTAGTCGCTTCGCATAGTGAGTGTACTCCGGGTAGGTTAGATCAAAAGGCCGCTGACATATGTCCAAAGATGCTAGCCTGATCAGACGCTTTAGTCTTTGGAACAGCCATTCTGTAATTGATAAAATAAAATTATAATTGTTCAATGTGTTGTAATATATGAATTTATACAGTCGTAATCGTTGAACGAGTCAAGCTCTAGCAAACGCGAGCATAGTGCGCATGTCTCGCGTATATACTCTAAGAGCAAACTATACTGTATACTATACTTCGTGGAGTAAGACTATGCTGTACTGTGCTCCACACTCTCTCTTGCCTGTAAGACTCCGAGCTGAGCGGACGCACTGCCGACTGGGCTCTCAAGCCTTTCAATATATTATTATATTAAAACCTCACAAGTTGTTGTTTATTGATCCACGCATTCCAACACAATGATTTATTATTTTAATTTTCGACTTTTTTCTATCTTGTTAAAATAAGTTAATTAGTCCATAAGGATCGCCATCCACTGTTTCTTCTACGTTGTTGAGGAAATCTAGGACCTCTGCTCGTTGCAGCTGTCTTTCTCTCGCTGGAAATGTTCCTCTAGTACTTTACTTCTCTCGGGTCGCGTCAGTGTTGATGTGGATTCGTGTTCAAGGGCCAGTCCATTAATCTGTCGTTTCTTGTGGCAGTTGATTCTATTTCTTCCTTATAAGCATTGTCTAGTTCCTCTTCTGAATTATAGTGACATTTGTTTCGTCCTAATAGTTCAAAATATTCTTCTACATCAAAATCTATATAAAGAAATTCTTGTAATTGGTCTGTCTCCATAAATTCATATTCTGTGGCTTCTAGAGTTAGTCTGTCATTTGGGGGAATAATATTTCCATCTTGTTTCATTCTATAAAGTAATGAATGGGCGTTATTATTTTAGCTATCGTCGTTTCCTTCCTCTCTCTCTTTTTCGCTGGGTGCTTGGAATTCTATAGCTTATAGTATTTCTTCTATAATTTTCTCTCCTGATTCTATAGCTAGGAGGTCTTCGAATTGTGTAGGGAGTGATTCAACTTCCTTTTAGTTTTATTTCCCTTTTTTAAATTTATTAAGGTTGGGGAATCGACAAGTTCTTCGGTGCTGATAGTGACTCGTTCTTTAGGTTTGGGCAGTCTCGTTAGTCCAATCAAGGGTGATACTTCTGATATATCTGTAAAAATTTTATGTTTTGGTTTGTAATAGGATCTGCAGACTGAGCAAAAATGCATTGTTCGCGGTGATCCGCCGAAAGTATAAGTAACTCTTCGTATATATTCCTTTCCTTCGTCCATCGTTTTTTTATAGCATGAACTGCAATATTTTCTTCTTTGGAAATCTGCTCTGAAATATAGTTCATTCCTATTGCAATGAACTCCTGACATCTAAAACGATAGTAGATAGGCTATAGGCATACTGGCTCACATGGGTTCTGGCTCACCCCCTCTTCTCTCCAAGTGAGCCAAAACCCGTGCTGTGTATTTTAGATGGAGGGATTGTCGATCCCTTCCTTCCCTCCCCTAGCGATCGAGAATTCTTCCCTCTCTCAAGGTGAGCTAGAATCTGTGGCATGTATTTTAGATAGAGGGATTTTTAGATCCCTCCCTTCCCTCTCGAACGATCGAGAATTCACCCCACTCTCAGCGTAAACCAGTAACCGTAGTGTGTATAAGTCCCATTCTTCCCTTCTCCGCACCCTAAAAACAAATTAGTGGTGGGTTTATGCCCCTCCTCCCTCTTAGATAGAGGGAGCGAACGGGCCCTGAGTGCGCTACTCGGCTAGAGAGAGAAAATACTCTATATGATTTTCGCCTCCTTTGCCACCTGCACCGATCATTGCTAGCTTTTGTTTCTTCTGAGAAGAAAAGAAAAAATCAGAATCTTGCATTTTTTCCCATAAGCAGCGAGACATTTTTATTGCGGTCTTCGCGCAGGTATAGACGGCAACCCTGGCACAGGTGTTTTTTTTTTCTTCCACCTTTACGCATTGCATTGGAGACATTATGTATACTACAGACTGCGAGTAAATGACTTTCGGATAGATACAAAGTATCTCACGCAAATGTTTATAGCTTCTAGCTGTTTTTTTTTCTTTGACTATGATAATATATTTCACCGACTACATGTACAGTTTGTGTAGGTACTATCCCTTACACTTTCCATGCGGTCCTCGCGCAGGTATAGACGGTAACCCTCGTGCTGGTATGGACGGCAACCTTCGCACAGGTGTTTTTCCCTAGACCTTTTCGCATTGGGGACTACAGACTGCGTGTAAATTACTTTTCGAACAACTCTGCCCGATGAGAGATTTTTTTCCCAAGATCTTTTGTCACGCGAGAAGAGGAAAATCTCATAATCCTCCTGTTTTAAAAATCATCCGTAGACATAACTAATGCGATTTTGGGGGTGAACGCAAAGGCTGGTAATTATATATTTTACAGGTGTCTCTCTCGCATAAATTTTTTCTAGCCAAGCAAATTTCAGAGAGAGATTTTTTCTTAAGATCTTTTCTCAAGTGAGAAGAGGAAAATCTCTCACGGTTGAAACAGGGAGTATACTAAAGGGAGGTGGACACAAGTTTTTTCAGAAAATTGGAAAGGAACATTGTTTTTCACGAATCGTAAGGCTTTTCACCCTCAAGAGATGTGAGGAAGTGTGTTCTTGAAAATTTGGGAGAAAATATTTTTTCTCCAATCACAAGACTTTGGAAAAATGCTGTAGAATGGGAAGCTACTATTGTTCGCAATAAATAGCCCATCTTTGGCTACGGTTTGTCAGTTCAGTTTTCGGTCTCAATCGAAGAAAAAACAATGGCATCGAAGAAGAGTTCTACGACCAGCAGCAGGAATAGCAGCAGGGGGATGCAGGATAGGATTCGTTGGGTCATCGCCAACGCTCCAACACTTTTGATGTTGTTGGAGCTCCTGAGCCATGAAGGCAATAGACTCACGTAAGTGAATTAAAGTATTATAAGTTTTTCTTTTGTAACTAAAGATTGACAAGAGATTAATTTTTCGATTTTTTAATTAATTTTTTCGATTTTTAATTAATTTTTTTGATTTTTTAATTAATTTTTTCGATTTTTAATTAATTTTTTTGATTTTTTAATTAATTTTTTCGATTTTTAATTAATTTTTTTTATTTTTTAATTAATTTTTAGTGCCGTCTCTTCCACCTCTTGCTGCTATGCAGCAGTTATATAACGGAGTGGGAGCGGGAGGTTCTACACCAAGCCGAGAGAACCAGTCCACTGCAGTGAGCACATCAAGTCCGGACCGAGTACGTCGTCATCAGCGAGACCGAGTACGTCGTAATCAGCGAGACCGAGTACGTTGTCATCAGCGAGACCGAGTACGTCGTCATCAGCGAGGCAGAGTACGTCGTCATCAGCGAGGCCGAGTACGTCGTCATCAGCGATGCCGAGTACGTCGTTATCAGCGAGGCTCAGCCCGTCGTCATCGGCGAGGCTGAGCCCGTCGTCATCAGCGAGGCCTAGCACGTCAGCAAGTCCAAGACCCGGCACATCGACATGTGCGACTTCAAAGGCTGCTGCATCGCCTATGAATAGTGCTCGCCCCAGCCGCCCTCCAAAGAGGTCAAGCTCGAGAAGCTCACGATCGAGCCCTTCTTCATTCAGTCATGCAACTCAGTGAGGAGCATCAGGAGTCTGAAGCCTATTCCAAAAAAGGCTAAATTAAATGGTAAGTTGTTTTTTTTTTTTTTTTTCATAATAATATTCCTCACACTTATTGATAATAATTGATTTTTTTTTTCCAGCGGAAGCCAAACTTAACAAGAAGATGTCGACAAGCCGTGGCCTGCTGAGTTTGAAAAGACCAAGCAGTGGCACGCAGCAACAACAGCAGCAACAACAACAGTCCGGTGGACAAAATGTTCCGAGAATAATTGACGACGAAATTATTCTTGATCCAATCGACATAACAAAATTTAAAAACCCGAAAAAAAAATGTAAAATATTTATTTATTTATTTATTTATTTATTTATTTATTTATTTATAATTATTTAACGGGCCAAAGGCCCTTTACAGGTAGAGTTATCGCAATAATAGAAAGAAAAACATAAAAGTGATAAGAGAAGTAAGTCAGAAATTGAGTACAAAATTTTTCAGTTTTGACTTAAATTGTAGCAATGCGGAGTTCTCAGAGACGCACCACGGTGCGAGTATTCCAAGACCTACGTAATCTATTTATTATAGAGAAGAATCCATAGTTGGAAGATGCGGATTCCTCTTGGAGATGTCTGTGTGTAACATGATCGATGTGGCTCAAACGTGAGCGCCGAATCGAAGAGGACACCCAGGTCCCTAACAACTTCCACCCTATCCAGAGGAACGCCCCCCATGTCGTAGCCAGAGGAGAACTGCCGCTGTCCCCTGTGGAACAAGATGAAGTTACACTTTTTGATGTTTAAGAGCAGGCCGATCTCCCTCGACCACGACACGAGAGCGTCCAGATCCGACTGTAGAAACTCAAAGTCATCGCGAGACCTCACGCACGAGAATAACTTAACATCGTCAGCGTATATGAGAATGCGCGAAAATGACCTGCGACCTCCCAACCAAGTACGACGCCAGAAGGGAGTAAAGGACACCACGCACGCCAAAGTTCCAGAGCTTTGGGAGTGGTCGTGGGTGATTTACCTTGTCGAAGGCCTTGGACATGTCAGTGTACAAGGCATCAACCTGCAGGCGCTTTGAAAAGGCCTCGGAAAGGAAGTCATTGAAGACAAGAAGATTGGTGAGCGTGGACCTTCCTTTGACAAAACCATGTTGCTCATCCACAAGTCGAAGGGTGAGAGCACCCGCAAGCTCATCCGTTATTAGAGTATCGAGGACTTTAGGTATACAACTGATAATAGAGATAGGCCTGTAATTAGCAACATCGTGTCTATCACCCGGACTTGTGGACAGGCAAGATGTAAGAAAGTTTGATTTTACTAGGTAAAATACCAGAGGGAAGAATCCTATTAAACAGATCTACAGTAGGCTTCTCGAGAGCTGACCAGCAACACCTAACAAAGTGAGCTAGGATGCCGTCGGGACCAGGATTGGCACTGTCCTTTAGGTTACAATTATAATCGCGCGCACCTTGTGAGGGGTGGCAAGAAAGCTTGGAACATGCTCCAAGTCATCGCAGCGGTCAACGCCAGCAACCGAATAACTACTGTAAACTGATGCGAAATGGGAAGAGAGAATACTTGATATAGACAAATCGTCGTAGGCTACGCCGCTGCCAGAGAACATGTGCGAGGGAAGGCCGGGCTCGCTGCGAAGGCCCTTAACGAATGACCAAAAGTCCTTTAAATTATATTCTATGTTGGCCTCGGTGACCTCAATATACGCGCGGTACATAGCCCTGGACAAACGGATACATATGGCACGCAGGCGCTTGAATTCAATTTCGAGTGAGGAGTCGCGAGTCTCCTTCAAGAGGGCGTGAATCCTCTTTTTATTTCAAATACTAGAAATAAGCTCAGCGTCGTACCAGCAGGGACAAGTATCGGAGCGCTGACCTGTAAAGGGGACTTGACTCTCTATAATACTATTAACACTGTTATAAAATCGATGAACAATAGAGTCAACGTTGTCCCCAGACAAGGCAGCGCTCCAATTTACAAGTTCGAGAGAGCGGTTGATTACATCGTAGTCAGCCGCATGAAAGTTTCGTTTACGGACGTTACGCACACTAAGATTCGTAGAGGGCGAGGCGACTTGAAGAAGATGAGCCGCATGGTGAGAGTCTGGAGGGAGAATAGGGTCCTGGAGGTCCAACGAAGAAACCAAGCCTTCGGGGGCGAACAGCAAGTCCAGCGAGTAGCCCTTGTTCGTCAGCGGGGGGAGACACTGGATGAGGTTGAGCGACAAGTAGGCGGAGCAGATATGCCCAGCAGAGATCCTCAGATTTGGCTCAAGATAGGCTGTAGTTGAAAAGGTCAATGGATCTGCACTCCATGCCAGATGGGGAAGATTTTAATCTCCTACAATGATAAAGCGATGGTCATTATATTGTATGGCCAGATTGTCAACGCAGGCTGCATGCTCCTTGAAAAGGGAGCTATCTGACCTAGGCTGGAAATAGCAGACGGCCAAGATGATCTTTTTGGTAGGAAATTTGATGAAGAGGTGCTCCGCAGGTGACACCACATCCACATCCAGCCTATGAGCGATGATGGAGCTCCTGACTGCGATGAGCACGCCACCACCTCGAGAAACAGCAGATGTAGACAGATTTCGATCTTGTCTGAAGATACTGTAGTCCCTCAATCCCAGTTCACTGGAACAGAAATCAGGCTGAAGCCAGGTTTCGGTTAAAGCGATGACATCAGGGATGTAAGAAAGTTGATAAAAGTTGGATCTGAAAAGAGACACCTTGATGTGGCTACTAACCGAATGGATATTCTGGTAGTACATAATGATCCTCTCTCCCTCTATAGGCTCTCGACCAGTTAGTTTTTTGAGTTTTGAGTACTGGAGCTCCTCTTGACGTCAACGAAGTCTTCTGAATTGATATATGTATTAATTTTTTTGTAAATTAATTTTTGTAATTTTAATCTTAACAGCACATTTGTAAAATTTAATGTGATATTATCAATAAATAGAAATTAACAATCCACTAGGCATTGTCCTTCATCATAATTTATAGTTCCAATAAATAAAATATAGTTTTAATATATAGTAGTATTGTTTTAAGTGATTCTTGTTACGTCATAAGAAAATTTGCAAATTGCGCAGTTGCAGGAGAAAGTGAAAACGCAGCAAAAAAATTAATATATTCTGCGTAGGTATTAGAATAGTGCGAGCAAACGTCTAGACTGTGCAGTTAGGCAGTCTGGACAAATAGACATTAGAGCGTGTGAAGCGAGCGATCGAGGATCATTAAGGGATGGGCAGCGCCCCTATCGTAAAATTTGTGCGTAGGTGGTAAAATCCGAGACGGAATTCACGGAAAATTCGAATAGCCTAATGACCTTGTTCGTCGAAAACTCGGCGAAGAGACGATAATCTACCTCTTCAAAGAGGAACGGTTCCTCAGCCTTTCTTTTTCTTTGAATACGGTCGCCGCACGATAAGCGGCTGGTGGCAGCGGACAATTCATCATAATGAATAAGATCGCGGAATATAAATGAATTCAAAAATTAAGATAAATTAAGCATTTCTACTAATACTGCAGTCTCCGGACGTGACGCTCCCTATAAAGTTATAAGTATTATTTTGTACCCATACCTTGGTGGTTGTGGGATCGGTAAAGTTTGTTTTAGTCTTGAAAATAAAAAGAATATTTCTTGAAAATTAAAAATATTGAGTTTCGAGTAACTTTATTTTAAAACAAATAATTATAACAAATAAGAAGGAAGGAAGGAGTTTACATGCTAGTAAACTCAGTGTTGTAATATGTGAATTTATACAGTCGTAATACACAGAATGGTACACGTCGCGACATCTCTGGGTTCGCGGCGATTTCGTGTAGTCAGACGAGCTCATGCGAGAGCAAGTGAACTGCGCATGCCTCGCATGTACAATCTAAGCGCCAACTACACTGTATACTCTGTACTCGCATCTCTCTCTCTCTTGCCTGTAAGACTTCAAGCTGAGCGGACGCACTACCGACTATGGCTGATGTCATTTATTAATAAATCATCATTTATTATTAGTTAAACTTCACTGCCTTGTTTATTGATCCACACAATCTAACACTCAGGATTCACGGTCTTCAAATCAAAAGAGTAAGTACAAATTTAAATAAATAATTCATTAAATATTCAAGGATGGGAATTAGTGAATTATCAGGCTTCAAACGCTGCCGCTCATTTTACAAGAATTTTTGGCAGAACTTGTCGAGTTGCCTGGAGGGTTGAGTCGGAGGCCTTTTGACCTACAGTGCAGCAAAGCTTGTTCATTAGTGTGGGTTTGGATTATTTTTATATGTGAGCAACGCGTTTTATTTTATTCAAACTCAGAGAACGACTCCACCCCGAGTTCAGCGAAAGCTAATTCAAAACGGAGATATATTAAGTTCGTCGCTCGGACGTAAGATTCTTTATTTGCAGTACAAACATGTGCATACATTATTTCTTTTGTTAGAAGTATTGTCTGTTTCATCTTGTCCATATATAGATTCTAAATAATTTAGCAGCCACGATCGTATCGATACAACATTGTGAATGGCACATATTGGTTTCCTCCGTATGCAGAAAGCATGCTTAAAGCAGAAGTACTGGTTTTCACTTAATACTTCTTCAAGAGGTGGACAGCCGAAGTCTTCAACATTTGAAATGGATCTGCAAATAAAGTAAGAAAATAATTGATCAAAAAGTATGAAAAAGTATGAACAAGTATGAAAAAGTATGAAAAAGTATCAAAAAGTATCAAAAAGTATAAAAAAGTATCAAAAAGTATCAAAAAGTATCAAAAAGTATCAAAAAGTATCAAACAGTTTCAAAGAGTTTCAAATAGTATGCTTACTTACATATTTGGTAATATATTTTTCATCCATTGGGCTTTCTGCTCTCCTTTGATAAATATTTGTATACTCCTTGTGTGCAGATTTGTAAAATTCGATGGAGACGATGATACGGAATATCGCCAGAGTTCCACGCTATTCCATGATGACTCTTTTCTAACCATTGTGTCATGCATTTTTCCTCTTCTGTAAGTTCTTCCCATGACATGGGAGGTTTGAAAAGATATGCGGCCGTCAAGGCAGTTTTCCTTAAATTGAGGAAACTGATTTCTTTAAAAATAAAAGTATCTTCTGCAATTCTTTGGAATCCTTGAATATCACAAACATACGCTTGTTCTTCTCCACATTGCAATATTGTATTTTAAAATAACAAATCGTAGTCACGCGCTCTTGTCATTTTCCAGCTTTGTAGACAGTTAAACGAGAAGTGATCTCGTAAGGTTCTAGCATCCTGGTTATATAATATGAAACTCCACCTCACACTCTTCTAGGATTGGATAACACAAAAATGCATAGCTTTCATTGGTTTTGACTGAAAGACAATTTTTGGTTGGATGGAAAAAAAGAAAATTCATCCCTTCTCTAAAAAATCTTCCTCCTCTCCTATCAATGAGCTCTCCATCTTTGCCATTGGTCAGTTGCTGAGATTTTCCACCTCTCCTTATGACAATTTTGGCTTTAAAAGAGAGACATCTCTCTTGGACGAGTACAGTCAGCTTTTCAGTCTCATCCTTTGTGCAAGTTTTTAAAGAGTTATTTTGTGTGTTAGATATCAAGTGATACTTTAGTGAAAAATCAGAAAAGATGGCTTCGTTTGATCTAATTGAACGTCTTATTCAATTGCTTCGCGAAACAGTACCAAATGTAGATCAAATGCGTAGTGCTGACATACAGTATTGGTTAGATGTGTGTATTTTCACCACAAAATAGGGCTTTCTCTTTCGCTCTCTTGCATATAACTTCACAATAACTGTTTGATTGATCACAATAACTGCACATTTATGTGCAAAGCATTGCACTTAATGCTTTTATTAACCTTTTCACTCTCTCTCCCTCGCTCAGCAATTGCCACGCTTTCCCCGTTAGGACAAAAGTAATTCTCCGGCGGTTACTAGAGGCTGTTCTTGAAAGAGATCGTGAAGGTAGTCAGGTACCGCGGTGCTAAGTTTTTGTGTATCAAGCTTCGTCTTCGTCCGCACTTATAAAGCTTAGCAACCCCTAGAGTTATTGTCCGGTGACAACTATCACAAGTTCAGAATATAATAGGTTTTTTATTTATAATTTTTTTAGTGCATCGACTGAGAATTATTTTTGAAACGTCAAAAATTTGGCATAGATGCATCATTGGCAGCAGCCATCGGAAATGCAACCGGAGAGCCAAGCGCTTGTACGTGACAGGTCCAAAACCACGCCGGCGTCCATCCTCGGCGCCCAAAAAAACAGGCTAGCTTAGCGAAGCCGTGCCTTCGGTGCGAGGCATGTGCGAAATTTGGCTGAGGGGCCGGTAGACGACGATGCTGTGTATCCCGGTACGCGGCGACTTTTTTTTGCCCATAAACAGTAGCATATGTTTCACATACGCTGCCCAGCAGACACGGTAAGATCGATTTTTATGTAAAGCTTGATGAAGTCGCTCTAGCTGTGCACTGGCTGGGCGCTTGATCCATCAGATGATCTAGAGCACGAGGGCGGCGGGCCAGCCTCCGGTACGCTACGAATGAAGGAAAATGCCAGACAAACATATCTATTCAGAGAGATAAAATAAGTTTGACCCGATAATAGGATGCTGCGAAATAATAATGCGAAATAAGTCTAAAGCAGAAAATCAATAAAAGACCAAAACTCTTTAAAAGCAATGTTAAAAAAACAAGAATATTTTCATTATTTTAAGCAAGTTAATAGAAACGAGAAACGCCAACGCGAGTGAACTAATCTGAATTTTGTGTAAGCGTACGTCGCGAAAGGAAAATCTTGCGTGATTCATAATCATGTATCTCCTGTAGAATTATGAATTTTAATAATAATCAGTTAAGATGCAGGAGAGGATTCGCTGATGGGTGATCATTGTATGATTATGAAGTTAAAAAAAATATAAGGTACTGCAGATAATTACTACGGAAAAAATAACACTAGTGGAATTGAAAATTCTAAAAATATAGAAAATGAAAATAAGAGTGATATACGAATCTTCCAACTTGTCGCTATGAACATTAAACTTTTAGGGCTTTAAAGAAAATAGGTTTCATCGAAAGGTAATCATTCTCTCTCGCCGCAGCGTGATGTAATCATCTTTTCCCGCTACTCAAGGTTAGTCAAATTTTGAAAAATTTTACACAATGTCGTATTTTTGTATATCCTATCACGATTAAAGTTTATAAAAAAGTTGTCCACGAGTGTCTGCGAGTTGTCTAAGAGTTGTCTACGTAGTTGTCTACGACTCAATAAGCAATTTCTTATTCACTCTATACTCATAAAAAGGGCTTTTACTTGCACTTTTTAAAAAAATACAGTAGGTAACGAGGGAAGGGGGAGGGGTGTGCGATTTCTAGATCAGCTGAGATTTGAGCACTCGTCCTCGCCAGAAATAGCCCTTTTTTCTTTCTTGTTGCACAATATACTTTTTTATCCATGATACTGCAGCAACAATATTTATCCGTATGATTTGAATAGAGTTTAAATAATCTCAAAGAAAAAGTTTTTGATTAATTAATTTCTGGTGCATTTTTTGACATATCTCCGTTTAGCAGCTCACGGATCGCACCGCATCGCAAACGCTGTGGATCACCATTGGTTTAAGAGCAGCATTCATTCTTTCATACTTCTCGTTTATTATTTTAAAATCATACTATCTTGTGTCTGGGTAACCCGTTTACAGAGCCCTCTCATTCATACTTTAATCATGCTCTCCACCTGGACGATACCCTTTTTACGAGGCCTCGGCGGCTTGTGCTCCACGTGTGATCTCGCTTCCCGGAGTGCGCCCATTTATAGAGGCCTCCAGTAATGCGTGCCTTCCTAAGTCTCTGTATAACCGACTAAGGCCAGTTTATATGACCTGCGGCTTCGACTTTGGTTGGCATGCAGCTTGCATACTTGGTTTCCCTTTCTGCTTCTGCAGCTCATCTCCGTTCCGTGCGCAGATTCACCAAGGTACTCTTTTTAGGGAGTTTCGTTCATTTACACAACATTTTCATTTACGCTTACATGCTGAAAATTCATCTCAAAAAATACTGCTCTCGTAAGCCCATCATCCGGCCAGCAGCGTAGATTTATAAACTACTATAGACTTTTAAATATTGCGATCAACGGATGGGAATAACGGTAATAGTAACGTGACTGGCAATTCTAATAATCGCTATAATTGGAGATTCAAATATAATAATAAGAACCTGAATAGTCGCGCGTTTTTTTCATTCAAACCGAATTTATTTTATTGATCTTTGTCAATTATATTGATGATGTAAATCAAATATATTGTTAAGCAGATGAGTTTTTTCAACTTTGTGCGTAAAATGTGCTTTTCTTTGTGCCATAATGTAGTATAGAAAATTAAAGCGTTAGTTAATAGGATATTGTACAACAAGGGGGGAAAATTGGATGTTTCTTGCGAGGATAATATTTAACACGCTAAAGGCACCCGAGACGGACAAGAGTACTCAAATCTTCATCCAAGTTTAAAAAAGCCACTTCCCCCTCGTTACATACTATTTTTTTTTAATTATGGAATTAATAGGCTCTTTTTCGCGCCTGGAAAATAAATGAGAAATTAAGGATTTTGCAGTAAAAATAACGCACCTTAAGGGGGAACTCCACTGATTTTTGGTCATAAACTCGAAAAAATTTTTATTATATATTTTAGTTGCTTATAGTTTTATGAACATTTTGAAACCAACCCAATGTAAAAACTCAAAGTTATACCAATGTTATGGGCAGTTGAGTAAAATATTTTACATTAGATAGCATACAAAAATAAAACTTTAAACGCGTTTTTCTCGTAACTTGTTCGTTTGACTTTAAAAAGTTCCTTGCGCAAGGCATTTCTATTAATCCGTTTGAAAATTTTTACGCGTATTCTTTAGAACATTTGGAACAAAACTTAATATTTTAAGTTAAGGTATCTGTTTTAGAAAAATTTGTTTTATTATAAATATTAGTAAATTATAGGGTTTTTTCATAGATTTAGTTGTTTAATAAATTCTTGATTTATTACAGATGAACTATGAGAGTTCCCGTAATAAAAAATATTAACTTTTGTTAAATACGGGTCACAATGTATGTCCAAATTTTTTGGATTAATTTAGTCGAAGCCCTGTGCGCAAGCTACTTTTTGAAAAACCTTTAATTTTAATGATTATTTTTGGTTTTTATATCATAATTTGAGTATATGTGTATAAAAATGGCCCAAAATTGCTATGTAACCTTCTTTTATCACCACAATCAAACTCCTAAAATCTGACAATGGATGGGGCAAAAGGTAAGAAAAATTAAAAATCAGTGGAGTTCCACCTTAATAATAACAAATTTTTCAATTTTTTAACAATTTTTAACTATTATCAAAATATTTAAAATTTGGCTTTCCATAATTCTGTTAGAAGAGGCGACGCCGTGATTGTAAAACACGAGAGTATGATAGCCTATTTCTCTCTCAAGTAAAATATTACGCAACCATATGCCCGCTTCTGTTCTTTCACTCTCAATTAGGGCTTCGTGTAACACCCAGCCCTTGGCCGTAAATTACGGAGGCAGTCCTATTCGACAGTTGAAGTACAAAAACAGTCACATACAATCTTGAACAAAATTGAAAAAATCTAAAGGAAATTAAAAAATTATAACATATTCATGTCCCGTGTATAACAATCAAAAGAGGAAATATTTTGAAAAAGTTCGTAGCAATAACAAATCTAATCATCTTTAGATTAACAAAGTTCTGACTGCACAGCATCATAGTAAACTAAAATTGTAGCTAACACGATGCTTAGTAAATGCTTTGATTTTAAATAAAAGAGAAGAGAAAGTAGAAGTAAATTTGATTTTTAAGAATAATAATAAGAAAATTCACTAAAACCAATATTATGAATCTATGAATAGATATGTACATACACATTCAAAAATACTATATAAATTAAGGGTTGCTTTCACTTCAAGTGCACTGACAAGGGCTCAGGACTATATTTCTTAAGGGGATCCAGAACCTCTGTCATTGCTCACATATCGTATTTTCCACCTTACAAAGAGCCTATCCAATATAAACATCTAAAATTTTGAGAAACAATTCTTGATATAGAATAGTTTACGGTTGGATAAAAATATTTTTAAAAAGTCGAAAAAATAATAATAAATTAGTTCCGCGTTTATCCGCTAGGCGAAAAAAGTCGCTGAAATCGTGAAGCGCAGTACTAAAAATGCATTATAAAACTTGTTCGACAAAAAGAACAACGACCAATAGAGTTTAACCGGAAGCTATTTTGAAAAAGGTATATGACGATCACAAAAATATTAAGTTTTAGTGCCATATGAAAGAATAAAACCGAAATTCCGTCTATGCAGCTAAGCCCGATTGGAGCTCCCGCTTTTACCTTCAGAAAGGACGAGAAAGAGGACAACAGACGGCGCAGAGTTTAATTTCCCCAGCTTTCTTTTCCTCAAAGATCGAAAACCGGCAGCATAGCCTGTTCGCTGCGCGCCAACAGCTCCGGTGCATGGCAGTTCGACACACATGTTCGCCACCTGGTACCAAGCAAACGCAGCACCGTACCCGGCGGCAGTTCAGACTACCTGAGTTGTAGGTCCCAAGCCGCAGTAATCCTTTTTATGATGGTACGTCTTGAAATTAAAAATTAAATTTGTGCTAGATATAGTTGGTTATCAAAAAAAGATTAGTGGAGATATGCAATTCATAAAACCAAAACGAACAAAATATTATATGAATTAAAAAATCGGTTGATTTTGAGATGGTTTTGAATTCTGTATATAGCTTATGCACAGTGAGTGAGAATACAAGATTGTTATTTAAAACTGTGTTAGGCAAATATTTGTAAAAAGCATTGGTACTTTAGAAGTACAACAACTCGTAAGAAAAACAAGATTTTAGCAACACTTTTGCCATAAATTATTAAAATAAATTGTTAAAACAAATTTATTTTGCGATTCTGACTCGAGATTTGTAATCTATGATCTGAACAATTTTAGAAGAGTTAGTGTTTAGAAGACAATTGACAAAAATCATTTATAAATGATAAAATATTTCTTTTTGCAATTTACTGTTATACTGAAAAATAATGGAACACTATTAAAAATCTGCTTTCACAGTTCTTTTGCATCTTATAAAGAGTATTAAAATAATTATCATTTCGATTTGCTTTACAGTTTTGCAGATATAGTCAAGTGTCAAGGCTTTTAATTCGTGCCAAAGAATTAAACTTTAGTAAGAGGACGAGAAGAGTCAAGAAATTTACATATTTTCGAATGAAGCCGAAAATTTTTCATCGAACTCTCTCTCTCTCTCTCTCTCTCTCTCTCGCCCTCTTATACCGAAAGCGGGAAACGCGGGGACTCTTATACCTGCTGCAGTCCCTGCTAGACCGCAATAAAATGGATTAGCGGGGACTGCAGGAATACCGGCACAACGTGATCGTTGCATTAGTATGTCTTTACGACTATGCTTCATTCGAAAATACGAGAGTGGAACGAACTTTCGTTCGCCCTCTTGCTTGGCTCTAGTTTTTCGCCTACCCATCCTTGAGAAAGACTTAGAAAACTTGATGATAGAAAACTGATCGATTTTAAACTAATTTTACAACTAAATTTTATTCATCGCCTATAGTCGGTAACAAGAATGTCTTCGTATTTATCCCCTCCCTTCAAGTCGATCCGTTATTTGTTATTAACCAATTAGATACTTCATGATTGTATATTTTGAAAATGTTAGATTTCGTCAAAGTTATCGGTAAAAATATGCAAAAAACGCGATTTTTTTAAAACTTCAACAAGAGATCTGTTTAAATTAATGAAAAAAAAATGCAAAATTATTAAATCAAGCTCAAAAAATATGTAATTACTTGAAAAGAACACTCGGGAAAAAATATCGCTTATAATTTTCGTCTATTTTAAAATATTCTTAAACAAGAAGAGATAACATTTTGTTTTAATATACAATTATTTAATTTTGGTTATCATGGTCAAAAATAACTAATTTTTTAAATTCAAAGTTACCTATACTTCATTTCAAATTCTCTGTTTAAAAAAGGCCATTTAAATAGTTATTTATGCATATTTTAAAATAAATAAAATTTTTGGGTGATCTGTTCAAGACAGCAATAAAAATGATTAGTCGGGACTGCAGGTATAAGGTACAGTGCAATCGCCGCGTTAGGTGAGGATGCTAGTATAGTCTTCACGACGATGCTATAATTGTATGTTCCTCAAAATCAGCAGTACACCGGAAGCCTTATAATAAAAAGAGATGGAATAGCTCGGTGCTCCTGTGTGTCACCATCACTGGAAACAGAGGAAAATGCCGTACTCTTATACCTGCTGCAGTCCTTGCCGCAATAAAATAGATTTGCGGGAACTGGCAATACGTGATCGTTGCATTAGTATGTCTGTACGACGATGCTTCGTACGAAAATACGAGAGTGAAAATATCGTTCGTCCTCTTGCTTGGAAAAATCTCTAACTTTGGAAAAATATGCAATATGAGACCAGATACTTCTTGTGCAGGAACTGTTAAAAGTATTCTATTTGGAGCAACTGTTGGAACAGAGGCAATGGAATACGGCAGAAAAACAGAAGAAAAGGCTAGAAAATCATCTTAGAATCATCCGATTTTTTCAATTCAAATTTTGTTCAAGTTTGTTCTATGAATTTCACATATTCGTCAATGTTTATTTGATAACAACTAATTCTAGTAGAAATTTAATTTTTAATTTTAAGACGTACCATCATAAAAAGGATTACTGCGACTTGGGACTTGCAATTTAGATAGTCTGAACTGCCGTCGAGTATTGTGCTGCGTTTGCCTGGTACAAGGTGGCGAACACATGTCGGTCCTCCATGCGCTAGTGCCGGTAGCGCATCGATCAAGCCGGACTACTATAGGTAGACAAAATTGAAGAGAGAAAGAAGATACAAAACCCTGTAGCTAGACAAGGATAGAATCAATTTGAAGAAGGTGGCGCTGTTCGTTTATTCTAATAATTAAAATAAACGAATATTTTAAATATTTTATCGATGCTCTAAGATAGATTATATTTTTTTACATACGATTATTTTTACAAAATCGATGTAATTTTAAAAGAACAGTAGTAATATGGAATGCTGTAATATAAAGTTACCAACGCGTAGCTGCGACTTTTCTCGAATGTTCCGGATCCCCTTAATACAGCTCTGAAGCAGCATAATTCGGAGCCTGAAAATCATATTGATCACTATCTCAGAAATGATGGATTATAGCACCAGATCGTATTAACAAAAGGCTAAGTGTCGGCAGTCTCTTTTAGAAAAGGTACTAGATGCTCTACTAGAACTAAGAACATATATGCCGGGTTTTCTTCTGAACCAGAGCTAAATTTTTGGTATTGCCAATTCTGTGACGAAAAGTTTTAAAAAAACAGTAAATATGAATAAAAAAATAACATAATATTGTAATCACAAAAATTTTATACACACTCATCATAAATAAAGCTATTTATTTTGTAAAAACAATTTTTATGAATCATATTCAAGCGTGTATGTAAGTTTTGATTTTGGTATACGGAATTGAACTGAATCAACCGCGATGAAGCTCGATTCTCGATCGAGAGTAGTTATATATAGCTGTAAGTCGTTTTGTGACGGTAATAATACAGTCAACAGTGCATTTCTATCGAATTTTCATAACCTGTACCTGTACTATCTAAAACTCAAACATTCCACGAAAAAACGTGTACCATGTACGTACACGGGTAGATTATACCCTCCTAGAAAAACACCGTGTACCGTGTACTGTCTGCCGTGCACGTACACGGGTTGATTATACCCTCCCAAAAAGACCGTGTACCGTGTACCGTGTACCGTGTGCCGTGTACCGTGTACCATGTACCGTGTACCGTGTACCGTCTGCCGTGCACGTACACGGGTTGATTATACCCTCCTAGAAAAACACCGTGTACCGTGTATCATCGAAAGTTTAACCGCGTAAAAGCTCTGCCAGAACAGTGTACGGTCAGCGTAGTCGTGTAAAAACTCAGAATAATTGCGCCTATCCTAATCGATTTAAACCACTAATTTTTTTTAACCATGTTCTGTCGCCAAAGAGTTGCCATACAGAACCTCTGTCCGAGTAGAGTCAGTCCGCATGGCCGCGTTTATACTCGAAAATTAATTTATTTTTATTTTAACTGTTTAACCAAAAAAAGTTTTTTTTTTATCTCAAAGTGTATTAAAAAACTAAGAAAATCAGCCCAGGTGAGGCTTCAAAGACCTCTTGGGACTTGAGAAATTGCACCTTATTCTTTTAAATTGTTAAAAAAACCTTCCCAATTAAAGATTTTTAAAATAGTTCTGGCGATGAAGTATTCTTCGTTGGCACTCCTTGGAAGTACTATTTTTAATGTACGTAATAAAGGCATTTGTGTTGTGGAATTGTTTCGAAAATTGAAAAAAAAAAAAAAACAATTACACCAATTAAACTACGTTTGTACAAAAAACACAATTTTTTAAAGTATTTTTTGATTATTTATACGGTGAAGAATTTATAAAATTTGAAAACAATAATGATTCACAAATTTGTTTATATTGCAATTACATACTTTAAAAAAAAATTTATTTTTTTAAATACAGTGCACGTTTGATGCTTGCATGCAAAAAGTTGATTCTGTACTCGGGAGATTGTTTCTTCGCTCAAGTGACAAACCTCACAAAAAATTTTAAAAATTTATCGGATCTTTACAAATACAAAATTAAACTTCTAATAAAAATTTTGAAAATTTGTATAACTATTTAGCCGTTTAAACAATAGAATTTTATTCATTTTGCTTTTATTAAAAAAATTAATAATCGTGTAGAATCGAGGTTTGTACACCTTGTATCAAAATATATTAATTTTTTATAGGTCATGTTAATGCCTATAAAACGCAAATATTAATATTCGTTACGAAAAATATGATTTGCATCAAAGGCTAAGTGGGTTTTTTTAAACCTCGGGTAGTTGCAACACTCATCTTCAGCTCGCAATCGTACTTGTACGCCTTTTTTACATATTAATCGGCCACGGGACAAACAAAAATTAAAAACGTAAATAGGATTGAAAAAGTTTCAAATACATAAAAAACAAATGCATCTGTGATACCTAGTATATAAATTTTATTTGTTACAATAATCGAACGGTTAGTCGTATTAGTCTCGGTAAATTAGGAACATTGATTCTAAGGTGATTCAAGATAGCGTCGGCACAAGCACCTTCTTCAAACGCATAGAACGAAACAAGTCTGTATATTGGCAATACTGTAACGTATCACTAAAAAACATTTTGTAATTTTTGTAACAAATGCACGATTTTTGCACTTATTAAGCAGGCGTTAAGTATCAGTTTCTTTACCCGTGAACAAAAGAGGTGGCAGCGGGGAAAAAATTTTTGTTAGCCCGCTGACGGAATTTTGTTGTAAACTGCAAAATTTGAGTAACATGTTTTGAAAATTTTTAAAATTTCCACATTATAGTAATGCAAAACGCAAAAATCCACACGTGCGTCACAAAAACTATGGTATGCACCGAATGCTAAGTGGGCTTTTTGAGCTCGTATGGTTTGCGTACCCGTACTCGTTTAAGTATTTGTCTTTGGCTTGGTGACGCTCTCGCCTTCGACTTGTACTGCAAACTACAGTCTTCGTCTTCGGCTTGGGGACGCTCTCGCCTTCGACTCATACTGCAAACTTAACACCCGATCTACAAAAGCCGACTTTACGCCCTTGGTACAGAATATTCTATTCAACGTGTTATTTCCAAGATCACACGAAATCTACGATATAAAACTTTTCTTTATCCACTTATCTGTTTTGAATCTGGCTGTTGATCAAGTCTGCACTGTAGATCAATCTGGCTGTTGATTACGTTCATCTTGTAGTGTCCACTGTGCTGTATATTTACTAGCCGCCTGGTTAATTATTTCGAATTCACAATTTCAAGCTGCTTTAACAGTAACAGAAAATAACTAAGTGAAACGAGCTACACCTCACCCTCTGCGCACATTCTCGAACGAGCTGCGCCATTCTGCGGTGAAGTTTCCAGGTAAACTAAAACTTGTACTCTCTCTTTCTCTCTCCCAAGCTTGTCCCCCACCATCGCACACATCTCCCACCCTTTTATCTCTCTCTCTCTCTCTCTCTCTCTCGCTCTCTCGCTCTCTGTCTCTCTCTCATTCCCTCTCTCTCTCTCTCTTTCTCTCTCTCTCTCTCTCTCTCTCTCTCTCTCCCTCTCCCTCATTCTTTCTCTTACGCGCCGCCGTTTCTGTCAGTGCCAGTGCCATATATATATATATATATATATATATATATACACCGGGTGCCCGACACCTAGCTTTCGGTCAGTGGAGTGTGGGTGGAAAAAATTTACCCGGGAAAAATCATAAGGAAAAAATTTGGAGACCTTCTTCGGATTTTACAGCCCATAATGAGGGGTCGATAATCCGTTTTAATAAATGAAAAATGCCGTTTTAAACAAATTTGAATGGTAAAAATCGGATAAGATTTACTCAATACATTTACAGCGCTAAAATAGGCGAATACTAAGCATTTTTTTAACTATTTATATTATGCATGTAAATATTTGTCCGCAAACATATTGGATGCCGACGAATTTTGAAATGTAAAATATGCTTGGTATTCGCCTATTTTAGCGCTGTAAAAGTATTGAGTAAATCTTATCCGATTTTTACCATTCAAATTTGTTTCAAATCGGCATTTTTCATTTATTAAAATTTTGTCTGCCAATTTTTTATTAAGTTATTTATAAAGAAATTTAGTAAACTAAATTTTTAATTGGTGAAAAGTTTATTGCCCCTTGACCGGAGGCCTCAATCCCCGACCCTTCCTCCACGGATTATCGACCCCTCATTATGGGCTGCAAAATCCGAAGAAGGTCCCCAAATTTTTTCCTTATGATTTTTCCCGGGTAAATTTTTTCCACCCACACTCCACCGACCGAAAGCTAGGTGTCGGGCACCCGGTATATATGGGTGGTTCTCTGTGAAATCGAAGATGAAAAATTTCGATTTGGCTCAAATATAATATATGTTCTACAAGTTGTACCTGACTCCCAAAAAAAATTTCAGCCCGATTCCTTCACTTGGCTTTGAGTTATAGCAGGTCAAAGTTGGGGTTTTAAGCAATTTTTGCATTTTTAGCCTCTTTTCAATAACTTCTAGCTCATAAGGGATGCATTTTTAACTAAAACTGCCCGGGTACTTTTTTTTGTGAAATTTTCTGAATGTTTCAATAAAAATACTTTTAAAGTTATATATATATATATATATATATATATATGTTGAGGCTACCTTATTTGCATTTTAAACCTTATAATGAGAAAATCTGAGAGTTCGATCCAGACTACGACAATCTCAATTCACCAAAAAGATACCTTTTCATAGTAAAAAAGTAGCTGTAAAGTTTCAGAATGGATCTGATCTTCTACTAGAAGTTGTCTAGAAAATAAAGATGATATAAAGGCTAATATGTGGTTTTTAGGCAAATTTGACACTTATAACCTGGTACATTTTATGTCGATCAATATATAGTTTTAATTAAACAGTAATGAAAATGAATATTTAACTTTTATACCTATACCTGTAATATTGGATTATTTTATCCAATCACTATCAAACTAGTCATAAAGATGGCTGCTGAAACTAGAAAAGTATCTACATAATTCTCAAAATGATAGGGGACATGCGTATGTTGTAAAAAATGAAAATATCAATTAATTAATTTAGGTTATACGCATAATCTGGTATAGATATTTAAACCTTCGGGTCATCGTATGTTTGTAGCCTCTGAATACTGTCTTGTAGCACAAAAAATTATTAATGTACATTTGAGAAAACAATCAGAGACAAAATTATTAATGATACTATCGATTATGTGTTATCAAGTGGTATATATTTATTTGATGCTCATCGTCGAGGCCTGACTAGGCAGACTAGGGCAGCATTTATTGGCATAATTTATTAACAATGTATTATTTTAACTCTTGTTCGTATAAAAAAAAAACAGCTCAACTTCCAAAATAATATATTTTTATTAAGACTATTATGAAATCTTAGTATTGATAAGCAAGATACTCTTAATTTAATATTATGTGAATAATGCATAGTGAAATTTGACTCTTAAATAGTTAAAAGAAATGAAAATATTTCTTGTTTCAAGAAATTGATATTAGATAAGTATAATATTTTTTTCAAATCAAGAACACTACTTTAAGTTTATTAATAATTTAAACTTTATCATATTGTGTCAACTTACTTTGTGGTTATTAATTTTTATTTTCAGAATATACGAAAGACGAAATTTAGTGTTAGTCATTATATAAAGCAAGTCTAAATTTTTTAATTTTCTAAACCAGTACAGTCAAACCATGGTAAGATTTATAAATTTAATTAATGCATGCATCCTATTTTGAAAAAAAAATAATAATAATATTAACAACGTGTTGGGGGTTATGTTTTATTAAGAACATGTAATTATGTACGTATCATATCAAATATTTGTAATATTCAATAATTGCAATAAATAATTATTTTGTGCTGATAAAATAATGCAAATAAACGATGTATTGAATGTATTGCTTTGTACAAATATTAGAGTTTAAAAAAATATATATTATTTTGAAAGTTGGTGTTCCGGACGTAACGAGGGGTAATCAGGTAAAAGAGCAAATGCGACGCGTTGATATTTATGAATATTTATTTATTCATTTTGCAATAGTTCAGCAAACGTTTCCCAGCCATTTGAATCATATGAACGCGAATTGGTGGTGCTTTTCGTGGCGTCAGGCCAACACGGTTAGGAGTGATTTTTAATCGCTCCTAGACTGCCAGATCTCACATAGGGAGTTTTACTCCGCAGTTGTGAAGATCAACACGGTGCAGAGAAATCGCTAGGCTGATCTGTGACTGTCAGGCCAAATGGACGAGTGGTGGGAAGCGTTTGCATGGGGAATGTGACTGCGCTCGTAGATATAGATATAGAGGAGCGTTCGCACTGCTTCGAGTCCCTTCGGTGGTCTTCGGGAAAGCCCTTTGTTTTAGCGGGTCCGAGTTTTCGGCGGCGACTAATGCGCGTTACGTCAGTTGGCAGCGGCGACTCGACAGAGCAAGAGGTCGTGCAAGGACCTTTTTTGTTAGACTTCATTAATAAAGTTTGATTCAAGATCGACAATAGTTTTTATAGTTTATTTAAACCCTGGACATTAGTCTTGTCCCATACAGTTGGGCTGTTTTTTTTTATACGAACAAGAGTTAAAAGAATACATTGTTAATAAATTATGCCAATAAATGCTGCCATAGTCTGCCTAGTCAGGCCTCGACGATGAGCATCAAATAAATATACATATACCACTTGATAACACATAATCGATAGTATCATTAATAATTTTGTCTCTGATTGTTCTCTCAAATGTACAATAATATTTTTTTGTGCTACAAGGCAGTATTCAGAGGTTACAAAAATACGATGACCCGAAGGTTTAAATATCAATACCAGATTATGCGTATAACCTTAATTAATTAATTGATATTTTCATATTTTACAACATACGCATGTCCCCTATCATTTTGAGAATTATGTAGATACTTTTCTAGTTTCAGTAGCCATGTTTATGACTAGTTTGATAGTGATTGGTATTGATAGACATAAAATATACCAGTTTATAAATGTCAAATTTGCCTAAAATCCACATATGAGCCATTATATCATGTTTATTTTCTAGACAACTTCTAGTAGGTCGGACCCATTCTGAAACTTTACAACTACTTTTTTACTATGAAAAGGTATATTTTTGGTGCGTTGAGATTGTCGTAGTCCGAATCGAACTCTCAGATTTTCTCATTATAAGATTTAAAATGCAAATAAGGTAGCCTCAACATATATATATATATATATATATATAACTTTAAAAGTATTTTTATTGAAAAATTTAGAAAATTTCACAAAAAAAGTATCCGGGCAGTTTTAGTTAAAAATGCATCCCTTACGAGCTAGAAGTTATTGAAAAGAGGCTAAAAATGCAAAAATTGCTTAAAACCCCAACTTTTATCAGCTATAACTCAAAGCCACACTGAAAACAGAGGATACTTGAAGCAAGATCCAAATTCCGCTTGCCGTCAATCCGCTTGTAGCAAGTATAAGTATGTTTGCTGTAAGTTTGATATATATTTCCGTCAAAATTACGATATTGTTGCGGTGAATATAAAATATACTTGCCTCTGACAGATATTGTTTTATTACAAGGAATATCAAACTAGGTACACGATTTATCTAATTTTCGGCAAAGTGTGGAAAATGTATCAAATTAACAGAATCTGCGTAGCTCCAAATACTTATAAGTACACCCGATTGATTAAATAACTTCAAATATTCCCAATTCCCCGCGATTTTAAGTGATAGACTTCGTCCGATCTTGAATTGAATTAAAGACAAAAAATGTGTCTATGTATGCAGCAGAAATGTTGACACTTATTTTATATTTACCTTTAATAATAGGTGATTTAATTTCTGAAGATTCAAAAAGTTGGTATTAGTTTTTATTGAAGAGAGAAATGATGGATATTTTATTATCAAAAAATATTCAAATTGAATTGATAAATATCCTATTATCAACAATAAAAGAATATTTAGATTTAAGACTCGAACTCTTCCCGAATGAAACTTTAAAACCTAAGCACCACTATTTATTACACTATCCTGATTGGTATTTTAGAGTAGGTCCGATTATAAATACGTGGTGTAGGAGGTTTGAGGCGAAGCATAGAAGTCTGACTATGTGCAGTAAAGTAACGCAAAACCGTGTAAATTTACCATTGCCATTAGCAATCAAACATCAATTTTACTTAGCCTCTATTTTTTGCAACAATCTACAAAAAAACATTATTTATGGGCCTAAAAAGAGAACGAAATTAAAGAATTTACCTCAGTTTTTTGAATTCCGAGGCTATTTATCAAAAATCCTCTTAAATAGCCCGGTGGAATTATTAAAATAGGTAAAGTTGCAAGGTTGGGAGTATAAGCCAGGTTTTTTTTGTTGTATAAAAATGGAGGGATATTGCCTACATTTGCGGAAATCTTTCATATCTTGTATACATCGAAGATACGAAAGATATTTTTTTCATGTGTAAGCTTTGGTCTGCTCTCGGAGGGAGCAAGCATCTTCATGCATTCTTACCCGAATCGCAGGACGATTGGATTATTTGTAATTCAAAGGAGCTGTTGAATTGCAGCCCTTTGCAAAAAAAATGTATCAGCTAATGATGGCGTTTTTTATATCATGACATTTATGTAATTTTTATTTTGAATATACAAATTTCTAATAAAATCTAGATGAATACCATTTTCCTCTATCTCCTTCAGATATTTCCTTCAGTCATCTACACTGTTTAATTTATTTAATTTAAATAAATAAATATGCGTGAAGGCCGTTTGAAGTCGCTAGTTACAAATATTCTTTATAAATAACTTTCAAAATAGTAACTTAATAGTATTAAGTGGACGTTTTGTTTGCGCATGAAATATAAATATATCTTAATTCTATCGTTAATATTGTTAATCACTATATAAACGTCAGAACTCACGTATAGAATTTGGCTAATCTTAGTTGTAGAGAACCTCAACAAGTCGTATTTATTATTATTATGGTGATCGATGCTCATGCCTTGAGCAAGTCTGTCGATAGTGAAATATAAAGATTATGTATTAATTCCAAGCCATGTTGTGACTCGTATATGACATATACAAAAACCGTTTTGTGTTTTCACAGTGTACCTGAGTATATTTAAAAGTTTGATTCTTTTCAGACAGTAAAGTATTTCAAACATTTTTTGCTTCCTCCTAGAGGAAGCTTTGTAATAGTAAAATTTTCAGTTTCGCTAAAACTTCATAGAAACATGTTTTTAGATGTTAGAAGTTTGAATTACGTGTTTTTAGGAAATGTCCGCATGGATGTGTGTGTGTGTGTGTGTGTGTGTGTGTGTGTGTGTGTGTGTGTGTGTGTGTATGTGTGTGTGTGTGTGTGTGTGTGTGTGTGTATGTTTGTGTATGTGTATGTATACCGTGATATTTCTGAACTACTCCGTCAATAACAATAAAATTTGACATGCATATATATTTTTGGATTCTGAATTCTGGAAAAACATTTATTTTTTAATTTTTTCAATTACTTTTTTTCATGGCTATTTTTTGATATTCGACAAGCATTATTTTCGTTTTTTTCAATCATTCCATTGTTACAAACAATTCAGCTAAAATGCATTTGAATGATGATAAAATTACCTACTTTTTCCCGTTTGGTCCTCGGGATTGACCGCTCCGTTCGGCAGATACAATAAAAAAGGTGATTTTTTTTTAAATTCATATCTCTGAAACTAAACATCATAACCTAACGAAAAAAAATATGTTGATGGGTTATGTGTCAAACTATATTCCATTAAAATTTCAACTGATTTAACTACTTATTTTTTAAGTAATAAATCGAAAACTGAAAAAAATGTGTTTATTTGAGTCTCGATTACGGGCGTAAAAAAGCCTTATTGCACATGAGATTTTAGGAAAAGGTAGATATTTTATGTGTTTTGGCTAAGTTCGTTGTGCAGCTTTGAAACCCCTATGGTTCTTAAGATATCAAGGTTTGAATTTTTTTTTAAATTTGTTGATTCCTTATATCTCTAAAACAATGTAGTCAAATGTTTCAACATTTTATTTGGCGATTCGTCGTAAACGAAGGTATCTGCTGTTAAAATTTCAAACGATTTCTTTGAGCGGTTCTTAAGTAAAGAGCTGAAATGTAAAAACCGATTTTTCTAAAAAATTTGCCTTTGTGAAATGCTCAAAAATTTTCGCATTTCTACTTTCAGTAAATAAATAAGTCAATTTTACATAAATCTATGATAAGAATAGTCCCACTGAGTATAGCGTAAGTGAGGTAGCAAACGACGACAATAGAAAAGATAAGGCAGCCGAGCGGCTTAGATTCAATAAGCAGAGGCCGACAGGCGAGTGTGATGACTCACTCAAGCCCAACCAATACACTATGAATATATTATACATCCTTTTCTCGAGAAACGAGAGACGACGGAATCGAGAGAGACAATATTACGCGGAATTTTAATTTCAATGTTAAACAATACAACAATCACGCGAAGTTATAAATTAAATAATTATGAGAACAATCAATCACAAACAAGCTCACGATATTTCACGCACGAATCTTTTTTTTTTTAAATTCGTTTGATTTAGTTTGTACCAATATATTTAATATTTATTAGTCATTCGCAGTTATTAGCTACAGTCTTCTCGAATTAATCGTCTCTCGAATCTAACGATCAATATCATATTATAAATCGTCAGTCTTGCATTCCCGAAGCACCGTATAGTAAAGAGCGTAAATCGCGTGAATTGTTTAATAATTGAATAAATAGAGTTTTAACGGCATAAATCGTGAGTGAAATCAATCCAAGACCTTCTGTTCCGAATCCCTCTCGTCGCACAATCACTCGTATCCTGACGCACTCCTTGAGGAGCGAGCAGGTAGCAGAGCAACCACGCCAAGCAGATCAGGGCTACAAAAGGTAGGGTGCCAAACAATGTCATTATAAGCTAGCCAGGTACTCTCTCTCTTCTTCCTCTCCGAAACCTTTACTACTGGTGGAAATACTAAGCTCATTGGCATTACTTAAAAATTATACAGAATAGAATATTTTGATCCCACATTCGTCTCTCTTAAGCTTGATAACTCAATCATGTCGCACATAT
>CM053172.1:10574636-10603550 GCA_012977825.3 Pteromalus puparum | reverse complement strand
TATAATTAAGACGTCACGACGTAGAGTCACGTCACATGCTGATCAATTACTATAATAATGAGCGCACACACTGAATATTAAAAGGGGGAGAAATATTTAATTATAGAGAGATTGCTAATAAATTAACATCAATAATAAACGATAATATTCCTCATAAAAGCAGTTTCCCGTACAGGCATTTTCCGCCGTTCTCTTGATCGCGGGAGTGTCTAAATACCGAAGCGTTCAACACTCTCTCGAGATTCGAATCGTCTTCCGTATTTACTCTTAAATATAATAACCATTAATTGATTCATCCGTTGACAGTCATCATACGACTTAGGACGTAACACCTTCCTCTTATAGGGTTGTCGTTCACGTCGTAAAGTCCCTCCCTACGAATTTATGTCATACTGATAATATTAAAATAGCATTCACATACTGTATTTTAAAATAATATATTATTTATTGGAACAATAAATTTCGTTGGAGGAAGCTACGTGCTAATGAATTGGCAGCGGTTTTTATCTTTCAAATGCATTTATCTGAATCGTTTCTATAAAGTTTTAGCGAAACTGAAAATTTTACTATCACAAAGCTTCATCTAGGATGAAGCAAAAATATTGTTTTAAAATACAGTATGTGATAGTATATTACGATACAAGTGGCATAAATAATCCATTACGGCACGGCGTGTATTAGCATCCGAGCGTAGAGAGGGAGTTAAACGCCGTGCCGTATATCGGACTATTTATACCACGAGTATCGTACGCTATTTTATGCACTGACTAGCATAAATGCGCTGTCACGCCTATCCGTGGCCTAAACAGTCCATTTTTGCACCGTGCAGTAAGCGTCCGAGCGTAGCGAGGGCGATTAGCATGGTGTATTAATGGACTATTTATGCCACGGATAGGCGTGACATAGATACGGATTCATGCCACACAATGTTATAAATGCTATTTTAAATATTTCCAAGTTTAATTATTTTGCTGCAAAAGCGATTTTCTTACAGCAAAAGATATATAATAATCAGAAAGATTTGATCAAAATCTCTAAAATAGCGAAGTTGCAGAATCGATCGTTTAATTTTGATGTAGAAATCGTAAGAAGGTGAGCACAAGCGAGAAATAAAAATAAAGCCAAAATTCTCAAACTCGCTACCCCACGCTTCATGAGTTTTAATGACAATAACATAAAAAAAATATTGACAAGTAGCGCACGAGTTACTATGGAGAAATGTGTGGCAATGAAAATAATAATTAAAAAAAAAAAGTGAATTAAAGTATTTCACGTCGTCTTATTCGAGTTTCAACTTCAAACATCTCAAAACATGTTTTTATGAGTTTTAGCGAAACTAAAAATTTTACTATCACAAAGCTTCCTCTAGGAAGAAGCAATAAAAACTGAGATCTAAGCGATGCAAATTTCAGTTATATGGAGTACACAGGGTGGGAAAACAAAATTTTTAAGCTTGATATCTTTGAAACTAACTGGTTTAGTAAGGAGCCCAAAGAAAGGGGTCAAGGTGCTATTTAATGCTAACTGAATCCATAATTTGAACTTGATTATTGCCTTTTTTACTCCACTTATCGCGTCACGTAGAAAAACGCCTTTTTTCAGTTTTTGATGTTTTTCTTAGGATCTATCCGATGAAATGACTTAAAATTAAAGTAGCGTATAGTCCTAATAACCTTTAATAATCGCTTTTTTTTATAAAGAATTGACATTTAGTTTTCGGGTGTATAATAAAAGAATGGTGTATAATAAAATAACGACAAACGATAATATACATTTTTCGTAGTATAAAGATAGGATATTTTATTTACATTTAGGTACATATTAAGTAATTTACTTTTATCAAATTTTCCAATAACTTTATTATAAAAAACAAAAATCTCAAAACTAAACAATCACTATGAAAAAACCGCTGCTAATTTTTTGGCACGTAGCTTCCTTCAACATTATTGTATTGCTTAATATCAGAATTTTTTTACTTCATATTCAATTCTATTAAGTTTTTTTTGTTTGAAGGATAAGATTATTTCGAATCAATTACACACATACACACACACACACACACACACACATATATATATATNACACTCACACACACACACACACACACACACACACACACACACACACACACACACACACACACACACACACACACACACATATATATATATATAAGGGTGGTCCTCTGACAAATCGTGCACGACAAAAAAATACCGCTGCCAATACATTGGCACGTAACTTCCTCCAACGAAATTTATTGTTCCAATAAATAAAACATTGTTTTAAATTACAGTATGTGAATGCTATTTTAATTATTATTCAATTTCAGACAAGTCGGTTCTAGCATATATAAGGCTATAAGGAAACTTTTATTGAAAAGTTGAGAAAATTTTACCAAAAAAACATTAAGTGTGTTTTTAGTGAAAGATGCGTTGTTTAAGAGCTATAAATAATTGAAAATAGGCAAAAAATGCAAAAAATGCTTAAGGAGGTTTATCTGGTACGACGCTAGTCAAAAAGAGGATAATTTTTATAAATTCTTATTTCCTTTTGATACAACAGACGTAATTTATTTAGGACTTATAAAAAGCTAATTTATAACAAAAAATGATTTTAGATAAAGATATCGAACTCTTTATGTGACAAAAAAATTTAATACAGACGACATTTGACTTCGTTTTTGAGGTTAAGTGCATATTTTTTTACTAAGTCAATTAATTAGTATGCATAGAGGTACCCATCAATCGTTTTCAAAAGCAATTTGAATTCATCAAATATTAGTTTTCTCATACAAAAATTTGCAACAGAAACTGTTTGTTAATTCAATAATTATTTGCAAATTAAAACGAGGAAAATGTGATTCTCCATAAGACTCCGTGTAAAAATGGAAAAAATACTTTTATTAATATCTCGTTTCAAAGGTATCCAAATGACTCAAAATTTTGAGTAAGCTTTTATTTAGACATATCTACGTGTCTGAATTTTATCCCCCGAATCTGTTTGTAATTTTTAAATCAGATGAACCTCCTTAAATAACCAACTTTGAACCCTTACAACTCGAACAGAATTTATCAAATCGATTTAAAAATTTACAGCTGACATCGTAGTGACCTCAAGAACATATCCACTAAGTTTGGGCAAACATTTTTTGTTGGCACGATTTGTCAGAGAACCCCCATAATTAAATCTCTCTCTCTCTCTCTCTCTCTCTCTCTCTCTCTCTCTCTCTCTCTCTCCCCTATTTTTCTTTCGCATAGCTCGCACAACTAATTGTTAAACTGATCTCCAAGAGGTATCACCCTCCCTTTTCTACCTAACATTTTATTTAGTATCACTTTAAAATAATTTTATTTAACGTAATCTTTGTATTAATTACATTTAAATAATATCGTTTCCGCACCACAAAGCGGTAGATATCTCGGCGCGTTTTTTTTTTGTAAAGAAATGTAAAAGTTTTCATATCTCAAGATTTGTCTATTAACTAAGCTGAAATATTTTTCAATTTGCTTTTACATTTCCTTGTACCCGCACGTTGGAGTTAAAATTACTTAATCCACCCGCCACTATGAGGACGCTAGAGATACAAGCGATGCAGTTTTCAATTAAGCAAAGTATACAGGGTGAGAAACAAAATTTTGAAGCTTAATATCTTTTAAACTAACTGGTATCATAAACAACCCAAACATAAGAGATCGAAGTGCTATATAATGTTAACTAAATCCAAAATTTTAAATTTATTAATGCCTTTTTACTCCAGTTACCGCGTCACGTAGAAAAACGACTTTTTTCAGTTGTTAATGTTTTTCTCAGGATCTGCCCCATGAAATGACTTGGAATTGAAGTGAAGTATAGTCCTAATAACTTTCAATAACCATGATTTTTTAAGGAAGATTCAAAATTTAGTTTTCGAGTTAAAACAATTTCAAAAATTTGCGCTTTATGATGTGTAATAAAATAGCCGACGAACGATAATATAAATTTTCCGCAGCCAATGACTTTATTAGAAAAAACTGAAATCTTAAAACTGAAAAATCGATATAAATAAAACGGGTCCAGTGATACGAGTTTCCGACTTTAGAATACCGGAATCCTTATTCAAATCACGCACGAACGACCAGAAAACTCCATTATTGCCCCTAAGACTAGATTCTATGGAGCGTATATGCTTCCAAGCTTACATTGATAAATCAATTTTGGTCAAATTTAGATGTTTGAAATCTATGCTAATAAATAATGATTTCAATAAAAGAGGCGATGACTGCAGTAGTTGAACACGATGTTTCGAGTTAGCCGTAGTAGTGGGACAGGCACTTCGACCCAGTACTGGGACAACTATTAGGAGTTATAATTCTTTACTTCTTTATATACAAACAAATAAAAGCTTAATTTTTCGTTTTATTTGACAATACTAATCGATCTAAATACTTTTAGAGTTAATTGGAATCGATAAATTGAAAATTCTAAGTCGTAAACTAGACGCGTAATCTTAGTTTTTGAGGTTAGAATTACAAGCCAAATCAAGAAACTTTAAAATACGTAAATCCGACTTTTTCTATGATACATTCGATTTGCCATTATTAATTGTTATTAAAAAACTGTTTAATATACTTAAAAGTACGTTTCAATTGCTAAATATTAAAATTTGTGTACTTCTTCTGTCCCAGTTCCAGACCTGCTGTAAAATATGGGAGGCATACCGAGACACTTAATTTTAAAGAAAATAATATTTTTTTTCACTAAAACCAACGCGAATTACATTCTTTAGTGTCTCAACTATTGTTAAAAATAATTACTTTAGTGCTAGCGGAATAAAATATATCTTCTAGAAGCAAAATTCAAACCTCCTGAATTCGTAAAAACTGCATGATGTGGGACCGACTGCCGTTAACCCCATTTTTTATAAATGCGCATTTCGGCTTTAAATTTGGTGCAAAGAAGGTTTATTTGAATCGTTTGTACCCTAAACAATAAATAAAAACTATTTCTGTGACGATTTATGGCTGTACTTTTAAAATAACCGTGATTATTTTGCCCATATCCCACTATAGGTCCCGATTTGCGGTTAGTCCCAGTACTGGTGTTTTTACCTTATTGTATTACTGGATAGTTAAGGAGATGTCGTCGCTAAAGCTTCGCGAATTCCCCGCGGGGTATTTTGCATTTCCAAAATTAAAAAAAAAAAAATTCGATCAAAATCTCCTTTGGTAGAACAATTTATTAAACTTAACTTAGTTTAGAAAAACTAAAAGTCCGATCGAAATTTCCCTTGGTGGTGATTTATTAAACCTACAGACTCAGTTTTTCATTAAACGCTTTATTTAAAAAGTTATATGTAATCCCTGGTAAAAATATTGACGGGTTTCTAGTTTTTATCAGTTTTAATCGTCATTTTTAGGCACGATCGCAGTACGAGAGTGCTTCATAGCTTCTACCACGAAAAACGTGCCTTTCGGAAAATATCTTCGAAAACTTCAGATGTATTAAATATCTTTGGAAACCTGTTAGAATCATGCCCAATTAATTCTTGATTGTATCCGAGGGGAGGAATTTGTTTAACATTGAAAAATATAAACAAAAATTTGTATATTCCACTTTTTCTCTTATAACTCGTTTCTCTTAATCCTGGCAAAAAAAGTTATGGAAATAAAAAATGCATTGCAAAAAACGCAAAAAATTGCAAAAAAGGGGTCCATTTTTTTGAACTTTGAATAACTTTTTTGTTTAATAATGTATCACTACGAAATCAAGTAGTGCGGTAGCACTACAAAGGCGAGTTTGATAAGCAGACAAAGCCGCGGCGCCCGTGACATATTTACTTCTATATTGGTGTTCAGAGTTTTCATTATACAAAAAAAAATGCTTATCATTACTGTTAGTAAGTTTTTTTGGCTTATTAGCTTGTTTTCTAAGCTAAACTGTGATTTTCAACAAAAATATTAGTGAAAAAGCTGCTTATTGCTATAACATGTAAGGGTATAATCCATAAATGCTAAAATCACGTTTTTTTTTTCTTTAGCCCGAAATGTGGCTGGACCGTGAAATTGGCTGCATATACATTTATATATTAATTGGCGTGGTAACAATTTCTGTTGGAAAACGTAGTTTGAGAATAGAAATTTTGGAGAGAAACTCAATATATATGATAAGATACTAAAATTAACGAGTATATTAATTATTATATAAACCGAAACGAAATGATTCAACGTCTTTCCCTCAACATTTGTATGGGACAAGAATATTATCAAGGTTTAAATAAACTATAAAAACTGTTGTCGATCTCGAGTCAAACTTTATTTATCAAGTCTAACAAAAAAGGGTTCTTGCACGACCTCTTGCTCTGTCGAGTCGCCGCTACCAACTAACGTAATGCGCATTAGTCGCCGCCGAAACTCGGGCCCGCTAAAACAAAGGGAAGTCTTTCCCGAAGACCACCGAAGGGACTCGAAGCAGTGCGAACGCTCCTCTATATCTATATCTATGAGTGCAGTCATATTTCCCGTGCAAACGCCTCCCACCACTCGACCACTGGCCTGGCAGTCACAGATCAGCCCATCGGCTTCTCTGCACCGTGTGGTTCTTCACAACTGCGTAGTAAAACTCCCTATGTGAGATCTGGCAGTCTAGGAGCGATTAAAATCACTCCTAACCGTGTTGGCCTGACGCCACGAAAAGCACCACCAATTCGCGCTCATATGGGTCAAATGGCTGGGAAACGTTTGCTGAACTATTGCAAAATGAATAAATAAATATTCATAAATATCAACGCGTCGCATTTGCTCTTTTCCCTGATTACCCCTCGTTACGTCCGGAACACCAACTTTCAAAATAATATATATTTTTTTAAACTCTAATATTTGTACAAAGCAATACATTCAATACATCGTTTATTTGCATTATTTTATCAGCACAAAATAATTATTTATTGCAAGTATTGAATATTACAAATATTTGATATGATACGTACATAATTACATGTTCTTAATAAAACATAACCCCCCAACACGTTGTTAATATTATTATTATTTTTTTTTTCAAAATAGGATGCATGCATTAATTAAATTTATAAATCTTACCATGGTTTGACTGTACTGGTTTAGAAAATTAAAAAATTTAGACTTGCTTTATATAATGACTAACACTAAATTTCGTCTTTCGTATATTCTGAAAATAAAAATTAATAACCACAAAGTAAGTTGACACAATATGATAAAGTTTAAATTATTAATAAACTTAAAGTAGTGTTCTTGATTTGAAAAAAATATTATACTTATCTAATATCAATTTCTTGAAACAAGAAATATTTAAATATATATAAATATTCGTAAATATCAACGCGTCGCACTTGCTCTTTTCCCTAACTACCCCTCGTTATGTCCGGAACAACATTATCATGAAATCAGCTGATCTTAAAGTGAAATGACCGTGAACTTAGCCGCATACGGCCAGGAGTCATTTGGGGATTCCTTTCTCATATCATGTAGCCGGTGCATACTCTGCGTTCCGGAGCAGTAACAGTAACGAGGTAGCCAGGGTAGCCGATGACGAGGTCTAGGTGGTGCGCACCGTAGCTTTTTGTGTCTAAGTGTAAAAATCATTAGAGGGCGGTGTTTAGGTGTACGAGGTGGCCGATGACAAGGTCTACGTTGTGTGCTTCGTGATTTTTTATGTCTAGGTAAATATATCATACGAGGGCGGTGTCTAAGTGTATGACTTGGCCAATGACGAGAGACTGGGGGAGGTTGAGCTCGGGGGTTTGTGGAGGGGTTGTGTATCGGGGGCATGGTATCGCCCGGGGTCTTAGTTTATTGCAAATTTGTTGAATAAATTTATTGTAAATAATTTTGAGTGTGAAATACGGTAAGTGAAAGAGATTGAGAGGCGATTTTGCTATAGAAGTTTTTATGAACAATTGAATGTTTATTTATAATAATTTATTTGTAAATTTCGAAAGTTGTAAATTTTTGGTGCGGATGCGGAGTTGAGTATTAGAGACGTTGTGAAGAGGGTGTAATTGCGCAATTGCCAAATTATGGGCCCTTAGTGTATTAGGAGAGCAGAAGTTTGACAGAGGTAGAGTGTAAGAGAGAGAGAAAGCGAGGCATCAGGAGGTAGAGCTGTACGGCTTTGGGGATCGAGTCCGGGCTGCGTCGGTGCCCCGCTGTGAAGAGGGCGCAATGACGCAATTATGGGGCCTTAGTGTATTAGGAGAGCAAAAGTTTGACAGAGGAAGTGTATGGCGAGAGAGAGAGAGAGAGAGAGCGAGAGAGAGAGCGAGAGAGAGAGAGAGAGAGAGAGAGCGAGAGAGAGAGAGCGAGCGAGAGAGAGAGAGAGAGAGAGAGAGAGAGAGATTTTCAAGCGTTGTCGGATTTCCCGCGTCGTATTAGGGGTATAGGAAAATGTGAGAGGTATATAGGGCTTGGGTCCGGGGACTTGCGCTGAGAGCAGAAATGTGGGGGACTTTTATTTATGGTCGCGCGAGTGGCGTAGTGCAAGATGTTTGCAGCTTTCTCAAACATGTGCGCTTATTAATGGAGGAAAGCGTGCCGTAGAGAGCGCGGGGGGTGAACATTTGTTGGATAACATTAGCTCTGTATTTACGTGATTCGCGGGAAAACAAGAGCGGGAGCAGATTTTCAGATGGTGATGTAGAAGGTTATAGATTCTTTGGGCTTGTTGTCTCGGGAAAAATATAGGAATATGTGGGTTTTTAAATAAATAAGATTAGTGTTTAAGAGTAAAAGAATGTTTATTAAAGCAGACGATTTTTGAAAAACTCAAACTTGGTTTTCGTACATTTTTACAAGTAATTTTTGTAAATTATTTACATACAATGTGAATTCTAGATATAAAATATCGAAGTAGTATTTTAAAAAGTGTCTTTCGAGGCGTCAAACTGATTTTGAACATTTTGTCGTATAGTTTTTGTATTATTTTCGAGACGGCGTTTAAAAAGATTTTCATGTTCGGTGTCGAAAAGATCTTCTTTTTTAACAAAGCATGAAAGCTCTTCTATGATGTAATCTGCGCAGTTGTTTACTGATGATGCGATGCGTTCCAAGCGGCGATAGCGTTCGTCGATACAGATGATTGCTTTTTTGAGTCCTTCAAAAGTACGTTTTTGTAGCACAGTTGCGGGTGTGAAATTTTTTTTTCTCTTGTTAGAAGGTTCTTTTAAAATTTTGTCGAAGAGAATTGATTTTTCGCCGTAGGAAGTTGTGAAACGTATCTCCGTGTTGTCATCAAGAGCGATTTTTTCGGCATTGTTGGTGATATCTCCGTCAAAATATGCGGTAATTTTTTCGAGATTGTTCAAAAGAGTGATCCATGCGGTGACGCTTAAAATCAAGCCATAGGAATATTGATGGTTGAGAAGTTGAATAGTTGGATAAAAAGTGTCGGTGGTATCGTTGTGTTGCAGGCCGACGCTAATTCTTTTTGAATTTAAGTTGTTTAACGCGTAAACTGATGTTAATACACTAAAGTTCGGTGTTGTAACTTCTCGATTGTGTACCGCCTCCAACATGATTATTTTTTTCTTTCCGCGCTCTTCTGACAGCTCTTCGAAAGTGTCCTTTCGTTTTAGATATTTTTTTTTGTTTTGTTTATCCGAGAGTTGGAGAAATGCTTAATGCGACCATGGCAGGAGCCGTGCGGGACTCCCGTGTGTAGACTCTCCTGGCGCGGGACAGACGCAGGCATACCCACTAAACTCCACCTCTCATATGGCCGCGAGAATCCCCCGATAGCCGCTTTCGCATTCCTTCGGGGGGTCGCGCTGTCTTGTTACGACCTATAGGTCATCTATCGTCGTCTCGTCAGCTAAGCACCCGTCACTATTTTTCGCGCGGAGAACCGTCTCCACGAACGCCGTTATGTCGTCCCAATTCTGCTTTCTAGCAAGCATCGTTTTCACTACCGTGTCGGGCGTAAATGCCCCTACCGTCGCCTCTAAGATTCTACGCCTATCAGGCCACCGAGGGCAGTCAAAAAACGTGTGTCTCACGTCGTCCCGTTCGTCACCGCAGTATTTGCAACCCGGTGTCGCTACCTTGTTCATCGCGGACAGGTAACTCCTGAAGTAGCCGTGTCCGGAAAGAAATTGGGTGAGATAAAAATTGACCTCCCCCCATCTTCTGCCTACCCACGGGCCTACCTCCTTAATCAATGATTTCGTCCATTTCGCATGGCGGCATTCACTCCATCGCTCCTGCCATTTCCGCATCGTCCTATCGCGTTCCTCGGTTCGGATTTCCACCCTAGCCGATTTCCGGAGACTCTAGTAGATCCGCTTGCGTTCAATTGCAAGCAGATCCACGGGAATCACCCCCGCGATAACCATTGACGCGTCCCCGGATATTCGTTTTAGCATTGCTTGAGCCATTATTGCAGTTAATCGCACAAACACTGTTCCGGACGTAACGAGGGGTTGTCGGGGAAGAAAGCGAGTGTGGCGCATTTATAATTATTAATTTATATNAATGTGACTGCGCTCGTAGATATAGGTATAGAGGAGCGTTCGCACTGCTTCGAGTCCCTTCGGTAGTCTTCGGGAAAGCGCTTTGTTTTAGCGGGCCTGAGTTTTCGGCGGCTCGGGATCTCGGGTCTGTGGGTGACGGGGTCAGGGGAGCGGGTGGTCGATACGTCGTCATTCGCTTCTAGCCCTTCGCTTAGTTAGCTTGCCTTGTTAGTTTAGCTATTCGGTTTGCGTGGTTATTTCTTAGTTTAATTTTGCGTTTTTACAATTACGTTTTTATTTTATCTTGTGTATTTTATAGAATTATTTTATATTTTTGTAAGGGTGCTTTTGTGTGTTTTCTCAATATATATACACACACACACACACACACACACACACACACACACACACACACACACACACACACACACACACACACACACACACATATATATATATATATATATATATATATATAACTTAAATATTTTATTATTTATTTATTAAATAAATTCAAATATTTTAGATGTGATTCCTGCGCTAGCTGGCGGAGAACTGATGTGTGTAGGGGGCGAGAAAAGCGAGGATCGTGTAGAAGCCTGAGCTACGGCTAAGAGGGGAGGGGAAGAGTGGTGTCTTGGCAAGATGTTTTCTTTTAAGATAATCTTTTTTTAACTGTAGCCATCTGCACTTTTTCTCACCCACACGTAGTTAAAATATAAAGTTTATTGAGGGGTTATTGCCCCTGCTCGTAGAATAAAATTTCACGTCTTTCGAAAATGCCTCGAATGCAGGCCATGTGGGCCAGCCAAATGTCGCGAGACGGATCTCAAGATGTCTCTACGGGTGTAAAGATGCAAATATACTGACCCCCCATAATTTAGAGAGCGTGGGATTTCACGACTGTTGTGACCGATTATACTTGAACTGTAAAGCATGTTTTCGTGGCGTGGCGTGGCCTGGTTTCGAGACAGAACGACGGGATGTAAAGGTGCATACCGACACCTCTGCATAAAACCTTAGAGACCGACATATTTTTCGCAAATGTGCGCATTTGCGATCAATCGTTAGCGTCAAGATGTAGAGAGAAAGCTTGCTCAATGAGTTGGCCGCGGGGGATGCTGTTTTTTCAGGAAAATGCGAGGTCGTCTGCGCGATCCGCGGGTGGGTGTCGTGAGAGAGTGTTGGGCCTCTTTGTGGTATTCTTTTGAAATACGGGGTAGAAGCTCGAAAAGGGGGACGAGTAGGCCCTGGAACGCGCAATATAAAAGCTCTGGAGCCAGGCGCGTTGTTATTCAGTCTACTCTGCAGTCTCGCGCAGGATTCTTCGTGTTTAGAAGTATAGAAAAACGTAAGAAGATAGTCGCAATGGCTCGTTGTCAAGAACACGCTCGTATCGCGAAGTTGGTGGAGTGCAGATAACTAGTCGAGCGTTTCCGTACTACAGTGTCTCAATGTGTGTCTTTAGCGTGTATACAGCAAACATGTTTAAGACAGGGTAGATTTAACAACGATTTCTGGAGTAGATTACCGCTTATGCCAATGCATGACCTTGCTCTAGAATTGTCATATGCCCTAGCACTGAGCGATTTGCAATACGTGTTTAAACTTTACGACCTGTGTATACATGAGAACGTGTTGGCTACGTACATCGCGGGGCGATATTTAACAGGTAGCGGGAGACTCATGCCTGTCCAGCACGCACACCCTCTTATTGAGAGGTATCACGTGTTGCGTAAGTACTTCTCATATTTATTTTTAGTCCGCAGTATAAAATGAATATGTTTCATAATTTTCATATTTTTACAGGGAGACTGCGTGATTTTGGCATGCAACACAATGATTCGAAGAGTCTCGTAAAGATTGTCAGACGCGGGTTGTCGAGACAGCTTGACGAAGTTTTTGAGACTAGTCAGACCGTTACTAGCAGAGGCGGTGGCGAGCACTTCAGCAGCCACGAACAATAGAGGTGTGGTGAGTGCTGATTGGGACATTGTGTCCATAGCGCCCAGTGAATATGGTGTAAACGAGCCGTCAACGCCGAACGGTCAACAGCAGCAGTCGTCGGCGCAAGTAGCCGTACCGCCAGAACCCAAGAAAGCCACTGAGGGATCAACGACCTATGGAGGAAGCGGGCTTCGTGACGAAGGTGTGATGCACGCTGTACTGAGTGGGGGTAATTTAAAAGCCTATTATATTTTAAACGAATACGATAGAATGAGTGCAAGATTGAAAGTCAATGAGCATGTGACAAGATTTAAAATAGTCGCTAGGCCCGCGGATAAAGATTTGGAAACTTGGACCAGTCTGGCATTCAGGCAAATAACGGAAAAAATAAAAGAAGGGCGTAAACCAGTAGATTTGATTAATATATACCCACATAGCACGAAAGCTTGCCATCGAAAGTTTCAAGAAAGATTCCCACAGAACCTTCCTGTAAGAACTTTAAAATTTTTTTAAATTTTTCTGGAATCGTACTTAGACGTCTTACTACAAAATCTTCCTGCAAGATTAACAGAAGATAACAACGATAGATTCCATTTATCATTTTTTGAAACATGACATAGAATCTTATGTTCCGTCATAACTCTTCCGCAACACGCAACACGTTTTTCCCTTAAAGAAGTGTTTTTATTTTAAACCTTTATCCAACAGTGTAAAATCATAAGAATCTAAAGTCAAATTATCTTAAATTATCTATTTAACTTAACAAAATTATTTTTTCATTAATAATAACTAACCTGCCACCTAAGGCAAGTTAGATAGTCAACGTTTAATCATCTTAAAAGAAGCTTTTAAAAAGCTTTCTTTGAAAGATTCCGTGCAATATTTCGTGAACCTTTCTCGAAAGATTTTCGTTAGCATTTCTAATAGCTAACCGTAATACAACATCGAAGGTTTCAGGAAGAATCACAGCAACCTCTCTGTAAGCTTCATATAAGATTTAAAAAATGTTTGACTCTGAACGTGACAGTTTATCTACCAAAAGCTTCCAGTAACCATTCAGGAAAGATTCCGTACAATATTTCTTAAACTCCAGAAAGATTTCCGTTAGCATTTCTAATAGCCTATCCCATAATATTACAAAGAAGGTTCCAGGAAGAATCAGCTACAATCTTTCCGAAGCTTCATATAAGATTAAAAAAATGTTCGACTCTGAACGTGACAGTGAATATACCAAAAGCTTCCAGTAACCATTCAGGAAAGATTCCGTACAATATCTCTTAAACCTCTCCAGAAAGATTTCCGTTAGCATTTCTAATAGCTATTCATAATATTACATGGAAGGTTCCAGGAAAAGTCACGGCAATCTTTCTGTAAGCTTCATATAAAATAAAAAAAATTTTAAACTCTGAACGTGATAGTGAATCTTTCAAAAGCTTCTAGTAACCTTTCAGGAAAGATTTCGTGCAATATTTCTTGAACCTTTTCACAAAGATTCCCGTTCGCATTTCATATGTAATTCAGATTATTTATCTTCATGAAAGTTAATTCAAGCAGTAATTAGAATTTTGGTTACTTTATATATCATCATACATTATTATTATTGTTTGATTAATGTTTATTTATTATTAGTTTTAGTTTACGCGTTGAGGTAGCTATTATATCAGATCTGAACTTTTAAACACAATAGTTCTGTTTAAGTAAACGGATAGCATGTTTGACTACCACGCTGGTGATCCAGGTTCGATTCCCACTGCCGGTGAAAAATTTAATTTCATTTCTTTGTTACAGAATAATACAATAAGAATAATAAATTAATAAAACTGAATAATAATAAGTATTAATAATAAGTTTAAAATGAATTAAATAAATAGAAACATTAATTTTGATGCATCTGATACTACAAATTTTTTCTTAAACCTTCGTAAAAGGTTACCTAAATTTTTCTAACAATACTGAAAGATATTGGAAGATTATTGGAATCTTCCAAAAGATTTCATTAATATTTCTAGAACCTTTCAGAAAACCTTCCAAAAAGTTTTTGAGTAATATTACAGTAATGTTGTTAACAACCTTCCTGACAGTGATCTGAAGCGGACATTCTCAGCATCCAGGAAGATTCCATGGAATATTCTTGTAAGGTTCCTACACTTTCAAGGAAGCTTCCTGAAAGCTTTCAAAAAGCTTTCATGCTATGTGGATAACTGTTAGTTGCGATCAATTTGTAGATGGCAAAATGTGGATGCCCGCTACTACTATTGGAGAATTAGATTACAAACTCGTGCTCGAAATGTTTAGAAAAATTCAACAAAGCAAAAGGATAGTTGATATAGACGATACATTTACATTGATAGCCACGTATATCGACATGCCAGATGCGGACGAGTGGGAGAAGGCATTTGAGGGGCTGGGTGGAACGACGACTGTGGAGAGCATGCTCGACAAACGGAGCATATTAAACATTAAAAACGAGGATAGTTTATGTTTACCGCACGCGTTAGCTTGCGGGTTAGTTTATGTAAATAAAAACGCGAGTAGGGAGTGGGGGAAAGAGTGGCACGACATGCGCGGGAACCCGTCTTTTCAGAAGGCCCGGGCCTTAGAATTAATGCGCGAAGCGGGTGTAGTGCTCGAAAATGGTAGGGGATGCGGCATTCAAGAGTTTGAAAAATTTCAGCGCTTTCTCGTAGAGAAAAAAAATTGCGATTCGCGCGTATGTAAACGAAACGTTTGGAAGGAAAGACGAGCCCTTATTTTTTGACGGTTAAAAGGTTGTGTGTGGGGAATACGAAAAAAACATAAATATTATGGTTTATCGCGAGCAAAGGCACTACGATTTAATTTTAAACCTCGTTGGCGTGCGAAGTGGTATGTACTTTTGCGAGCCGTGTAATTATGCTTATTCCGCGATTAACCAACATACATGTGCGGCCTTATGTGATGCGTGTTTCGGTACACCAAGATGTAGTCAGCAACCGGAAAAACCGATTAGCTGTAACGATTGCAAGCGGGATTTTTATAACGAAAACTGTTTGCTTAAGCACCGAAAACTTGGATCGGTATCGCGAAATAAAGAGCGTATTCATGCGGGAGCAAAACGATCGGTATGCAGTATCTATACCGATTATGCGGAACGTGTGACAGGATCGTTAATCACGGTAAAAGAAAACACGAGTGTGGCAAGTCGTTTTGTCAAAAATGTCGTGGAAAGCACTCGCCAAACGAATTATGTACGATGCGCCGTGTAAACGTATATAAAAAACAAAGAAGTCATCCGGAAAACTGTTACGTGTTTTACGATTTTGAGACTCGGGAAGAGAACATTGTTGGGAATGAGACTTCGCTTAATTTATTAAATCCTGTATTGTGTGTTGCACAGCTATGTTGTGATGCCTGTTACAACGTTAAAACGTTAAATCATTGCTCTTTTTGTGGGATCCGAGAACACATATTTAAGGGCATGGATTGTGTGGGTAATTTTTTAAAATTCATTGTCCGTAAAAAGGCAAAGGGTTTTTCCAATTTTATTTGTATAGCGCACAATGCTAAAGCTTTTGACGCACAATTTATTTTAAAATATTTAGTAGATAACAGCGAACAACCAGTAGTAATTTTAAACGGTTGTAATATCATAAAATTAAAAGTTGGAATAACACTGTTTATTGATTCTTTAAATTATATACTGTCTAAATTGTCTGCTTTGCCAAAAACGTTTGGTCTTGACACAGACGTTAAAAAAGGATATTTTCCTCATCGGTTCAACACGACAGCAAACGCCAACTACATAGGGACATATCCGTCTGCAGAAATGTATTCTCCAGACAGTATGACTGTTCAGGAACGCGCCAACTTTTATAACTGGTACGCGACAATACCTGCTGATTCTGTATTAGATTTGAATAAAGAATTAGTAGAGTATTGTCAGCAAGATGTTAAAGTCTTGCAAGAAGCGGCTATGCGTTTTAGAGAAATTTTCTTAGATGTCGCAAATGTCGATCCGTTTGCAGAGAGTGTGACTCTTGCCAGCGCATGTTCCCGCGTATTTCGAAAAAAATTTTTTAAAGAGGATACAATTGGTCTTATACCGACACAGGGGTATTTGCGCGCGGGAAATCACTCTCAGAAATGTATAGAGTGGCTTTTGTGGGTAGAGCGGGAAATAGGCCGCGAAATAACACACGCCGGAAGAGCTCGCGTGCATCGCTTAGTCGAAGGCCCTCTTGTTGACGGCTTTTTAGCGACGGATAGAGGCAAAGGCAGGGTTTATCAGTTTCACGGCTGTTATTGGCATGGATGTCCGCGTTGTTATTTAAAAGATCGCGACTGTCTTCTGTCCGATAAAACGACATTTAGACAGCGGTATGAAAACACAATTATAATGTCGAAAAGAATAAAATCGTACGGTTACGAGTTAATTGAACTCTGGGAGTGCGATTTCGAGAAAAATTATCGTGGTAATGACGCGTTTAAAAACTTTATTAGTCAGCATCCGTTAGCAAAGAATGTCTTATTGAAGCGGCGCGATACTTTTTTCGGGGGTCGCACGGGAAACGTTGTAACTCTAGCTAGAGCCAAAGCTGGCGAGCAGATACGATATCTCGATGTGTGTTCGCTATATCCTTATATTTGTAAAACGGGTGTTTTTCCGATCGGTCACCCGAAAATTTATGTCGGAAATATGTGTCGTGAGATAGTCGGAGATTTTTATTTATTTATTTAACCAAAAGAAAATACAGAGATATTTTACATATCTCTGTATTTTCACAGATATATTACATCCTCTGCATTCCTGCAAAGATAAACAGTTTATCTGTCCGCAGGCCTGGCAAGAGAAAAAAAGAAAATAACTTAAAAAATAAAACTTATTCTATATGATGCATAGTTAGTAGCCTCCTTACTACCTTAGCATCATCTGTATATACGTTTTTCAATATTTTAACATTTAACATTTTAACTCGTAGATATATATTTCAGTTATCAACAATTGGATTTAATCCATTCTTTAATTATATTTAGTTGACTTGGTTTGCTTATTTCTAACGCTTTTAAGTTGTTCGGCAAAGCATTAAATGTTGAGATCGCTTTAATATAACAATTCTTATTACTAATTCTTTTTTTATTGATCGGTACAATAATACTTTTATTTCTCGTAACACTAGATGATTTGAGGTATTGGTTTTTGAGATCATTATGTATATCTTTAAGGCCTCGAGTGTAAACAGTTGCTCAAGGTTGAGAGGAATATTTTGCGTGACAAAATTATTTTTGTTTATAATTTTTAGGATTTTTCTCTGTATTTTTTGTATTAGATCTCGTTGTTTTTATAGGCTCCACCCCAAGCAATTTTCTCAGTTTTCGCATTTACATAAAACTAAGCAGGAAGACATTTAAACGGGTCGAATTCAAAATGTAGGTCAATGCCCTTCCTTATAGGATGACACGAAAGAGAGAGCAAGCGCCGGGTCTAAGAGAAGGTAGTCGAGACCACACAATAGGTCATAGGGAAAACTCTGAAGCGCAGCCGCTTGAATAAATTAAGGAAATGAGAGGAAACAGAGTCGACGACACGAGCGACAATAACAAACAATATGTGAATGGAATAGAAAAATCGGGTTATATAGCACATTAATAATAATTAATACGTGAGAGATCGAATAATGAGAAAATTGCGAAAGTCGGATAACTAGATTATATTTCATCTTTATATACGTATCATAAATTAAAATCACGCGAGACTGATCCGCATACATATGGGCGAACGAGCAACACTGTGAACAATAGATACATATACATTTCTAGCAAACACATTAGTAGAAGAATTGCGTCTGAAACTGCGAGAGTACCAAAAAGAAGAAAATGCACATCCAAACAGCGAGTACACGTGTATATATAACATCAAAAGGAGAGCCTTGTGCAAATCTGCCGAAGAAGGAACCACATTTCCGAACTGCGAGCGCCTGCACACTTGCAACACCTGCAGGAGGGCTTCGTCTTAAAATCTACGAGAATATTATGAAGGAGAAGGCACGCGTTCGAACAGCAAGTGCACGTGCGACGTGCAGCGTGCCTGCATTCTAACACCAATGAGAAAACTACACCAAGGTCATGAGTGCAGAAGAAGACGAGAGCGTACGTGAATTTCGTCGTCGTTACAAGAAGACGGCATATTAATGAGCATAAATAGAATGAGTCCTAGACCACTTGCACTCGTGTATAGATATACGAAGTCAACGGCGGCGATTCTACCCACAAAAGAGGAAATACACTCTACATAGGGGAGCGAGGAAAAAACCCATCGTCGCTACAAGTACAAAGGAATGCCTTTTAAAAAAATGCCTACAACAACAAGCCTAGAGAAACCATATAAGGAAATATTCAGCATTTAAGCTCTCTGATTGGATGTGCTATTCACCAATGTTCACTACTACCTATGTGCGTAAAGGGTATCAGTGAGGGCGATTTCGAGTATATAAGGCCCTCGTCCGCCGGGTCTAAAAAACAGTCTCTCTCACAAGTTTGCCACGCGAAAGCTCTGCCCGAGCTAGGATTCACTTACGGTAAAGTACGCGGAAGCTCAGCCCGAGCAGAGTCCGGGTCCACAGATTTTAGTAAAACTTAGAGTCCGATATATTAACATTTGATAAATTTTGGAGTTTTGTAAATGTTGAGTCACTATATAGTTACTCTGTACGGACAGAGTCGGGTCTGCATAATCGAGTCGGGACAATAGAGTCGGGTATCAAGAGTCAGGTAATTGCAGTCGCGACTCCGCTTCTTTTTCGCGCTCATTTACATAGAAGACGACAAAATTTTAGAAAGGGCACAAACAAAGAAAACGAATAATATTAAAAATTAGTACTCGAGCCATATCCCTCTGCAAGGAGCAGAGCTCAGTCTAGTTCGAACAGTTGCTCGGAATAGTCGCCTCTCAGCCTCTGAAATTTCAGTTGCACTGTCCGATTCTTTCTTTTACATAGAGTATAAAGTGTATTCTCATCGTTAGAAATTACGAGTCATAGTGCGTGATAAAATTTCTATTTTTATTAATTGAATAAATTGCACCGCTTTAAGAAAATCGAGTGTTCAGTGTTATTCAAAAGAAAAGTCATCACTCCATCCACCCAATCCCACTATCAGCGAATACCAAGGGATTCGTAGCAAAAGAGAGAATTAACTATGTTCTAAAATATCCATACACCTATTCGTATAACAACTACGACTTAAAGGAAGGAAGGAAGCTTTATCCTTATCTAGTTGATGGCAGTTGCATTCATCAAAAGGTAAGTTCATTTAATTACAATCGTAAATACAGAATAGGGCTCTCTCTTCCTCTCTCTCGCATATCTCTTCACAATAATTACCGCACATTTATTATTCTGCATTGCACTTAATACTTATATTAACGAACCGCCCGTTTTCATACTCTCTATCCCTCGCTCAGCAATTGGCATGTTTACTACAACAGTTAAGAGGGAAAATTTCGTAAAATCGGAAGAAAAACTCAGTTCAACACAGTTGAGAATTGCCAAATTAACGACGAAAAAGTAGAAGCAAATTTGAGAAATAACGTTGAGTTGTCAGAATTTCAAATTGAGATCGGAAAAAAGTTTGACGCACTATTCGCATTTGCTGAGAGGGAAATTCAATCGAGTAAACTCAAGAGAGAAAATTAAAAAAAAATGAAAGTCACGCGAAAAAGTCAAGTATGTCGAGTAGCAGCGGCGAAGATTAATAGCGACGGGAACGTAACGAAAACGCGCGGAGATTACAAGTTCGAAATAAACGATATCCTTTTGAGTAGCGATTTAGAAAGCTTGAATCAATACGCGGAGTCAAGAAAAAACGACGCCACTATAAATTCAAAGTTTGAGAAAAGAGCAAATCGTAGTTATAAACGATTGGATCATCAACTTTCAAAGTATAATTTAGATAACCCTTACCAACGTCCCAAAGCGAGGAGAGCACTCCGATCTAGTAATTTTAGTACAGAAAAGAGCCCTTTCTTTTCATATAGAGAAAATAAATTAACAGACGACGAGGACAATATTTTAGCTAAACCATCGCGCGAAAGTATTACGAATCCTAAAGCCCCTTCGAAACCCATTAGAATTCGACCATCGCTATTGCAGTTGGGTAGCAGCGAGCAGGTAGATTTGAGTATTGATCCGGGTAATAAAAGGACTGCGCCACCTGCTGATTCTAATAAATTTGCAAATTATATTGCACCGGAGAATCTCATTACCTTTCCACAAAACGATCCCCAAGAACTGGAAGAGGAAAAGGCGATAAATGAAGCGATTGTTAATTTAAATGTCTGACGATTTACACGACCAAAGTTTGAAAAATACGTCTAGTCCCATAGTAAATTCGGAGCCGGAAATCGCCGTCGTTAACGAAAATTCGAGGATCGAAGTTACAACCGTTGCTGACACAGAGACCGCCGATTTCACGCCTCAAGGGGAGAACGAAAATAACGTAACTGCGGGAAAGGCATTGGCTATTGAACAATTAGCGTCAATATTTAAACAATCGTTTGAGCCGTCGGTAACTGAATTAGCGCGAGAAACCGAAGAATTACGCAATAAATTCATTAATCAATTGACGAACAAATGGAGCCCTTGCATCAAGAAAGAAGTGCTCGAAGATTATTTTCAAAGTCCCGAACACACTGACGAGTGAAGCGAAAAGTTAAGGAAAGGGGAGAAATTCGCTCACATCTACGATTTTATCTACAAACGTATTTCTAATTTTTGGGGAATAGACGCATTCAAAACCAGTCTGCGTGAAAATAACGATAACGACAACAACGAGCAGTTCTCCACACCGACGGAAAATATATTAAATATCGTGCCAAGTGTTACTCCAAAAACGCGATTAAATTTCTATAACGAAAGTAGCGATAGCGGAAACGAGTCGACATGGCTCCGCAAATAAAGGGCATTTCTCTCAAGGACACTCTTGAGCTAATTCCTAGATTCAATGGTTCGAATATTTCATTAACACAGTTTATTGATGGCTGTGCGGATGTCCGGGATATTCTGTCGACGGGACACGAAGAAGACTGTGCGCGCCTTATTCGTATGCGACTTTTTGGAGACGCGTTAGCATGCGCCCGAGGGCAACAGTTCAAAACCATAGATCAGATAATTTAATTTTTTGAAAATAATTTCGGGTCGTCGAAAACATATCATGAAATTTCCGGTGAATTAGACAAAATTAAGCAGCGACCTACGGAGAGTTTTGTCGTTTATTCGAACCGACTTCGAGAAATAGAGAAAGAAATCAAAAAAGCCGCGGTTCGCAAAGGTAGAGCAACTAATAAAGATGAGTTTGAACTTGCTTTAGAAAAAGATTGTGTTAGATTTTTCATCAGAGGGCTTCGATGGGAGATCCAGATGCGTATGGGCGAAGTAAAGACACTCGAGAAAGCAAGGGAAAAGGCTATTGAAATTGAGAGGGATTTTGCATACACCGGAGAAAGCGACAATGGTTCGAGGCGGGAGGATTCACGATTAAAAACGAAGGAAACACGGAGAGTAAACATTGTAGAATCTACGCCAGAGATTATGTGTAATTTTTGTAACGAAGTTGGCACGCTGCGATGAATTGCTTAAAATTTTGCCTACAATTGAATAATAGTCGGCCTCAACAATCGAATTGGAATCCCAATAATGGCCGCTTTTCGTCCTTCAACAGTACAAATAATCGGGATAATAGGCAGCAATCATATAATCGCGATAATAATTCGAATGGATTTGGGAGAAATTTCCGCTACAACAATTTCGCTCAAGACGCCAGTTTTAACACCTCTAATAATAATCGATTTGAAAGATCACGAGAGGGGAATAATTATTTTCAAAATCGCGATAGTTAGGATACCCAGTGAAACACAAGGAAATTCATTAGTAGAATATTGTGTTCGAGTAAGATCGAAAGAGATAATTGGGAATTGATGAAGTACTTACTCTAACACCTCTAGGATGAGTAACAAGTAATACGCCAGTATCCTCTCCTAGCCATTGCCGACAAACAAAGCATGCACTATCGAGAGGAGCTGTTTTATCGACGTCATGGCAAGGAAACTCTTTGAATCCTTTCTGCATACGGGGATTATAACATACCTATAAGAGTAAACAAGCTTTTTAGGAAAGGACGTTACAAAAAGAATAAATATTATGCAAAAATAGTAAGTACTAACCAAAGTATGTTCGTTACTCGGCGCAGTTGAAGTACGCACGACGAGATCCGTCGAAGAGGAGAAGTTTCCAGCAGCCATCGATTCTTTCAGATGAATCCAGATATATCCCAATCGGAAAAATTGAGTATTTCACTGACACTGCACGACTACTCAGCAAGCGGAGAGACGAGAATCGAGTCGTTCAAGAAGACGAGAAAAAGAGAGTGATCGTTGAACTTGTCGCAGTCTGCACTCTGTGCTATGTGTAGGAGGAATTCTAGGAGACGAGAGAGGGAGAATGACCGCTGCACTATTCGCAACAAACTCACCCTGTGCGTCGCGTGGGAGAGATCCGAGGAGGTAAGAGAGGGAAAGTGACCATTGCGTCAGTCGTAAAGATTCACCCTGCGCTAAGAACAGGGAGGGATTTTTGAAGACGAGAGAGGGAGAGTGACCACTGCACTGGTTGCAACAGGCCCATATTGACGATATGCGGAAAGATCTTAGGGGGAAGGGGTAGCATTACGGTTTAAAAGCCAAAGGAAAAGAGAGAGTAGGGTAAATCCGACGTTTAGAGCAGAGGAGAGTCACAACATAGTTGACTTCAAGGAAGTATACAAGTATCTGTGCATCGTAAACACTGCGCTACTTGCTAAAACTTCAAAAGAAAAAGGTAACTCTCTAGTAATTAATATTATTATTATTAATTAAGATAGGGTGTGAGAGTGAAGGGAGAGACGTAGGAATATTCATGTATAATTAAATCATGTGTATAATTAAAAAAAAAAAATTTCATTTATTTTAGAGGACCGAGCCAATATCCAGTAGAACAGTAATGGATAACTTCCAAGGAAAAACGCAGTGGCAGTAATGTTCACCGAAGCGTTGCTTCAACGAAGGATGGCGACCATAAAGCAGTATATCCTGGACGGGCGAGGAGCAAAGGCTCGCGTAGAGATTCAATGGATATGCCATCGTCTAACTCCCGGTGCCATGACAAGAATAATAAATATTGCAGTGGAGAATCTGGATCGAAGGACAGCGGAAATGTGTCTTCAATTATATCCACGCACGCGTCAGTTAAAATTGACGAGAGTGTTGCAAGGAGTACTCGATCGATATCGAGTAGCCGCGCAAAGCCCAGAGGGTCCGGATCCAGCAGTTGAGAGTATGGTGGATGTGCTCCTCAGGTATGCAGTAAACTACACGGATAATGATGGAAGAGAGCCAGCCATCAGTACTGCGATAACATTAGATAGGATTGATGTACTAAGGAGATTAGTGGATCTTGGAGCAAGACTCGAGGGGAATTGGGAGCAGCAGGTTCTGGAAGAAGCCATGAATCGAGAAGACCAGAATTATCTCGCTGAATTGATCCGAGCGGGGTACGTAGTAGAAGGTGATTTTGAAGACGAAGAGTCTGAGTATACGGGGCCCATAGCTCGCCAAGATATACCATCCGTATTGGCATTGATGGCAGTCGGATTAAGACTGTGCAAGGGGGATCTAAAATCGGCATGTAACTCCAGTCTTTACATGTTAAGATTGATCGTGGACTACTTCAGCCAAAGTGGCCGACGGTTGATAGACTTCCCAGAATTATTGATAGCCGCCCAAATGGGAGAAACACCAGATAGGATGAATAATATGGTTTTCCTCTTGGCAAATGGAATCTCGCCAAACTCCCGGAATGAAGAAGGAGAATATGCAGTACAAGTGGCAACCAGGAACGGCGACGTTACCGCCTTGACTATGCTCCAAGAAAGAGGAGCGAGAATAGACGTGCTCACTCCGGGGGCAAGGATCTACTACAACTCGCTATCCAAACCAAGCAGCATAGCGTGATGGAAATATTACTCGACACCGTACGGATAGACCAGAATCGTGTGCACTCTGGTAAAAATGCCTTGATACTGGCCATCGAAGGTCATAATTATAGGGCCACCGAAAGGCTAATTTCACGCAATGTGCAATTATACACGGAGGATCAAAGTCTCCGTTATATTCAACCAAATAGAGTATTTATTGGTACAACTTCGCTAATCGTCCCTCTATTAGCGAAAGAAAAGGCAGAAGGGAGATACGCGAATGATAAGGATATCAAAGCGTTGGAAAATCACTATCCTGAATTATATTCTCGCTATGAGAATATCAGGCAGGAATGGAAACTGATGACGGAGACCCCCGTACTCGGTGGAGTGACGTATGCGCAATTAGTTGAGAGGCCTACAAGATCACTGCTGATTCCAACTCGAACGGGATTCTATAAACCACTCAGCTTTTACCGAGTCTTAATGAAGCTTCCAATTCACAAAAAGGCCATAAAAACGTCGTTGAAGGCATTATTGAAAGCTCGGAAAAATTGGATGACCAACGCCCAAAAGCTAGATGGTGTTTTATGGAGATTTCTTCCAAATCTAGTTAACGAACAAATCGCATATCATTTAGTAGAGGAATAATTCCCGTAGCAAGTAATCTGAAGGGAGTTTTAGAAAATTATAACTATTAATCCGTCCATTATACAAGTAATAGTGTTAAAATATTATTATACAAGTAATAGTGTTAAAATATTTTGTTACATATTATAAAAGGCGAAAGAAAACAGTTGTAAGGCAAATTATGTATGTCCCTATTATCATAATAAGTTAGAATAAAAGTGAAAGAAAAAAAAAACTTACTATCTAAATTATTGAATTCGACGACTCCCTCCTATCCTCATAGAAAAGAAAAAAAAAGTTCTTTTAATTCCACTAAGATATTGATAATAATTACAAAAAAAAGAAAAAAGATAGTCACTACTCTAGAAAATACTAATTCAACTCACTTCGATCAAGTAGTACTTCTGGAAGATACATATTAACACTGAGAATCTCAATTCTGCTTTTATATGTATAAGCAATTTTCTCCTCATCTCTAAATTCATGAATTTTACGTATTTATACATACTGTTCGAAAAAAATCTAAAGGATGACATTGATGGCATAGTAGTCTTAAAAGAGGAAGAAAAAAAAGGGGTATTGCTAATATTTCAATTCAAATAAAAGGGGTGTATCATTAAATCACACAGTAATCGAGCATAATTACAGCAAAATCTATTTCGTAGTATATCTTAGAATTTTGAGAATATAAAAAAAATAACACCAAAGAGAAATCAAAGGAAGATTGCATTAAACTCTATGTCAAATTTATTGCATGTTAAAAAAAAAGAGAGAACCAAAATTAAAAATGACACGAAATAATAGTTAGATTTGAAAGGGGATGGTGACATTGTGACTATATTAAGGAGATACGCGAGAGACTAGAGGAGAAAGAGGAAGTGAATTAACAATAATTCAAAGTTATATAGGCGAAATTGAGAGTATAGTCGCGATTAAAACCAGATTGATTTTCTTCTTTTATTAGCACGAGATGTCAATCTACCTACAAAAATTACGGATGGCAAGAATGTCTATAACCTATGGCGATAAAGCAGAAACGAGGCGAATTCTGGAAAATTTAGCGCCAGCAATGCTGCCAAATGAAATGGCGTTAATAATCTATCAAGCAATACTATCCAAGAACTTGACAGTAGTAAAATATTGTCTTGATGAATTATATAATTCGAATCTTTTAAGACATTGCACGTGGAATGGGAGCAATCTATTACATTTAGCAGTTGAAATGGGAACGTTGGAAGCAATGGAGACTTTATTAGAACGCGAAGTTTACCCTATAAATGCAGTAAATGCCAATGGAGTGAGAGCTATCGGTCTAGCTTACGAACAGAACGATTATAGTAAAATCAATTTGTTATTACAGTACGGAGCCCATTTATACGTTCGAGGCTACTATACTAGGTATATTAGCCTGCGTGTTTTACCTGAATCCACGACACAGTATTTAATACTTTGTCTCGCGCGGGAAGAGTTAGAAAAGAGGTTGTTAGCAAGCATTAAAAATATATCACCCTTATTTATATCAGACATATTTGCATTGTCGAGCGGAATGGCTGGAATTAAGAAAAATTAAATTTATTGAAGGAATATCCTATAGGGATTTAATCGAATTCCCTATATAATCATTTCTACACCTGAGTAGGACAGTGCAATATAGAGCGAAAGAAAAGCGCGATCCCTCTGACCTCTTTCTGATATACGGCGCGACAATCGAATTAGCTCTGTATAAAATAAGGGAAGAAAGGGAAGAGTGGGAGGCAAAAGAGATCTTACTCACGAAAAAGTGTTCTATTTTCTTGGTTTAGATTAAAATTCATTATACATTATCCCTTTCATATCAAAAGATTTTTTTTCTTTTTTTTCCTTTATAGCTATGGCAGAGACTTTTAAATTTTATCCATGAACCTCCTCCTTTCAACATTATAAAAATCATATTGTGAGGAGATAGCATAGTTTCGGGATTGTTATATTGAAAAGAGCGTGCCCGTAAATTATATATAGAAAAAAAAAGAGTCAACAATTATATTTTACTCTACAAATGGCTACTTCGCTGCGCAGTCTAGTAAATAGATGGATCCCATTCGTCTTTACTGGGTATAGGAACAAATTGCAAATAATAGACGGAGCTATCCACCTGAAAAAAATAGAAGAAGCCAAACTATTTATAGCCATTTTAACGCCGTTCATGAGTCCTGAAGATATGGTAGAAATAATTGATTCAGCAATGTATAGTGATGAAGTAGATCTCATCAAATATTGCCTAGAGATATATCCAAATAAAAAGTCATTACGTTTATCAGATGTCCTTGGAGGTGCTATGCATCATAAAAAGGAAAGCACGATAGCCACTTTGTTGCAATATGATATAGATCGGTCCACCCCAACTACATGGAGACTTCCAGCCATTTACTTTACAATAGTACACAAACGTTTTGACGTACTAGAAAGATTAATTGAATTAAAAGTAGATCCGAACGCGAGCGGGTACTGGGGACATGCGTTGAAAGCAGGGCTTGACGTCGACGCGATGGGCCGAACGGATAAAACATCATTAAGATGCGCCGTCGAAAGAGATAATCCGAGAGCAATACGGTTACTTTTGGAAGTAGGAGCCGATCCGAATATAGAAGACTATCATAGAATATCTCCTCTTGAAGTCGCGTGTAAAGGAAAGTCGGAAAATTTAGAAATTTTATTAGAATACGCGAGAAAAACGAACTGTCCGCCGGCGTCGCAGCCGCGATTATTAGAGAGCAGCGTCAGCTCCATATATGTATTCGTTACGAAATACTCAATTACTAATTGAGGAAGGAATACCAGTCGATTCACGATCGCGAGAAAGAAGGAGCGCACTCGAAACTGCTATTGAACATTTGATAACTTTTAGAGTTTTTGTAAATGTTGAGTCACTATATAGTCCCTTTGTACGGACAGAGTCGGGTCGGCATAATCGAGTCAGAACAATAGAGCCGGGCATCGAGAGCCAGATAACCGCAGTCGCGACTCCGTTTCTTTTTCGTTCTCATTAGTATAGGAGACGACAAAATTTTGGAAAGGGCACAGACAAAGAAAACGAACAATATTAAAATTAGTTACTAGAGCCACATCATCCCGCGAGGAACGGAGCTCAGTCTAGTTTGAACAGTTGCGAGGAACAGTCGCCTCTCAGCCTCTGAAATTTCTGTTACACCGTTCATTTCTTTTTTTATATAAAGTACAAAGTATATTTTCATTAAAGCATCAATTTCGTCTTCTCCAAATTTTCCGGCGATAAATCTAATAACCATGCTCTTATTGAAAGGACGTTACGGACGGCACATGCAGGTCTTCTTCTTATACAAAGATCATGGTGGAAGTGTCACGTCCGGCGAGTTTTAGGAAAATTTAAAAAATGTTTAATATTTAGAAGAATGCGTACGTGACGCTTTTCAGATATAGAAATTCGGAGATGCGGGCCTGAAGAGAGAAAGCGAGGGACAGATAGCCCTATCGTAAATCTCTTGAGCTGCGCGCATCGACGAGATGCATCAGCGGATGCATCATAATACCGATAATAAAGTTTTTCTGCGCGTTAGTCATTAAGGGAAAGTTTTCGGCGCGACGACCGATCCCGATATTTATGATGAGCAGCTGCATTTGCTCAAGATATCGGCACGTCTCGAGCGAGCGACCGTAATTAATATAAGCCTAGAACAAAGCTTGGACCTTTTTGCTTCCTCCTCAAGAGGAAGCTTTGTAATAGTAAAATTATCAGTTTTGCTAATACTTCGTAGAAACGCATTTGGAGGTGTTTGGAATACGAATCATACGTTTTTAGAAGTCCGTACGAATGGATGTGTGTGTGTGTGTGTGTGTGTGTGTGTGTGTGTGTGTGTGTGTGTGTGTGTGTGTGTGTGTGTGTG
>CM053172.1:10556599-10574613 GCA_012977825.3 Pteromalus puparum | reverse complement strand
TGCGGATGGCTGTGTGTGTGTGTGTGTGTGTGTGTGTACGTATACCGCCATAATTTTGGAACCATGCGACGGATCGTAATAAAATTTGACATGCATATATTTTTTCTGATTCTGAATTTAGGTCATTTTTTGTTTTACGATTCTGACCATTTTATGGCCATATTATAGCCATTTTTCTATTTTTGAAAAAATATTTTTGCTTTTTTATAATGATATGATTTATACAATATATTCAACAATAGTGTATCTAAAAGAACATAAATTTGTCTACTTTCTCCCGCAAGATTTTCTAGATTGACTGATCTGTTCATTTTTTATGATATAAAAGGTAATTTTTCGATAAACATATATAACCAAAAAAATTAATAGTTAAATGTTTTTAAAAAATTAATGACAATAAAAAACAACGATACCTAACAATAATTTTAAGTATATACTATTTAGTATCAATTTGTAGGGAATTTCACAAGCATTAAAACTATACTATTAATTACTTCTCCCTTACACTTTATTAAACCTTGATTAAAGAATAATCTAAATGCTTGGGAAATTCTATGCAAATTTGGCGTGCGCGTCGAAGCGTTAACTTCGAGAACCACGATCATAGAGGAGAGGGCGTAGGCGGACCGAAGGGCCTGACCAATACTGCGTAGGAGGAGAGATGCGAAAATTCGGCGTAAGTGAGGAAAAGCTCAAATATAACGGCTTCTCTCACTGGCTAATTTTCGACATCTAGGCGGAACGAGATATCCAACAACATCAAGGAGGGATGACTCTGGTGCTGCGAAGGTTAACTCTCGATCGTTACTCCGGTCCCGACTCTCAGTAAGCTCGGTAGAAATTAACGTGCTTGGTACGCGATTTTTATATTTACGCGCTTGGTACGCACTTAAGTTTTGTACGCGAATAATTAAATTTAAAGATAGAAAAATAAACTACTTTTGTTCTTTACTAATCGTGACTAAAAGTTTTTTTTTTTGACGTGATTCCCGATTCCTCAATTATAAACTCTGTGTGAGTTCAACAGTAGCCAATCAACAGCAGCCAGCCAACAGCAGGAAAAAGTAAGTACATTTTATTTGGCTATCCCATCTGTCCTAAAACTGCCTTAATCTATCGCTTGGATAAATTGAACCGATTAACACCAGGTCTTTTTATCCCATATCTTTTCCTTTTAGAATTTAGATCCGACTAACCCCGGGTCATTTTCTAAAAGTTTTCCTGTCCTTTAATTTTTCTTTTATTTTTTACAAACATTATTGCACGAAAGTGCAAGCTAAAAGGTGTAGATTTTAAATAAGTGCGGTAGCATCGTTGGATGTTACAGAAGCAAAAGTAATGTTCATTACTTTGTATGTTCTCGAGTGGCGGGCATCCGAGATCTTACATATTTGAAATTAGTAGATAAATTTAACTATAAAAAAAGCATGAGAAAGTATGAGAATGTATGAATACTTACATATTTGGCAAATAATTTCTTAACCACAGTGCTTTCTGTTCTCCTTTAACAAATAGCTTTTTAACACCTTGCGTGCAGATTTTTAAAACTTGATTAAGTCGATGGTATGGAATATCACCAGAATTCCATTCGATTCCATGGTAAGTTTTTTCTAGCCAGTGCATCATACATTTTTCTTCCTCTGTAAGTTGTTCCCACGGCATAGGTGACTTGAAAAGGTAAGCAGTTGGTAACGCTGTTTTTTTATGTTGAGAAAACTGATTTCTTTGAAAATAGAAGTATCGTCAGCAATTCGTTGAAATCCTTAAATGTCGACCATATAAACGTTTTCTTCTGGATATTTCAGTATGGTATTTTTAAACATCTCTTCGTATTCACATGTTGTAGACATCTTGCAGCTTTGTAGAGTTAATTCAGTAAGAAGTGTGCATTGAAAATGAACAGATGACTTTTCACACCCTCATTATATAAAAAGAATCTCCGCCTTATTATTTTTACAATTGGTCGCTTGAAAGAAGCCCAGACCTGATTGGATGGGCCTAAAAGACGATTTCTCATTGGTCTAAAAATAGAAAATCCATCACTTCCCAAAAAATTAATCCCTTCCCCTCGACATATCTTGCTCCTCAACATTTCTATTCGGAAGATGACGCTTCTCATTGGACCAGACATAGAAAATCCATCCCAAGAAAATATCCCTTTTCCACCTCTTCTTTCATGGTCTTGCCTATATAAATGGAAAACTTTACTTTCAGGAGCAGTTTTCGTCTACTACTACAGTACACATAACTAGTCCTTTTTGTTTACCAGCCTGTGCATTTCTAGTTTGTGAGTGTTCAGTTTAAGTGATAAGTAAATATGGCTCCAATTCAATTTTTCGAACGTCTTGTCGATTTAGTGCGTGATATTTTACGGAATATACACGAAATGAGCAATCAAGATATTCATTATTGGCTGGATATGTGCATTTCCACAATACAAAAATTTAATGAAAAAAATTGATAAATCTAACCTTGCAAGAAGAGAAAAGCAGAAATATCAAACTTGTATGACACATCTTTCATGCATACAAGTACAATTCGAACAACATCTTCAGCAAGGAGGCGGTCTACGAACAGAAGAGATTGAAGCTATAGTTGAGTGGCGAGATGAGGAATCTGCTTTTCAAAATCGAATCAGAACAGGTGTAGTTGTGAATATAAAGCATGTAGACATTCTAAGTTTTTTGAACGATGCGCAAAAGCTCTTCAAGGTTAAAGTAGAAGATTGCTTGAAGGAATATAACGCTATAAAAATAAATTCTGACTTTATCGTAGAATTTTCTATGCAGAAAAATGGTGAGGAAACGACCGATATTAAATATTTTACAAGTGAAAGTGTTACAGCATACATGTCATCGAATTTGGAAGAATGATTTAAAGATCATATCAAAGAACCTATTTTCACTCAATTTGAAGAATTCCAGGAGAAGGATTCTGGTTGGACTCTGACAAGTATTATTAGTTTGTGTATAAATATGAAAAAATATTCTCCAATCAAGGGGAGTTCCTTCATTCCATTTCCTAAGTTTATAGAAAAGAAAAAAGCATGTGGTAATGTTCATAATAATGACAATCAGTATTTTAAGTATGCTATACTTTCAGCATTGCATCCTAGTAAAACTAATCACAATACAGTTAATCAATATCGATTGTATGAGAACGAGTTGAACTTTGGTGATATAGAATTTTCAATTAAACTTAAAGATGTTCCGAAATTCGAAATATTTAATAATATTTCAATAAATGTATACATATTGAAAAAGTAATAATGCAAAGTTTGAAGTATCACCTTGTCATGTTACGAAAGAAAATAAAGAAAAACACGTTAATCTACTCCTCATTCAAGATTTCTACATAGATGAGTATGAAGAAAATAATCATAACGATGAAGGAAGCTTACCTAAATACCACTACGTTTGGATTAAATATCTGTCTCGACTTTTAAGTACTCAGCTGAGTAAATCACATGTAAAATTTTACCACTGTGAAAGATGTTTACAAATATTTTACTGTGAAGAAAGGCTAAAAACACATGAAAATAATTGCAAAAATGTAAATAAATGTCGAATTAATCTGCCCGACTCCAAGAATAACATTCTTAAATTTGAAGATTATAATAAAGTGAAAAAGTTCTTTTTGTTATTTACGCAAATTTTGAATGTTGGTTAAAGCCTACTGAAAATGAAAATGCATTTCAACTTCATGAACCATATAGCATAGGCTATTATATAAAGTGCAGTTTTGATGATAGTTTATCTATGTATAAATCATACCGGCAAGAAAATGAAGATGAAGAGGCACCAGCGAAAGGAAGCGTAGGTATAACAGCCAGTGGTGGAAGAAGTTATCAGAGTGCACAATACATTAACTTGCGCTAGACTTGTTATATATCATAGCGCTGAGCGATTTAAAATTCGTGTTCACACAATGCTTCGAGCGTATACAGCGGAACGTGCTGGTTACGTGCATCGTGGGGCGATATTTGACAACAAGTGGTACTCATGCCGCAACATAGAGAACATCGTCTTATTAGGGATTTTCACGAATTACGTAAGTACTTTGCTTATTTATTTTTAGTCTAGTATAAATTGAATTTGTTTTATAATTTTTCGTATTTTTATAGAGGGTTTGCAGGATTTGGGTGTGCAACAGTTTGATAAGATAACTGTTGTAAGGCGCGCCACAAAAAGCAGTTAGCAAAACAGCTTACCGAAGTCTTTACGGCTAGTGAGGATGTTACTAGTCCGGACGATGATATGGAGGAACCCGATGTTCCGGGCGGAGAAGCATCGACATCCATTATACTGACGCCGAGGGTCCCGAGGGCCGGCAATATTGTAGTTGAAGCGCAAGTACATAGAGGTGAGAAGTTGAAATTATTTGTATTTTGTAGGCATTCGACATTTAAAAGTTTCTATTAATTTTTTATTAACGCGCTCTATTTTTGTGTTTATTGCAGACGCCAGCTCGCAGAAAAAACGACGGTTAGAGGACGAAACTGAGGCGCATAATATAGCAGATGATGAGCACCAGGCCCAACAGCAGCAAAAAAGAACGCGCGTGGATATTGTGCCAGAAGCTGTGCCGAGCACTTTAGCTGCAGAGAACGCTAGATGTGTTGTGAGTGCCGATTGCGACATTGTGTCTATTGGGCCTATTGAACAAAGTATGAACGTGCCGTCGACGTCGAGCTGTCAACAACCCCAGGCGTCTCCGCAGGTAGCCGTCACAATGAAACCAACGAGGGATCGTCGGTCCAAGGAGGAAGTGGTCGCCGGGACGAGAGTGTGATGCATGCTGTGCAGAATGCGGGTAATTTACAAGCGTATTACATACTAAGCAAATGCGATCGAATGAGTGCAGATTTGAAAGTAAATGAGCATGTAACACAGTTTAAGATAGCCTCTAGACCCGCGGATATAGATTTGGATACTTGGACCAGTCTGGCGTTTCAACAAATTACCGACAAAATAAATGAGGGGCGTAAATCGGTAGATTTAATTAGCATAACTATTAGCTGCGACCAATTTGTAGAGGGTGAAATGTGGATGCCGTCTACGACGATTGGGGAATTACAATACAAGCTGGTCCTTGAAATGTTTGAAACAATCCGTCAGAGTAGAAGAATTATCCAGATAGACCATATATTTACGCTGAAAGCTGCATATATCGATAAGCCAGATCCGTCCGAGTGGAGGGACGATTTTGAGGGGCTGGGGGGTATCAAGGATGCGGAGAGCATGCTCGACAAACGTAGCATATTAAGCATTAAACATGATGATAATCTATGTTTACCACGTGCGCTTGCTTGCGGCTTGGTTTATGTAAATAAAAACGCGAGTCGTAAGTGGGGAAAAGAGTGGCACGACATTCGGGGAAATCCGTGTTTTCAGAAGACTCGCGCTTTAGAATTAATGCATAAAGCGGGTGTAAAGCTCGAAAATGATAGAGGATGCGGGATTCCCGAGTTTAAGAAATTTCAGAGTTATTTAGTAATACGTTTATTTATTTATTTAGTAATAAGTAATAATTTAGTAAGGAAAAAATCGCTATTCGTGCGTATGTAAATGAAACGTTCGGGATGAAAGACGAGCCCTTATTTTTTGACGGTTCAAAGGAGGTTCGCGGAGAACGCGAAAAAACGATAAATATTATAAATAGTTTATCGTGAGCAAAGGCATTACGATATTCTATTCTTGAAAGAGATCGTGAAGGTAGTCAGGTACCGATGGCCTTAAGCATTTGTACATAGAGCTTCGTCATCGTCCGTACTTACTACATAAAGTTTAGCAACTCCTAGAGTTACTGTCCGGTGACAACTATCACAAGTTCAGGATATAATAGGTTATTTACTTATAATTTTTTTAGTGCATTGACTGGGAATTATTTTTGAAACGCCAAAAATTCGGCATAGTCGCATCATCGGCAGCAGCCATCGGAGATGCCACCGGAGAACAAAGCGCTTGTTCGTGACAGGTCCGAGACCATGCGGGCGTCCGTCCTCGGCGCCCAAAAAACAAACGGTCTTGCTTCGGTGCGAGGCATGTGCGAAATTTGGCTAAGTGGCCAGTAGACGACGATGCTCTGTATCCTGGTACGCGGCGACTTTTCTTTGCCCACGAACAGTGGCATGTGTTTCACATACGCTGCCCAGCAGACACGGTAAGATCGATTTTCATGTAAAGCTTGATAAAGTCGCTTTAGCTGTGCACTGGCTGGGCGCTTGATATATCAGATGATCCAGAGCGCGAAGGCGGCGGGCCAGCCCCTGGTACGCTACGAACGAAGGAAAATGCCAGGCAAACATACCTATTCAGAGAGATAAAGTAAGTTCGACCCGACACCATAAGTTATTAATAAGATGCTGCGAAAGCATCGCCAAGCCCCCCCGCCGAGAGACCCGTCACCGCCGCGCTTTGGGCCGCCGGCATCGCCAACCCCTCCGCCGCGACAGCCGTCGTCTTTACGTTTCGGACTGCCGGCTTCGGCGACTGTTATAACGCTGGACGATGACGACGATGATGATGAGCCTATGATTGTGTGGGAGTGTACGTACGAGTCAAACGACCCTGTAGAAATCGTGTATGAATGTATAAATATAGCGTAGCGTCTAGAATACTGTATCATATTGTAAACATATAAAATAAATATTGTGTATTCTTAGTTATAAGTTTAAATAAATTTTTAATGAAAATTAAAATAAATAAAATTATATTTATTTGTGTCCTTATTACAAGTTTTTATTTAAATATTTATTATCATTATAGCAATATGCAAAATTACATGTTTTTTAATAAATAGTAGTTTGCGGCTGATTTATAACTTTACCGGGTTTATCGTACATTAATATCGGATGTCTCAGTCCCGACTCTGCATACTTTGCGACGTTAAAAAATACGAGTGCCGTATTAACATGAATTACATTCTCTTTAGGACCGAAACTCTTGAGATAGACATAGGCCGAGTTTTTCAGAAAACCCTTGTTTGTAAAATTTCCGCGAATATTGCAGCCTAACGTCTCGAGTCTAAAATAGCTACATGCCATTTTTGTCCAATAGCAGCCGTCCGGACGTTGGTGTGGGGTAATGTAGTCTAAACCACATACGATTGATCGCGGTGGTAACACCCGAAAATTGGCCTCCAAAACGTAGATTCCACGGTCTTCGTGCTCTTCTGTCAATTTGTACCGCACCCCAGTATCCAGATCTTGACACGCTCGCCGATACAGCCTATAACCTGCGTACCGATTTTCCGTGACGACGCATCGTGTGCGTTTACGTCGCTCAACCAGAGAAATGACTGTGCCTGGCTGTAATAAAAAAAATAAAATTAGTTTTACGTACATCATGTTTTTAGAAAAAAATTACTGTTTTCAGTATTACCTGTAGCTCCTTTAGAAGTAATTTTGGGCCAGAAGCTGTTATATAATAATCCAGCATGGCTTTTTCGAGCTGCTTGTATAAAACATCCTCCTCAACTAGTTGTACATAAAACGATGAGGGGGTGTTGAAGCGGGTGATGCGTAAATCCTTGGTTTGCGATAGGAGCGCATCGATATCTCGAGGCCAAATACCAACACTCATTTTGAAATATTACACTTTATAACGGATATTTTCACTTTACTGCTTCTCACTCGCAATACAGCTAGCAACGCACTGCTGGTCCACTGCGACAAATGCGGGGGTTCGAGTCAAGTGGCGCAGTCTAGGGAGGGAGGAGTCTTTCCGCTAGAAACACACACACACACACACACACACACACACACACACACATTTCTGCGCAAGGGGGAAAGCTATTAGGCTAGAACGGCGCACGTGCGGGGGCCCCGTAGCTAACAGTGCTGCATTGGGGACTAGCGGTCGCTGTTGTAAGCTAACTACCCCCGCCGATACAAGCTCTTGTAAGCAGCCGGTAAATTAGCTTACCACCGCGCCGCCGCCGCCGCCGCCGCCGCCGCCACCGCCCGCAGCTGAATAATATGCTCGTTTCTTTTTTAAACAAATTTAGTTGTTATTGTGTGCTTATCCAGTCAGCATCATCGTCGTCATCATCATGGATACTCGTTGGACACATCCTTGGACAAGCATGATATGCGGACCAACATCGTGTGGAAAATCTTCGTTTATAAAGCGCTTTTTACATTTTATCGATGAAATGGCAGATGTGACATTTGACCGAATCTTATTTTATTACGCCGAGTGGCAGGATGGCTACAAAAGTGAGAAATTGCTAAGAAACGGCAAGACTATAGAGTTTCGAGAAGGTTTGCCTAAAGCCGAGGATTACTCAAACGATCCGCACCTGAAAAAACTCTTGATAATCGACGATATGATGCGCGAAGCCTCGAATCACGTTATTGTCGATCTCTTTACTAAAGGCTCACACCACAAGAACATATCTGTCTTTTTCATCACACAAAATCTGTTCCACAAAAGCGCATGTGCTCGAGACATTAGCCTCAATGCATCGTATATTGTCTTATTCAAAAATCCACGCGATCGTGCATAGATTCAACATCTAGCCCGACAAGTCTATCCGGAAGATCCAAAATTTGTCAAAGAGGCGTATCAGGATGCTACAACAAAACCGTTTGGCTACTTGATGATTGACTGTAAACAGAGCACAGCGGATGAGTTTAGATTTAGAACGTGTATTTTTCCAGACGATGAATATCAATATATTTACTTGCCAAAGTACACCACCAGCGCTTGGGAACACTCTATGTAATAAGCTCGTGGCTTTCGTCGTCGTCGTCGTCGGTTAAAAAGAAGAATGCTGCTCTGGTATTCTTTAGTCGCCCCTCAGCCATGCCGAAGCACGCATCAGCTGGCTCGGATAGCACGAGTCGGAAAAAACTACCGTTTGAAAAAAAATATATCGCTCTCTTGGATGCTCTTAGACATTCTGACAAAAATCAGCGTATAGCTCTCTTAAAATCGGCTGACGAAAAATTAATCAAGTATATTTGCGAGTGCGCGTTAAACGTCCTTTACGGAACAGTCTCGTTAAAAAACCATCAAAAGAAGAAGCTTAAAAAACATAAACAAATTTTAAGAAAATTGGCTGCAAAGAGTCGTAAAAATTCTTGGAAAAGTAAAAAACGTGTCATTGTTCAAAAAGGCGGAAGTTTTCTACCGTTTCTTCTACAACCTATACTGGAGGGTGTATTATCAATTTTACGCTAAAAAAAATGTCGAGCATCAAAAAAATGGTTCTTATATCCAAAGATCAGCTAGATAGAATGCAACGAGAGCCGCAACCAGCTACGAGCAGCAGCAGCAGCAGCAGCAGCAGTAATGCTGTGACAAGAGACCTCGACAATGCACCAAGTACACCAAGCCTCGGGACTAGTCAAACTATCGGTGACAATCTCAGTCGTCTGGATGATGAGATGAAAAAAATTCTCGACTCAACAACATATACAAATTATCAAGATCGTTTAACACAGTATCTTAGTGCTTTGCGTCGATACTTATTCTTTATGGAAGAAAAACGTAAACCACGGGCAACATCTAGTGAAAAAAATCCTCTACACTCGGAACCCATGCAAGACGATTTAATTGTACAAAGCGTTCCAAAACTTTTCAAAAAAAGCACACAGCTATTATTAAACCATTTAAAATCACACACTGAGCGTATATTTTGGGATGCTCGCGGTACAGTATACATTGACGGTGAAAAAATTCACAATTCAAACATTATAGATTTGGTCAACGAAGCCGCACGATCTAGAAAAAAATACAAAGCCACTGGAAGAAAAGAATTTGCAAGATTGCTCCGTGCTCTCAACGTGCCTAAAGAGTTTATTGGCAATACGGAACTCTGGAGCATCGGTGGTGCTGCATCTACGAGTAAAGACTGGAGTAAATTAGACAGTTACAGTAATCAAACAATCGCTAATCTCGGAAAGTCAAAGTCTGAATTTGCATCAGCCATCGACGGCGACGAGGACGAGCATGATAGCGGAGGTTTTGATTCTACCAAGGACGATACTGCATTACTTGGCTCTAGTAAAATTACAAGGAGAAGGCGCGCCACTACCGTGTATACCTCGACACCTAAAAAATCACCTAAAAAATGGCTAAAAGCACTATGAATCAACGTTTGGAAAAACAATACTTTGACCCCCGACATGCAGCCAGCTATTCCGGAGCTAGGAATCTTATTCGTGAAAATAAAGATAAATTTTCTGCAGACAAGATCAAAAAGTGGCTCACAAAACACGATACCTACACTCTTCACAAAGCTATTCGACGAAAATTTCCGCGATTATTCTACAACGTGAATGGCATAGATCATGTTTGGGAAGCCGATCTCATCCAGCTCACATCTTTAAAGTCGTACAATGACAATTTTGGCTATATTTTAGTGGTGATTGACGTTCTATCCAAGTTTGTCTGGGTTCAGCCCCTACGCGATAAAACAACACACGCAGTTTCAACAGCGTTTAAAAAAATTCTCGACACCAGTCTCCGGAAACCACACATACTACAGACAGACCGTGGAAAGGAATTTGTCGGTAGCACTTTTCAGAAGTTACTCAAAGATAACGATATTTATTTTCGTGTTTGTAAGCAACCCTGATGTGAAAGCCGCTGTTGTTGAACGATTCAACAGAACGCTCAAAGAACGCATGTACAGATATTTTACACATAAAAATACAAAACGATACATTGACGTTTTACAGCTATTGGTTGACGCTTACAACAAAACACCGCACTCTACGATTAAAATGGAGCCAGCAAGTGTGACCATATATAACGCGCACAAAGCGCGAACAAATTTAGTTAAACGCGCTATGCGAAGACAGCCTCTTCGTAAAAGACCGAAATACAAGACTGGCATGTATGTGCGCATTAGTCGAGAAAAGGATATTTTTGAAAAAGGTGCTGAAAAATCATTGAGTGAAGAAGTGTTTAAAATTACAAATGTTTTAAAAAGACAAGCTCTATTTATCTACAAACTAAAAAATCGCTATTCGTGCGTATGTAAATGAAACGTTCGGGATGAAAGACGAGCCCTTATTTTTTGACGGTTCAAAGGAGGTTCGCGGAGAACGCGAAAAAACGATAAATATTATGGTTTATCGTGAGCAAAGGCATTACGATTTAATTATAAACCTTGTTGGCGTGCGAACTGGCGTGTACTTTTGCGAACCGTGTAATTATTCTTATTCCTCGATTAATCAACATGCGTGCGCGGCCTTATATGATGCGTGTTTTGGCACACCGGGATGTAGCCAGCAACCGGAAAAATCGATTAGTTGTAATAAATGCAAGCGGTCTTTTTATAACTAAGCCTGTTTGCTTAATCATAGAAAGCTTGGATCGGCAGCGCGAAATAAAGAACGTCTTCCTGCGGGGGCAAAAAGATCGGTATGTAGCATTTACCGATTATGCGAGACGTGTGACAGGATCGTTTATCACCGAAAAAGAAAACATGACTGTGGCAAGTCATTTTGCCGAATATGTTGGGGAACGCACTCGCCAAATGAATTGTGTACGATGAGACGTGTAACCTCTAATAAGAAACAAAGAAGTCACCCGGAAAACTGCTATGTATTTTATGATTTTGAGACTCGGGAAGAGAAAATTTCAGGGGATGCATGCTCACTTAATTTGTTAAACCCGATATTATGTGTTGCACAGCTATGATGTGATGCATGTCACACAAAAAAAACGCTAAATTTGTGCTCTTTTTGCGGGATGCGAGAGCATATATTTAAGGGTGCAGATTGTGTAGGTATTTTTTTAAAGTTTATTGTCCGTAAAAAACGCGTGGTTTTTCTAATTTTATTTGTATAGCGCACGATGCAAAAGCATTGGACGAGTAATTCATTTTAAAATATTTAGTGGATAACGGCGAGCAGCCTGCGGTGATTTTAAACGAGCGTAATATTATAAAATTGAAAGTTGGGATAACTGTGTTTATCGACTCGTTAAATTACATCCCGTGTAAATTGTCTGCGCTACCAAAAACGTTTGGTCTTGATGCGGATGTTAAAAAAGGCTATTTTCCGCGAAGGTTCAACAGTACAGCAAACGCCGACAAACAACTTTCGAAATTTACAAATAAATTATTATAAATAAACATTCCATTGTTCATAACGTCTTCTAGGTATACCAAATCTCAACCACTTTCATTTACCGTATTTCCTCGCGTATTTCACACTCAAAATTATTTACAATAAATTGTTAAACAAATTTGCAAAAATTCAACTTTGGACAAGAGCCGCAACCGCAACTGTCAGACTTTGTTCATCAACTTTGAGCCGCTCGTAGTTATCGACTGTTCACGACAAAACGAATCTCTCAAGAGCGCTCCTGTCGATGACGTCTAGAGTTTGAGGCTAAAAAAAGATTTTCCTGCCAACACTTCAGCCTACTGCATGATCATACACGATCGTATCGTTCAGGACAATCCCATCAGTCGGGATGTCAACTCGCCTAGGCTGCAAACAAAAAAATGAAGTAAGCAGTAGACATGACTGGTTTCAAGCAAACCGGAGGAGATTATATTCTAAAGGAAATTGCAATCATTCCTCTGAACGATAGTAGTAGCAGTGATCCTGTTGTTCTAATATTTAAAAATCCCTTCTCATGGAAAAAACTCTCTGACAAAATGCAAAGGGAAAACAACTGACTTAAACATAATTATCATGGCATGAAGTAGAAAACCGATGGACATGACTACATTGGAAACTTGCTTCGTGACGCTTTACACGATGCAACACAAATTTTTGTCATGAGCGCATTGAAACAGAAATGGCTTCAATGATTAAAATTTCCCGTCTACAACATCCAACAATTTACACAATCCAAGTATGGCTATCCATTAAAACCATTTTTTAAATGCGTCACAGTTTGCACAAACCATAATCCAATCTACAAGACTGCCTGTGCACTTCACACCGTCAAACTTATAAAATTATTCTATCAGTCATGCAAATATTTGTAATAAAAAAGAAAAAGAAAAAAAAGAAAAAAGAATCAGTAGAGAACACTATAGGCATTCTAGCTCACTTACGGTTTCTGGCTCAGAGAGAGGAGGGGGTGAGCCAGAACCCGTGTGAGCCAGTATGCCTATAGCCTATCTACTGCAATTGTCACGCTCTCCCCGTTAGGACAAGAGTAATTCTCCGGCGGCTACTGGAGGCTATTCTTGAAAGAGATCGTGAAGGTAGTCAGGTACCGATGGCCTTAAGCATTAATATAAGTTATTAATAAGATGCTGCGAAATAATAATCCGAAATAAGTCTAAAGCAGAAAATTAATAAGAGACCAAAACTCTTTAAAAGCAATGTTCAAAGAACAAGAATATTTTCATTATTTTAAGCAAGTTAATAGAAACGAGAAACGACAACGCGAGTGAACCAATATTAATTTTGTGTAAGCGTGCGTCTCGAAAGGAAAATTTTGCGTGATTCTTAATAATGTATCTCTTGTAGAATTATGAATTTTAATAATAATTATAAGATGCAGATCAGTTAAGATCATTGTATGATTATGAAGTTGAACAAAATATACGGTACTACAGATAATTACTATGAAAAAAATAACACTAGTGGAATTGAAAATTCTATAAATATAGAAAATGCAAATGAGAGTGATATACGAATCTTGCAACTTGTCACCACGAACATTAAATTTTTAGGGCTTTAAAGAAAATAGGTTTCATCGAAAGATAATCATTCTCTTTCTCCGCAGCGTGATGAAATCATTTTCTCCCGCTACTCAAGGTTAGTCAAATTTTGAAGAATTTTAAACAATGTCGTATTTTTTGTATATCCTATCACGATTAAAGTTTATAAAAGAGTTGTCTACGACTTAATAAGCAATTTCTTATTTACTCTACACGCATAAAAAGGGATTTTACTTGCACTTTTAAAAAAAATACAGTAGGGAACGGGGGAGGGGGGAGGGGTGTGCGATTTCTAGATAAGGTGAGATTTGAGCACTCGTCTTCGCTAGAAATAGCCTTTTTTCTTTCTTGTTGCACAATATACTTTTTCATCCATGATACTGCAGCAACAATATTTATCCGTATGATTTGAATAGTTTAAATAATCTCAAAGAAAAAGTTTTTGATTAATTAATTTCTTGTGCATTTTTTGACATATCTCCGTTTAGCCGCTCACGGATCGCACCACATCGCAAACGCTGTGGATCACCATTGGTTTAAGAGCAGCATTTATCCTTTCATACTTCTCGTTTATTATTTTAAAATCATACTATCTTGTGTCTGGGTAACCCGTTTACAGAGCCCCCTCATTCATACTTTAATCATGCTCTCCACCCGGACGATACCCTTTTTACGGGGCCTTGGCGGCTTGTGCTCCACGTGTGATCTCGATTCCCGGAGAGCGCCCGTTTATAGAGGCCTCCAGTAATGCGTGCCTCCCTAAGTCTCTGTATAACCGACTGAGGCCAGTTTATATAACCTGCGGTTTCGACTGTGGTTGGCATGCAGCTTGCATACTTGGTTTCCCTTTCTGCTTCTGCAGCTCATCTCCGTTCCGTGCGCAGATTCACCAAGGTACTCTTTTTAGGGAGTTTCGTTCATTTACACAACATTTTCATTTACGCTTACATGCTGAAAATTCATCTCAAAAAATACTGCTCTCGTAAGCCCATCATCCGGCCAGCAGCGTAGATTTATAAACTACTATAGACTTTTAAATATTGCGATCAACGGATGGATATTGTACAACAAGGGGGGAAAATTGGATTTTTCTTACGAGGATAATATTTAACACGCTGAAGGCACCCGAGACAGACAAGAGTGCTCAAATCTTTATCAAAGTCTGAAAAAGCCACTTCCCCCTCGTTACATACTATTTTTTTTTTTTTTAATTATGGAATTAATAGGCACTTTTTCGCGCCTGGAAAATAAATGGGAAATTAAGGATTTCGCAGTAAAAATAACGCACCTCAATAATATAACATTTTAACATTTTTCAACACTTTTTAACTATTCTTATTATCAAAATGTTTAAAATTTGAATTTCCATAATTTTAACTATTTTTGAGCAGCGGGGTCTGTTGATAGAAGAGGTGACGCCGTGATTGTCTAACACGAGAGTATGATAGCCTATTTCTCTCTCAAGTAAAATATTACGAAACCATATGCCCGTTTCTATTCTTTCACTCTTAATTAGGGCTTCGTGTATCACCCGGCCCTTGGCCGTAAATTACGGAGTTAGTCCTATTCGACAGTTGAAGTGCAAAAACAGTCACATACATTCTTGAAAAAAATTGAAAAAATCCAAAGGAAATTAAAACATTATAACATATCTAAGTGCCGTGTATAACAATCGAAAGAGAACATTTTTTGAAGAAGTTCGTAGCAATAACTAATCTAATCATCTTTAGATTAACAAAGTTCTGACTGCACAGCATCATAGTAAACTAAAATTGTAGCTAACACGATGCTTAGTAAATACTTTGATTTTAAATAAAAGAGAAGAGAAAATAGAAGTAAATTTGATTTTTAAGAATAATAATAAGAAAATACACTAAAATCAATATTATGAATCTATGAATAGATATGTACATACACATTCAAAAATACTATATAAATTAAGGGTTGCTTTCACTTCAAGTGCACTGACAAGGGCTCAGGACTATATTTCTTAATACAGATCTGAAGCAGCATAGTTCAAAGCCTGAAGATACTATCGATCACTATCTCAGAAGTGATTGAATATAGCACTAGATCGTATTAACACAAGGCTAAGGGTCGGCCGTCTCTTTTATAAAAGGCACCAGATGCTCTAACAGAACTAAGATCTCGCTTGTATATTATCGAAAGTTTAACCGCATAAAAGCTTTGCCCGAACAGAGTCTGGTCAGCGTAGTCGCGTAAAAACTCAGAATAATTGCGCTTATCCAAATCGATTTAAACCACTAATTTTTTTTAACCATGTTCTGTCGCCAAAGAGTTGCCATACAGAACCTCTGTCCGAGTAGAGTCCGTCCGCATGGCCGCGTTTAGATAATAACTTGAGGATGCGGACTACTCGAAAATTAAATTTTTTATTATTTACTGTCTAACCAAAAAAAGTTTTTTTTATCTCAAAGTTTATTAAAAAACTAAGAAAATCACCCCAGGTAAGGCTTTAAAGACTTCTTGGGACTTAAGAAATTTCACCTTATTCTTTTAAATTATTAAAAAAACCTTTACAATTATAGATTTTCAAAATAGTCCTGGCGATGAAATATTCGCTAATGGACCTCCTTGGAAGTACTATTTTTAATGTACGTAATAAAGGCATTTGTGTTGTGGAATTGGTTTCGAAAATTGAAAAAAAAAAATTACACTGATTAAACTAAATTTGTTAAAAAAACACAATTTTTTAAAGAATTTTTAGATTACTTATACGGTGAAGGATTGTATTATTATTATTATTATTTATACGCATGCAAAAAGTTGATTCTGTACTCGGAAGATTGTTGCTTCGCTCAAGTGGCAAACCTCACACAAAAAATTTCAAAAATTTATCAGAACTTTACAAACACAAAATTAAACTTCTAATAAAAATTTTTATAATTATTCAGCCGTTTAAACAATGGAATTTTATTCATGTTGCTTTTATTAAAAAAAAAAATAATCGTGTAGAATCAACGTTTTTGCACTTTGTATCAAAATATACTACTTTTTTATAGGTCATGTTAATGCCTATAAAACGCAAATATTGATATTCGTTACAAAAAATATGATTTGCATCAAAGGCTAAGTGGGTTTTTTTAAACCTCGGGTAGTTGCAACACTCATCTTCAGCTCGCAATCGTTCTTGCTGCGATGCTGGTTTACCTCTACTTGTACTGTAAACCTGAACTCGCTCTAAAAAAGCTCATTTTACACTCTCGGTACACAATATGTTATCAAGAGGCGCGACAGCGCCGCGTTGGCGAGTAAAAGTATACGAAGTATACGACACGATGACGGCGCGGGTCGCGGCCCTTATATACTTTGATATTGGGTTCTCTAACCTCAAAATAATTTTCCAAGCGCATTTATAGCATTACTATTGCACCTATGCCCGTTGTATCGCTATCGACTGAACATCTTTTTACCTAATCTTTCTCGAGGAAAAATATTTATTCGAAAAGATTACTTTATTGGCGAAATATTGCATGCTGAAATTTAGCTCAGTAATTTTCTTTTCGTTGGGACGGTCTTCCTCTCCTGAGATTTTTCAGCCTTCCGGTCACGTGGCTTCCGGTCATTCACGGCGCAAAAATTTGAATAGTCGAGAAAATAAAGCAATGAACCATCGATGTTTTAAGCAGCACCTATATGTTAATTCGGTTATTTGTGTTCGATTCGTGAGAGTATTTACAAACATTGTAAACTAAATTCATCAATTATTTTAAAAATTGCATTTTTGCATAAAAAATATGCATTTTGGAAGTGCATTTCGAAAAGACAATAAATAAATAAATATTTACAACTCGGTAAATATTGATGGAAATGAGTCCAGTATTGTCACTCGGGGGTTTTTGGGGTCGCTGAAGACAAATATCGCGACGGCAACGGTCTTCGAGGTACCTGGTGCCCAGGGTGGACAGTACCAACGTCGTCTCCTCGAGTTTTACGGAAATTTGTAACAAAATTAGTTGAAACTTGTTACTCGGGGGTTTTCGAGGTCGCGAAACACGAATATCGTGACGGCAACGGTCTTTAAGGTACCTGGTACCCAGGGTAGACAGTACCAACGTCGTTTTCTAGAGTTTTATGGACATTTTTGACATAATTAGTCGAAAGTCGTTACTCGGGGGTTTTACGTGTCGCCGAACACGAATATTGCGATGGCAACGGTCTCCGTGGTAACTGGTGCCCAAGGTGGATGGTATTAACGTCATCTCCAATAATTATCTTGAGTATTACATATTTTTACTGTTGATACCGTTCAATGAAATACATGTATAGTCTCTATAAAAGTGATGAAATCTTCTATAAAAAAAACCTTTTTTAAAGGTAAAATATTGGCGAGTAAAAGTTTCTTTACAAAA
>CM053172.1:10518871-10556590 GCA_012977825.3 Pteromalus puparum | reverse complement strand
TGCTTCCTCCTCAAGAGGAAGCTTTGTAATAGTAAAATTTTCAGTTTTGCTAATACTTCGTGGAAACGCATTTAGAGGTGTTTGGAGTACGAATCACACGTTTTTAGAAAATGTCCGTGCGGATGGCTGTGTGTGTGTGTGTGTGTGTGTGTATGTGTGTGTGTGTACGTATACAGCCATAATTTTGGAACCATCCGACGGATCGTAATAAAATTTGACATGCATATATTTTTTCTAATTCTGAATTTAGGTCATTTTTTGTTTTATGATTCTGACCATTTTATAGGCCATTTATAGCCATTTTTCTATTTTGAAAAATATCTTTGCTTTTTATAATGAATACAGATTTATACAGATATATTGCAACAATGAGGGCTATTCTAACCTGAAGAACATTAAATTTGTCCTACTTTTTCCCGAAGATTGTTCTAGATTGACTGATCTAGTTCATTTTTTTATGATATAAAAGGTAATTTTTCGAATAAACATAAATAAGCTCAAAAGAATCAAATAGTTAAATGTTGAAAAAATTCATGACAATAAAAAAACAACATATCTACTAGTTGTAAATTTTAGCACATTTTGGCGACTCAGGTTTTTGATGATAAAAATTTCAAGGAACTAGAAAAAAAGTTTTTTTCTATGTGGTACGATTACGGAGTAAAAAGGTTTAAAATGAGTTGAAATTTAGGAAAAGATTGATCTTTTATCCACTCGCCTAGGTTCTTTTTGTAGCTTATGACACCTTTTAGTTAGAAGCATATTAAGATTCAAATTCTCAACACTCTCACCCTGTATACTCTGTCGTAATGCAACAATCTCATTATTTTTTCGCTAAACGTATATTATAAATCTTGATATTTAAGAGCCTTAGTATATTTGAGAGTTTTTATGGTTTTATAAAATGTCCGTGCAGATGGTTTTGTCTGTGTGTGTGTGTGTGCGTGCGTGCGTGCATGCGTGCGTACGTATACTGTTATAATTCTGGTACTACGTGATCGATCGTAGTAAATTTTCTTTTAAGATTTAGACTATTTTATGACCATTTCATGACCATTTTTCGATTTTTGAAAAAATATTTTTGCTTTGTATTATGATATGATTTATACAATATATTCAACAATAGTGTACCTAAAAGACTGCTACCCACAAGTTTGGAATATTTTCCCCCTTCTCCGACGCCCGCGCTTTCTCGTCTTTAAGAGAGCTCGGGGCTTCAGTCCCGAGTGGATCTCCGGTGAGACCTCTCTCCCAGGAGCTGTGGAATACAGAAAACTATTACGAGGGTCTAAAAGGCGACTGTGGGAGTACTGAAATGAGCTTTTAAATTTTAATAGGCGATTATGGGAATATAGAAAACAACGTCAAGGGTCTGAAAGGCGGCTGTGGGTATGTAGAAATCTATTGCAAAGGTCAAAAAGGCGACTGTGGGAATACAGAAAACGATTACGATGGTCTAAAATGCGACTGTGGGAGCGCTGAAATGAGCTTTTAAATTTTAAAAGGCGATTATCGGNTCTTCCTTGGCATTTCCAAAAGTATATTTAATCATATACTTTTAATCCATAGTTCAGAAGCTATTTAAATAATTAAAACCAATATTACATTAGAAATACGACTCAAGATTTTAATATTTTTTAAATTTTTCTAATAGCTACTGAACTATGGATTAAAAGTATATGATTAAATATACTTTTGGAAATGCCAAGGAAGAAGAGTAATTTGAAATTTTACTTATGAATCCAAACTACTGTATAGTAAGAATTTAAGTAAAAAATATTTTATTTTATAAAATAATTGTCCGCATGCGTATACCTGAAAAATATGAAAAACAATTACTTGACATTAGTTATGTTTGTTTTTGGGATATCACGACTTTTGTTAAGAAACTTTTACTCGTCAATATTTTACTTTTTAAAAAGGTTTTTTTATAGAAGTTTTGTAATACATGCGCCTTTTTTACCTATTAAGCGGCCACGGGACAAACAAAAATTAAAAACGTAAATAGGATTGAAAAAGTTTCAAATAAAAAAAAAACAAACGCATCTGTGATACATAGTATATAAATTCTATTCGTTACAATAATCGAACGATTAGTCGTAATCTCGGTAAATTTGGAACATTGATTCTAAGGTGATTCAAGATAGCGTCGGTACAAGCACCTTTTTGAAACGCATAAATCGAGACAACTCTGTATATTGGCAATACTGCAACGTACCACTAAAAAAAATTTTGCAATTTTTGTAACAAATGCACGATTTTAGCATTTATTAAGCAAGCGTTAAATATCAGTTTTTTCACCCATGAACAAAAGAGGTGGCAGCGGGGATAAAATGTTTGTTTGCAAGCTGACGAAATATTGTTGTAAACTGCAAAATTTGAGTAACATGTTTTGAACATTTTTTAATTTTCCACATTATAGTAATGCAAAACGCAAAAATCCACACGTGCGTTACAAAAACATGGTGTGCACCGAAGGCTAAGTGGGCTTTTTGAGCTCGTATGGTTTGCGTACCCGTACTCGTTAAAGTATTTGTCTTTGGCTTGGTGACGCTCTCGCCTTCAACTTGTACTGCAAACTACAGTATTCGTCTTCGGCTTGGGAACGCTCTCGCCTTCGACTCATACTGCAAACTTAACACCCGATCTACAAAAGCCCACTTTACGCCCTTGGTACAGAATATTCTATTCAACGTGTTATTTACAAGATCACACAAAATCTACGGTAGAAAACTTTTTTTTATCCACTTATCTGTTTTGAATCTGGCTGTTGATCAAGCCTGCACTGTAGATCAATCTGGCTGTTGATTACGTTCATCTTGTAGTGTCTACTGTGCTGTATATTTACTAGCCGCCCGGTTAATTATTTAGAATTCACAATTTCAAGCTGCTTTAACGGCAACAGAAAATAACTAAGTGAATCGAACTACACCTATCCCTCTGCGCACACTCTCGAACGAGCTGCGTCAATCTGCGGTGAAGTTTCCAGGTAAACTAAAACTTGTACTCTCTCTTTCCCTGTTCCAAGCTTGTCCCCCACCATCGCACGCATCTCCCACCCTTGTATCTCTCTCTCTCTCTCGCTCTCTCGCTCTCTCTCGCTCTCTCGCTCTCTCGCTCTCTCTCTCTCTCTCTCGCTCTCTCGCTCTCTCTCGCTCTCTCGCTCTCTCTCTCTCTCTCTCTCTCGCTCTCTCTCTCTCTCTCTCTCTCTCTCTCCCTCTCTCTATCTCTCCCTCATTCTTTCTCTGACACGCACCATTACTTAGCTCGGTCTGAAGAGTTTAACCACTGCCCCGCCTTTTCTGCCAGTCCGTGTTCTCTCTGGCTACGCATGAGCCAATAGGAAAGGCTCTTTCTACACGCAGAAAAATGTCCTCTCGTTCCAAGAGGAAATAATCTTAAATTAGGACCCAAAATTAGAATCATGTTGAAGCAGAAGGATTCCTTTTGACTCGAATAGATTCCTTTTGATTCAATCGTAATCCTTTTGCTTCAAAATTTGTCTAATAAGCAAAAAGTTTTTAAAGCAAAAGGATTACGATTGAATCAAAAGGAATCTATTCGAGTCAAAAGGAATCCTTTTGCTTCAACATGATTTTAATTTTGGGTCCTAATTTAAGATTATTTCCTCTTGGAACAAGAGGACATTTTTCTGCGTGTAGGCTCTTTCTGATTGCGTATTGCATGAAGAATTGTTTAAGCGCCCTTATCCAATAGCTTTTATTCATGATCTTTACGTCCACCCATGTATGTCATTCTATTGCGTTAGGGAACGATATAAGCTCTAGTAGCCGCCTTTTCTCTTACAGAAACCATGCAATATCTATATCTCTAAAATATCTCTATGCATATGCGAATAGTAACATAGTTGCACATGATTTAACGGTTTCAAAACTTTTCTAAACTGGCAAAACAATTAAGAGTGAAATTACTTAATACAAAGTCAGCTTACGCTTATAGTCGTGAGACTTCTAATATTTCCGTTGATCGCCATCATTCCTGTTAGGCTAGATTTGCAAATAATATTTCCACTGAGGAGTCTGCTATCCGCAAATTTACCTCTTATACAGACAACATATTATTATTAGTTACTAGGAATAAAGGCGCGCTTCGCCCGCTCTTGTTTCTATCCCTGATGTCTGAACTCTGGGTTATGACTGTAAAAATTTATTTATTTTTCTTTGTCGGCAATCTGCCGTAAGTGCAAGTGAGAGAGGCATAGCCGCGCATGCGCAGACTGGTTTCTTGTGCGACGCCATAACCTTTCTTACTTGCACTTTCGGCAGAACGCCGACAAGAAAAAAATAAATAAATTTTTGATTTCACTTAAAATTTGAGTCATCCCGTGTTCATTTTTATTAAATGAGGCAATGCTAAAAGTTTGAGCGCATCCCGTTCAATATTCATCGAGTGGTTTGAAAAACTGCAATGACACTACCGACGGTAAAGTAGGAGTGTACCATGCCCTTTAGCGCACGGTTCTGATCTCGTTACCTAGGCGACCAACCAGCAACCAATCAGAATCACGTATTAAATGCTTCACAACAAAGGCCATCATCCCTATATAAAAAAGTCATGACCGGATGAAGTGAAGCCAAGAATGCGTCAATATGATTGGCTCGTGTAGTGCGCATGCGTGAAAAGTATCGTTAGAATTTTTTGATTTGTTTTTGATTTCTAAAATTGATCCTAATACAAAGAATGTAATATATTACTATAATACATATCAATAATTATTAGTTGTGTATTTATAATATTCTATTGTAAATATTATCATTGTTACAAAAAGTGACATGATGTGAACGTTGACACGAACTGAGTTGAGACATAACCTTAAAATTTTAAAAGGTAGTTGGTGACGAAACCGCGGCAATTTTGAAATTTACATGAGCGCGAAATGAATCAATCATATATTGTAAAGTTTGATATATTTCCGTAATAGAAAACAAATATTAAAAATATCAATCAAGCATTTATATTTCATTTAATAATTTAATGAATTAATATTCTACTACAGTGCGCGCAGCGCACTGCGCCAAAAGTCTAGTTTTTTAAAGAGAGGAATAGTTATTTATTCTTACGAATGTATTTCTCTCATTAAAGTGATGGCCGGATGTTGTGAGGCCTTTGAAGGGGTCAAGCCTGGGTTAAACCCTGCGAAAAAAAAATATTCTTCCTACTAAAACTTTTGTTTTCCACGTTATTAAAAAAAAACCGCTGCCAATTCTTTGGCACGTAGCTTCCTTCAACCTTATGTATCGCTTTAATATCTAAATTGTTTTTGTTTCATATATAATTCTATAAAGTTTTTATGCTTTTTCGTTTGATGGATAAAATTATTTCGAAATAATTATATTACATAATCAATGCGTAACTGAAAATATTGTTTGTACAATTTGGTTGCGTTAAAATTTATAATGATCAGGGCGGCAATTATTGGCATAAAATAGTATATTGTATATTCCAACTAGGGGGGAAAATTGGCTTTTTCTAGCGAAGGTGATATTTTGAGCACGAGTGGGAGTCGAGGGCGCCGTAGTCGCCCGAGTCGGACACGAGTGCTCAAAATATCACCCGAGTCTGAAAAAGCCATTCCCCCCTTGTTGAACACCGTACTTTTTATGATACGTGCATGAATACACCCTTTTTTAAGCATCCCAAAAGGAGTAGGAAATTGAGAACTCTTTGACGCATAGCATATTTTCAAAAATTTTGAAAAATTTCAAAATTTTTAATTGCCGTAGACTACTTAAAATTAAAGTAGTCTATAGAATAACATTCGATAATCATGATGTTTTAACGAAAAGTTCAAAATTTAGTTTCCGAGATATATTGATAAGGATATAGTTCGCGGAACGTATCTAAAATCACCAGTGATCGAAAAATCGCCATTAATATACGCACATGCGTAACTGAAAATCTTATTTTTAACGAATTAATAAAACAAAAACAGCAAAAAACGAGTCTAAGTATCCATTAATGGAAACTGAGATCGAAGCGATACAGTTTTCAGTTATATAGAGTATACAGGGTAAGAAAACAAAATTTTGAATCTTAATATCTTTAAAACTAACTGGTATCATAACCAACCCAAAGAAAGAGATAAAGGTGCTATATAATGCTAACTAAATCCAAAATTTTAAATTTCCGTACGGATGTATGTGTGTGTGTGTGTATGTGTGCGTATGTATACGCCTGTTTCTCAGCTTCTACTTGGTGGATTTTAACCCACCAAGTCTCATTTTCTTTGTTTTGCTAGAAGATAGTGGGACAAAAGTCCGTTTTTACAATTTATATACGCGTTTTTTTTTTTATAGTGATTTTTTTAGTTTTGGGATTTCAGTTTTTGCCAACAAAGTTATCGGAAAAGTTAATAAAAGTAAATTGCTTAATATGTACCTGAAAGAAAATAAAATTGCCTATGTTTTTACCGTGAAAAATGTATATTATCGTTCGTCGTTCTTTTATTATACACCATACAGTGCAATTTTTTTAAATCGTTATAACTCAAAAACTAAATAGCGAATCATTCTAAAAAAATATCTGATTATTGAAGGTAATTAGAACTATATACCACTTAAATTTTAAGTCATTTCATGGGGCAGATCCTGAGAAAAACATCAAAAACTGAAAAAAATCGTTTTTCTACGTGACGCGATAACTGGAGTAAAAAGGCAATAATCAAGTTCAAATTTTGGATTTAGTTAGCATTATATAGCACAATGATCCTTTTCGTTGGGATTTTTTATAAAACCAGTTAGTTTCAAAGATATTGAGCTTCGAACTTTTGATTTTTCACCCTGTATACTATGAGTCGTTTTTTCTACGTGATGCGATAACTGGAGTAAAAAGGCAATAATGAATTTAAAATTTTGGATTTAGTTAGCATTATATAGCACCTTTATCTCTTTCTTTGGGTTGTTTATGATACCAGTTAGTTTTAAAGATATTAAGCTTCAAAATTTTGTTTTCTTACCCTGTATACTCTATATAACTGAAAACTGTATCGCTTCGATCTCAGTTTCCATTAATGGATTTTAATCTATACTTGGACTCGTTTTTTGCTGTTTTTGTTTTATTAATTCGTTAAAAATAAGATTTTCAGTTACGCATGTGCGTCTATTCATGGCGATTTTTCGATCACTGGTAATTTTAGATACGTCNTATCCTTATCATTATATCTCGGAAACTAAATTTTGAACTTTTCGTTAAAACATCATGATTATCGAATGTTATTCTATAGACTACTTTAATTTTAAGTAGTCTACGGAAATTAAAAATTTTGAAATTTTTCAAAATTTTCAAAATTTTTGAAAATATGCTATGCGTCAAAGAGTTCTCAATTTCCTACTCCTTTCAATAGCTTAAAAAAGGGTCTATTCATGCACGTATCATAAAAAGTACGGTGTTCAACAAGGGGGTGTGGCTTTTTCAGACACGGGTGATAGAAAAAGCCAATTTTCCCCCCTAGTTGCAATATACAATATACTATTTTATGCCAATAATTGCCGCCCTGATCATTATAAATTTTAACGCAACCAAATTGTACAAACAATATTTTCAGTTACGCATTGATTATGTAATTATCCATTAAACGAAAATGCATAAAAACTTTATAGAATTGTATATGAAACAAAAACAATTTAGATATTAAAGCGATACATAAGGTTGAAGGAAGCTACGTGCCAAAGAATTGGCAGCGGTTTTCGTTTTGTAATGTAATCTTTCAAACCTTTCTTTTTTCGCTACCTGTTGTAGGAAAAAAGTGGCATGGATGGCGAAAGCGACCTATTTCGAAAACCCTACAGATTCGAATTTCCTCTTATTTATAGCTATGATTGCTTTGACCTGTCGTTTTATGCAATATATGTTTATCCTAGTCATATTTACTTTATATATGTGACATGTCTTAACTAATAGTATATTACGATACAAGTGGCATAAATATGTAAATACGGCACGGCGTGTATTAGCACCCGAGCGTAGCGAGGGAGCTAAACGCCGTGCTGTATCGGACTATTTATGCCATGAGTATCATACGCTATTTTATAGTACTGACTAGCATAAATCCGCTGTCACGCCTATCCGTGGCCTAAACAGTCCATTTTTGCTCGGTGCAATAATAGACTATTTATGCCACGGATAGGCGTGACATAGATGCGGATTTATACCACACAGTGCCATAAACATTATTTAAACATTATTTAACAGGGGACGGAACTGACTGAAATTTTTGTACGTTGCAAAACTAAATCCGGATGGTACTTCCAATTCTGGTATTCATCGTAGCTTTAAACTTTGTTTAAACTAATTTATTAATTCATATTTTATTAATTAATTTTCTTAATTTTAGGACGCCTTAAAAACGTATTAATAACGAGTTAGAGGACGTCTAAAGGACGTTTTTATGACGTTTCCCGTAAATTTTGTTGTGGCCAAAATGACGTTTAAAAGACGTGTATAACGTCTTTTTAGACATTAAAAAAAGTCGTTACGTCGTTTTTTTCAAGACGTCTTAATGATGTCTTTTAAACATATGCTATCATTAAACTATTTTAACATATTATTTATTACGTTTTCAGAAACAATACTTTAATTGCAATATTAACACAAAAGAAGAGAATATTCTTATTAAAGTATTGATCACAATAGTCAAAGATTTTTTTGTCGCATACTGTCGACTCGCTCTCTATATATCGCAGTCCAGCAAGTTATAGTTAGCAGTCCATCGATGTGAGCCAGAAGTCCCAAGCAAGCTGCTGTGTTTAGTCCCTTAGTACTCAGCATTCACGTACACGTCGTGTCTGTGACGATCTATACGATATAATTAATTAAGTAAGGGATGTCGTCAGTATGCTGAGCTGAAGCTGGACAGTCTCTGGCACTACTAATTATTTTCTGGGGAATCGTTGGCTCTTCGTTGACGTCTACTTTCTCCTCGTGCTCAAACTCGATGGAATCGTTGTCGCAGTCGCGTCCCACCGCGAACTCATTCTCGGACACGTTGTCAAACGCATCGCCCAGGAACCGCAATATAGATGTGTTGGAGCGCAGGCTTCTGATCCTCTTTGGGCTCGGTCTTGAGCGCGAATTCGAAGTGTCGCTTTCTGTCTGTCAGAGCAAATGACATGTAAAGGCATAATGACCGAATTCAGGTTGATCGTGATCGAGGTGGCGTCGCTCAGGTTAAGATTGAAGTTGCTGAAACGGAAGATTGAGAAATTAGACTTTACCGTCTTCGACACATTTTGGAGGAATAAGTAAATGAAGTTATGGGAGAAGAGGATCTGGGTGTAGGTATATTAGGCATTGCAGCCAACAGAGTCCGTGAAGCCGTGCTTGGAATGACCGCCGATCACGCTGTTGATTTAAATTCTCGCTCTTGGTGTCGCAGGCCAGCGTGTGTTCTATTATAATTTATAGAGCGATTGGTCGGTGCTCTCTCCAGTCCATCAATGCGAGCCAAGGGTCCTAGGATGCTCCTTGATCTAAGCAAAGTTATTTGTGCCTACCAAGCACAGCCCTGAGCCCACGCCATAGTCAACGCACTGGCGCACACGCACGTATATAATGACCTTGTAGTCCTTAATGCAGATACGCGATTGGCACATCGCACATCATTTTCTTCTTTTTTCTTATTATAAGAGAAGTTGACACTAAAACATGAGCTACAAAACGATCTGCACTTTCATTAACACTGCCGTTTCCCATGTACGTTTAAATTCCGAGGAAAGATTAGGTGCACCTGGAGAATTTTAGAAAACTATAATCCGACTGAACCACGAGGAGCTCAATCGAGAGAGCTTGATTGACGAGTATAGAGGATCACATATACCTACGTAGAGTGTGTAAGGACGTAGATACGTAGAGCCTTTGATAGTCATATGGCTCTGATTAACTCACAGATGCACTTCGTCTACTCCATGTGCTCGGCTCTCTATATACTGCAACACAGCGATCCGATTCGTCAAATTGTACTTTGATAAAGCAGACGCAAGCAGCGTTCCGTCTGCTCCATGCGCTTGGCGGACACCTCTCTCTCTCGTTCTCTCTTGATCTTTTAGGTATACTTAATATGCTGCGCTCTGTCTCCGTGCACTCGGCTTTCTGCAGCGTCGACGCAGCGGATAGTTCTCTTGAGGTCTTTTATTTAATAATGATGATGTTTTGTATAAATGTAAATAAATAGTTAGTTTGTATGTATACATTTATATGAACGTCTAACCTCCCATAACCAACAATCTTAGTATTGTTGAAACTGACTGAGTCTAAAAAAAAAAAGAGAATCGAGGAGTCGAAAATTAAAGAAAAATCACAAATTAATTTTCAATATTAATTAATTTGCTGAAGGAGCAATTTTTTCAGCAAAAAGCTACGGTAATTAGAAAGATATAATTAAAATCTTTAAGATAGAATACTCAGACATGAGCATTAATATCGGATGAAACAATATAATAGAAATATTCGTAAAATGCGTATAGATTATCTAGCAAATTCAAAGTATAATAGGGTCGCGGTGCTCCCGATGGCACAGTGTATAAAACTTATGCTTGCCATCGGGGCGCCGTCGCGCCCCTTGATAAAACTTTTGTTTGCAGTTATCATTTAAACACTGAAATGTACAATTTTGTGGAGAACTGACAGAGATTGCATGTATGTGACGATAATGATTACTTAAATTTTTTACGCCATACACTATATACACATACAGCATAATAGTTTATCCATTCTCAAACAAACAAAAAATTTCTAATCTCAAATTTTTTATTAGACAGTCTGTCTAATATTTTCCAATAAATATTATTTACTCAGAGTAGGATTAAAATTAGGGTGAAATTAGGAAAAGGATATTAAAAGTTGGAAATCTGAAAGTACAACTCATTAACAAAGCTTGCCTTTTTGAATTACACAAAGAATTTTATGTTGTTAACGATCTTGCAATATTTGAACTGCTTGGCGATGCATTTTTTGCTCAAGTAAAGAGGAGGCAAGAGCCTCGCAATCATCTAGAGTTTCCTAAAAAACCATAATTTAGTTATAAATTATTGGCGTCCTAACCTCTTTATATGCATGTACAGTGGCCGGACACAATATCTTTGCATTGCGCGCCACAAATGGCTGCCGGGCTTGCTGTTAATTGGGGCTCGGTCAACAAGGTTAGGTCAGACGCGGCCATGCTAAACCGCCGCCGCATCTAACTTAACCTTGTTGATAGAGCCCCAGTTAACAACAAAATCGGCGGTCATTTGTGGCGCGCAATGCAAAGTTACTGTGTCCGGCCACTGTACGTATGTAATGCATACATACACATATATATGCACATATAAAACATAAATATTTTTTACCTCAGGCAAACTTCAGTGTCGACGACATTCTCCATTTGTTTAAACTAATTTTAAACTAACAACCACTGCAAAATACGAAGCGAAATCGGCTCACGAAACGTGCTGTTCAGGCAAGGGATTACCAACTGACTTACTCTTTAACGAGTGATAAGACAAAGGCAATAGAAATCACTCTATTAAAGAGTAAGTTAGAATAAGGGCCTTTACATTTTAACTCGAAGGCGAGTCATTGTATGACCTACCCTTATTTAGAGTAAAAAAATCACTCCAAGAGATTTAGAGAGTAAATAACTGATTTCGCTCGCATTGGAATAATTTGCATTATCGATCGCTGAGATAAATCATTGCATTACATTTTTTTTAATAATCTTCTATGTAAAATGATCGAAATTTTTCATTCAAAATTTTTTTTCTAGCCAATAATCTGCAGTTATTTTTTTATTAACAAAGAAAGTAACTAGAACATACGTGAAAGTAAAAACCAAAATATTTTTGTTTTATTACATCGATTTAAAGAATTAATCATTAATTTTGAAAAAATTGAAGTAATTTTATAAATTTTGGTGCTAACGTTATCCCACGGTATGTTCTCGATGAAATTACTCTCATGGGTGCTAGCTGATTATGGGTATTATTTAATTATGAACATTTTCAACTGTTTAAATTCGATAATTACAGTTTTAGTTATAGTCGAAAGGTTTCATACTTCTCTAAGCAAAGCTATTTTTAAATTTATTGCTATTAGGCACTGCTCTAACTTTCCCACGCACAAGTTATGCAAACACGGTGACTCCCTGCATTATTCTGGAAACTATACTCCTTTGTCACGCCGTTCGTAGATGTAGACATAATTGTCTTTATGCATAGTTCTTATATTTAACAGAAATTTTCTAATAGCTTTGGAAATACGTCTTGGGAAATGCGCAATAGGTGTCCTGGCTGCGGATAGAACTTTCTCTTGAAATGTTAATTTCAGCCTCTTCCAGTGGTTCTATATTTTCATATCAAGTATTTATGCCTTCTTCAAAATTGACGAGTATGAGTTGTAAATTTTCTTGATTGATTGTAGAACCGCAGGCGGTGTCAATGCGGTCTTCTGACCTTTATTTTATTACGGTCTAGAATGACTAAACAATAAAAGGGCTTTAAATCTTCGGATACCTGGAATATTCCAGTATGCCTGGAATCTATAATCAAGATGCGGGTCGCAGTTCCGTTTGTATGAGTATAAATTTCGGATTGTTATTTATGAAGAAAAGTTATCATATTCCGTAATCTTGATTTTCATACGAATTTTGAAAGCTTTTTAAAATAAGTGTGTATATATACACACACACACACACACACACACACATATATATATATATATATATATATATATATAATATAGTTCTATTGTATATAGTAAATAATCGTGCGCATCTCAAAACGCTCTGCAGAAGTGATAACTCAAATTTCTGTAAGTAGAAAGTATTCATTAGTCAACATAATAAAAAACATTATGCCACAAATTTTATACAATAGCTGTACAGCCACCTAAGTATCTTCTAGCGTGAAATTTTGAAAGCTTTTTAAAATAAGTGTGTGTGTATATATATATATATATATATATATATATATATATGTATGTTGTGAATCCCAATCTTTGTGAAGCTCAGCAGCTGCAGTTTTTTATGATCAACTTTCTCTCTTTAACCATTTCCCACTTTTGTCATAAAATCGTTCGTGTCCAAGCTAAACTTGTCGAGGACCCATAGTCTAACTAGGTATACATCTATCCAGAAAAATACGTTTATTATACGAATGCAATAAAACGACCCTCCCATGCGGCACTGAACCTCTTACCTGCATCTTCCCTGCTCTCTCTCTCTCTCTCTCTCTCTCTCTCTCTCTCTCTCTCTCTCTCTCGCCCTCTCTGTACTTCCACTCCTATTTTCTCGACGGCGACCAATGACAGATTTATAACTAATTTTTGTAAACACCCTCTTTGACCAAACCGAGGCTAACGAATATCGTCGACTGAGACTACGACCTTAGATTTCACGAGAGCGTTGAACGAACACGTCCTCTTCAATTCAATATATACAAGGCGCAAAATTGTAAAATAGTCTACAGTCGTTTACTTTCGTAGTAAACAAGTCAGTGCTCCACGATTTTGCATATAGTGTACTGATGATTACCCAACTCTGAACGGGACATCTATTAGGAGCGTTTTAAGACAAGTTGGAGCTACAATGATAGTGTTTGAAGCCTTGGAGAATTATGCTGACCAAAGGACTATATATATATATATATATATATATATATATATATATATATGTGTGTGTGTGTGTGTGTTAGAAAAAGTAAAGTATAATTCATAATAGTTCTTAGAAGTTATTAAGTTTGTGAAAAACTATTTATATTTGGAATTACTGTATGTAATAATTTTCAAAAGTTTTTAGTAGTTATTAGCTTTTTTGAACGCATTTTATTTTTCTATAAAACCGAAAAGCTTATAAAAGTTAATAAAAGCTAGAAACTATATTACTAACTGTCACTAGAGTCCAAAATCCATATATTATAAATTAATTGCAAAAGTTATTAGCTTTTATTAGCTATTTCTAGATAAGTAAATTTCCGCCTGTGTGACGACTTCAAAAGTTTTTCTGCATCTCCAGCGGAGAACATTTTATAAATTGTTCAAACAACTCGTATAAACAAAAAATTGCATAGTTTATGTTTTTGCAAAGAAAATCACCAGATTTGTTTTAATATTGTCACTTTTATGATCTAAATTCAATTTGATTCGTATTACATAAATCTATTACATAAAATTGTCTATTAAATGAAACGGCTAATGATTTCGGAGCTCTTGTATATTAAGTAATGTTTCAAATCAGGCACTAGTAATAGAAACCGCAAACAACGTTTTATAATCGTCATAAACGTAAAACGGTTTACGTGATACACTATGCCTCGGAGCATGCTTATTGACGCGTAGAAGATCCTATAAAAATCACTTCTATGCTTAGGGAAAAGAATAAAAAACTAACGCGGCCTTCGGCCGCTATGTGGCTTGCCACCTTGCAGCGCTTCGCGTTTTGCGCATAAGGCACGACCGCCGACGCTCGCGCTTCGCGCTCGCTGTCTAACCTTACTACTTAATCTAATTATTAGAAAAAAAATTAATGAAAAAACATTGATTATTCATCTTTTTTTCGTATACAATTAAAAAATGAGTTGGCCATAGATAGCTTCAAAGTTTTTACAAATATTTTAGTTTTTGACTTATGATTTTCAATATTGTAAAAGACTGCTACCCACAAGGTTGGAATATTTCCCCCCTTCTCCGACGCCCGCGCTCTCTCGTCTTAAGAGAGCTCGGGGTTTCAGTCCCGAGCGGATCTCCGGTGAGACCTCTCTCCCAGGAGCTATGGAATACAGAAAACTATTACGAGGGTCTAAAAGGCGACTGTGGGAGTACTGAAATGAGCTTTTAAATTTTAATAGGCGATTATGGGAATATAGAAAACAACGTCAAGGGTCTGAAAGGCGGCTGTGGGTATGTAGAAATCGTGCAAAGGTCAAAAAGGCGACTGTGGGAATACAGAAAACGATTACGATGGTCTAAAATGCGACTGTGGGAGTGCTGAAATGAGCTTTAAAATTTTAAAAGGCGATTTTTGGAGTATAGAAAACAACGTCAATGGTCTGAAAGGCGGCTGGTGGGTATGTAGAAATCGTAAAAAATAATTTTTTTGTGAACAAATTATTTTTCCAACAAAATGAAGCCACCCCGCAATTTTGTAATTTGCAGTTGTTAACGTTATTAACGATTCCGCAATTACTGTATTTTTTTATTACGATATATGTAAGTTATTTTAGGAGTTCACGGAGCTTTATCCTTTTCATATCCACCTTAACCCCCACTCTCCTGATACCCCTCCCCTACAAGTGTCTTCCTAACCTATCCCTTTTAGTATCGAATAGTAGCGAATATTTAAATCAAAGAATGAGTTGATTGTCGCCATGTAATTATCTTCCAGTAGCAGAATAGGAGGAAGCTAAGTGGCATATAGTTGGCAGGCGGTTTTTTAAATTGGAGTACTCCTGCGAATGCTGCTCTTGCTCATTCTATTGATGTGCTGATACATTCTTCTTGCAAGATGCTGCTGATTTTCCTTTGTTCTATTTCCTGTGTTCATTATGTTTATAACAGATATCTATTGTGTTATGTGCAGTATAATCAGTGTAATTTTGTGATCTGTTTTTTAGAGTTGTACACTCTCTCTCTCTCTCTCTCTCTATCTCTCTCTCTCTCTCTCTCTCTCTCTCTCTCTCTCTGGTGGTGCTGGTTGGCGTTTCTAGGTACTTCAACAGCCTCAATACGACTCTGGAGCTGGATTTATGGTATCTGATCGTGTTGCTTGACATCTCTGACTGATGTCATCACCAGGAGACAACCTTAGAATTACATTTGAACTTTCTGCAAGTCCTGTTTGGCGTTGCCAGCTGATTGGATCACCTTGAGACGATCTTGCAACTGAATTGATGCTGTCTTGGATTATTGGTTGGCGTTCTTGGATACTTCAACTATTTTAATACGAATCTGGATATGGATTTATACTATTTGACAGGNTTGGATACTTCAACTATTTTAATACGAATCTGGATATGGATTTATACTATCTGACAAGGTAATTTTGGAAATATTAGAATAAACTTGAACTATATGTTGAATTTATATTGTATCTTTAATAAGTTTTAACTTGAAACGCTTTGTCCCCTATGATAAGTTCAGTAAACAAATGGCTAATGGCTCGCGGATACCTTTTCAGTGTTCATGATGATAATCTTCTGTTTGTAAATGTGAATTATGTGACTGAGACATGTGGTTTGACGGTATTCATACTTAAAAGCTGCCTTGTTTCAAATTTTTATGCAGAGATCAGTGGTCTGAATCTCTAAATAATTATTTATGAGTTTGATTTGTGACGTTGCGCTTTTTAAGACCAAATCCCTTAGTCTCGCAAACGTCTAGATCTCAATACTACTCTTATTTATCGACTCGCTAGGACTCTTACATCTAGAGGGGGACACACGATAGGTCTAAGGACAGGAATTAGCCTGGCGTGGCAGAGGGTGAAGTCAGTAAAAACACAATCAATTGTAATGCTGAAATAAATAATATTATATTGTACGATCTTCCGTCAAGACTTGCTCGACTACAATCTCGCTTCGACCGCTATCTTCCACTCAATACTCGCTACTCGTTAGATTATTAAATGATTAGTAGAATTAATATTCAATTACGAAGTCTTATTCAAATATGCTCGCGTCAACAATAATAATTTCTGTTTCAAGCAATAGGACTCGTTTATTCTAATAATGTGTATTTAACCACGGTCTACTTCCGCTCGAAAATCAGGGCGCAATTAATTATACTACTCTGTTCTCAAGTTAATCGCGAATATCCGTATCTGATGTGATTTTAGAAGCGTATCCACGTTTCACATCAAAACGGCGGCGGCGTCGGTCTTTCTGGCTGTACCGGTACAGCAGCGCCCGCGAGATCCAGCTGACTCGCCTCGGCGCGGCGCGACGGCGTCGTCTGCTGTGTAGCTAGTGCGGAGTCGACGTCTCTCCTGTCCGCTGACAGGAGAGGTTAAGAGCCCCGCGGCTCCCGTGTGTTGCTGATCCGGTGTCGAGCTTCCGCGTTGTTTGNAGCTTCCGCGTTATTTATTGTTATGCTCTGCTGCAGTGCGGTTCACTGCAGCCGAGCTGCTAATTGTTTATTTACGGCACCGAGAGTTGCACAGTATTCGCACTGTTGCCAACTCCTCGGGCCGAACTAGGACGCGATTTCTCATATACGACGTGTAGCTACTCTACACGTCGCAGATTTTGTAATATTTTTCTGTATGTCTAGGTGTATAAAAACTTCTACATTTGTTGGTATTGGAAATGGGAAACAATTACAACACAGAATATCTTCTCTTTATAAAATCAATGTTTATTCTGAGACGCATAGAAGGAGCAAGCACATCTGAACCCTATGACGTTCTGTCGGAGACTAACTGTAGCTAGCGCATATCGAGAGTGCAGAAGGGAAAGGGAAAATCCCTAAAACAATGGCCCTACTATATAACTCGCAGAAGGACTCCAGATGGCAAGGCCCACCGAGAAGTCCGCGGCCTGCTACAACGTGTCGCAGCACGTCGTGCCGTAGCGCCGCTACCCGAGCTTATATTCATAAAAACATAAACGCATAACTAGACCCTTCTTAGCTATAAATGCACTCAAGATTTAGTTTTGAAATACGGATATTTCCAACAGTTGGATTATGGTCTACTGCGTCTACCGGAGTCAACCTAAAGATACTGATGGTGTTGATAACTGAGCTATCTTTTCTTGTAGGTGAAAAAAAACAATTTACCATGGAAGGACTCTAGAGGATTTTCAAGAGGATTTCAAAGATAGTTAACAGAAGATTCAAGATTTTATCAAGATTTGATTTAGTAATAGGGTTTCATTTAGAAAATGTATTATAATAGCATAGTTTAGAGGGACGTGTCAGGCTTCTCAGAGCAGGCTGAGATATCGAATCTCACACATTTTTCGCACTAGGTCAGATGGGCCATGTTGCAGCGAAGTTATTATGGAATTTATGTATCAAAAAATCGGTTCTTGGAATGTTGTATATTATTTTTATGTAAAAGGTAAATCCGAAAAGTTTTATGGCAAATAATTGGTTTTTTAGCTGTAAAAAATCGATTTTGGGCTGTTAACTCGAGTTCTAAGCATTTTCATGAATTTATGTTAATGGGAAAAGATTGAATTTTTAAAAAATCTACAACTTTTCGATTTAACTTTTTTTTTGTAGAATGCTTAGAATTCGAGTTACAGCTGAAAAACCGTTTTTAGCGATTTTTGAAGGTGACCGCATTCTGCGTATATATATGCTCGCTCCGCTCGGGCGCTTACCCAGATAACATCACGTGGCGAGCATGGCGTGCCAGCACGCCGTGACCGCTCTGTGCCGACAGTGTGCTGTCATAGTATGTCGCCGCGGAGAGCAGCATTCCGTGACATTCCATGACATTCCATGACTGCCCTGTGCCGTCAGAGTGCCTTCCCGCGTGTAGAGCTTTAAGCTACGACAATATGACGGCACATGGACAGCACGCATGCTCCACAAACTGTGTTAGCACTGGGAAAGCACACGGATGGCACGCCGTGCTAACTCTCAATGCTAATTTTATACGAGCAAAAAATAGAAATATGCACAGATAATAAGAAAATTTGATATATTTATTTTTAATATCCACATTTTCAATGATATTTTTGGCATATATGGCATTATATATAAAGTATCAGCATTTTTGCGCCAATTGTACACGTTCAACCCGCCAATCCGCCATATTGCATCGTGCCATTTGCAGTCTAGCCTTCGCATCGAAAGCACGTGCTCCCGCTCGCATTCTCGCAAAAATATTGAATAATAGTCGTATAAGGAGTTGCAGCGAATAATTATTTATTAATATCAGTGCCTGTGTGACTCGTAGTGCAGCAGCTAGCAAGACTTTAGGACTTTGCATTTTGGATTTGCAGGTTTTGAGGAGTATATCGGAACTTGGGAAGTAGCATCTACAAAAAGCGTAAAAGTTTTCTTTAAATTATTTACTTTTCATCTATCCTTTCTTTCATTCGTTCATAGTTTTTTATAATATTTCAATGTATAACTAATTAAAACGCGTTGAACCCGTGTCGTAAAATATGTAAATTTGCAAAATAACCTTATTTTATCTAGATATTTTGTTCTTGATGCATTTTGCTTTGTTAGTTGGTTTAATAATTTATATACATGCTTCATTTTTATTCCCTTTTGTAAATTATTCTTAGATATTATTGCATACCTACACACACACATATATATATATATATATATGTGTGTGTGTGTGTGTGCGTGTGTTTATATACAGACTCTATCGCCAGTATAATTTCATGATTTATTTGTTGTATTGTATACATGATAAAACAATAATTATTTTTCCGTGAAATTTTTTTTAACTTTTTACATTAACCTTTCTTTAGCCACTTTATTCATTTTGTTTAGCCAGCTGTATTAATTATCATAAAAGCTATAAATTTTGATATTCTCTTTCATAAATAATTATTAACTAATAACATTCAGGTGGGTGTGTATATATAGAGACTCCGATATCGCCAGTATAATTTTAAATTAATTTTTTGTGCTTTTATAAATCGTTATTTTTTCCGTGAAATAAATTTTAAAAAATGTTAAACTAACCTTATTTTAGCCATTTGATTTTGTTTAGCAGCTGTATATTATCTAATTAACATAAAAGCTACATTTCTTATTAAATAATTATTAATTTTTTTACCAACCTTACTTTATACAATTATTTGCGCTTAAGGGGCGGTCAGGGGTAAAAACATCCCTAGTTTTAAGGAGGTTCTAACCCTACTACACTAGTCAAAATCGGTGCATTCTTTTACTTTTCGTTTATTTTTAAATATTCACTGTTAAAGAAGCTGTAACCGTAAACCTAGAACAAATAACGATTTTTCGAGTAAATTTAACAATCATATTTGTCCTGACTAAGAATAAAAATTTTCCCGTAGAAACTGATTTGACTAATTTTTTGAGGTTAAATGTCCGCTTTCGGCATTCTGTAATTTTTTTTTCATTAGTTAGAGGTATCCAATGATATTTTTTAAGGGCTCTAATTATTTATCAGATATTTTTCTTATAGTACAATTTTTTTCAACAAAAACTTGACTTAAATCTTTAGCAATACATAAATGAATACGACGAAATAGCGATTTTCCATAAGAGCCCGTGTTAGACAGCAAAAAATAAAAACATTGATTTCTCGACTAGTAGGTACCCTAGCTTTCTGAAAATTTATGTAGAAAATTTTGAGGCATATGCGAACCTGTATACGAAATTTCAGAATTCTCTTGGCGTTATTTCTATTTAGTATAGAACCTCCTTAAGTTTAATGAATCATTCAACCGAAAGAAAATTTAAATCGGACATTTAGGTTTTTCCTTTTCTAGATTAACAAACGTGTATTAAAAAATTACCTAAAAATTGCTTTTTTTGCTTTTGATTGATTTAGTTTTGGCATATGTATTAATTATAGCCTTTTTTTATTTCCTTTGATTGAAAAATTATTGTAATTTTAATTAACGTAATTGTAGCTACAGTTTTGGCCCTTTGTTTAATTTTTTTACAGTTGTGATAAAAATAATCTTGTTTTTAGTTTTTTTATTTATTTTGATTTGATTCGATTAAGAATTAATAGTTAAGTTGATTCGATTGACTATTTAATTGAAATCAAACTCTTTGAACCATGCATAAACTCAAATCTATGCGTACTCGTAAACCCCTTGAATTCTGTGGTTATGATCACAGAGTCCGTATGAGTCGTTTACTTAACAGAGCACGACAAGTGTCCTCTGAAAGCATTATTAACAATGAATCTGAAGCTTCTGGTAGTGATTCCATTAGTCATAATCTCAGTGACTCAGCGCATAGTGAAGATTATGTTTTTAATGAAAACGCTGAAATCGATGATGTGGCTTTCAATAGTGATGATAGTCAAGGTAGTCATAGGTTTCAGGATATGTCAGACCATACAACGACGACTGCATCGTCAGATTCGTTAAATTCTACTGTAGTTTCTAATCTAGGCGATGCTTTTGATATCGAAGCGTTTGAAGATCATCTGGCCACCGCTTTCACAGAAGCCAATATGAATCATCAGCAAATTAAGATTGTTTTGAAAGCTCTGAAAACCCATGATTGTTTTTCTACTTTGCATCAGGATCCCAGAACAATATTGAAGACTCCTAATTTCTCTACTCGTACTTTGAAAATCGCTGGAGGGGAGTATCTTCATTTAGGTGTTGAACAGGGTCTTTGTCGCATTCTTCTGTCCACTCCCGCGGAAATGATTCCTGATATTCTGCAAGTGGATATGAGCACTGATGAGGCATCCCTCGATAAAGCTAGTAAAATTATTATGTGGCCCATTCAAATTAGAATTGTGAATATTCCAAAAAGTATTCCAGAGATTGTTGGTATTTTTAAAGGTGACAAAAAACCAACAGATGCTACATTGTTTTTTCAACTCGTTGTCGATGAGTTTAATAGAATTTCTGCAACTGGTCTAGATTTTCAGGGTGAAAATAAATTTTTGAAATTCCGATGTTTTATTGCTGATGCACCTGCTCGATCTTTTTCATTAGGTCACTGTGGACATAATTCTAGAGCTCCGTGTTCTAGATGCTGGGTTAGAGGGGAGTTTATTCGTCCAGGAGTAATGGTCTATCGTGGTATTGATCATGCTCGTCGTACGCAGGATGAGTATTCATTGCAAGTGGATACAGATCATCATAAAACAGAATGCCCTATAGGAAAACTTGATTTTAATGTAGTTTCAAATACTGTATTTGACTACATGCATTTAGTGTGTTTAGGTCTTATGGAGAAAATTTTTCAGGGATTAATAGATGGTAGGTTTATACAATCAGTTAGGTTATCAGCTCCAAATAGAAGAATATTAAGCGATCGTATGCAACAAATCAAGTCTTACTGTCCCGCAGAGTTTGCCCGTAGGCCTGTTGATGCAGAAAAGCATGGTAAATTTAAAGCTACTGAACAGAGGCAAATACTTTTTTATACTGGCCCTGCCATGTTTTATGGTTTGATGAATTCAGCTGTATTTATGCACTTTCTTCTACTTCATGCAGCTATGAGGATATTTGCAAATCCTTTAGCTTCCAATGAATTAATCGACTTAGCAGAGCAGTTCATAAAAATATTTGTTGATAGAGCATCAGATGTTTATGGCATTGAATTTCTTTCATACAACACCCATGCTTTGTTACATCTTGCTGAGGATGTGAGATCATTTGGAACTTTAGATTCTTTTTCTGCATTTCCATATGAAAATAATATGACGTATTTCAGAAAATTGTGCAGAAAACCCGCTCAACATTTGGAACAAATTTCTAAAAGACGTGCTGAGAATTGTTCTGTTAACGTTAGGAAGCATGTTGAGAGCAACTGTTTTAAATTTATCAGTTCACATTCAGATGGCCCAGAACCTGAAATTGATTATACCTATAGGCAATATAAAAAAGTAGTTTATGGAGGATCTCAGGTATTGTCAGTCTTTCAGTCTGATAATACATTCATTCTTCGAAATAAATCAATTTGCGTTGTTCAAAATGTTATTGTAATTAACGACAAAGATTTGTATCTTCTGGTCAAAAGTTTTAGGCAAGTTCAAAACTTGTATGATTTTCCTTGTCCTTCTTCATCTCTTGATGTTTTTCTTTGCTCTGAGCTATCTCCACAAATTTCTCTTATTAGATTTGAAGAAATAGAAAGCAAATGTTTTAGGATGCCCTACTGGCCAGAACTATCAACAAAAGATTGTGTTCCAGAATTATTCATTGTTACTAAAATTTTATCGTCGCATCGTGATTAGTACGTTCATTTATTTCATTTAATCTCGTCTTTAGTATATTAGATTTTGTATTCACATTCTTCACATGTATAAAATAATAATTATCATTGAGTAAAAACGGTGTGGCTGATGGGCGACCTGAGATTTTATCTAAAAATGTAAATTGGATTCATTAAAATGAGATATATATCGAACACCTAACCTGAGATTGTGAGCTATTTTCATATTTTATGCCTGAAACCTTCAATAAAGGACCCAGATCAATTTCGATAAACACTAGACTTTGGAGGAATCCACTCAAACCTGAAAGTTGTACAACGAGAGCAACTTCCGGCAGCCATGCAACTGTATCACATATATGTTTGTATGTAGCACAATTCTGTACTTAAGTTATGTTCTCCTGCCCTGCTGCTAACAGTTAGAGATGACAATAGATTAAAATATGAAAATTGAGCACAAATGCCGATTAAAAGAGATTAATTAAATCTATTTTATTCGGCAATTGTGCTCCATTTTGATATTATAATCTTTTCTAATCTCCAAATGATACGCGCGCGCGAGTTTGCGTGTTTGTGTATTTGAGCGTGTGTGTGTGTGTGTGTGATAGTGTTTGTGTGTGCGCNAGTTTTAGGCAAGTTCAAAACTTGTATGATTTTCCTTGTCCTTCTTCATCTCTTGATGTTTTTCTTTGCTCTGAGCTATCTCCACAAATTTCTCTTATTAGATTTGAAGAAATAGAAAGCAAATGTTTTAGGATGCCCTACTGGCCAGAACTATCAACAAAAGATTGTGTTCCAGAATTATTCATTGTTACTAAAATTTTATCGTCGCATCGTGATTAGTACGTTCATTTATTTCATTTAATCTCGTCTTTAGTATATTAGATTTTGTATTCACATTCTTCACATGTATAAAATAATAATTATCATTGAGTAAAAACGGTGTGGCTGATGGGCGACCTGAGATTTTATCTAAAAATGTAAATTGGATTCATTAAAATGAGATATATATCGAACACCTAACCTGAGATTGTGAGCTATTTTCATATTTTATGCCTGAAACCTTCAATAAAGGACCCAGATCAATTTCGATAAACACTAGACTTTGGAGGAATCCACTCAAACCTGAAAGTTGTACAACGAGAGCAACTTCCGGCAGCCATGCAACTGTATCACATATATGTTTGTATGTAGCACAATTCTGTACTTAAGTTATGTTCTCCTGCCCTGCTGCTAACAGTTAGAGATGACAATAGATTAAAATATGAAAATTGAGCACAAATGCCGATTAAAAGAGATTAATTAAATCTATTTTATTCGGCAATTGTGCTCCATTTTGATATTATAATCTTTTCTAATCTCCAAATGATACGCGCGCGCGAGTTTGCGTGTTTGTGTATTTGAGCGTGTGTGTGTGTGTGTGTGATAGTGTTTGTGTGTGCGCGCGCGCGCGCGCGCGCATGTGTATGTGTGATAGTGTTTGTGTGCGCGCGCGTGTGTGTGTGTGAGTGTTTATCGTGTGTATCTGTGTGTTCATGTGCGCGTGTGTGTGAGTGTTTATCGTGTGTGGCGCGTGTATGTATTTGAACGTTCGTATCTGATTGTGCGTGTGTGTATTAAAGTATGTGTATCTGTGTATCTAATTGTGCGTGTGTGTGCGAAAGTATGTGTATCTGTGTATCTAATTGTGCGTGTGTGTGCGAAAGTATGTGTATCTGTGTATCTAATTGTGCGTGTGTGTGTATTTAAGTATGTGTATCTGTGTATCTGATTGTGTGTGTGTGTGTGTGTGTGTGTGTGTGTGTGTGTGTGTTTGTGCATGTGTATCTGATTGTGCGTGCGTGTGTGTATGTATGTGTTTGTGTGTATCTATTGTGTGTATCTGTAACTGTGTGTGTCTTTTCAATCCTCCATTTTTCACTGTTCATTCTCTCTCTCCCACCTATCTCCCACCCATCTCCCCTCTCTTCCCTCTTCCATTCCTCCCTTAAGTACGTTTTCTTCCATTATTCCGGATCACAAAGTATCCTTTCGGTCTTGGGTGAAATCGAATATTAATGCGACTAGAGAAAAATAGTACACTCGGGAATATACGGTTTGCTCATTCAGTATACATGTCCGAAAAAATATTGTACTTTCACTATTTTTTGTGCAATGAACTATTTCTTAGCACACATACGAACATACAATTTAACTTTCGCAGATGTCTCGTACACAAAAAAATTCGGGGGCGACGGCTCCTGAGACAGCTGCGTACAACCTCATGGCTGATTTGGAGAGGACCAAGGCTGAAAACGCTAAATTATTCCAAATGCTACAACAGAAGACAGCACTACAACAAAAGACAGCACTACAACAAAAGACGTATACAAACAACACTATCCCGAACGTAAACAAACAGACAAACAAGACAATCAACACAGTTCAAAAGGTACAAACTAAAAATAACGCAACCAACGGTAAGACAAAGAATAAACAGAACACGACACAGACTGCAACTTCAACTGAAAGTGTTGACGCCATACGGACAATCAATAATGAGACAATAACATCTTACAGTAGTAGACCCGACGGGACGATGACAGATAAGCAGACAAGTAGCCCAGCCAATAGTCGTAAAGGTAGTTTCAAAACCGCTACTAATATTTAAAAATTCAAATTTCTCGCTTCATGTTCTTATAACAAATAATAAAAACAAAATTACGATAAACCACACCGTTGTTGCCCTCCGTAATGTAATTATCCATTGCTTTACAAAATTTGAAGTTTATATACAAATATTCTGCTAAATGGCATTTAAATAATATCTTAAAATCACGTAATTCAAATGTCATTCAACAAGATATGTATATATAAACTTCAAACTTTATAAATTACAGACAATTGTGGAGCGAAATTCGAATTTTTAATTGACTATCAGACCCCTTAATTATCATAAGTTGAAAATGCTTCAATTCAATTATTAATGTTTAACAGCCTCAACGTCCAACCTTACTACGGAAGAGTTCCAGAGAAAAGTTCTCCAGTCATTGAGGTAAGCAATGAAAAGTCTCGATTTGCTTCATCGATACTAATTCATCATTTTCCTTAAATTGTAGTGATTTCGGAGAAAGGTTATCTGCCTGCGAGAGTATGACTAAGTAAGTAATNAGAGGGAGAGGAGAGAGAGAGGGAGAAAGAGAGAGAGAGAGAGAGAGAGAGAGAGAGAGAGAGAGAGAGAGAGAGAGAGAGAGAGGAAGAGGGAAAGGGAAAGATTTAGATTTAGATTTATATATGTTTATTACTGTACATTGTGTTGTACAAAAGAAAATTACAGAAAATAATTGCGTAGTAAGAGGTGAGAGATTTAAGATATGAAGAGTAATGGTGGTGAGATGAGAAAGCGAGAGATTGTGAATGAGGTGTATGTGTACTAATTGCTATTGTTTGCGGAGGTATGTTACAAATTAATGTTGCTATTATTGTCTTCCAGAGAGAAAAAGTGTTGCCTAGCCTGTGTTTTGAAGTAAGAAATTGAACTATTGTTGCGTAGGTGAAATGGTAGGGAATTCCAGAGATATGAGGCGCTGATGTGGAATGATTTCCTCAGTGTCTCCGTTGCGAAGGGGGATTCTAGTGGAGATCAATCACCCTCACTGGGCGGAGCGACGTGGAAGTTAAAATAGGCATGATGTAGGATGTGAGAAAGAGGGAAGAGAAACAGCGTGAGAGAGAGAGAGAGTGAGTGAGGTGAGAAAGGAGGAGGAAGAGGATAGATAGGGGAGGAGGAAAGGGTATAGTGTTGGCAGAGTGGAGGGGATAGGAGAAAGGACAGAAAATGGGGAAGACAAGATTGGTAGAGTGGGAACGAAAATAGAAAGAGTAAAGAGGGGCAGGCAGGGAACATTTTTTTGAGCCGCGGGTGCGAATCAGATTTTCTAGCTGGGTACGGCGCGAAATGCCTGATTTGCACACTAGTGCGCGACTCGATTTTCCGCACGGCTTAATCTGCTAAAACGTAGATTGCACTTCGTGTCAAAAATATAATAACATATTCGTGCGCAGTGATCATCACACAGCGCTCTGACGAAATCACCTATTTGAGCACTCTGTATTGTAATATCTATTCCCATTTATCAGTTTGAATTCAGACTGTATATCAGGCGTGAGAGAGGGGAAAAAAGAGAGAGAGAAGAGGAGAAAAATGAAGGAAGAGGTCGATCTAAGAAGTAGAAAAAAGACATATAGAGATAAAGAAACGGAGAGGAAAAATCATGCGAAGATTTGTTATAATGAAATAGTCTAATTTATAAGGAAAACACACAATTAGAAAGAGTCTTACAGGCGAAAAAAAGAGGAAAAAGTAGGTAAAATGAGTCGTCACAAGCTGGGTCCTTAAAGTGTCGAGAGATCTGATTCCTTGAAGATATGGATGACGACCTACAATCAACGTAAATAATAAACAGGTAATGCATAGTACTCTGGGTGTGGTGTGGGTTGTTGTTGTGGGTGAATATGTGTTGTGCGTCGAGTGTTTATCGTGTATCTTATGTGTTCGTGTGCGTGTGTGTGCGCGTGTATGTAATTGATTGTGTAAGAATGTGAAGATCTGTGTGTTGATCATGTGATAAACGTGTATCGATGATAAGAACGACGAAGCCGAGCGCGGTTGTGTGGTGTTGTTGAGCATGTGTATCCTGGTAACGATTGCGTCGGTTTGGTGGGGGGGTTTTTTTGGGGATAACATAGTATCAATGTTACTATGATAGTCGCAAGCGACGTGTGTGAATGATGGAGTATATTGAGCAATAAGGTCATATAATAATGATGTATGGTTATGATGTTGACAGTGTAATATGAGATGTACAGTAGAAATGCTAGTGTGGTGCACGTCGACCGCTTTAAGATAAGATAGTAGATATGTGTGCTCTGTGGGTGTCGATGGTGCTTCCGAGGCCGTTGAATGTGTGTCGTGGGGCGTGTGAGTGTGTTGTGTTGGTCGTCTGTGTGTGTGGTGGTGTGTGCGTGTGCTGTGTTGTGTGAGAAATTACTAATAATACACTACTTGCAGGTCGATTATCTAGTCTACTTGGTAACCCACCAAACGTCGAGGATCTATTAATTAACCCTCAAACACAGCTTTCGCCAGTGACCGAGAATGTGCTGAAAAAAGTTCTGTGTTGGCAGCGAAGTAAAAATACAAATCTTCTGAGCTCACGTTCATGACGTGTGAAGTAATATTTCATGCGTCTCCTCTCTCTCCCCCTCTACTTTCATGCTTCTCTTTCTTATCCTTTTCATTTTTGCTCCTTCTTTCTTCTTCGCGTTCCACCTCCTCTCTTCTTTCCATAAAAAAGCTCTCTCCTGCCTCGCACTTCAAACATTTTTAACAATATTATGTTGAGTGATGATAAGATTACCTTTTCCTGCAGAGCGGTTACTCACAAAAAAGAAAAACCGACCACGGAGTTTCGAACCGTACTAAACGTCTGAGGCTCGAAAGAGAGCTGCGACGCACATTGAGCACAAAGTCCTGCAACATCAGCCACCTCGACATAAGTCTCGATCGCTGAGTAGGAGCGAGATCGTTTGAAGAATAGGTAGCTTCGAGAGGAGGGGATGACCACCTAAAAATGCAAGTACCCGAAGTCTAGATCGGGTTCTCGATCGCCAGGCAAGCGCTGAGGATCGCTTGGACAAGCACTTCGAGAGAGCCTGATAAGCTTCAAAAAAGAAACTAGGGGAGGGAAGCAATGGGAGATTACTTTGAGCACTACCGAAGAGAAGAATAATGGTCCGGAGCAGAAAAATTTGCTGAGAATCACAACAGTACCATAAACTGAAGACATACTAATATTTTGAACATTATTTAAGGGGTCCAAAGTCAATCCAAATAGATTACGCGCCAAAATAGCAGACGACAAAAGTAACTAATTTCGTTTATACACAACAATAATAATAAAATTATGAAAAACTAGGACAATCACACTGCCCATCACGTTATGTAATAATCTACCATTTACAAAGTATCACACTTATAAAAAATATCATCGCCAGAATGGAATTCGATTATATGATTGAGACATATTCGAATGCCATTCGGCGAGATATTTATTTATAAGTGTCAAACTTTGTAAAATGGTAGATAATTACATAACGGAGCGCAGTGATGTCCTAGTTTTTCATAATTTCGCTTTTATTGTTTGTTATAAGCAAATTAGTTACTTTTGTCGTCTGCTATTTTGTGGCGCGAAATCTAGATTTGAATTGACTTTCGGACCCCCCTTAACACTGTAAAATAATAATATTGTCTGACCTCCCTCACTATTTCGCTTTCGTCCCCTCCCCTTCCTTCTTCACTCATTTATTATTTCCTTTCTTTCCGCATTTCTTTCCTGGTTTCCGTCCCTCTCTCCATCCCTTTCCTCCTCCGTCCTTTCATCCCTTCCTCACTACCTCCAAGCTCCAACCCTTCTCTTCCTTCTTCCCTACCTGCTTCGTTTTTTGCCTTCCGCCTTCTCTTTATTTTTTTTTAATAAAAAAATTGTTTTGCAGACCAAATAATAACGTGATAACCACCATCGCCGGAATTCATAATGCCCAGAATGACGAGTACCTTCTAGAAAATTTTGGCAATGGTGGAGGGGATGACATCGGGAATGATGCTGAGGAGAAGGATGGTGTGCAAGATACAGAAAAGGAAACGGAAGATGATACCGTAGAAGAAGATGAAGCGAGTGATGATAAATATGATCGAGAAAATGGAGATGAAAGCGACGACGCGGAGGAAGAAATGGAAATTGAGTGCCTTGTGGACGACCCCGATGTTCGATCCTACATACTTTCGCAGTCTGCGATGAATAGATTATTTTCTAAATCAAATCACAGCTTAATATATAAAAAATAAAGTTTATCCATTAAAATATACTATATTCTTATTATTTACAAAATATGTTTTTAATATAATAAATAAAAATATTTACTGAATTTCTGCCTGTGGAGAGCACGGTGTGCTAGCATACTGTGACCGTAATGTGACGGCACAGTGACGGCACGCGTGGAAAGCACGCGTGCGGTCCATGTGCCGTCGCAGTGCTGTCACACTGGTTAAATCTCAAATATTCCGAGTGGCACATTCATTCAGCACTGTGACGGCACATGGACGGCACACGTGCTTTTCACACGTGCTGTCACTGTGCCGTCCTGGCAGCGGGGCAGGAATTAGTCACAGTGCAGCCACGCATGTCCCACACATGTCATCATTGTGCCGACGATGTGCCGGCATGATGTTATAAAATGCCTCATAGGACACTTGTATCGTAATGTACTATTTCACTAGGACAAAAGTACAGAAAAAGAGTAACAATTTAAAAAAAAATTTATTAAAAATGGATGCTTGGATAAAAAGTTGTCTAAGCCTAAACTCAGCGAAATACCCTAAAAATCTCTATTTTTTACGAAAACCACCGATTTTTCCCTTTTTTGAAATCCTTATAACTTTTGAGTCAAGCAGTCATTTTTAACCATCCAGGGCTTAAATTAAAGCTGTTTTCTTCTACCTACATTGAAATTTTAAATTTAATTTCTGTCGATTGGTTAGCTATATATATGCTTATTAATAACGGCTGTTTTGAAAAGAGCTTCAATTTAAGCCCTGGATGGTTCAAAATTACCGCTTGGATTAAAAGTTATAAGGATTTTTAAAAAGGGAAACAATCGCTGGTTTTCGTAAAAGATCGATATTATTACAATTTTTCGCTATTTTTGGGCGCAGACAACTTTTTATCAAAGCATCCATTTTTAATAAATGTTTTTTTAAATTCATCCTTTTTTCCTGTACTTTGATTTTAGTGATATGTATTTTTCGTTTGCGGCTCCAAAAATTAAGTGCACGACTTTTGGCCACTTTTTGCTTATTTTTTAATTTTTCCCATGTTAAATTCCCATAAGAGAACTTGAATTGATCCGCAAAAAAATAAGTATGTCCAAATCGCAGGAACGCAAGGTTTTTCGTGTTTGGGATGGCCTAAGGAACCTAATAAAATTGGTCTGGTATGCGTGCCCTCAAATTTCAATTTAACTCATTGAGACCCAGAGAAGTTTCCTGTTTTCCGTGGATTTGCACATAAATTATTTGTAATTTTTGTGATTTTTGTAAGAAAATAGATCATTTCGTCGCCTCTAACGAAGACTAGCACTTTTGATTTCGCGCCGCGAAGACTAACACTTTAGGCGCGCTCCCGACGAAAAGTAACACATTTCAGAAGTTACCGCGAAGAGTAGTACATTTCACGAGTTTGCCGCGAAGAGCAGACTATAACACATTTCACACTGCCGGTTCGACGTATATAGCAGATTTCTCATGTTTTTAATGGTTGATCACCGAGTTTTATAGTTTTAAATAATAATACATAAAAAGAAGTGTGAACTGTGAAAATTTTAGATTTTTTCACCAATTCGATGTCGAAAAAAACTCGTTTTTTTTGTTTTTAGCGTGTTGTTCTGTCAATCAAGTTGAAATTTTCACAGTGCACAGATATTATCGTGTATTATTTTTTAAAACTTAAAAACTCGTTGTCTGAATATAATAAGAACGAGAAATCTACTATAACGTGGCGCCGCGGGAGTGCTAAAGGTGCTACTCTTCGCGGCAAAACCCAAAAGTGTTAGTCTTCGTCTGTAATTTCAAATGTGCTACTCTTCATTAGGAGCGACGATTTGGAGGCAGACTGTAGAATGAAAAGACATCGACATATATCAAATCAATTTTGGTAAAATAATTCGCAATCTAATAATAATAACAATGAAGTAAGTATGGAGACTTTGAACTCGAATGCAGTTCCGTTGGTATAGGTAAAACCTTAGAGCATGTAATACTGGAGGCAGCGTTCCCGTGGCCGAAAGTGTAGCGGCGGTTGTAGAGAGAGAGAGGTATAGGAGGGTACATGCTATCTCTCTCTAGCAGTACGCGATTGGTTAGTGACTACCACGTGACTCCTAACCTAAGCCACGCCCCTAAGTTAATGAAATTCAAATTGCAACGAGACATTTTTTATGTTTTTGACAATATGACATAACAATTTAGTTACAAGAAAATAAAAATAGTGTATCCAATAATCCTTAAGCTCTCATGAATTTTAATTATACGCAAACCTTCAAGCCTAAACACTTGAGGGGGGCAAAATACATATGCAACTTCCGATACATTGTCCATGATATGCATCGATGGGTTAATGGATACCGTAATGCGCTTCCACGCAATCGGCTGGGGTTCGAATCCCAGCTATAGATATATATTTTTTTTAAATTTTTATCATAAAAGTGTTTTTTATGAAAAAAATAATTATCATGAATATAAGAAGTTGAAAAAATAGTGCAATGTATATCTTTTTATTATTAAAACTCTTATTTGTCAACAGAATGAACACAATGAAGTACACAACGTACTTTTTTAAGATTTTGGTTGAATAAAAGTAAACATTGCTTAGAGCTTCATTTTTACGGGCAATAATATACGTTTCTACATAACTTTGAAACGGCACCGCAGTTAACTAGTTACAAAAGTATGAACTTAAATCTATTAATAAATTATATAAATATACGTAGTCATATAATGTCACGTAAAACATTCATATACATACATACTGTAATAAATACTTAATCGTACTAGAACGCAATAACAATATCGTTAAACAAACGATAGCTAAAACACCTATTCATTTCTAAACAAGATTAATTTTGTAAAAACTCTCCTAACTTTTTTCGTCGACTGTCTTTTTTGCTTTTCATAGTGATTGATCCTTATTCTCAAAAACATTTTTGTTATTTCATGTAGTAACTGCGCTCTGTGTTTTTCAGGCGCATCAGAATGATTAATGCGAAAAACGTTATTTGGTATGGAACTCAAACATTTCTTGTACGTTTCATGAAATATGCCTATTTTAGATTTATAATATAATCTAAAATTTCTTTCTAAAATTTTGCAAATCAAAACAATATCATCAGAAGGTTTGACCAAACCACCTCGATTTTTTTTGTTGAGAATTGCGGAATTACTTATTTCGTTAGTCAAAAGCAGGGGACAGCTATAACATTTACTGCGCTTTAACAACGATCTCGTAATGAATCCAGCTAAATATTCAACAACAGAGTCAATATATTTTTTATCGGTGCCTGCCCCATAAAAATCGTTTTCGTCTAATATGTTCTGTTCAGATAGATCATTATTTTTACCTAAAACTATTAAAGCATTATCGATAAGACTAGTATCTTTCATTTTTTTATTTACGGAACTTTCTGAAGGGATCTTTAGGATTTCAGTGTCATTAAAATCCTCACAATTTCCACTTTCTGAACCTTTGATGTCAGCATGAATTAAAAGTTTTTTTAATATGTTAATAAATTGGTAGCAAGTGGGATTGTTGCTGTACCCCCCTCTACTTCTGACAGCGCTAAAAAAGGTTTCTAAATGATCCTGACTCAATTTATATGTTAGCAAATACCCATTATTATATTTGTAAAAATCATTATAAATATTAAGAACATTCTGTAAAGATGTAATAAAACCAACAAATCCAGTTTTTTTTCGTGTCTGAATGATTGGGATTCCATCAACTGTTTTCAAACTCTTCATGTAAAAAATTATATCTTTAACTCTGTTAGAAATTGCATCTACGTTACTAGCTGATATACCCACTTTTAATGGGTTTTTATTCCACAATTCCCTACAATTCAAAATATCAAAGGCTTCATTAATAATCGAGCAAAATTTTGCTGTACCTTCAACATGTTTGAAATTTTCATTCTGAAAATCGTCTCTCATACACCTCAACGCAACACTAACACTTTCGCTTAAAGATTGGGCAGCTAATTTGACGTTCATTTTATTTTGTTGCCAATCAATATGTGGTCTTCGTATTTTGGTTCCAGCATGCAACCCGTTGATTTCTTGAAAATCCACCAAAGCTTCCAGATAAGACCAAGAAATTCTATTTCCATCCAAGTCCAATAGATCTTCTACGGCAAGTGAATTCCGAACTAATTTTAATACGTGACATCCATCGCAAATAATATACACTTTTTCTTTTGTAATTGGATGGAAAAAAAACTGCTCTAACGAAGTTTCAACGCACATTTTCGCCCCTAATATTGTACACATTGTTAAATTGGATTGTAAGCCATCGAACGTTATGGAGGTCAAAGTGATTCCAGTTTTGTGCAAAGCTTTCATGTTAGAAAGGACAATGTTTGCTTTCTCTTCTCCAGTTAAGGCATTTATAAAATAGTGTGAGACTGGAATTTTCCATTTGCTATTTTCACACACTACCATGACTACAAGGGCATTTTCAGCTGCAGGTACTTCGTCTCCGTCTGCATCTTTTCCTAAATCTACGTAGCCGTATTCTTTGCCATTAACGTGTTCAATAGCTTTTTTTACTTTCATTTCGTCCATGACTAAATTGCATAATACTGGTTTGTTTCCATTTTTTTGTTTCTCCTCCTTAACTTTCTTTGTAATAGCATTTAATGATTCTTCGTTGATTCCAGATGTACATTCCACATTTCTATACCATTTTGCTATCGTTATTGGATGAGGCAAACATTTCATGAAGCTGTTGCGGACATAATTATATGCCTTGGGAGAATAGAAGTGCAGGGTGGAAGCAAATTTTCTTAAAGAAAGAGGAAAAGGAGTGTGTGCTCTCGGTTTTTTTCTAATGATTCGCTTAAAAATTTCAGAAGCATGAGCTGGAACCGATTCCTATAATTAGAAAATATTATTAAGTTATGCCAACATTACATTCTCAATCGTAGTTATATATAAATTTATTGAAAATAGGAAAGAGTTGTGAATATTTACCAAATCATAATTCGGTTTGGCAATATTATTCATCGTAGATTATTTTATTCATGTGGTTTTTCGTATGATACGGCAGAGTATACGTAAATTGCTTGTTACGTACACTGAATAGAAAATTTGTATTATTATTGTAAGGTAACAGTATTAGAGGAGATCAATAAATAAAAAAGGTGTATATTGTTTAACTGTTGTCCTGTCGGTCTTCGATATTTATTATCTACTTGACGTTAAGTATACATTATTATCATAAACCCAATAATCAATTAAGTCTACACGCATGTATGCATAATAAAGTAAATTTATAGTTCATGTTTACGAAGCAGTATAAAAAATGTATACAAAATAATATAGTATAAAATTAGAAAAATCCTATAAAAAAATCAAACGATGACATTTCATTATTACGAAGTCACTTGCAATAAATAGGCATTAATCACTCAAAATTAAAAGACAGATCCACACACACTTGATTTTCAATGTAGGATAAAAATATTTATTTGGTTTGATAAAGGGGACGTGTATTATACAATAATACAGTAACGTACAATATGATTTATCATCTTTGATACCAAATAAGTACTTTATACTACTGCAATGTTTACCAACAATGTTCAATTCATCGTTGTCACTAGTCGACGTAATAAAGGTAAATATCTTGTATACATATTTTTCGTCTCGTATGCTCACTTAATACGTTTCCTTACAACCTTCCTTACTACCTTATTTTTCATACAAGCATACTATTACAATAAAAATATACACATTTCATACAATGATCATACAACTCCAAACTGTTATAAAAATCTCATACTTGATTATCGGTCATTTCGTTACATTACCGTAACAATATTAATTCATATAATACAATCATACAAACAAATCTTTTACTTATTTCCTATTCCACTCATTATGTTCAAATTAAAATAAAATTGTTTTTCTAACATTTTCTATATAAACATAAAGATGTAAAAATTTCAAAATAGATACATTGTCAATAATTTTTCCTGTACGTTCTTGATCGAAATTGTAAAAGATTTCGATGAATATAATATAATGATTTCTATCTATTTGCATTTATTAACATTAATACTTACTTCAAGAAGTTTAGATACCTTGTCCGTCAAAAACTTCTGATCTTTCATATGAGAACTTAAAGATTTTACATCAGTAACTCTCTTCTTGTAACGATAAACTTTCATACGTCTTGCCTGTAACTTTCGCTTCAAAGCAATCACTTCATTTTTTCCATTAAGGAGGATTCTTCTTATTATTGGTAGATTCTCCATTGTAAATGGTATTGAATCTACATCAATATTTGATAATGACTTTTTGTGTATACTGGTGGATGTTATTGTGGTAACCTTAGAGGTGGTCACTTCACTGATACTGAAAGAATACACATACATTATGTAAAAAACGAACAAAAGCAAAATGTTTTATTGCTTCGCAGTATATGTATATTTATGTATACCTGCTATCCTTACTCTTCTGTACATTGGGATCAATGAAACAACTTGACTCTATATCTGGCAAAGGTGTTTCTTCGCTACTGGACAATTGCAAACTTATTTGGCTGCTACAAAGGTTGCTACTACTAGAACAATGCATAAGTATCATTTAGATGTTGGAAATCAAATAAATATATATGATTTAGATGTTGCAAATCAAATAAATATATGATTTTCTGTTTCCTACAAATTAATACCTGTTATCAGTATTCTCTTGTACGTTGTTGGCCACTGACATGCTTGTGCTTTCTGGAGTCTCGCTTTCTGCTAATAAGACTTCATGTGAAGAAATCCTAAAAAAATGTAACTTATCTATTACCATCACATAGCCACAAGTGGAATGAGATATTTCTTTATATACATACAAGTTTGATATTGTAATACTCGAAATAGTATCAGTATCCCGATTGTCAGAGTCACATTCCAACACATCAACTTCCTCGTTGTGCGTTGAAACATCAATCACATTGCTTCCTACTGCAGTATTAATTGAGCCATTAGATAAACTATGTGACACAAAATCATTGCAGTTTTCATTGTCTATAACGTTCTCCTTATCTTGTGTATCTTTCCTGTAACAATCAATACTTATTTTTATAGATCTCTATAAAAATTACAGGTTACATGTATTAAATACAGTTTTACTTACTGCTTCAAGCTTTTGAAATCTACAAAAATTGTTGGACAAGACCCCTTCTTTAACTTGCGATTCATTTTTGTAGAAAAACTAGGTTCAAAACAATGCTTTTCAAAGTGTCGACTGCACACATAAGAATACTTCTTGAACTCGACATTGTAATGTTGTTTAATATTCTCTGACCACTTTTTCCGTAAATTTTCATCAGCAGGAATTCTATAAAAAAGTATATTATTATTACAAAGTACAATAGAAATAAATAAGTATTGGAGTACGTTATAAATGTTTAAAGTTTCTTATACTTACATATAAAAACTCAAATCAAGACCCTCCGGATCATCTCGTTGCACTTTACAGTTAGGTAAGCAACATTTTTTTGGCATTTTGCATTGAAGAAATTAAAAAAAAAAGGGAACTGATATCTTAAAGAAAATGTTTTGCTACTTAGTTAGGTTAGATATTCTGCTGTAAGCAGCCGCTTCTGGCGTTGACAGGGGGGAGAGGACGGCAGCCAATCGCGTGCTGCTAGAGAGAGATAGCATGTACCCTCCTATACCTCTCTCTCTCTGCAACCTCCGCTACACTTTCGACCACGGGAGCGCTGCCTCCAGTAGTATATGCTCTAAGGGTAAAACTTTCAAGTCTTACTGTTTAAGGGGGTCTCAAATCCATTTCTGCGATTTTACCGACCTTGCGGCCGGTAGTGCAGGTAGTGCATATAATAACCTCTGGCGCCATCTGGCGTCACCACTACAAAAATTTGCAATACACGCATTTTTTACAATAAAATAACTGTGCATTTCGCATATACACGCGTGTTTCGAATACACGCTTTTTATATTATAAAAATTAATAAATAATTACGTGTATTTCGCATATACACACGTGTTTCGAATACACGCTTT
>CM053172.1:10478673-10517920 GCA_012977825.3 Pteromalus puparum | reverse complement strand
GTGTTACGCTTAAGTCACTAACTGTATAAATTTTTGAAAGACATAACAAGCTTTTTATACCAAGTTTCAACTTTATACAATGCATCATTTATAAATAACTCATTTTTTCAAATTTCTGGAAAAAAAAATAGCACATCTCAAAAGTAGTTTTTGTCATAAGAAAAGCGTGTATTCGAAACACGTGTGTATATGCGAAATACACGTAATTATTTATTAATTATAATATAAAAAAGCGTGTATTCGAAACACGCATGATAGTCGAAATGCACAGTTATTTTATTGTAAAAAATACGTGTAGTCGAAACACGTGTGATGTATATACGAATATACAGATCATTATGTATAGCGGCATTTTTCGTTATATCAAATCTGCGTGTACGGCAACACGCAGTGTGAGTTTCGATATTGCAAATTTTGTAGTTGTTGACGCCAGATGGCGCCAGAGTTATTATAAGCACTACCTGCACTACCGGCCGCAAGTCGGTAAAATCGCGAGAATGGGTTGAGACCCTTTTTTTTTTTTTTTTTTTTTTTTTTTTTTTTTTTTATTTATTTTTTTTTTTGTTTATCCGGAGAGTTGGAGAAATGCTTAATGCACCATGGCAGGAGCCGTGCGGGACTCCCCGTGTGTGGGACTCTCCTGGCGCGGGACAGACGCCAGGCATACCCACTAAAACTCCACCTCTCATATGGCCGCGAGAATCCCCCCGGTAGCCGCTTTCGCATTCCTTCGGGGGGTCGCCTGTCTTGTTACGACCTATAGGTCATCTATCGTCGTCTAGTCAGCTAAGCACCCGTCACTATTTTTCGCGCGGAGAACCGTCTCCACGAACGCCGTTATGTCGTCCCAATTCTGCTCGCTAGCAAGCATCGTTTTCACTACCGTGTCGGGCGTAAATGAGACCCCCTTAATAGTCAATTATAGTTATTTAATGATAGCTACTCGATCACATAAAAGTAAATGCGTTAGCTCTTAGATTATAAACTATAAAAATTATACGTATTCATTAAAATCACCATATATTAACTGAAAACTATTTCGCTTACGGCATCAGAAAATATTACAATGAGTAAACGAGGACCTAAACCATCACTTTCGCATAAGTATAAAGTGGCTGTATTAAAAATCTTTGAGATTTTTGATGCTTCGAAGAAAGTGAAAGAAGAAAGTGACCCAGTGTGGCAGGAAATTTGTAATTTTATTAACGATAAATATAAACTTCCTGATGAAAAAAAAATGACAGTCAAAATTACGTCGCTCAAAATCGACATGGTATACTTTTTGATCTGCAAAATATTTCATATACAGCCTCAGAAAATAGTAACGACGTTAAGACAAGAAAAACAAATTTTACTGAAGTAGAGAAAGAGAAAAAACGTCTAGATGAAGAAAAAGATTTGCTTATTTTGCAAAGTAATGCATTGTACAAGCCTATTATAAAAGAAGTTACCACTTATCCATTTAGTATTTTTCACTGGTCAATGGAAGCTATCGATTTTGCTAACATGAATACTATAAACAATTCTGAGTTTATTTTTGCACAGATAGGGTCTTTTTGTGAAAATTTTAATTTTTTAGATGGTACAGAGAGTAAACTCATCAATTTCTTTAGTTTTGGTGCAAAAATTTATGATAAATTTATCCCCGTCTGTCAAGTATCAACGGAAGAGAATAGTACAACAATTTTTAAGAGATTTTTTAACGAAATTGTAAGAAACTATGCACCTGTACCTACAAAATTAATTATTGACTACAATTATAATCACTATGAAGCTGCAAATTCTGTTTATAATGTCAATTTATCGCTAGAGAATTATTTGACTCAATGTTTTGTTTATCTAAGTGAAAATAAAACTCGTACCCTGCCAAAATGCATCATCTTTACAGATATCAGATTTTTAATAGGCACATTTTTGAATTGGGATTGTATGCGCATAATACTCCATCAAATTCGATTAAATATTTTTATATATACTCTATTGCTTTACTCAGTTATCAAACAACTTTACACGATTTTAAAAAAATACTTGAAAAAATATTTGTATTATCTCTTAGTGAATTTCAAAGCAAAACTACACAAGAATGTTTTAAAACTCTCATGGTAAAAGTTAAGGAGTTCAAGATAGATGAAATATATAACCAACAACATGTTAAAATCATCGAAGATGAATTTAAAAATGCCATAGATCCTGATAATGTTTCAGAAATAAATCATGATGAATGTCTACAGATTTTAAATTATATTATTGAAATTGTGTTAAAAGCCAAACAATCGACTACTAGTCAAGGCATAGAATATCGACGAAACGCTTTCTACAGTAAAGAAATGTGTAAAAATTTAATAAAATGCTGTGTAGAATTTGTCTTGTGGACAAAAGTTATGGATAGACCAAGTTGAGACGGCCCCAGGATAAGAAAGCAACAACCGATAAGTTACCGACAGCGGTCGGTTACCACGCGTGCGGCAACTAAATAGTACACTGCGAAAACACAGATAGCGTGCGCGCATACAGCATTGCGTAGAGGGGCTGGCCCAGGTATAAAGGAGCGGCGCAAGCAACTTCTTCTACAAGAGACTTCTTCTCTGGTCGTCTCTCTGGCTCTTACTCCAGATCGCACTTGGCTTACTATACGATTTAGCCAACTGCTCCGATTACCTTAGCATTCAGTATGTGTGTGATGCACACACGAAGTATGCCTGGGGATGTCAGCCCCTCCTATTGTATTAGACTATGAGAAGGATTCAGAATATATCATTAATTAAAGAACCTTGTAAAATCATTATCATTCCTTTCCTTACTCGGGATCACCTCTAGTAACGCAGGCCAGTAGTATCCTGCCATACGCTAGGGGAATCCTCTATCCGGTATACCAAACGAAGGCACCCTGATACACCTTTGCCATTTGCCGGGCTGCACAACTTCTTGAAAGTTAACGTGTGGACCCTAGGGGATTATCGCCTCCCTCTCGAAGGTCCCGTGGCACGTAATGCAGCACTCTCATCTCGGCCACATTGCACTCGTAGTCTGATGAGGGTAGGGAAATCCCAAATCAACGCAACCTACTACACGTTGATGAGGGATATTAAACCGACTTCCAGTGCATACGCCTCCTATTAGCGTCACTCGTGTTCGATACTCTATTACGTCCTCTCGGTTTTGTCTTTAAATCTGTTTGGCACGTTTCAAAGTGATTATACAAAAAATTCTTCATCATTTAATGAATTGTTGAATAGTTACAAAAATGATTATGAAAGTTTTTTAATGAAAGAAATGAGTTCTCAGCCCTCAGTAGTAACGTATTTAATGAAAATTATCGAATATTCAGAAAAAAAAAACATTGGAAAGCGTGAAGAATAATATACTTGATTATTTATTTTATAGGGAAAATTGGATGGGGTGTAACGAAATAGATTCAGACGATGACGTTAGCGATAAAAGCTCAGAAAGTTTATCAGATGATAGCGAAGAATGTTCCTCAAATAAGAGTGAACAGCTAGAAAGCTCCTCAAATGAGAGTGATGACTACTATGATCCAGATCTAAAGTTAATCATTGATTCTGTTTTCCATGACTTATCTATAAAGGAATCTTCATCGACATCATGTGATGCAGACATTAATTCTAAATCAGACAATAAAAATTCCAAAACTACTATTACTAAAAAACCTGACTATTTCCAAAATAATATTAAAAGAGGTACATATTTACGAGCATGTCCAGAAATTGACTTATTAATTCAGAAACCAGTGACAAAAATGAAAAATCGAAAAATCATAAAAAAATATAATTTATTAAAACCTCGCTTAGTAGGAAAGAAAAAAGTTTTTGTTACTACATCAAGCTTCATTGATTCCGTAATCGTAATTTTAGTATCATCTTACTACACTGTACAAAAGTTTCTGGATTCAATCAACGAATTTTCTGAAACGTTGACAACAAATAAAACTGATTTTCTAAATTTATTTAAAGAGTATCTGCAAACATTTAATGCCACAAAGTTATATGCTGCAAGAATTAAATTAATTATTGGAGTATGTGAAATAAAAAACGATAAATTCACGTGGACAAAATCGATTGGAGAATTTTTTGAATGCATTATGTACCCCAACATTTTTATAAAATTTTAATGTCTCTATTGTACAATTAGTGATTATCAATATTCTAATCTCATTAAACTATCAATAAATGATTTACGCTCTAAAGAATTATCAGTTACCATACACAATCATCTGCTAGCTAAAAAATATTCTTGTAATTGCTGTTCAAAACCGAACGATTCATGCCAATATTCAATCAATCATCTTTTCTGTATCGACGTACAAAAAGAAGTTTCCAAACAATCTGCAATAAAATTAGATCAATTAGTGCCAATTTTAATAATTTCAAATGAAACATTTGTTTTAAGTGGAACAATAGGCTACGAACATCCTATTGGCAACAATACTTTGCAGCATTATGTTGCTTATGTTAGAAATCTTAGCGGTTATTGGAGTAAATATAACGATATAAATACCGAATGTTCTACACCTGAAAAAGTAAACAAAAGTGTAAGCATAAACGCAGCACTTTTGTTGTGCGTCAAATATGATATAGTTCAAGAAAAAAATGATACCCATTTTACAGGTCAAATTAATAATAAAGAAAACAGAAGTATCAAGAGCGCCAATTTTCCATTAAACAATGAACTGCACTATAAACAAGGATCATTAGAGGAAACTGCTGTAGATGAAAGTCATTTAAATGATTTTTAGACTGAAGATTTTTCTAATTTCGAGAACGCTATTGTGAATGGAATAAAAATAAAAAGCGACAATGTTAAAGAAGAGAATGAATCTCACCTTACAGACCGAATTAATAACATAAAATACATAAGTGGTAAGGGTACAAATTGTCAATTGAACAATGAACTGCAGTATACAGACGGAACATCAGATAATTATTATTCAGATAAAACTCATTTCAATAATTTGCAAGATGAATATTTTTCTAATTTCGATGGCATGATTGCATGTGAAGTAGAAATAGAAAGTGTCACTGTAGAAGAAAATTGCAACCAAAGTGTCACTATAGAAGAAAATTTCGACCAAAGTGTCATTACGGAAGAAAATTGCAACGAAAATGTCACTAATATGGAAAAAATTGCAACGAAGAAAGTAGCGACGAAAGTTTTACTGAAAGATGCAAGTCCAGAGAGTCCACGAGCTCGCTAGATGATTCTACGTTTTTTTTGTCAATGAATGAACATTACTGGAGAAATTTAATACGTAATGGATCAATATTGCCTCCTATAAAATTATCAACTCAAAACGTTCAATTGATCAATGCCTGTCCAATAGATAGTACTATAGAAGTATTTACTGCAGCTTATTGTTTTCAACCATCATTTAATTATTTAATATTCCAAATTAGTCTATCCAGTAAACCGAAAAATGAGATTTTCGACATTGTACACAAATATTGTACATCAAAATCAAAGTTCCTACTACACGATGAGGATGGAATATTGTAAATCAAAACCAGAACTATACACACAGACAGAAGAAATTAATGAAGTTTTAGTTATAAATTGCAAGGATAATGTTGTTCGTTTATTTGAGTCAGTAATGTCAGAAAAGTACGGCATTCAAAAGAAAATTACATGTACATGCGGTTACGTTAACAATAAAAATTATAAGATGCACAGTATAAATACTAATTTTAAAATTGAGGATACTTTAATTAATGATCTAGGAAATCATTTAAAAGAATATTTTTCCAGCAAAAACAAACAATGCTATAAATGTAAAATGGAGGCATCAGTATCTTATAAAATAAAAAGTTATTTATGTGTCGAATTGGAAACAAGTAGTATGTTTAATAGAAATGTACAGTGTAATTTGAATAATATTCCTACCCATTTAAATGTATGTAAAGAAGATTATAATTTAGTGGGAGTAGTAGCATTTGATATGCCATGCTATGAAGATGCTTTAATGCATTATTACGCATTTATTAAATTGCCAAACGGAGAATGGAAAAAACGAAATGACTTAAAAGATGTTATATTCAAACATACTTACGGAGTACAATTAAAGTTAGACCAGCTTTATTATTTTATGCAAGAAATAATGTATACAGAAGGTAAATATAAAAATTTTATTATCTGAAAAATGAAAACTTGATTTTTTTATATATTTTTCCCGAAATTAAACTAAGTAATTGTTTTTCTTTTGTATTACAGTACCATGGATAAGTTTTTTACAACTTAGCTATAAATACACAACTTCGGAATTTATAATATATTTATTAAAAACAGTATATAAATAGTTATATTGTAAATAGTTATAAAAACCTCACAGTGTTGTGTACAGTGTATATTTGATAACAATCATTTCGAAGTAAAATACAAATAGTTCCATTTATTCCTGATATAATGTGGGACCAAGTGAATTTGACTGCAAATATTTCAACATGATCTACAGTATCGCAGGTGACACTGCTGGTCTTAATAACTATATAGAAGATATTGTTAAAATTGAATATTCAAAGAGTCTCGAGACAAAGCTGGCAAAACAGACTTCATTATATTAGTTATAAATATAAAGATTACCTTCATAATAGTTATACACCGGAAATTGAAACTTTGAATATTCTTTCTTTCTTTCTTTCTATTTTATTGGCAGTGGGTCTCTTGCTCTAGGCTGAGACCCGATGCGCCACCTTACATGTTTGATTTTGTGATTTTTATTTTTTTTGGCGGAAACCTACAGATAGTCAGAGGACGCCACCACCCCGACTAAATGGACCTACAGCTTTAAGTGGGATCCGAACCACCAAGCATACGGTTGGAATAGGCACATGAAAATTAGATTTTCAGTGGTGCCTGGCTTTTTCGGCGGGAGGTGGGCTCGAACCCGAGACCTTCGAGTTGCGAGTCCAACACTCGACCGCCTGAGCCACCGTAGCTCTCTTAAAGCGCGCCATAGTCAGGTAAGGTTATAGGTACACCACAACGTTCTTTGTATAAGTCATAATGCACCTAACCCTACCTGACCGCGGTCATAATTACGTCACCTGACCATGGCGCGCTTTCATAATATTCAAAGTTTCAATTACCGGTGGGTGTATGTACATACCTATACAGGTTCTAATTATGTGAATTTTATTAATTTTAAACAACTTAGAATAAAAATATTCAAGTTTACAAATTTTTTGATGATTATGACCTGATAATCAGCTGATTATCATTAACATTTTACCTCATATAAATGCATATTTACAACTACCAGCTTTAATATTAAGCAGATTTCACCTGATAATTAACTGACGTTTTTGCACGATTATCAGCAGATTATCCGCTGATTATCAGCTAATAATCAGCTGATTGTCATCTGTCTTTTTTCGGTATAACAAGATCTTTTAGAATCAATGGATAAATGTTTTCAAACAATGTATGGGAACTCAACTACAGAAAATTTCACAAATAAGCTAAGAGAGGCATAAAACTCATGTATGTATACAAGATTATCACAAATGTCTTAAACTATTTTGACATTATATCAAATAAAGATTATATCTTATGGACATCTGAATAAATCCATAAATAAGCGAACAGAACACTTGAAAAAATTACTAGGCCTATTCAATACTGAAAAAAGTTACATTTAATTATTATAAATTTTGTATTAGCAAGTAGTTGTACCCTAGTTAAAAAAAAAAGATTAGAACGGATTGAAACTCAAAAAAATAAACTAATCCAATTCAATCCGTTTTTTGAATCCAGTTGGATCCGTTTCAAACTGTATCAATACGTTCTAATCCGTTATCAATTATGATATGGATTGGAACGTATTAAAATGGATCGAATATTAAATTTTGATTTACCGTTAGGGTTTGAAACAAATTGAAACGGATCAGAATAAGCAAAACGTTGCAATCCGTTACAATCCAACTCAATCCATTTAGATCCTGTTTTTAACGAGGGTAAAGATAAAAAATTATTACCATGTAAAGTCAATATTTATTCATACATATTACAAATGTATAGTCTTATGCGAGAATGCTTAATATAAAATAAATAACAAATTTTAAGACAATATCGTCAAAATTATTTTTAGCTGTTTCTTCTATCATCTTCTTGAACTATGTAACCTTTAGTTCCACTTACTACAACAATCCATTTATCCATTTCTTCTAATCAATTTAGCAGCATCTAGAATTTATTTCATCTATAAATATAAATCAAGATCATATTTTCATTTGCTATTTATGATTTTTTATATAACTAAATATGTATTTGTAACAATTACTTATCAAGCCCATAAATTCTTTAATATATGTTGTATACATACATACACATATAGTACCACACAACGGCAACTTATTATCATCAAATTATAAACAGAACAAATAATTATTTTTTTAGTCTTTTGAATGTCTCTTAAAATTTTACTTAAATGTCGTTAAATTTAAAACCGCACTCGTATGATGGGCCCACCGTTAATTGAAACTTTGAATATTTATAATGAAAGCGCGCCATGGTCAGGTTAGGAGCATTATGACGTATACAAAGTGTGACGTCGCGCAAAACCGATCACTTTGGGAGCACCATTTGTTGAAGCGGGAGTTTTACTGTTTAATTCGAACGAGCATTGAAATGCTCTCTTTAATCGCGAAAATAAATTAGGTTGGTGATATTAATAATAACACAAGGTGATTTAAGGTTAAACAAGTTTTTAGGATAACCTCCTAAAAACTTATGTATATTGTCAAGTAAAATCCTAACATCAATGTAGCTAAGATTCTAAAGTTAAATCGACTCTCATGCTATAAGCTAACTCTACGAACTCGCGACTCTGACTGTTGCTCTCCGGAGCTGCGATGATGCTGCTGGGCCTCTTCTGCTGACGTTGAGGGCGTGACCTTGAGTAGAGGGACACATCTTGACGAATCGGAACGACTCCGCGCGGACTAACGAAATGCTACGAACGAATCGGTATCGATCAGCTGGTCTACGCGGTGGTGGAAAATCTATACAAAGGGCCTGACTGTATGACGCACTTCGCGTACATGTGTTGGCCACCCGAGCTCTCAGTCCTTAGTTTTTATAGCACATAAAAACCACGTGTCGCTCGCTAATACAATAGTACAGTTTTTGTCTTAAGCTTTCTACGAATTTCTATTTACCTAAACATAAATCTATACTTGAGATTTTGTGAACTCGAGACTCTATGGTTTCCTATTCTAAAGATTTATATTACCATTTGCCTAGCTTTGAGTGACCAAACAGAAATGCCTTTGTACTTTCTAATAATTCTATAATAATAGTTGTATATGTATTAAATACTAAATTTAAATATCGCGCTTTAATCATATCTAAAGTCACGTGCATGCGCAGCCCATCACACCTCACCCCTACGAAAAACAAAACTTATTCATATAAGTTTTGGTTCTATTGTAAATTTATAATCAATTTTATCGTAAAAAGCATTTCTGTTTATTTATAAATTATTTTACTTAAATATTAATTTACTTCTATTTAGATATGCATTGACTTATTAATAGAACTTTTAAAAAAAATGTACTTCTGTTATTACTGTATAAAATTATAAAAATTTTAAAGCTTGTTCCATTTTAATCTCTGCGTTTCTACTACTATTAGTAATTTCATAATTACTTATTAAGAATATCATGAAATCGAATTGCATATATATAACTATACAAAATAATACCAAATTTCGTGTTAAATGTTGGTTGTAAATGTCAAACATCCATAAGATATATTTATAATAATGAAGCAAAAATTACTTTTAACTCTACTACGGAATTTAATTATCAACTTTTCTAAGGTATCTACTTTTTATACATTTTATTAAGAATGAATCAAAAACCTTTTAAATTTTCCAAATTAATATTACTCTCTTGTAAATTCAATACCAGCACATAATTTTCATCACATAATTATATTCTCTATTATTCATCTGACTGATTAACTTTAAGAATACTGATTATCCACAATATCATTTTATCATCATAGCCTTTCTCTGGCCTCCATAATAAGCCTACCAAACAATTCATCGGAAATCCAACGGTAACCGGCCTTTGCCATTTCAGCTTATTATGGGATATAATTCACCTTTTATCAACTCTCAGCCTTCCTGGCCTCCATAGCTTACTAAACAATTCATCGGAAATCCAACGGTAACCGGCCTTTGCCATTTCAGCTTTGGGACTTAGTATCATCCACACCTCCATTAAGCTCTCTATGACAATTCATCGGTAATCTACTAAAGTTACCGGCCTTTGTCGTTACAGTATCTTTTCAACTGTTATCTCATCACTCTCATCATCTCGACAATTCATCGGTAATCTACTAAAGTTACCGGCCTTTGTCGTTACAGTATCTTTTCAACTGTTATCTCATCACTCTCATCATCTCGACAATTCATCGGTAATCTACTAAAGTTACCGGCCTTTGTCGTTACAGTATCTTTTCAACTGTTATCTCATCACTCTCATCATCTCGACAATTCATCGGTAATCTACTAAAGTTACCGGCCTTTGTCGTTACAGTATCTTTTCAACTGTTATCTCATCACTCTCATCATCTCGACAATTCATCGGTAATCTACTAAAGTTACCGGCCTTTGTCGTTACAGTATCTTTTCAACTGTTATCTCATCACTCTCATCATCTCGACAATTCATCGGTAATCTACTAAAGTTACCGGCCTTTGTCGTTACAGTATCTTTTCAACTGTTATCTCATCACTCTCATCATCTCGACAATTCATCGGTAATCTACTAAAGTTACCGGCCTTTGCCTTTTCAGCTTAATGGGATTTTTTTTTATGGATAACCTTCATTCCTAAGTTAATCAATTGTTCTTCCTTCTTTTTCTTTCATCTCATATTCTCATAATTCTCAATTGATCGTACTCATATTATGTGCCATCTATTAGTATTACGTTATAAAAATCACCATCTTTTTATAAAAATCAGTAACCGATGTGAGTCGACGCGTCAACTTCATCTTTTCCAGACCTTTCAAAGATAGCGATATATAAGAAATTTTACTCAGAACTTCAACAATTAATTGTATTAAAATTTAGAAGGGCCAGTTAATAAATCATTCTCAATTCATGCAGAAATATATGTACTCTCTCAATTAAAATTTCATTTTTCAACATTTGCTTTATAGCACTTTCTCACAATATAGATCATAGAAATAATCTTACTTAAACTTTATTACAATATTCTCAAAATATATAACATTACTTTGTGTTTAACAACAGTTTCAATTTCATCAATACCATTAATGACAACTTTTGATTCAAATAGTGTAAGTTTGTAATAAAATTGTTACTTTTCTACTATACTTAATTAAATTATTCTCTTTTATACGTAGCGCCTCGAAAGCTTACTTCGTATTTCCATTTTGTACGTGTATATAAAAAAAAATTATTTGTCTGCTATTTCCTTTACCCTTACGCTGGAAAAATTGTTTATAACAATTTAAAAAAATATATATTTTTTTTTTATAAGCTACCTTATTATCTTACATCCTGCTTCATCACTTCTAAACAATACCTGATTTGAATTCAAAAGAATTATTTTAATTTTAAATATTCATGACAACCTTGTTTTTATTTTACTAATTTTATGTGATAAATAATTAAACTATTTGAATGAAATATAAACTCGCATACACAGCGCCTCGAAAGCCTACTATGTATTTGTAAAATCACTTCATATTATGTTTATAAAATCGCGTTTTAGTGGAAAACTGCACATAGCGCCTCGAAAGCTTACCATGTCTTTTAAACAAATTTTACTTTTCCTCTTAATTAATTAATAATAAACATATAACTATTTATATAACATATTTATAAATTGATCATATTCTAAAACCATTTAAATCATCAGTTGTCACAATAAGTATAGGAACTTAAAATCCAATATAATTTACTGAAAATCATTATAAACTTACAATAAACAGTGCAATCAAATTTTTGCTTCAGATAAGTTTGACGTGTATTGAAAACTATACTTCTAGTTATATGCTCTGAATTTATTTCAACAAGATTATAATTTATTTTGTTATTCATGATGACCTAGATTACTTACGCTATGATTTTAAATAACTTGATCATTTTTGATTTGCTGTTGATCATAAATATTATATTTAAAATTGTTAAAATTTTGCTTTCTTCCGCAATAACGACGACTAAATTTAAATCGAGATTGACGAATGTTGTTTTGCTTAAATTTACGTTTATTAACGCGATTAAAATAATGTTTACGGGAATTTCGACGACCTATCTCAATTGGACAATATTTTGCAATATGCCCTGGTTCTTGGCATGCGAACCCTTTAATACCGGAATCTGACGATAATTCATCTACTAAAGCTACTGGAATAGGTGCTCTATATTTTGCACATTTTGAATGTAAATAATCTCTCCAATCTTGTGATTTCTCTATTTCTAAGGCCGTGTTCAAAGCTTCTTCTAAACTATTAGGTTTGGTACTTCTAACCCGATCAGCTACCGAATTATGATTCAATCCTTCAATAAAACAATGAACTGCGTTATCACGGGCACCTGCTTCTGCTCCTGGAGCTGTATCATCTGAATACGAGGCACGAATTGTATCAATCTTAACAGAGCTAACAAATCATTTACACGGCTACCGTATTGTCTAATTGTTTCTCCTTCGTTTTGAGTAATATTGGATAATTCAGTTGACAAAGAGTTATAGTTATCACGTAGTCCAAAACCATTTTTTTAAATCTTTCAAAAATGCTTCTAAAGTTTCATACTTGGCTCTACCGCGTAAATACTTTCTAGCTTTTCCCGTACATTTTGATCTAATAACTTTCAACATAAAGATTTTATTCATATCAGAAACAGATTCATATGCTTCCTGACAAGCACGGCAAAAGTCTTCCAATGAATCATTCAAACCGTTAAAAATTGGAATAATAATAGTTGCAGTTTTAATATCAACAGTGTGTGTATCATCATCATTAAAATCTTTTGAAGTAATTGAGTTTGTTTCATTTGTTTTTAAAGTATCTTGTAAGAAGACAAAGAACTTTGATCCAAATCGTTTAAAACTAAAGTTTTTCCGTCATTATTATTGCTTCCGTTACTTGACTTTAAATTTCGGCAATTACCTAATTGTACCTAATTTTCGCGTAATATCTTTATGAGAGGCCATATTATTTATCATGAAACTCAAAATATTAACTTAAATGTATATTACTTTTCTCATTTAATTATTTAATTAAAACAACAACGAATTTATACAGATTCTTAATATTATTATAGATCACTATATTTTATTTAACTTAATCTTGTCATCATGAATTAAAATTGAAGTCAAATTTAGTAAGTCTTATTGGTTATTAATTCAACCTTTACTACTATCTAAGACTATTATGTATTGCAGAGATGAAAATGGTAATCACAACTTAACATTCAATTACTAACCAAAATAAAATGTATTGCATCTAACTTTTGTATATGCATACTTAATAATATCTTTCCCATTTCATTATCTACTTGTGTTGAAACTAATTTCTCATGACATTTAATAAATGTACAATTTCCTATCATAATTTCACTTCGTATACACTTAAATTATTTATCACTTAATTACTTCCTTAAAATTTGCTGTACACATATGAATATAATGTTAATTTAATGGAGTCACAGCTTTAGACATTGCTCTGAATTTTTCATTTTAAATTTTACCTGACTCGTTTTCTCATTGCATAAGTAAATAGAAACTTTACACTACACTACACTTTACACTACACATTTATTTATTAAGTTATGTCTTGCGTTCGCTGCTACATGATCCAATATGGTTCATATTTTTTATTCACCAGGTGCGACATGACCTAACATGGTCATGTAAGATTTCATATTCAAATGGACCAGACAACTGATATTTAGATTTCTATTTCAAGTTCAACTTTTATTTATTCTCAAATTCAATAACTTATTTTCAAATTATATCTTTTTACTTAAAATTTTTTATTATTGCAACTCAAATTCAAAACAAAACTAATGTCACACGAATAAGCTTTTAATTATTTATATTTTAAGATTTAACACATTTTATTTTCACAAATATTTTCACAAGAACTATATAATATTATCACTATTTATTTACACAAAAAGAATCCATTCAATTTTTTTTTAGTAATAACTATAAATTTTTAGTTATTTATGTTTCCAAACTTTTACTGATTTTGATTTTCGAATATCACGTTAAATAAAATTTGAACAATTTAAAATGATCTTATACACTGAATTACTTTGTCACCATTCTTATAACTTTTAAACCCAAATTATGCACAGAAACAGAAAGAAAAAAATTTTAATTTGTATCACTATTGAATTCATATTTTCGGTAAGAATATTTTTAACACTTTGCACTATAACTATATAGATACGCACTTGAACAAATTAAGAATGAATTCTTATGAACATTTGACAAAAAATTTCACTTCATCACTTTATCACTAACGCAGTCATATTAACCACCGATGTATAACATTATTTAATAAAATCACGCACTCAAAACAGACAAATCCCACCGCACTGTCACCACTGATGTATCATATTTTTCGCGGTATACTATACTCTAATAATAGTACATTACGATACAAGTGTCCTATGAGGCGTAAGCACCCTCGCTACGCTCGTGCGCTAACCTCACGGTGCCAGAAAGGGCTACATAGGCCACGGATTTGCGTGTCCTATCGCGGATTTAGGCCACACTGTAAAAACCGCTGCCAAGTCATTGGCACTTAGCTTCCTCCTATTCTGCTAGTGGAAGATAATTACATGGGACAATCAACTCATTCTTTGATTTAAATATTGGCTACTATTCGATACTAAAAGGAGGGTCAGCCAGGGGAGAGATCCACCAGACGTTAGAATAGCTCCTGGGAGAGAGGTCTCACCGGAGATCCGCTCGGGACTGAAGCCCCGAGCTCTCTTAAGACGAGAGAGCGCGGGCGTCGGAGAAGGGGGAAAATATTCCAACCTTGTGGGTAGCACTCTTTTAGGTACACTATTGTTGAATATATTGTATAAATAAAAAGCAAAAATATTTTTTCAAAAATCGAAATATGCGCCATGAAATGCGTCATAAATAGTCTAAAATCTTAAAAAAAATTTACTTCGAATCAGAATCAGAAACAATATCATGCCGTCCAATCTTATTACGATCGACACGAAGTTCCAGTTACGTTATAACGGTATACGACGACACGCCATGCACGCACGCACGACGCAGCGCACACATCATCACACACACACACACCCGACAACCATCTGCACGGGACATTTTATAAAAACCATGAAACTTCTCAAAAATAAGCTTTATTATCAATTATTATTGTTTAGAAAAATAATAATGTTCAGTCACACGAGTATACAGGGTGAGAGTTGAAGAATTTGAATCTTAATAGTCTTTTTAAACTAAAAGGTTATAACTACAAAAGACCTAGCCGAAGTGATGCAAAAATCAAATCTTTTTCCTAAAAATTCACTCAAATTTAAACCTTTTTACTCCCGTAATCGTACGACATAAAAAAACATTTTTTTTGTTTTTATTTTTAATCTCAAAAACTAGTCGCCAAAATTGCCTTTAAATTGTTTACAACTAGTTTTTTATTTTGCATCGAAATTTTTTCAAAACATTAACTTATTTATTTTTTGAGTTATATATGTTTATCGGAAAAATTACCTTTTATATCATAAAAAATGAACAGATCAGTCAATCTAGAAAATCTTGCGGGAAAAAGTAGACAAATTTATGTTCTTTTAGATACACTATTGTTGAATATATTGTATAAATCATATCATTATAAAAAAGCAAAAATATTTTTTCAAAAATAGAAAAATGGCTATAATATGGCCAGAATCATAAAACAAAAAATGACCTAAATTCAGAATCAGAAAAAATATATGCATGTCAAATTTTATTACGATCTGACGCATGGTTCCAAAATTGTGGCGGTATACGTACACACACACACACACACAGCCATCCGCACGGACATTTTCTAAAAACGTATGATTCGTACTCCAAACACCTCCAAATGCGTTTCCACGAAGTATTAGCAAAACTTAAAATTTTACTATTACAAAGCTTCCTCTAGAGGAGGAAGCAAAAATGATTTTTTTAAATCACTAAAGTTTAGTAAAATTACACGAGGTTTCAACCCTTCGTATAGCAATTTTACTACGATCAGCCACGTAAAATTACAAAAATCTAGCAATTTTACTACAAGATAGTAAAATTGCTGCGCCCAGCGTAGGTCTGTTTCGTTTACTACTCTTAGCGTAGTAATTTTACAGAGGTCTGATTCTCGCGTTCAGTGTGAAAATTACTACCACCGTTGTAAATTACAGCGCGCAAAATAGTAAAATTACTGTATACAGTTGTGAATTTACTTATACCGTTGTAAATTTACTGTGCTGGGCGTAGGTCTTTTTGGTTTACTACGGGTTAGTAAAATTACCAAAAACATTTTTTACAGTGCACCCAGTGCTATAAAAACACATTCGTTCGTTTATTCGTCCTAAGAACGTGTAATACAGTGATACAATACGTTCGATTTGAGTAACGTGACTTTGTAAATAATTAATTTCAGCCAAACTTTAATAATTATTAGACACTTCCTCTCTGCGTTTTCTCGGGCTGGAGACCGTCTTTAGGCCGCATTAAAAGTGTATGAAACTTTAATAATCTCGCGCAAGAAAATCCGTGTGTTCATATCTATGAAAATTGAACGCTCTTTCGATTGTTGATTTGATTTCAGGCCTAAATTTACTGGACTAAACGCCGACATCTGAGTAAGTCAGTGAGCCGAAAAGATGAGCGAAGAAGACGTGGTCGAAGAGGAGGAGAAAATATTATGGAGAAGGCAGCTAACAGAAAATGAGATCCGCAAAGCCCTGGACGACCTGAACGATATTATACCGGTACAATCCAGCATAGTAATTTCTGAAAACAATTTACGTTATGCAAATTGTCATGAATTGTACCACATATGGCTCACCTTGCAACTTTCGGAGGTGCGTAAAGCTCGCCTGCGCCTACACACGCCTACCGCGATGAGCAAGTCAGCTTAAATACATGTTTGTATTTAAGCTGACCTGTAACAACTCTAAAACTCCCACCCTCCCCTGCCCCTCCTAATACTTACCTGCATATTTAATTACTTATCAAAATACTTACCTTAATCCTAAGCTAAAGTGTAACATTAAAATTATCCTCAGAGTCAAAACTCAATCAAGATACATCTGAGTGACGTTGGCGTAAAACAGGACAATGGTGCCGACCAATCATTGTCATCTGAGTCATCTCCTCATGAGAAGAAAAGCCTTCGAATAGATAAACCGGAAAAGGCTTCTGGAAATTCTGAAGTAAGCTGCGGAAGATCTGAGGAACAAGGTACTTTAATATTACTTAGTATATAAAAAATAGTCTTAAATTAATAATTTTTATATTATTTCATTTGTTTTATCTCTATTGAAATCCTGATAGTCAACCAGACCGATGAAAGGCTGTTAAACACCGAGTCATCTCCTCATGAGAAGAAAAGCCTTCGAATAGATAAACCGGAAGAGGCTTCCGGAAATTCTGAAGTAAGCTGTGAAAGATCTGAGGAACAAGGTACTTTAATATTATTTAAAATGTATATAAAAAATAGTCTTAAATTAATAATGTTTATACTATTTCATTTGTTTTATCTCTATTGAAATCCTGATAATCAACCAGACCGGAGAAAGGCTCTTAAACACTGATAACCACACTTCAGAAGACCAGAAAGTTGGGGGAAATTCGAACTCGCAGAGTGAAAAGGTGTGATTTACATGTTTACCCGCACTCCTAATACTTACCTATTTAATTACTTATCCAGAAACTTACCATAATCCTAAGCTAAAGTGTAACATTAAAATTAACCTAAATACTTACTATTTTGCCTATGTATTTCTTTCCTTTCAGGAGCAGCTTCATCCAGCTGAGCCAACAGACTTGTCGCCTGGCGTAGAGGGCGGTGTTGTCCATTCGGTACCCGATGAATCTCTCGAGGTTCATAGCTTAAATCAGGAATGTCCGAGTGACATTAGTATACAACAGGACAATGGTGCTGATAGCAGCATCCACAACTCAATGTCTCCAATAAAAACGTCAAACTGTCAAAAGGCGAACATTAACGGGTTTAATGTTAGCTTGCGCCGTTCTATGTCTCCAAGGTAAGTGAAGATTTCGAAGCAGAAATATGCATTCTCACACGCTCACAAGTTTAACATGCTACATGTTTACATAGATTGACCTCACCACCACCCAGTGCTATCACCCCCTCGCAAAAGCGCACTAGCACGTCTTTGGCTAAAACAACGACGCCTTCGAGAACACAGCCAAGAATAGAGGCTTCCGGAAATTCTGAAGTAAGCTGCGAAAGATCTGAGGAACAAGGTACTTTAATATTACTTAAAATGTATATAAAAAAATAGTCTTAAATTAATAATTTATATATTATTTCATTTGTTTTATCTCTATTGGAACCCTATAGTCGACCAGACCGGAGAAAGGCTCTTAAACACTGATAACCACACTTCAGAAGACCAGAAAGTTGGGGGAAATTCGAACTCGCAGAGTGAAAAGGTGTGATTTACATGTTTACCCGCACTCCTAATACTTACCTATTTAATTACTTATCCAGAAACTTACCATAATCCTAAGCTAAAGTGTAACATTAAAATTAACCTAAATACTTACTATTTTGCCTATGTATTTCTTTCCTTTCAGGAGCAGCTTCATCCAGCTGAGCCAACAGACTTGTCGCCTGGCGTAGAGGGCGGTGTTGTCCATTCGGTACCCGATGAATCTCCCGAGGTTCATAGCTTAAATCAGGAATGTCCGAGTGACATTAGTATACAACAGGACAATGGTGCTGATAGCAGCATCCACAACTCAATGTCTCCAATAAAAACGTCAAACTGTCAAAAGGCGAACATTAACGGGTTTAATGTTAGCTTGCGCCGTTCTATGTCTCCAAGGTAAGTGAAGATTTCGAAGCAGAAATATGCATTCTCACACGCTCACAAGTTTAACATGCTACATGTTTACATAGATTGACCTAACCACCACCCAGTGCTATCACCCCCTCATAAAAGCGCACTAGCACGTCTACTCAGCCAAGGATAGTCCTCAATGACATTGCCAATAAATCCGCGAAGGTTCAACGCTCAATTAATACATGTATGAGTGACGTTGGCGTAAGACAGGACAATGGTGCCGACCAATCTTTGTCATCTGAGTCATCTCCTCATGAGAAGAAAAGCCTTCGAATAGACAAACCGGAAGAGGCTTCCGGAAATTTTGAAGTAAGCTGCGAAAGATCTGAGAAACAATGTACTTTAACATTAATTAAAATGTATATAAAAAAATAGTCTTAAATTAATAATTATTATATTATTTCGTTTGTTTTATCTCTATTGAAACCCTGATAGTCGACCAGACCGGAGAAAGACTGTTAAGCACTGATAACCATACTTCGGCAGATCAGAAAGTTGAGAAAGTTCAGAAATGCGAATTCGAAAAAAAAATACAGAAAAAAAGTAAGAAAGAGTGCACTAACAAGTTGATCCCAGGAAAAATTTATATCTTCCGTAAAGCTAATGGGATAGAGAAATATGGTTGTTTCATAACGAGCGAGAGAGGTCCCAAAAAAATATACGCATTATACTACCAGGCGAAGCTCACAACGAACGACGACAAGGTCATATTCACCGTCGACAAATCAAAAACCACAAGAATATATAATAAGAAGAATGTGTTTTTATATGAGGGAGATTATACAGTAAATAATTCTTTATAAATCTATAAATATTTTTAAGAGTTGGAGTATAAAAGATTTTTTTTACCAATTTTTTGCCAAGACAGATTGACTAGATACAGAAAGAGTACATTGTAGTAAGTTATTTAATAATTCTAACTTTAACAACTTTAATAAACCTAAATTTAATTTAACAAGTTCTACGAACCTGAATTTATTTGTTCGTAAATTAATTTAAAAAAATGTATTTCTTTTAATCCTATCCTAAATTAAATAAGTAAATTATATTTCGAATGTACCAGCTCTTCCGGGACCCCAAGTTCAACGGAATTTGACCCCAAACTGTTTATATTTATCATTGGTGCACAAATTATGTGTAGAAAATCAGGTTCCCCTTTTTTAAAAAGCACCCGCAGCTCTATCGCACAAGTTCACCTGATTTGGTTAATATATCATTGCTGTATAAATAATATGTGTTATAAATATAACCGGATAAAGAGGTTTTTCTGTTTTCGAATGTACCAGCTCTTCCGGGACCCCAAGTTCAACGGAATTTGACCCCAAACTGTTTACATTTATCATTGGTAAATAAAATATGTGTAAAAAATGAGGTTCCCCTTTTTCATAAAGCACCCGCAGCTCTATCGCACAAGTTCACCTGATTTGGTTAATATATCATTGCTGTATAATTGATATGTGTTATAAATATAACCGGATGAAGAGGTTTTTCTGTTTTCGAATGTACCAGCTCTTCCGGGACCCCAAGTTCAACGGAATTTGACCCCAAACTGTTTATATTTATCATTGGTGCACAAATTATGTGTAGAAAATGAGGTTCCCCTTTTTTAAAAAGCACCCGCAGCTCTATCACACAAGTTCACCTGATTTGGTTAATATATCATTGCTGTATAAATAATATGTGTTATAAATATAACCGGATGAAGAGGTTTTTCTGTTTTCGAATGTACCAGCTCTTCCGGGACCCCAAGTTCAACGGAATTTGACCCCAAACTGTTTATATTTATCATTGGTGCACAAATTATGTGTAGAAAATGAGGTTCCCCTTTTTTAAAAAGCACCCGCAGCTCTATCACACAAGTTCACCTGATTTGGTTAATATATCATTGCTGTATAAATAATATGTGTTATAAATATAACCGGATGAAGAGGTTTTTCTGTTTTCGAATGTACCAGCTCTTCCGGGACCCCAAGTTCAACGGAATTTGACCCCAAACTGTTTATATTTATCATTGGTGCACAAATTATGTGTAGAAAATGAGGTTCCCCTTTTTTAAAAAGCACCCGCAGCTCTATCACACAAGTTCACCTGATTTGGTTAATATATCATTGCTGTATAAATAATATGTGTTATAAATATAACCGGATGAAGAGGTTTTTCTGTTTTCGAATGTACCAGCTCTTCCGGGACCCCAAGTTCAACGGAATTTGACCCCAAACTGTTTACATTTATCATTGGTAAACAAAATATGTGTAAAAAATGAGGTTCCCCTTTTTTAAAAATCACCCGCAGCTCTATCGCACAAGTTCACCTGATTTGGTTAATATATCATTGCTGTATAAATAATATGTGTTATAAATATAACCGGATGAAGAGGTTTTTCTGTTTTCGAATGTACCAGCTCTTCCGGGACCCCAAGTTCAACGGAATTTGACCCCAAACTGTTTACATTTATCATTGGTAAACAAAATATGTGTAAAAAATGAGGTTCCCCTTTTTTAAAAATCACCCGCAGCTCTATCGCACAAGTTCACCTGATTTGGTTAATATATCATTGCTGTATAAATAATATGTGTTATAAATATAACCGGATGAAGAGGTTTTTCTGTTTTCGAATGTACCAGCTCTTCCGGGACCCCAAGTTCAACGGAATTTGACCCCAAACTGTTTATATTTATCATTGGTGCACAAATTATGTGTAGAAAATGCGTTCTTTTTAAGAGTTATTACTATATATTGTAGGGCTATATATAGCCATTTATATCTTACGGAATGCTTTGTTTTTTTTATTTTCAGATACATTCGGAAATAACAGCTGAACAGATAAAGTATTGAGAATCCCTGAATTTTATAGTAAAATCACCTAATTTGCGCAATGACAACATGAAGTACCGCAAATATGCACTACGAAACCGTTTATTGATAAAAAAAAGTAAAAAAAAGTCAATGAATCACTGAAATTTAACTACGAGAAAGTGTGGAGGAGCTTTTTGATACCAGAGATGAGTAGAGAGACGGGGAACGCTAGGGTTTTTCGAGTCTGAACTTTTCGTCTTTCCACACGGAAAAAAATGGTTGGTTGTGATAACCAAGTACTTGGTTGGGATAACTACATTACCTGGAAAAATACGCACCAACTATATTTTTAGTATCTTTTACCAAGTGGACTTAGTTAAGAAAAATTGGTAACCATTGTATGGTTGGCATAACCAATTGTATGGTTGAATTTTGTGTAGTCGCGAGGCAACAAACACTATTTAATCTTGGGTATCTCAATCAATATATTGGTTAACAATACTACAAAAATTATCAATTTTTATTTCAGAACGATGACGAAAAAAAATTTTATTTTTTTACCAACTATTATTTGTTATTTATTATTTATTATTCATATTGTGAAATGCGCAATCACGATAGAGTCAAATTATCTACAATGACAAATTCAAGAAATTGAGAATAAATGAACTACGCAATCAAAAAAGCACGAAGGGGCTCCACATTTAATCATTCAAATAAATACGGTTACGGGAGTAAAAGTTGAAATTTCGGGAAAATATAGATCTTTTGCTTACTTGGCTAAGTTCTTTTTGCAACTTATTATCATTTTACTCGCGAAAAGCATAAAAGCAGCGAAATAGATGTTGAATATATATCCACAGAACGTCAGCTAGCTGACATTTTCACAAAGCCGTTAGCGCGCGACCGGCACGAACAACTGTGTGAAAACATAGGGCTGTGCGATCTGCAGTAACGTATGTAAAATACTCAGATAGCGGGAGATCTTTTGTGACGTAATGACCAAGTCGTTTCACGTGTGACGTAAGCCGAAATCACGTGGTCACGTGATTGAATGCATTCGCGCTAAATTCAAATTATAATTAAAACTGGATATATTAAAATATACATGCTGGTTACGCATTTCGTAAAATCATACAAATAGAGAAAGTAAAAGCATTTCTGTTGTGTAGCTGGTCACTCAATGCGCTAGGATAAATAGAAAGGCTCGTAAATTAGGGAACCTCTCGAGTTCTCGAGAATTCGAGAGGGTTTTATAGATGTACGTGCTCGAATAGTTCGAACAGAGCTTAAAACAAAACGCGGCTATTGTGCGAGTCTTGGAACTCTCAGTTTTTATGAGTTATTAAAACTGAGGACCAAGACGACCGAGAGCTCGGGTGTGCAACACGTGTGCGCAGAGTGCGTCATCGTGTTCTCGCACGCTTTTCCGAATTTCCACCTCCAGAGAGGCCCAACCGATCGAAGCTGATTCGAGCGCGTAGTTTTCTAAGTCCGCGCGGAGTCGCTCTGATTCGTGGAGACAACATCCCTGCACCCAAGGTCACGCCCTCAACGCCAGCAGCGGAGGCCCTGCAACATCATCGACGCACCGGAGAGCGTCAGTCAGAGTCGCGAGTCGATAGAATATCCATCTTAGTTTTGAGATATAATAATTCGTACTTGCTTGTATTAGGTTTCTTTGAGATAGTATATATAAGTTTTTGGGAAGTTATCCTAAAGACTTTCNTTGGAAGTTATCCTAAAGACTTTTAACTTAAATTCAGTGCCTTTTTATTATAAATCACCACCTATTAATTATTCACAGATTGAGAGAGCATTTCAATGCTCAATTCGAATAACCCGCGAATTGATTGTACTCACAAAGACATCGTTTTGCGCGACGTCACACACGAGTCAAATGTGACGTCGCGCAATACCGATCACTTTGGGAGCACCATTTGTTGAAGCGGGAGTTTTACTGTTTTATTCGAACGAGCATTGAAATGCTCTCTCTAATCGCGAAAATAAATTAGGTTGGTGATATTAATAATAACACAAGGTGATTTAAGGTTAAACAAGTTTTTAGGATAACCTCCTAAAAACTTATGTATATTGTCAAGTAAAATCCTAACATCAAAGTAGCTAAGATTCTAAAGTTAAATCGACTCTCATGCTATAAGCTAACTCTACGAACTCGCGACTCTGACTGTTGCTCTCCGGAGCTGCGATGATGCTGCTGGGCCTCTTCTGCTGACGTTGAGGGCGTGACCTTGAGTAGAGGGACACATCTTGACGAATCGGAACGACTCCGCGCGGACTGACGAAATGCTACGAACGAATCGGTATCGATCAGCTGGTCTACGCGATGGTGGAAAATCTATACAAAGGGCCTGACTGTATGACGCACTTCGCGTACATGTGTTGGCCACCCGAGCTCTCAGTCCTTAGTTTTTATAGCACATAAAAACCACGTGTCGCTCGCTAATACAATAGTACAGTTTTTGTCTTAAGCTTTCTACGAATTTCTATTTACCTAAACATAAATCTATACTTGAGATTTTGTGAACTCGAGACTCTATGGTTTCCTATTCTAAAGATTTATATTACCATTTGCCTAGCTTTGAGTGACCAAACAGAAATGCCTTTGTAATTTCTAATAATTCTATAATAATAGTTGTATATGTATTAAATACTAAATTTAAATATCGCGCTTTAATCATATCTAAAGTCACGTGCATGCGCAGCCCATCACAAAAGAACGTGTCGTGGTGTACCTAACCTTACCTGACCATGGTTAATTATACGTCACGACTATGGCGCGCTTTCATAATATTCAAAGTTTCAATTGTACATGCATACAATATATCTAAAACCCAAAGGTATAGTACAAGAGATTACACCATTATTAATAGTACAATATTAGTTGCAAGTTGTTTAAAAAAGGATTCAATTATTTAATGTACTGAAGTACACTTTAAATAATACAAAACAATTTTTACATATGCCATATACCAAGTTCAACATCTGTTCGAAGGTAAAAATTCATAATTTTCATTTTTCCAGCTACCGCGGGATTTCTTTGGTTCTGGGCATTGAAAAGAGCACTGAAATTTTCCAGATCTACTTAAAATACATATAATTCTGATATGAATGAAGGAATTTGAAAATAAATTTAATTTAACACTAAGTTGTCTGTAATTTAATCATAATATTTGTTTAAAAATTAAAAAAAAAAAACATTTTTAATTAGATTTATTTTCAAATTCTTACATTCATATCATAATCCCAGAACAACAGAAATTAAGCCTTGGTAGGCTGGTAGCTGAAAAAATGAAAATCATGAATTTTGATCTTCGAAGGCATGTTATACCTGGTATATAGAACATATAAAAATTATTTTATGTTTTAAGATATATATATATATGTATATATATATAGCCTACTATTATATATCAGTGCAAGTGCATATTATTAATTGCAAAAAGAAATTGGCACATATGTATTTAATTGAATAATATAGAGGTCATATAAGTCATATAATATATCTTGTTAGTATATCAAGTATAAAAAGTATATATTTATTACGTAATAAAATGTAAGTATTTATTAAAATTTAATTTATACTAGAAATATTCTTATATGGGAGTAACGTATACAATTTTCAATTTATTTATTGAATATTGAATATATATATTTATTGAGTATTTATTTATTGAATATATATACCTAATATATATATATATATATATATATATATATTATGTACATACATATCATGCATACAAATTTATTTATTATCAATTGCACCCATATAAACTATTTCTAATTTATATAATGTTATGCATGAAACGATAATCAACTATTATATACTCATACTGGTATATTTTATATTTGTAAAGTCTTCCAAAAATCTGAATTAACAATGACTGAAGACGAACACATCAGTATTATAATGAGTAATGATAGTATGAATTCTATCTCCGATGATGAACAAATGCGAGTCAAAAGATATAAGCATTACCTTGATGCAGACTTTAAGAGACATGAAGTATCGATGCAAACACGTAGAAAATTATTTCGAGAAAGGTCGAGCATCATCTGCAGTTCATCGTCTGAGACTATAGATCAGAGAAACGGCCTATGAAACGGTCCAGTTAGGTTAGTAGAACCGCGAGAGATTCGAGACACGAAGTTAGTTAAAGGGAATGTAAGTACACTCGAAGATCGTCGCCGGACCCGGGATTACCCCGCACTATCGGTTGGGTAATCGAAGGCCTCCCTACCCCCTGTAGTGGATATCCACCAGGGGGACGCTGCTCGTGTGTATCTGGGAGGAGAGGGGGGAGAAATATCCCTCTTACACCACACACTTAGGTAAACCACGCAGCGTCAGACGAGTATGTGAGGTACTACCATCTCACTACAAGTCTGTGATCAGGTGAGAGCCCAGGGTACAGGGTACTACCATCCTGAACCGAAGGATCACCTGCGAGAAGGGGAGAGGATATTAACTAGGTATGAAAATCAAAATATCTATACTTAATCACTTGTATTTGAAACAATAGAAATTACATGATCTGACTCTTAATAACTAAGGGGAGAGGGATGGCCGGCAGATGCACTGTTCAAGAGCGCTATGCTCGTAGACTACTAAGTATACTGGAAGCCGAAGCAATAGACGAGTACTACCATTCGTTCTATAGCTCCATATGAGAGAGTCAGATCACAATTGATGTCTATGAATATATGGACGTTTTTATCATTGGTACAAAATTAGATGTTTAAAGCCCAAATAGCCCTATCTACTGTTCTTATAAGTTTAAGATTATCAACTTTGATTACATCGATTGCATGAAGGGCTGGTCAAGCCTGGGTTATAATTCCCACAAAATGAAAACAATAAAATATTATGTTAATACTTTTTTCTGCTTGAATATTTATGTTACATAATCGAGGCCCCATATTGACACCGGACAAATATACACAAAAATAACCCTACACCCTCCACAAAATAATTCTACACACATATTTAATTGCTACACGAAAAAATTCTACACAGATATTGACTACACAGAAATATTCTAGACGCATTTTTGATTATTTCATTACACCGCAAAACTCTACACAAGCATTTAACCTATTGTTGCAACAATGGATAACAATAAGTTGAACGGTTGTGTATAGTTTTGCGGTGTAGTGAAATAATCAAAAATGCATGTAGGGTACTTGTGTGTAGCAAATATGTGTGTAGAATTATTTTGTGGAGGGTGTAGGGTTATTTTTGTGTAGAGTTTCTCCGGAGTCCCCATATTTATTTATATGTGCATAAATTATGGGTTTTATACTTTTTTATCTGCTTAATGCTACGACATGATTTTTTAGCGACTAGATAATAATGAAACTTAAAATTTTAGATCGATCATCAAAATACGTATACTATTCATTGTCTAAAATTTCTGAAAAATAAATTTGAAACATAGACACAATTATGGGGATGATAATAGTAATTTTTGTATAACAGCTGACCAAGCTATAACACTATATAATATTTTGAATTTGAAAATGGAGGTATAGATGTTATTTATTACGTATTTCACTAGTAATAATTTTGTTTGTTGTTCTTGATACCATTATTATAAAATATGCACACAAAATATAGTTACACAGAAAATTATAACCTCTTGGGCATTACAATAATTAATGTATATAAAGGTCGATAAAAATATATTAAAATAACATATTTTCATTTCACGTTTTATAATACATATTGCAATTGAAGACGATTCAAATCGAGTCATCGATTAACATTTAATCGACTCTAATCGCTTTAAAATCATTGAAATAGAAAACGATTAAAACTGATAAGATATTAATCGATTTTAATCGCATTTGACCTACCTTATGCTAACAGTTGGAAATTAAAATGATTGAAACGATTAAAACGGAGCATAAAGATTAAAATCGATTAATTAATCCGTTTCAATATGGTCATTATGCTAATAGTTCGTATAACTCAATCGCCGCCGAGAAGGAAAAAAAGTGCTACATATTTTTTTCCTAACCCACTCTAGTGTCCAGCACGTTTCTAGATTTAGGACAGTGTTGGAAACTAAAGTATGGGTTTAAATAAATGTATAGCTCTTTTTTTCCCGGCTCGGCGGCAATAAAGTATGCGCACTTTACGCTGGAATGTGTTAAACAAAAACTAATTTCTCGAAACTTGTATAACCCATGCTTGACCCTTAAATACGAATAATATTAATAGGAATGTAAATAATAGTATATTGTGTACCAAAAGCATAAAGTAAGCTTTTATACACCATAATAGTGTGGTTAGTTACAGCACTATTTTCGGCTTGCAAATGCACTAATCGCCTTTGACTCGTGCTAGGCTGTATAACTGCAACTCATATTGCAAACTCCACACTCGGTCTATGAAAATCCACTTAATTGTATACTTGGTACACAATATATTATTTTGTAACACATGCACGAATTTCGCCTTTATCGTACCTATGAAGCGGGCGTAAAGTACTCGTTTTTTTCACCGGTGGGCAAAAGAAGTTGTGAGCTGGCAAAAAAGGCGGAAACGCGGGAAAAAAAAGTCAATTACGTTCAAATTTTTTTTTTGCTGGTGATAAAATTTGTTGTGCAAATTTTGCGTTTTTAAGTCATATTTTGAATTTTTTTAATTTTGTAATTTTACGCTTTATAGCCATGAAAAATGTGAAAATTTATACATGCTCGTCACAAAAATTATGGTGTACAACAATGGCTAAGTTGACTCTTTCTGTGTACTCCGTCTAAAAATGCCCACTTTACACCCTTTTGATACACAATATATTATTATCGCCCACTGTCGCGTTTGATCGCCTGTCAATCGGTAATAAATGGCTATTTTTGGCCCTACATATACTTACGGAGGTCAAGAAAACGCGAAAATCGTGCATGTGTATAACATAAAAATTTATAAATCTATTTGAATCTATTTAAATATCTGTTTCCTGTTGGAAAGAGTCGATAGTATATTAGCCTATACAAGCCGATACTTTTATCGACTTGGACAGTGAAGCTTAATTGCATTCCTTGAAGCAAATTTCAAATTTACAATTGAAATCGTTTATAATACGCCATGGCGTAAACCTCGATTTACCGCACGCTTGTGAAAAAATGTACTCGCTAATTCTCGGTTTACACACATTGTTTCATAAAATATCGTGCGATCCCTGGTAGAAAATTCACCAGATTCTGTCCAGAATTTCTGATCAAATTTATAAAAATAATATATTTTTAGAAATTTTGTTCAGAGTATTTCCACAATGTTTAAATAAACCTCATGTTAACATTTGTTGACCCGAATTTCTGTCCAGAATATAGTGAATTTTCTACCAAGATTCCTTATTGACTTGAATTATGAATATTAATTCCATTTTTTGCATTGGGGATTGATAAAAAGCGATCTAGATCTATGTAAGTTGATACAGGTCGATATAGATCGACAAATCTCTATACGGAAAATTAGGGTTGAAATCGATAGAATTTCAAAATGATCTAATGTCTATAGAATTTAATTGTAATTTGTATATAGAATTTTATCTACTTGTATCGGATTTTATTGAGACCTAATGCAAAAAATGCAATTAAGATTCGCCATTCAAGTCGATAAGAAAACTTATCGACTTGAATGGTAAATCTTATCGATATCTATCGGTTTCAAGCAACTTTTTCCAGCAGGACAGGTATTTGTTTTTAATTTTCGTTTTGTATCTTACAAATATACTATAATTTTTACAATTTATGTAATAATAAGCTTTTGTTCCTTTAATTATAGATATAGAAGATAATTCAGCTTTAGAAAATATTCCTGATTCACCCGTTGAGAGTAGATCTAATCACTCTACTATCAGTGATGAATTAGATACAAATAATATTGATAGACGAGATTATTCTAATCAGAGATATGAAAATATGGATGAAATTAGTCATTCGATGGTTGATGATGTAAACGATAATAACAAAAATAATACGCAAAATGCTATAAACGATAATAAAAATAAAAACGAGAATGAATATCAATACCAAATTGAAAACGAAAGCCCTGAAGGTGAAAATGAAAATGAAAGTGAAAATGAGGATAAATGCGTAATTAATGAAGATAATGATAGTGAAAGCGATAGTGATTATTATAGTGATTGTAGTAATTCTATTGGTGCAGATGGATATGAAGATAGTTTTCTCGATCGATTAATGTTTACATCCGCAAATTTGAAGGTGCGTGATATAATTATGATGACTTTTGCATACTCTTTACGATTCCATTTGTCTGATGAAGCGCATTTGGAACTTATTAAAACGTTGAAGCTGTGTGCTGGTAAAGACTTCAACGGTCTTAATATTTCTAAACACATGATGTCAAAATGCTTCTCATCGCAACAAGAACATGTGAAGTATCATTATTATTGTAAAGAATGTTTCGGATCAATAATATACTCCGTAAGTGCAACAGAAACAGTTAAGAATCGAATTGTTTTATGCAAAAATCGCGAGCAAAGAAATATAATAAAAGCTCTTTCTCCACATTATTTTGTATCTGTAAGTTTGAGGCACCAAATAGAAGAATTATTATCAAATGAATTGATTTTTAATGACATTTTAAAAAATGTTCGTTCTCGAAGCAACACACCTGATGGCACAATTAAAGACGTGCACAGCAGTTCAATTAAGTTATCCAAAACAATTTAAAACAAATTTACTATTGCTTTAAACCGACGCAAACATGTTTGTAGGATAAATATCAGTGTACTTAGTACGTATAAAACTTTACAAGCATTCTAAAAATCTAGGGAATTTATAAGAAATATTATTTGTCACTTTCCCATATAAGCTATGCATGATTTGCAACCGTTTGGTTCTGAGGGCGGACACCAATTCATGTATAATACGCGTAAAATACGTCAGCGCACATAGCGAATACGAATAGTCGAAGCAAACTCTTGTGTTCTGTATTCCCTTTTATTCCTTAGGCCTATTACACGCAAAAAAGATTAGGGAACAGGAACAGTTACAGAAACAGATATAAGAAGATTAACATTAGTTAGTATATCTATGTATTTGACAAACAGCAAGCTGTTTCTTGTTTCTGGTCCTGTTCCTCGTATATATAAATATGCGAATCAATGTTATTTTGTATCTATGTATCTGTTCCTGTTCCCTGTTATTTTTAGCATGTAAGGGGCGTATTCCTTGGCGTTATTTTTGTAGTGTGCAAAGGTCCTAAGGCTGAAACCGCTATCATTCGTAACGGTTTATGTCTATATTTATTGTTGTCTGAACGAGTGAACGATCCTAGAATCCTAACTTAAACGTTTAAAACAATTGTCCAAAGATGTTGACATCACATTTTGAAAAACATTGTTTATACAATGAAGTGGAGGTTATAAACAAAACGTTATCAACAGCTACGGAACGGCAACGCCAAATGTATTTAAACAGTACTGTGAAAGATAATAGTGCCTTGAACTTGGAGGTAGACGATCATATAATAGGATTCTCACCTATCCATCTAGCTGCTATCGGAGGTGATATAAATCTAATGTCAGTCCTTATTAGATTTGGTGGAAATGTAAATCATGTCGGTAACATGATGGGGACCCCGTTACATGTTTCTATGCTGTGTAATAATTATGCAGTATTTAATTTATTAGTTAACAAAGGAGCTGATGTCAATGGCACAGTGAATTTTCATGAGAACGGAAATGCATTCCATATTTTGTTTATGCTTGGTGCAAAAAAATTTGGTAAGGAATATACAAAAAAATGGATAGAAATTTTATATAAAATTGGTTGTGATGTGAATCATCAGGATTCAAACGGAAACATAGCACTTGCTCTTTGTCCACCAGCTTGTATGCAAGAATTCTTAAATTGTGAAGCAGATATTAATATTAGGAATCTAGCAGGACAGATTCCTCTCAGAAAGCTAGATGTATCATTAGATATAGTTTCAGAACTTTGGAGTATAGAATGTTATATAGCTGTGCTGTATTACGTTATGAAGTTAAATGCACTTGAAAAGTATGTAGCCGAAGAAAACGAAGAAATATGTCAAAAAATATTAATCCTAATTGAAGTTGTTCAAGAAAATGGAGACGACTTCGGATTAAAAATCATCAACAAACAAGAAATAAGTTTTCAATTGGAATGCCTTAAGTTAAAATGCACGTACGTTTCATCTCAGGTATCTTTGTTTGAGTTATTGGATTACCCTGCTTATAAATCAGCTAGATTTTCTTCTCATCCTTTGTATAAGCAAATATTTGATCTTAAAAATTTACAAAATCAGTTTTCTGCTTATTACTGGTTCCTTGCAAGAATGCACAAAAAAACAATGATTAGAAAATTAAGGTTAGAACCTGCGAAAAAGACTCTTTATAAGTTATTTGACAAATTAATACCAGCAGAGTGCATTGATTATGTATTGGATTATCTCAATAACAGTGATTTACAATTTTTAAATGAATAGAAACACATTATACAGATGTATATAATTTGTCAACTTTTCTGTACATTTTGTAAATTTTATTTATTATTATCATTATTATTATTTATCACTATTCATAATGCTTATTCTATAGAACAATATGTTCTCGTGTAAATCTTTTTAGTCTTTTTTTTATACATACTTTGTTAGCTTCCAAAGTTTTGAGATCACTCTTTAATCTATTGTAAATATTAACAACTTCAAAATAGCTGCCTTTCTTTCCTACAGTTTTATTAATTTTTGTCAGAGAAACGCTCCTATTTCTAGTATTGCTTGTTCTTGTAATATATATATATATATATATATATATATTTTAATGTATGATGATAATGAAAGAAGACATACGTTAATTGAAACAATTTTCTAATTGTAAGAGGACGATCTTGTGTTGGAAAGTGATTTTTGTTTATAATTTTATTTTGTATTATTTGAATTAGGTCTAGACAATTGTTGTATGCATCTTCCCTGACAATTATACCATAGTTTGTTTAATTTGAAAAAATGCATGATATAACATCATTAAAGTTTTAATTTATATTGACTTTTTCAGTTTTGCAAGAATCTAGTTCTCCCGACAATAGAATTTATATATTCCTCCCATTTCATATTGAAATTAAAAATTAAACCTCAGTATTTATGAGCTTCTACTCTTTCTATATTAGTATTAATACCCATATTATACTGTAGCGTGTTCAGGACACTATCACAGTGGCTGCAATATGCTATGTACACAGTTTTACTAATATTCAAAGATAGTTTATTTAAAGTAAGCTACTTCGCCACTTTACGTATTCAGTCATCTATTTCGGAGCTAAAGGCCACGTTTTTCTGAAATAAAATTGTATATGTCCACGCATGTACCAATTTGGAACAAAGTTTATTACAAAAGTATATGAATCCTATTCTAAAAAAACATAATCAATTTGTTTTAAGATTAGTCATTTGTGTGGCCAACTAGACTAATCCTATATAGATGCAGTATGATAAATTCTTAAACTTAAAATTTAAAAATTAAGAAAATTATGTTTCATTTTATATTTAAGGAGGTACTAACAGTAACAATTGCTGGTTCAAAAAATGATAAAATTTTGCTTATTGTTAGATATTACTACAAAAAATTAAAAGTTTGGTGACGATTTGGAGCCTGAGAATAAAACTATAAACAATTAAAGTCCCACAAATCCGCACATTTGGTTTAACACTTAAGGAGGTTCATCTGGTACATCGCTAGTCAAAATGTGTATAATCTTTTTAAATTCTTATTTCGTTTTTGGTACAAGAGATATAATTTATTTAGGACTTATTTTCATATTCACCTAGTTTATAACAAATAATGATTTTAGATAAAGAAATCGAACTGTTTATGTAATAAAGAAAGTAAATATAGACGACATTTGACTGTTTTTGAGGTTAAATGCACATATTAGTTTATTAAATGAATTGATTATTATGCATAGAGGTACCTACTGATCATTTTAAAACCAATTTGAATCCGTATATTATTAGTTTTCTTATACAAAAATTTTCAAGATTGTATTAACTGTTTGTCAATACAATAAATAATAACAAATTAAAACCAGGAAAATGAGATTCTTCATAAGACTCCATATAATAAAATTAGAAAAAAATATTTTATGTAAATACATCAATGCAGTTAAAAACTCTTGTAATATAAAGGAATAATCATTATTTAATTGATTAATAAATTAAACTCAATATTAAACCTTTTTCAACAGGGAAGTAAACAATACTATTTTAGTCAATCTATTAAAACTTGAAAAAAAAAACAATTAATTTTCATGTAAATATACGGAATTTTGTCAAAAGTCAATAAGATTTTTTATCGGTTTGAATGGTGAATCTCAATGCCATTTTCACCCTAAACTTTACGGCTTTGTCGTCAAAATAAACAGGTAGGTCTATACATGAAACTAAAATTCTTATCAGCTAGCTAGAATTATTTTAACAAAATTCTTACTGATTCTGATTACTTGTTTGACAATTCTGTTTTTGCTCACATTTATAAGCCATCGCACCTTGGGGGAAATTTTACATCTTAATTTGTATTGGCATGTTGAAACAATGAATTAAGTTAAAATCATTCTAGCTGATATGAATTTGAGTTTCATGTATAGACCAGCCTGTAAATTTTGACACCAAAGCCATAAAGTTTAAGGTGAAAAGCCGAATGAAGACAATTAAGTAAAAACTATCATCACAGTCTCTTTTAGAACAATTTAACAAGTCTTTACGCAAAAAAACAGAATCGGAACTTCAATATCTTAGATTATCATGATCATGGCAGATTTGGACAGTGACAGTAACAGGCTCGCATACGATGAGATGCAAATATCTATGAAAATCACTCAACAGGCCTCATCATTGGTCATTTTGAACACATAGACACCACTATTTATAATATTTACACTTAAGAGTGTTCCACCTTCATTCCGGAAGTCAGAATTGACAGTAGCGCCAAACGTCTTGCGGGCTAAAAGGGTACTATGCTGAATGCAAGGCAGCTCTGTTTTATCGACATGTCAGGACTGTAGTAAGAGGCGCTGAGATGGGGCCCCGTGGGTTTGAGTTCGGAAAGTCGAGCTATAAGCAGCCGATTACACGTTATGCAGAGGCAAACTCGCTGGCATGCATAGCTCATGCAACCCATGTGTATTGTCGAGACACAGGCTGTAAGAAAGAGAGAGAGATAGAATGAACGCGCGCTAAAAGAAGCGGGTTAGAGAAATTGAAATAGACAGACCGCGGTGGCTGATGCGTGCACAGGTCACCACTCGGCGCTCGCTGAGTGCTCACTCGCTTGCCCTCTCCCTTTCTCTCTCTCTCTCTCTCTCTCTCTCTCTCTCTCTATCGCGCGCGCGCTTCGCTCATACTGCNACTGTCTGCCGTCTGCTATAATGCTTATCAGCGAAAGTCCATTGTGACGTTCACAATCCGAAACTGGCTACTCAGCGCAGTTGCGTAGTGTAGTGTGGATGGCTATAGTAGCTTTAGTTTGTGATCGGGACGATGGTCACTTCTTGATCAAAATATAATGTGCATTGGGTCGGTGTACATACATACATACATACATATGTGTGTGTATCGTCGATGTATATGGTACAATGTCCGGACTCGATCAAAAAAAGTGGAAAAAAGAGTTACGCTCGGGCGCTAACCTCACGGTGCAAAAACGGACTGCTTAGGCCACGGATAGGCGTGACATGGCGGATTTATGCAGTCAGTGCTATAAAATACACTCAGAAAAATGGCCTGTTCGAAGCAAGAGGATTTTCCTCTTGTCTAAATCGTTTTGATTCGAAAGGAAATTCATTTTGATTCAAGAAGAAAAATATTAACTCAAGAATTAATTTTTTTGAGCCAAGAGGATTTTCCTTTTCACACAATGTTGGATTTTCCATTTGAACCGAAAAGTATCTTTTTGATTCAAATGGCAATTTGTTTGGCTCAAAATGTATCGTATTACGGTGATTAAAATTATTTTTAAAGGGCTAAAAGCCCGTCTAAGTACAATAAATATAAATAAATAAAACCGAGATCGATTGCATCGACATTTATTAATTCAAACAGCTGCCGCGTTGGCGCCATATACTAAGCAGCCAATCACATTGCGATTCATATGATCCGTAAAACTGCGCAGTCTCACTCAGTGCCGAGGTGGGCTCAGGTGGATCACATTTGCTTTTGGACCGTTGCACCGATCGGTAGTGTTTTTGAGTGTGCTATAGAATTAAAAAAACTGAAAGAGTACACCCACCGTCAAGTGACAGTGCAGCTGGAGTACGGAAGTGTTCGTGCAGCGTGAAGATCAAAAACGTAGATTTACGCGACGATTGTGCACTAAATTAACCTCTTCCCTTTTTTTCGAGTCAACAATCCGCTTAGCTCAAGAGGATTTCATAACGCTTCGCAACCACACGCATTTCTGCACACGCATTTCTGAGGTGAGCGTCGCACTATGGGCGATTTCAGGAAAAGTAGTGTCAAAATCAAATTGCGCCTCTCAGAAAAGTGCTAGGGACCTAATTTTTTTTTTAAATGAAGGTTGTACTTCTCAGATATAGGGAAAACTATCAGAATATTGTTTTCTAATGATGTCGAGCCGGGGCACCTATGAAAAGTACGAAATTTTGAGAAAACGATATTTTAGCGACTTGTTAATGCATTCATATGCCATAAAAATGCATTTTAAACAATTGGGAACTTTTGAGACAATAATCTACTATTTTTTTTAATAAATAAATGATTTTTTTTACTTACATAACCTAAAAATTCATCTATTTCGAGACCTATTGTACTAAGAAACGTAAATCCGGGACTTAAAATTATCATAAATCACCGACCTCTTATTTTATTAGCTTCGAATATTATACTCTAATAATACGGCACTATATAAACAAGAAAACATGTAATTTTAAAGTATTCTAACATACAGGAATTTTAAATCTGAGAGTTTCATTCTGTAGCATGAAATATTTCAAAGTTAACACACATCAAATTGTTGATAAAATAAAATATTATTATTCTCATCACATATAAAGTACATAAATTGTTATATATATATATATAAAATTAATTATGTAACCTAGACTATTACATTACATATTAACTCTATTACGGGTAATTATAACACTTCCTTACAATTCACGCAAAATTAAATGCCTTAGTACTACAAAATTTTGTTGTAGATGAGATTGAAAATCACATTAAATGGCTGAAGCGGTTCAGAGAACCAAATGAAGCAGCTGAACGTTGGAAAGCTACTTTTGATTATAGAAAAAAAACACGTTCTCTTACATCAAAAAGCTTAGATGATGTACTTAAGGAGTGGCCGATTTTGAAGTCTGATATTGGAAAAACTCTTGTAAGCATTTCTTATACTTTAAAACATTTTACGCGTTGTTTGAGTTCATTGACACCTTCAATTGACATAACCTACCTGGACTAAAAAGATATTTAATGAATAAAAAAATGTCAAAAAACAGAGTTAAAAATAGTAACAATAAAAAATGGGTAATAAACCTTTCTAACACTGAAATTCCTTCTGAAGTGATTGATGTGGTTTCGATGGGCCATAATTTCAATATGAACTGTGATATTAACAAAAAAGATATTATTACTACGATAAAAAATTTTGAAAATAGTATTTTTATGTTAGAGACTGATGTAAAATATGTACTTAGAGATATTCTCATTAAAAATGTAGAAACTGCGTGCAATAATAATGTAAGACGTAATAGTTTTGATAAGGAATTTCATGAAAAATTAGTAATAACCAAAGAATTTTGTTCTAAGAATCCATCTATATTTTTTACGAAAGCAGATAAGGGTAATTTAACGGTATGCCTTAATTGTGATGATTATATTGAGAAGATGTCTGTTCTGCTTTGCGATACTAAATCCTATAAAGTTGTAAAAAAGAACCTCTTGTTTCTTTACAAAAAAATGTATATTAATATTTTGTCTGATTTGAACGATAATGAATGTTTAGACATGAAGTATGATAAGCTTAGATTAACTAAACTAATACGGTTCTCCCGAGGGCTTATGGATTGCCTAAGATCCATAAAAAGATATACCTTTGAGACCAAATTATTTCAACTGTTAATAGTCCTACACATTTTCTAGCCCAATGTCATTGATAAAAACTTGAAACTTTGTTTTATAATCCAACTTCTCACATTGATATATTTTTGCTTTAAAAGAAAAGGACTAATATGTATATTCCTCATGGATATATATTGCGTTTCTCTTGATGTAGTTTCTCTGTTTACTAATATTCCTTTAGAATTAGTTTTATGCAGTTTAGATAAACGTTTTCAATGCATTCAAAATCGCTTCAAAGATTCCTTTAATAAACATAAGAACCATAGTTAATTTCTTTTGATAATACATATTTTTCAATTTAATAATACTGTTATAGACAAATCTTTGGTACACCATGGGCTCTCCGATATCTCGTTGTTGCGGATTTTGTATGGAAGACTTAGAAACTTCTGTTCTAAGTGAATTAAAAAATGACTATAATATTTTCCTCTTTTCTTATTTTAGATATGTCGACGATACTATTTTGGTGTGAGAGAAGATGAGTTAGATATAGTTGTTAACAAATTTAATAGTTACAATACAATACTTACATTACATATGAATTACAAAACAATAATATTAATTGCCTTTCTAGACGTAATCATTTAACAATTAATAAAACAATACTTGATTACAAATTGGTACCAAAAACCCACACAACACCAATAGGAGTTAAATTTTACTCTAATCACACATATTCCAATTAAAACGAAATTTGTTTACAACTTTAGTAGCTAAGAGCTCTTCTCCTCTCACACAAACAATTTCACAATGAAAATTTAAATATTTAGTTAGAAAATTCTAAAAGAAAATAGTTATCCGGATAAATTTATTGAGTAATATTTCGTTATCGTGTTAGATTTCTCACTTTGGCAATTCAAAATAGAAATGGGGTTCTACTTTTTAAAATGTTATCTCTATTCCGTTTAATGATAATATTTTTTTCATGATAAATCATCCTTAAAAAGTTATGTTTCTCCATAGTACCTCTTATGTCAAACAAATTAAATAATATGTTAAGTTAGGCAAGATAAACTTGACAAATTGGTGTGAGACGAATGTCGTATATGAAATTTCGTGCAATGATTGTAATGCTACTTATGTAGGCCAAACTAAGAGGAGTTTGAAAAGGAGAATAGACAAACATAAAAAAACATAGAAAAAATATTACCTATTCCTACTCATATAAAAGATTTTTCACACAACTTTAATTTTGATAATGTTAAAATTTTAGATA
>CM053172.1:10419121-10478573 GCA_012977825.3 Pteromalus puparum | reverse complement strand
GTACTCTCATTACTCATTATTACTCTCATAGGCTTAGATCATAGAGATATAGACTCTTACAGACTCTTATTCCGTCATACTCCGTGCTAGTACGATTTTCGAGACAGTGTCGCGCAATTTAAATTCAACGGACTTAGAATCATTTTTATTAAATCAACTTAGAGAAATCTTGAAGTAACGGACTTAGAAGAAATTACTCTTGACCTCGAACTTATTCATTTGCGAATCGGATAACACAGTCTCTCGAATTAATCGTCTCTCGAATCCTAACGATCAAATATCATATTATAAATCGTCAGTCTTGCATTCCCGGAACACCGTATAGTAAAGAGCGTAAATCGCGTGAATTGTTTAAATAATTGAATAAATAGAGTTTTAACGGCATAAATCGTGAGTGAAATCAATCCAAGACCTTCTGTTCCGACATCCCTCTCGTCGCACAATTCACTCGTATCTCTGACGCACTCCTTGAGGACGAGCAGGTAGCAGAGCAACCAGCCAAGCAGATCAAGGGCTACAAAAGGTAGGTGCCAACACAATGTCTATTATAAGCTAGCCAGGTACTCTCTCTCTCTCTCTCTCTCAAACCTTTACTACTGTGGAAATACTAACGCTCTATTGGCATTACTATAAAATTTAACAGAATAGAATATTTTGATCCCACATTCGTTCTCTCTTAAGCTTGATAACTCAATCATCGTCGCACATATAATTAAGACGTCACGACGTAGAGTCACGTCACATGCTGATCAATTACTATAATAATGAGCGCACACACTGAATATTAAAAGGGGGAGAAATATTTAATTATAGAGAGATTGCTAATAAATTAACATCAATAATAAACGATAATATTCCTCATAAAAGCAGTTTCCCGTACAGGCATTTTCCGCCGTTCTCTTGATCGCGGGAGTGTCTAAATACCGAAGCGTTCAACACTCTCTCGAGATTCGAATCGTCTTCCGTATTTACTCTTAAATATAATAACCATTAATTGATTCATCCGTTGACAGTCATCATACGACTTAGGACGTAACACTGGTATAGGAGCCATCAAGCCAAATTTAGCTGAACATGCGGATGGATTGGTCATTTGGTGTAAGGTAAATCATTAGTCTATTTTTTGTTTAATCTTTGTCCATTATTTTGTAAAAAGTTCGTTTATTATACTAATTTTTATAGATACACGCAGACATCATAACAGCAATTGATACTCGATCCAAAAAATACGCAAATTGGAAAAAACCAGTACAGCCATGTATTGTTTTACAAGGAACTTCTGCTGAACACATAATAGTGTCGTACGTGAGCCTAGAAGACAATTTGTAGCATACAGACAGTCCTCTTCGTGCTCTTGATTTGTTGTTCAAATTATACATGGTATTTAATCTGCAATATCCTGTTGATTGTCAGCAAATTTAGCTGGTTATACAAAAAGCTTTGTATAATACTGACACGAAGCATGATGCGCAAGTAACAAGTGTAACATCACTTGTTAATACACTGAGAATATTGATAAAGAACAAGATTAAGAAGAAAACATAAAAACTATTCAAAATGTACGCGTGCAACATTTGTAATATTACTTGTGATACACCTGCGTTTTTGGTAAAGCATTATAAATGTTTCCACGATTACACCGATACAAGTACTTTTGTTTGTTGTCAAAGTCCTTGTTCTAGACATATTACCACTAAAAAGAGTTTTTTAAAACATTTATATAGATTCCATCCAAAAAAAAATGTTGTCAATGAGAGTCAGGCTTCGAATAACTGCACAACATATGCAGACAGCGATACACATACTGAAGAAGAAAACGTGTTATCGCGATCACAAAGTTTAGGCGACACGAATACTGAAGATGATAGTAATGATTTTATAAACAATGTCTCTCTAGATCATATAGAATATACTATCGAATTAGCGGCTGCTGCTTTTATAGCACAATTGAACAGCATACAATCACTTCCTCGTAATATTATTCAAATTATTATAGAAAAAATTAACGAATTGTTATGTTCCGAAGCCATAAAAGTACTGGTTAATGGTATTCTATCTCAATTAACAAACGATGCGAAGGTCATTGACAATACAAGTAAAATGTTGGGTATATTGTTAAACCCATTTTACAACTTGAATACCGATCATAGGCGTAATAATTATTTTCTCAAAACCAATTATTATGTGCCGCCTGTATCAGAAATTTTTGGGGAAACACTTTCTTCCATAAAACACAAAGGCATAAAAATTTATAAAAGTTTACCGATAAAGGGTCAACGCATACCCATAATACCTATACTCAAACTGTTTTTAGAATCTTCAGATAATTTCATTGTCATACAATCATACATGGAAAATTTAAAATCAAGTTCATCTGAAGTACTCGAAAATATCTGTCAAGGTTCTCTTTGGAAAAAAATAAGATCTCGTTTTCACGAAGATAAATTTGTAATACCTTTGTTGTTGTATCATGATGATTTTAATTGCGGAAACGTATTTGGTGCACATAACAAAAAGAGTAAAATAAGCGTAGTGTATTATACAATTCCAACTTTGCCAATTCATTATTTAGCTCGTTTAAATATAATTTTCATTGCTCTTCTTTTTCTTGCAAAAGCTAGTGAAGATGTTAAGTATAGCGACCTTTTTGATGCGCTATTAGATGAATTGTTAATCTTAGAAAATAATGGCATAGAAATCTCGGTAAATAATAATACTCAAAAAGTTTATTTTGCAACAACGTTATTCTTAGGTGATAATCTTGGTGTGCACTGCTCCTGTGGCTTTGTATCAGGGTTCAATGCAAGATATCCATGTCGTTTCTGTAAAATAGATTCTGAATCTCTTCAAGAAATAACAGTTGAAATTCCTGAGTTATGCCGTAATCGATTTAATTATGAATTGGATTTGTTGAAAAATGATGTATCAAAAACAGGTATTAAATCAGAATGCGTGCTCAATAAACTAAAAAGTTTTCATGCTGCTGAAAATTTTTCGTGCGATATCATGCACGATGTTTTTTTAGGTACAACTCGATACGATTTGGCTTTGTTAATCAATTATTTGATAAACAATTTAGGTTTGACATTAAACATGATCAACTCGCGTATTGTGAATTTTGATTATGGCGTTGATACCGATGATAAACCACCAGCTTTGTCGGAACTTCATTTAAGTAAAGGTTCTATTGTCATATATGCCTCCGAAATGATAACCTTGATAAAATACCTACCAATATTGCTAGGTGATTTAGTGCCATGCAATTTAGAAGTTTGGAAGTGGTTTTTGCTTTTAAGAAAAATATGTGATATTATATTGTCTAAAAGTGTTCAAATAGATATAGTATATGAGTTAAAAAATATCATCAGCAATTATTTGACACTTAGATTACAGCTTTTTCCTCACGATAATTTAAAGCCAAAGCACCATTACATGGTGCATTATCCAAAGCTTATGTTACTTTTGGGACCACTAGTTCGCGTTTGGTGTATGAGATTCGAAGCAAAGCATCGCGTTTTGCTTGCTTACGGAAGAAATTGTCAAAACAAAATAAATATTCCTCGATCTTTGGCTATTAAACACCAGTTGTCCATGACATACTTTTTTCTCAACAAAACAAAAGATGTAACAGTTAATAGCAGTGCGAAAAGAATCTGTGAATTACAAAAGCTTAGAAATTATACATGTTTTGTGAGCATTTTGCCAAGGAATTTCTTCACAGACGATTTAAAAATATATTGTTTAAAATGGTTTTGTGAAAATGGTTTGAAATATTCAGTCGGCAAGTTTGTTGTTATTGATGGACTTGAAATTTTTCAAACCCTACTTGAAATTATTCATATAATTGTTCATCCAGAAACTGATGAAAAAGTATTGATTGGAAAAATTTGGAATATAATAGGTTTTAATGATCACATACATAGCCACTGGATTAGTGATTCCGAAAAATGGATTATCAAACGTATTTCAGATTTGTCCGAATATGCACCTGTGCACAAAATTATTTCAAATGAAGATGGAGAACCATATGTCGTTTTGTATACATAAAAAATTTAATTTCTCCTGTTAATTCTACGAATTATATTTTGGTTTTTCTTTGTGAAATAAAGACAAAAATAAAAAAAAAATGTTCGAGTTGACGTTTGTTTTGAATTGTAAATAATAATTTAGTACCTAGTCATAGATATTTTCATATTTTCGTTTTGTTTTAAAATAGTATATTTTGTACCTCAAGTGCAAAATGCAAGTTCGCCGCGCTCAAGGCTTGTGGAAACACCCGAGGGTGCAAAAGTTTGCACTCGAGGTTCGAACGATATTTCCGATGCAGTGGGTACGTGAATTTAAATTTTGTGCCTGTTTTGTGGAAACAAAATTTAATTATGCACCTACTAAATCGAAAATATCTTTTTGACTCAAGAATAATCCTTTTCGTACAAGAGGACTTTGAGGCAAGAAACTTATTTTTTTTTTGCGGCAAAATGAATCCTCTTCAGGCAATGGGAATTTGTACCCCTCAGTTTTCTTTATTAATCGACAAGAGGAATCCTTTTGAGGTAAGCGGATCTTGCGAGAAGATTATTTTCCTGTTGAATCAAACGAAGTGCCGCTTGGGGACATATTTAAGATTATTATCCTTTTGAGTCAAAAGGATTCATTTTTCCTCAAAAGGACTTTTTTCTGAGTTTACACATATGCCAAGTATACGGAAATGTTTTATAAACACTATTTTTGGTTACGAAGCTTGCTTATAGCGAAAGCGATTTTACGAGTATCGTAATCCTATACGTTCGTTCACACATACATATACTATAGTAGACGCATTGGTTTTGCATAGTTCTCTAATTTTTAAGAAAATAATAAATTACTTACCGAGCTATGGCACTTTTTTTACGGCTCGGTCTTTTGCCACTAAGCACATACCGTTTCGTCTGAGTGGTACTGCTACATCGTCGAAGTCGAGTATCTTTACTCTTACTGTTTTCTTGACTCATATCGAAAAGTACACAAAAACAATTGTACAAGTGCCAAACTAACAATATTGCTATTGTATTTATGTATTTTAGGATGAAATAGTAAAACTAGTAAGAGCAATCGAATACACTGAACACAACAACAACGCGTATATGAAACACAAAAAAACGAACTGCTGGAACTGTCACGACAAAGAGTACACAAAAGTAGGATGATTGTATAAATATCAATAAACCTATTTTTGTATGCACTGCCAATGTGCAAAAATCCCAGTAAGAACAACTAACTAACAATCAAACACGAAAAACGACTATATAAAGGCGATACGGGACACTAAAAAACTCTTTACTTACTCGTGAAACGAGAGAGAAAGAATGAACAAAGATTGCCCTATACTATATGCATAGGTACATACACGTATACTTAGATAGCTTTTCGCGCACAGTGCCGCTGTGTGTACACGCACATGCGCGAAAGACTCGTGTTTATGCACATTTAGACCGGCCGTGATTTGAAACGCGAGATATAGATATAGATGTCATCAGCCACAGGTCATGTGTAGAAATCGTCTGCTTCATCTGACAAGCGCTCGATGCATGTTCAGACAAGCGAAGGTTAGGAGGCCCTTATTGTTGCTGTGGTATCGTAAGTATCGTAATTATAACGTATCGTAATTATAACGTTACGTTTTCTGGAGAAAACGTTGTAATAGTAGTCGGTACAATATTATTGTTTGACGTTTATAGACGATGGCACCGCCGAGAAGAAGTAAAAGCGGGGGAATCAACAAAAAAACCCGTGCTGCTGAATGGAATAATTTCGTAAGTAATTTTCATGAGTATTGCCGTATATACTCATATACTGGCTGCCAATTTATTGGCACGTATATATAGGTATATTTTATCTTCGGCAAAATACACGCATCTCAAATATGCGCATGCATTCCAGATCGCTCGTGTACGCGCGCACCACGCTTCTACACCCATCCCAGGGTTCAACCGCGAGGAGCTAGAGGACGGCGAGATCCCGGACCTGGACGACTTCGCAACCTCCCGAACATCTCGTCAAACGGCTACCCGATCGCCTTCACCGATACGTGGTGGTGATTCCTTGTCGCGGTGCCGTCATGAGAACCAACGGGCGGCGTCAGATGATCGTCGCCGAGATCGCGGGAGAGCCCGCGAGTCAGCTGGACGAAGACAAGGTGTTTATGTGACAACTTCCCGGTAGCTATTATTCGAGATTCTATTTCAAATATAGCTTCGAGAAAGTTCCACATATAAAAAGCATAGCGAGTATTCAAGGCCACTAAAATATCAAGTGACCAGAATCTCGCTGAGCTAAACCTTCCCCGCCGACGGCTACTTGCGCGCGTGCGATGCTGCGATTGCAGTTTCGGCGTTTGACCGTTGCCAGGTCCGTAAGCCTAATGAGTGGCAACAAGCGCCGCACGCTGTGACGTGGCGGCGGGGAAGTAAATCTTGGGACAGCGTGGGAGTCCCGGAGACTTCGAGCGTCCCCAAGCCAAGCTAAGCTCTGCACTGCCGTGATCGGCCATTGAAGGCCGGCGGACCGATAGATTATCCAGATTTAGACTCAGAGTTCACTTTCAATTTTGATTTTATTAGTTTGAGTTGTTTTTAAGTTTTCTATACCCGAAAGTGCAAATTTTCTGCCATACGTTTCAAAGCTAAATTCAAATTTAGACATTCTTAGTCGATTATTTATTAAGAGTCAGAAAACGCTCTAGTTAGAATTATTACATTCGAGAAGAATACATTATACAAGTTTTGGACCAAGCTAATCATTGCGGAGAATTAATAAATAGAACCACAGATATACAAAAGAAAACATTGGTTGCTTTTGCTCTTTTTCTTCAGACACATTTTTATCCCTTAATTATTTCCCAAGGACGATCGTAATACAAAGAGAAGCGAGTCAAATTCAGATAGGACAAGGGTCAACACACATACAAGGTAAGATTTCATTCTATTAAAATTTGGACTAAGACAAGGAGATAGAGAGTGTGTTTGTGGGCAGTAAGGGGATCTTGACCAGATTCTCCCTGGGCACCTGTATAGGGGCTAGATAGACAGACTCTCACAAACGAAGGAGAAACTCCTCAAGTTTCTCCCTAACACAAGGCAGCGATAGTTTGGCCGACTACTATGACGAGGATTACTCGTTCATGTTACCATCACCACCTGAAGCTCCTCCTGGGTCGATTACTTATATAATCCACGGTCACATGATCGAGATCGAGGTCGCGGTCGCGGAAATCGCAGGCATTTTCAACGCGGCCGTGGCTCTTGGCCATCTACAGCACGTGGACGAAATAATAATTGTGGTCGTGGGCGAGGCAGGATTCCATCCCATCGGGGCCGTGGTCGGGATATTGCAAACCGAGGGCGAGGGACTGAAAATCAGGGTACTGGTCCTCCAAGCATGATTTTTAATGCTCCATGTAATTTTTATTTTCAGCAATAAAAATATTTTTTGAATATGTCATTGTTTTTTACTATATATATATATATATATATATATATATATATATTAATTTAAATTGTTCAAAACTAAATTTTTAAAACTAAATTGTTGAAACTTAATTGTAATTATTTAAAAATAAATTAACCTAATCTCAAAAATTGAAATACATGAACTGTGGTGTGATAATGTTTAGTTTTGAAAATTTCGCTTTGAATAATTACAAGAAATATAAAAGTTATTATACTTCAATATTTATTTTCATAGAGAAGAACGGGGTTCGAAATTTTAGTTTCGCTATATACGTCTCTGCTTTCCGTGTCAAGCGCCATCTACCGAAAACCAGAAAACTAATTCTCCGCTGTTTTACCGATAATTACAGCATGTATATATGACTTGTGTATTTGAGTAGACATTCGAGTTTGTCCGACGAAATACGCGCTCTATACGGCAGCTACAAATTAGAAAAGCATATTCACGTATTCTTCGTATATCACTACACGTGCTGAAACTTTGTTTTGGTGAATAATTTGTGCTTATTGCTTAGGAAAAGACATTTTTGTGATGTGTGCCTGAACGCAGTCAAATCCCGTGCAGCAGACGACATTTTAGAGAAATTTTCTTTCTTTTTTTTAGAAGCCTTACAAAATTATTCATGTCAATATGAAAGTTTCAGCACGTGCTACATCATTCAAGCTTTCATTTAAAAAGTTTTCAGCTTTCTACATTGTTTTATAACTGCATATTTCGTCGGACAAAATCAACGGACGTCACTTCCGGTCTGGTAGTTCGGAGTGACGCGTCGATCGAGGTGTGGAGCACTCTTAAACAGCAATAAGTTTATGCTTGTATATACTTTTATACATGAGGTATATAGTTTATGGATTTTAGGTTATAAACCCATTGGTGCTGCTAAAAATAGTCTATAGGGATCGATTGGGATCAATTAAATTATCAACAGATTCTATGCTAATTCTGAATACCAATTTTTGTATGAGGACTCGATTAAAATAGATTAGAATCAACAGGAGTCAATAGATTTTAATACGGAAAATAACAATTGAAGTAGATAGTTAATACCAGACATTGGTTTCTATTAACTTTACTGATCCTTTTTTGTATAGAATTTTATCGATTCCTATTGATTCCTATCAATTCTATCTATTTTAATCGAGTTCTAATGCAAAAAATGGGATTCAGATATAGCTTAGAATTCAATTAATAATTTAATCCATCTCTATTGACTATTTTTAACAGGGTGGATTCAAGTATTGATCAACATCATGAAATTATATCGTAAATAACTATATATTCCATAGATATTTTAAGATATTAAAACATTTTAGTTAACAGTATTTCATACCTATATGTAGAATAAGGTCGTGAAAACTTTCATGTTTATACACAAAAATCAAAGCAGGGATCTTTTTGTTTGTGTACACTGGATTATAAGTGAGATACCATTGGTTTATACCAAATTTCGGGGACTCTATGTTGCATGGTTGTGCCGCTGCTTCTTTCGTAATCCAACGTTTTATTTTGAAACCAAGAATCAAGTCGTGCATCTTAGCAATTTCAACATAATGTTGATATCTAATGTATCGAATATTTTTACTGCTAGATTACATTAATAATTTAAGTCTTATCAAATAGTTTATCAAATTGACATTGTTTTCACCACCGGTCTTGTCTAAAATAGACATTTATACGCGTACCTGAGTTTAGCTACATATTAGTCTATGTATAGCTAATTATCAGTCCGATACTATTGATGTATACCGAATTTTGAGGTCACTAAGTTGGAGGGTTATGCCGATGCTTCCTGCAGAATTTAGGCAAATGGATTTCGTACAGAATGAAATTCATGCATTTCAGAAATTTTAATTGTTTATCTTTTATTTGGTGTTTGTTTTTGCTGCAGCTAGGTTCGATCAAAAACTTAAGTGTCTGCACGTCTATGCCAACGATATTCCATCTAGTTATAAGAAACAGCTTACTTTTAGAATTTCTTAGCAATTATGTAGCAAAGTTCTCTGCATATAATCAGGCAATATAGCATGCACTAATCAGCTACGACAGTGTAAGTTTATTCACTTCTTACTGTATAATTGAACGCCTTAGTCGAAATTTAACGTTTATGTGCGAAACTAAAAACAGGGACCTTTTCGCTTGTGTACACAGGATTGTCAGCACGATGCCATTGGTGTTATAACGAGTTGCCTTGTGTGCACTCGTTACGTCCCTCTCTCCCCTATACTATATAATCATACTATAATAAACATTCAATCTATAAATATTCTTGTGTATAACATTCCTTTCAGCAGCAGGTAAGTGAGAGGAGCAGACAGCCGTAACACACACAGAGAGAGAGCCGCGCGTAGTGTGTAGGTACGTGTGGCACCGTCTGAGAGTCAGTGAGAGAGAGAGAGAGAGAGAGAGAGAGAGAGAGAGAGAGAGAGAGAGAGAAAGATTGCACTGATCATGCGGTCGCGTCTCGCGCCGCGACACTTAGGAGTTTACCGCCGTACAGTACAGTCGTGCCGATACTGTCTCTTTGTCTCCGTGGCTACGCTTCCTTCTAAGCTAGATAGATCCGTGCGTGTGTGCGTTCGTCTTCGAGAGGCTGCAGCGTCCTTGACCAGGAACTTCGTGTGTCGCTGGAATCATTCTGCTGCTGTTCAGCACCGCGTGTCCATTGGTTTGCCGCTCGACTTCTTGCTGCACCCGGCCACACACGAGGCTTTGAGGCGTCCGTCCTGCTGTCCAACGTCGGGCCCTGGTCATCCGTCCTGCGCCGCTCCGGTCAAAGCCACGAGGCATTTACCGAGCTCCACGAAGCACTTCTGTAAGTACCTGCCCGATCGCAATACTCTCTCTCTCGGCATTATTCGCTTTGCTCCGTCTTACTCCGCGCTGCTTTTGTACTGATTTTTAGTCTTTACATAAAGAGAAGTTACTACGACTCGGCTTGTGTCACTTTGCTCCTGACTTCGTCCATTCCCTGCGTTCACTTCTAATCTCATCGCCAAACTAGCCTTACGAGCTTACACTCACGACGCGCCCGCGGTCACGTGCACGAGACGCTGCACGTACAGCAATACTGCCTACGGGCCAGGCTTCGTACAGCCTTCAAGAAGCTGATCTAGCTGCTTTTATATCCTCTCGCTTCTTTATCGTTTTTGGATCATAACACTGATTATTTATACACGGGCATTAAGAACCCCGTTATATATGGCGCCCTAACGTTACGGGTTAATTATTAAACTGTAAAACAATTTATTCGGCTATAAATTGCTGCGTAGTTTTCGCAAGCGCGAGAGGAATTTTCCGAGCGAACGCGTGTGTTTACAAGGTCCGAATTCCAAGCGCCCGCAGTACTATATACGTGTGCGCGCGACCTACCGTATTTACCCTTGGAAGAGTCAGGCAGCGGCGAAACGTAAACAAAGTGCACACTTTCTAGCGCTGTAAAATTTTATCATCGAGACGATTTACACGTTCGAATTCTAGAATATTTCGACTCGAATTTTCGACGCTGCTTACGTCACGGAATATTCTGCGAGAGACTATATACTATATTGCCGTCGTATGCGATATACTTCTAAGTCAATCGAAGCGTGCTACAGAGCATACTTGTTCTGTTATTATAATATTTTTTTTCTCGCGCACTTAATTGATCGTAATAATTTATTTCGTATATTTATTCGATTATAATTTTATTTCTTCTCGAATTTTGAATTTTTTTCTTGTGTGTGCGTTGCGTTCTTGAATGCGTAAGTGTACGTTCGACAAATAAATTCAGTCTTGTTTTTTTTTCGATATTATAAAATAAATTAAAACTATTTAAAAATGACAACCATTTGGTCTGTAGCCGATCTTACAATTTTTAAAGAAGGCGTAAATGCTAGATTAAGAAGCTGGATTAAAAATTTGTCGAGCGTAGAAGTCAACGATGCGCTAAACCATTTAGAACTACAAACGAATGGTACTCTATTCGAGCGAGCGAACATATTACTACGAAGATTACATGGCAACTATACTGCCAAAGACTTCGTACAAGATTGTAATACGGAGGAAGATATCGAAAGGCGAGACGAATTATGCTTGACTTTTGTGCAGTCACCTGCTTTTCCAGCAGATTTGAAGAAAGACGTTCTCACAGGAATGGAGGAAGAAGCGCTTGAAGACGGCATGCACGCTAACGTGAAGCTACCGTCCAGCTCGCCACACGATCATGAAAGATGGGAAGATATGTCTCTCATAATGCCAGTGGACTTGAGACAAGAAATAATAGACTCTCACAATAGCGTACGTTTTAACGCACCACGACAACCGTCGCTCCTTACAACGAGTGCAAACAGCCTCGCGGCACTGCTTGTTGCTACTGTAGTAGCAAGGACTACAACAGTCTCACCAACAACTTGCGCACACCTCAGCAGGTCATTGAGCGCGCAAGTTACAGTGACACCAGCAACGCTGCAAAGCATACCAGCAATAAATCCAAGGTTGAGTATACCTATGGTGCGCACGGTTCTGCCAAGTGGAGAAGTAGAGTTTATCCCGGCATCAGTAGCTACAGAATTAGAAAAAGGCTGGATAGCACAGCGTGACTTACATAGAAAGGAAGCTGAAATAAATGGATACATCGCAGGAAAAAAGGAAGAAATCCAGAATCTATCGTCGAAAATCGCCGAATTAGAAAATTTAAATCGAGACCTCCGAGTACAACTGCGCAATGTAGTATCATACTCGCAACAACAAGCATCGGAAGACGCACTATGTCAGAAAATTAACCGCAGCACAAAAATTGTTCAATTCCAGGATACCTTCGACTTAAATTATTACGACATGTCGAATCAGCACAATAACCTGTATTCGAACGAGAAAAAAGTTTTAAATGCACAAGCTCCGATATTTCACTCTACGACTAAAGCTAGTCAGCCGAACATTTTTACAAGAACACCGGCTACTGCGCCGAGTTCTTTGCGTGCAGACGCCCCGCAGCATCCTAACCTCTGCTGGCCGGCCGTAACCGTCTACAATCAGCCCGTATGCTCGAGCTGCGACGGGGGGATTTGGCCTCTAACAGCTATGAGTTCGCTCTCGCAACCGAGTCCTCAAGTGACAAATCAAATCGCAGGAGTTGCGCCAAGCAGCACCTGGAACACTCTGGACAACTCCCGTCCGAGAACAAAGAATCTCGGGAGGACAGTTAGAGAGTGGAAATTAAAATTCTCTGGCGACAAAGGCATTAGCATTGAGGAATTCCTAGCGCAAGTCGAGGCAAACCAGCGATTAGAAAATATATCTGACGAGGAACTCCTAGACTCCTTGTTCCCCATGCTAGAGACACCTGCGCTGTTTTGGTATCGTGCCTTGAGGCCCTCGTGGCAAACGTACCAAGACTTCAAGAGGGCAGCTCTCAATAATTATAGCAAATCTAGAAGGAATAAGCGGAGTCTGATAGTCGAGGCTCATCTACGCATGCAAGGAGCCGATGAGCCTGTGATAGATTACATTGTCTCCCTCCCCATGATCTTAAATAGGTTTGAAAAGCAATGGAGCCAGCAAGAACAATTTAATATGGTCATCATAACATGCTTCCGAAGCTCAAAAAGAGGATGAAGAAATATTACGGGAATCTAATGAATACTCAAGAACTCCTCGACAGAGCCCAAGAAGTGGAGGACGATGAAGATGGCCAATGGAGGCCACCGCTTCCAGCAGACCAAACAGTGCTACCAGAAACGGCATATAGGCCTGTCAGAAAACCCAAGAGTAAGCAGATCAGCATCTCCTCGGTGAACTCGAATATGCCGTCCATGTCTGAGGCGGAATTGGAGAGGCACTTTGAGAAGTTCCTTAAGAAGAGGTCTATAGGCCTCGACTTTCCCAATCGCACGAAGTCTGGTTCAGGAAAGAACTCCTAAGCGAAAAAGACCCCTTCCAAAGAAGCAGAAACATCGCCCAAAAAGGAGCAGTCCGACGACGAACAGACGCCGACTCGCAGAGGCAAACGCGGTCGAGGAGATAAACGAGGAAAAGGAGGCTGGCATCGTAGAGGGGATCGTACAGACGAAATTACACCCAAGTCAGATAAAAATAAGGATAAACCGGCAGGTCCAGATGGTGAGAACGTTCTGCGCTGGAATTGCAGCTGGCCCGGTTACACTAAGCTCACCTGTCCGGAATGTGCACAAGATCAGTCAAAAAACGGGAAAGAGAGCGAGTAGATAAGGTCCCTACCGCTCTAGAACAACCGTGGACCTTCAACGCTGAAAGCGTAACAGGAGTAGCGCAAACACTTCACGGCCCGGCGAACGACTCAGCGCTAGCGACGAGTAGCTCGACCGATGTGGAGGCGTTCTGCGATGGAGGTACTGTTGCCAGCGCTTCAGTTGAGAAGTTTCCACGTTGGTGGCTGGCCGTGGAGGTCGGCCAATTTAAATTAAGAGGACTCTACGACCCCGGAGCTTCACGCACCGTCCTTGGCCCCGTCAGCATATCTCTCGCTGCCTCATTAAATAGGCGCGTGAGACCACATATGGGCCCAGGGGCTAGGGCAGTCGATGGTCATTTGGTGCCTATAATGGGTAGCGTTAAATTGCCCTTCACCATTGGTGGAGTAACTCATCCGATTGACGTTCTTATCTTGAATGAAGCCGACACTGAGTGCACTTTAGGTGCCGACTTCGTTCGCGCATTTTCGGCGATGCTTGATCCTGTAGCAAATAAGCTACAGCTCAAAGGCACAGATGTTGAGGTTCCGGCCGTCCTCTCATCTATGCGTGCTGATGAGCTTTTATCGCTCGCCTCTCTCGGAATTGAAGTAATTACCGATGAGCAGCCCCTAGAAATCGACAATCTGATGAAAGAACTGCTGCCCGATCCTGCCCGTGAACAGTTGGGCTGCACGGGATGGATACACCACGATATCGACGTTGGCAGTGCTCGCCCTATCAAACAGCGGTATTACCCTGTTTCGAAAATTTTAGAGGACGAAATGCACGAGCAAGTGCATAAGATGCTCCGTGCCGGCATAATTAGAAGATCCAAAAGTAATTGGTCTAGTCCAGTAGTTATGGTGCGAAAATCTGACGGCAGTTTTCGTTTCTGCGTCGATTACCGAGAAGTGAACGCTGTGTCGAAAATAGCTGCTTACCCGCTACCCTACATGGATAAGATATTGCGGAAGATACAGCATGCTAGATATATATCGGCGCTGGATTGCTCAGGAGCGTTTTTGCAAATACCCCTTACAGAGCGATCCATCCCTATCACAGCCTTCACTGTACCTGGACTTGGATTATTTGAATTCGTCAGGATGCCATATGGCCTCGCAGGAGGGCCAGCGACGTTTCAGATGCTCGCTGACCAGCTAATCACGCCAGAAATGGAACCGTATGCTTTTGGGTACCTAGACGACATCATAATCGCAACCGATACGTTATCAGACCATGTCAAATGGCTAACGTTAATCTTGAAACGGATAAACGAAGCTGGACTCATCATAAACAGGAAGAGGTCGAAAATATGCATGTCTGAAGTGCGTTACCTAGGCGTACTTGTGAATCGTGAGGGCTGTCGCCCCGATCCAGAACGAGTTCGGCCTATAGTCGAGTACCCGGCTCCCAAGAACTTAAAGCAACTGCACAGATTCATTGGGATGGCTTCGTGGTACCGTAAATTTCTAGAAGACTTCGCTACACTATGCGAACCGCTCACTGCACTCACTCGCAAAAATGTAAAATACGAGTGGAAGGACGAACAACAGGTAGCTTTTGAGCAAGTAAAAGCTCTGATCGCAACTGCTCCGGTTTTAGCAAGGCCTGACTTCAGCGCTCCATTCATAGTAGAATGTGATGCCAGTGATACAGGACTTGGAAGCGTCCTTCTGCAACGCATTGAGAGAGAAGACCGCGTGGTCTGCTTCGCGAGCCGCGTCTTATCTGCTACGGAGCGCAGGCTGTCAGTGACAGAGAGGGAATGCCTCAGTGTTATCTGGTCCATAGAAAAATTTAGGCCTTACATCGAAGGCTACCATTTCACTGTAGTAACGGACCACCACAGCCCTGTTTGGCTACAGAACTTGAAACACCCCAACGGAAAATTGGGCCGTTGGTCTCTGCGTCTCCAGTCCTACGACTTTGAGATCGTTCACCGTAAAGGTAAAGACAACGTCGTGCCCGATGCGCTCTCTCGTATGTACGAGACCGACGAAGATGAAACAGCTGTAATAGCCTCGCTTTCAGTGGACGAGTCGATCAAGGATCCCTGGTACCTGAAAAAGGCGAAGCAAGTCGTCGAAGATCCGAAGGCACATCCCTTCTGGAAGGTCGTGGGTGGCCGACTCTATCATTACCGCCCAGATCCGACGGTAAACGATCTACTCTAACAAGATGACGACGCTTGGAAGCTAGTAGTACCCCACGAACAGCGAGAACAGATTCTCGCCGAGTGTCACGACGAGCCAGTCTCTGGACATCAAGGAAGGTTCAAGACCCATCGGAGAATAGCGCTCCTGTACTACTGGCCAAATATGTATAAGGATACAGCCCACTTCGTAAGGAATTGCCACATTTGTCAGCAAGTCAAAGCGGAACAACTCGCTCCCGCAGGGCTTATGGGCAATCACGTGGTTACACGACCCTGAGAGATAGTCGCTGGCGACACTATGGGACCTTTTCCGAGGTCAATCCAGGGACACGAACATCTATTAATTTTTATTGACTTATTTACGAGATGGATCGAATGCATCCCGATAAGGAAGGCCAATGCAAAAACCATCAAGCGAGAACTGAATCTGCGAATCTTCTTCTCGAAAAGTAGTTAAAGTTAATTTTGAGGATGAAAAAGGACTGTTTAGTGGTTAAACAGTCTTTTTTCATCCTCAAAATTAACTTTAACTACTTTTCCTTTAACCTTTTTAGTAGTCTCAAACTTTGGAAATAGCTTTTGCGCAGAAAAAAATTGCTGATTTAAAATCCGTCAAGGAAGAGTCAGCAAGTGGAACAAAAAGAAAGAGGCATGATCATCATCAACGTAAAGACGGCTAAAAGGGTTAGGAAAAATGGCGAAGAGGATTTCGATGAAACTATAAATGATGACAAATTAAATGGTGCCACAGTTTCACAAGAAATCGATGAAGACGCTGAATTAACTGATAAGGAAGTTGCAGAAGAAGTAGTAGATAAGGGCGAATCAGCAAATAAACAGGTTTCACAAGGTGCAGATAAGAGGAAATTTAATTTTGCTGATCATGCAGATGAATTGTTTGATTGGTCTCCTAAATCTTAGGATCTGTCGGGTGATGCAATACCTAATGTTAGTAGTTCAGATGGTGAATAATCAAAAAAATCTCATCATAAGCCTGACCTGATGTACAAAAAGTTTGATCGTTCTAAAATTTTATTTAAGATACGCTCCTTTATTTAATATAAAACTTTTTCGTCAAAATTATTATAAGCAGGGTTGCTTATTAATTATCTGAATCATTTACTATACATAATGAAACATCGTATTATATAAAACAATTGAGCTATCTTAAAAAAAAAACTTACTTAAGTGATTGAGATGAAAATGAATAGATAGATTTTTTATTAAAAAAAATAATGCCTCTATAAAAATAAGGGCTATAGCGAATTCAAAGTTTTTATAATTTAATTAACGATTTTGTTTACATTATTTATGTAATATGTTCAAAGCGCAACTATTTAGTTTTCTATTTTTTTTTTTGTTTTAGTTACAAGACAACTATAAGTCTTAATTAGTGATGTTAATAAGTCACAATAGCTTCTTATTAGTTAAGAGAATAACAAGTCTGTGAATTAGTAGTATTAACTCACAATATAGTCTATAAAGTTATATTTTATACTAACGTTGTTTAAAACAATATAGCTTTAAACTATATGCCAAAGAATCATTGCAAAGAAAGGCAAATGAGGAGTAAATTATTTGTGAGTTAACATTTCTCATTTAATTATGATACATTATCTTTAAAGCGTTTCTTATTAATTTTCTAGTTTACTTTTGTATTTTCTTTTTTTTCAAAAAGACTGAAAATAAGTCTGTGAATCAGTGATATTAATTCACATGAGTCTGTAGTGTTACCTTCACAATGTATTTAGTTTAAACGACAATTTGTACTTTAACCAATGTTGAATTTTTATTTTCATAATAAATGTTTAAATTATAATATTAATGTTATTCATGCATGCTCCTTTTATCGTTGGCGTCTCCTGCTCTTCTTCCTCCTCTTATTCCCTGCTTCCTCATCGCTACCTCCGTCTTTGTTTTCTTCACCTCTTCCAACTCTTTTTGCCAGTTTCTCATCCTCGCTTTCATAACCTCCATATCCTCTCTCAGTTCCTGCACTTTCTTCTCTTGGCTTTCCCTTCTCTCCTTTTCCAGCTTCAGTTTGATTTTGCAGTTCTCAACCTCTTCCTTTAAATCCCTCATTCCTCTTTCTAATTTTCTGTCTTCTCTCGACATCACTTTCTTTCCCACTCACTTTCACTTTCTCTTTACTGCTGCTTTTCTTAACCTCAAATGAGCTTGCTCACCATTTGCGGCTACTTGTCTGCCGGTCCATTTCCTTATTCCGCTTCCCGTTACGTTCCCTCATTCCCCTACTGTAACCGCCCTCTACCTAGTCCCTCTGTCACCCTGGTCATAAAAAGTCCCTGCTCCTTCCTTACCTGCCTCCATTGCCTTGACTGCTTTTCCCTTTTAGCCGAAATTGCAGATTCTCTTCTTCTTTGGACTGCTCCTCTACTGTTTTGATTGCTCCCTCTATCCTCTCGTTTGCTCCTCCTCTGTCCTCTTTCTGTTTTCTTTTTATTCCCTCATCCAGAGCACTTTATATAGTTTTCCTAAATTGTTTCTCTCTCCATTTAGCGTATTTTCCCAGACCTCATAACTGCTCCCTGAAGTGCTACATCGTTCAAAGATGTGTTCATCTGTTTCCTCCTCTTCTCCGCATAATCTGCCATCTCCTTTCCTCTTCCTTCATCCAGTACCTGTATCCTCTGGCTTCGTTCCCCATCATGAATCTCGCCGTCGTGGCCAAGCCTCTCTTCCCTGCTTTTCCTCTTTTCTTTAGGTACTCAGATCTCTCTCCCGTTGTATTTATTAACCTCTTCACATCTCTTGCCTGTCTTGAAACTCTCATGTCCCCTTCCCATGTCTGTGTCTGTATGTCCTTGTCCACTCTTTCTATTGCTGCCCGTACCTGCTCTCCCTCTCTCAGCCTTCTGTGATATTTCTTTAGTGACCAGCCTCTCTTGTTGAGCTCCTCTTCTATTACCTTTCTTCGCTCACTTTTCCCTTTTCTTTCTTCTGTCTCCCTTTCCAACTTTCTCCAACATTCCCTCGATAGTGTGCCCTCCTCCGCCTTGCATAGCTTTTGCTCATACTTCATTGCCCTTTTCCTTGTCCTTGATTCTAGTCTAAACCTTTATGTTTCTAGATGTAGTATGTATTCCGGGGTTGTTCTGTCCAGTTTCAGTACCCATTTTATATATTTCCTGTGAATTTTCTCTAGATCTTCCTTTGCTTTCCATCCCCATACCTCTGCCCCTTCAGCTTTTTTATATGACCCTCTTCGTTACCATTTTCTTTTAGCCTATAACCTAGGTAGTCGAAACTCTTTACAATTTCCAATTCTGTGTTTTCCCAATATAACTTTTCTTCTTTTTTCCTTCTTCCTCCATATTTGAAAACCATTATCTTAGACTTTTCCGTGTTCAGTTCCAACCCTTTTCTGTGTATTATCCTCTTAAACCTCTTCAACATCTGCTTTAAGCCCCCTACGTCCGTCGCTAGGAGTACCATGTCATCCGCGTAGGAATGCGACCAAAACTTCTTTTTCCCTAGTACTACACCTCCTTCTTTCACCTTACTCAATTCTCTTTCTACATCCGCCATCGCCACTTTGAAGAGAGTTGGGCTTAGAGGACACCCTTGTCTTACTCCCTTGTGCAGTTCGAACCCTCCTATCTTTCTGTTCCAGATTTTTATTTCGCTCCTCGTGCTCTCTTATATCTCCCTTATCCTTTCCCTAACTCTACTCCCCAGTCCTAGTTTTCCCATCATTTCCCATATCTCATTTCTTCTCAGCTTATCGAACGCCGCTATCATATCCGCGAAAAATGCGTATACTTTCCCTCCCTTTTTCATGAGCTCTATTTCTACCGTCTTGCTCAGGATGTAAATCGCGTCCGCCGTTCCTATTCCTTTTCTGAATCCCATTTGTGTATCGTCTAGCATCCCGTTTCCCTCTAATACTCTTTCTATTTTTTCTCTAATTACCTCTGTGTAAATTTTGAATAAAATAACATTACATAATTTTTGCATAATGCAATTCAAAATATAACCGTGGTTTCATCGCCATTAGCCCTACACACCACGGGAGTCGCCTCCATATTCCTCCATCGACTCCACCTACTTCCTTCCTCCACCAACTGGTACACTCGATCGAAGAAAATATCAGTTTAATTTTCTTTTAGTTGCAAAATTTATCTATATACGTTGCATATCTTCCGTTAGAAAGACGTTTACTTATTCAGATAAATTCATCATCTAAATTCATTAAAATAAACTTTAATTTTAATCCAACGAGTGTATAAAAAAATAATCATAACAATGCCTTGATTCTATTAAGTATTATCACACCATGTCATGCAATAAGACGAATTAATAGTCTCACTGATTATATTATGATTATTTTTGCCTATATAATGCAGTTTTTTCTGTATATAATACATTTATTTAACTATTTACATAAAACTCTCTACATCTAACATTTACGTAAAATTTGAAGAAAAAAAACTATTTATATGCAACAAAAATATTTACAACAATCAACTAAGAAAATGAAACAACAAATGGACGATTAAACATGCTTAAGAATATTTAATTTCTGATTTTTACTAACGATATCTTTCTTATTTAATTGCTTTGTGATGCGATTATGTTCACGTGTTTTAGAAAAAATTTTAACTATCAGTAGAATTTTTAAAGCATGCATTCTGTGTTCATAACAGATATTGTCTTGATCAAACCAACTTTGGAACTTTTGACGAGTGTATGTTTCAACCATTTCTAATAAATGAAATAATAATTTTTTTTGGTGCCATAGACTTTCATGGTAAATTTGGAAGGCTTCTAATTGACAGTTCACCACATTCGTGAAAAGTTCAGTTGGTCCAGTCAAGTACATAATTTCTGGTGTGTCTGGATCGGTATGCGAGTACTCTCTGAATCTGATATATTCTTCATTATCTGTAGTTTTAGAGTCAATATTTTTTATAAAAGCCTGTTTGCAATCAGGGCAAGAAAATTTACTCGAACATTTTTTAGCAATATAGCCAGCAAAGAAAGTTATCGCATTCGATTAAAATACATTCCTATCCGTTATTTCCGGCATCTCAGTGTAATCGACATTCATATACAAATCCATAGATTCAGCAGCATCTATGAGTTCTTGAATTTCATTTAATTCAATTGCTTTGTACTCAAGTAAATCCATGTCGTTGGTAGAAGTTTGAGATTTTTTCAAAGTATTTTCGCTAGTTGAATCAATCAAAGATCGCGAATCCTGACAAGTAACGTTTCCTTTCTTACTACTACGAATAAAATCTGTTGACAAAATATGACGAAACGCTAATCTATACATTCTGCAGGTTGGATTAGCATTGAATCCACCTCTTCCACGTAATTTTGAATGAGCGTGTTCGACCGAATCTTGATTGCAAAGGCCTGTTGCTAACTCAAAGTTTGGAAATTCTAATTTTAAATCACTGAAAAGACTAAGCAAAGCTTGTACAGTCAAAGGCAAGCCAACGAAGCATGGTGGTTTCGAAACATTTTTCCCTGTTCGTGGCACGACCCATTCTTTCGACCAGGGAACAAAATGTTCAAGGCGCTGCTGAATTTCAGGATTCCTATCTGATAATGGACGCTTTAGCGGATTTAAAGAATTCAAATATAATGAATTACAGCCATCTATGACCGAATTAAGCGTTTCAACAAAATCAGCTGAAGCTTGCGAAGTTGGCAATGACATTAGTCCATTCGGATCTTTAGCTGCGACTCTAATAGCGCTTGCCATTCATCGGCTTAGCAATTGAAAAGCTAATTTAACATTCATGGCATCAAAACTATTGGGGTTGAAGTGATTTTCACTGAGGTGTCCTAATAGATTTGATGTTCCATGACTTCTGTCAAGTTCCCATGTTTGAATTAAATCTGTGAAACTAATAATTACATTGCCATTTACGCTAATTTTATCATGGGTTCTTAACTGAGCAAGTAGACGTTTTATAAGGTGAGGCCAATCAAAAGTTGCGAAATATTTACTTCCATTGTAATAAAAATATGGCATATCTATAGTGACATTTAAAAGTTTAAACAACTTTTGGTTGCTGCTACCTTGATCACAAACGATCATTCGAACGTCTGCATCAATTTTTTTTAATTCACTCAAAAGCAAATGAATCATTTCAAGAAGTTCGTCAGCGGTTGCGCCATTTTCATTAAAACCGAAAGCTAGTAATTGACGCCATGGATTCTTAGCATTTATACTATCCAAACAATATAATAACGCATGCTTAGCAACTGCCCTGCCTCTACACGTAATACCCATATCAACTAACCCTTCAATTATGTCATACTTCTTGGAATATTCTTCATATGCTTTTATCGACATTTCATCAAATTTCAGCGCACATGCTCCTTCTTCTTTAGGTACATTGTTTAAATTTTCTTTTAGACGTTCAAAAATGATTTTATTTACTCCCGGAACAACATCGTATTCTGAAACCCATTTTCTAACAGTTGATTCTGAAGGCAAAGCTAACCCCGCATTTCTTAAACGACTATAAACGCTGCAGAATGATAATACATCTGTTTAGCTAAATCTTTTTCGTCTTTTGCGTAAGGACTTTTTGGTTTATGTAATTGCAACCTTATCATTGTTTGAGAAGTACTACTGATTTCTTTATTTGCTAAGAAATCACTGACACTAATGCGTTTACTTTTATTTACTGTTTTCAATTTCTTACGCAAACGACAATTTTTCATTTTTTCTGCCTTTAAACATTGCTGCAACTGCTTCACTTTTATTGTCAAAGAATTTACTAATTTTTGTTTGGAACGAGCATGCAATTTACAACAAAGAGAAGTTTTTGTTTTTGTGAGTGAAGCACTTGCTTGTGTAAAAGGCGTATTTAAACTAGATAAATTGTAATCATTCTTTAAATAGCTGAGGTCACTATCCTTCTCGCCAATTGTACAAAAAGATTGCTGACCTGAAGGATAAGTAACCTTAACTATTGACGGGTTGAATATTAGCTCGTTCTCGTTACAGTTGACGTCCATACTGCAATGCTCAGCCAAATGCTCCTAAAAATCGCTTTCTGTACTTATCTGATTTTGCTGCTGAAGGGTCCGTTGTTGTTCCTGTTGTACCTCCTGTGCCTGCATCTCCTGGTGGTGGTGAGGCTGAGGTACCTGCCGTTGCTGTTCGGCACGTGCGTTCTCTTGCTGCTGTTGCGGGGGGTTGTAATGCAGTTGCTGCTGTTCATCCTGCTGCTGTTGTTGCTGCGGGTGGTCATCCTGCTGCTGTTGTTGCTGCTGTACATCCTGCTGCTGTTGTTGTTGAGAGGATTTCGATTGCGCCGCATCCTGGTTTTAGTTCCGTCCATAAAATCCTTATCTTGAAAATGTCGATTACACAGACCAGCTGTTCTCATCGACGAAGAAGACCAGTTAGAGAGCAGACGATTCCCTACACAATACACCGAAACAAAATGAATTTGCTTTAGTCTTGCTCTCTTTCATGAAATGTTACACATTCCAACATGTGTTTTATTACTATCTCACGCGCCCGCGCTTACTTAAAAAAGAAATATTTGAATTGGATAATACAAGGGTATTATCCAAAACTAAAACATTTTAAGCTACCTACTCTACACTCCGTTACTTTAAAGACCATAATTTATTTTTAAAAAAACATTGGTACATCAAAGGAAGGCAAGCGAAAGCGAATACAATATCTAAAATCAAAAACCCTTCATCCTCGCGCAATGAGTTTATATGAGAAAATATTACGTACAAAATATGTGGGCACATGAGGGAAAGGTGAGCAAAGCGATGATTAATTTTAAACCAAGCATCCCACCTCAAACGACACAAATTTTATATGTATGCAATTAAAAATTCTAAACTTTCAAGTAATTTACAAAACCTCCATCTTTCTTACTCACCGCGAATTTCCAAAATATAACATTTTTTAGTACTTTTAAGCTAAAGCAAAGCTTACTGGCAGAAGCTGAAGAGCAGAACATTTCTATATATTTACGGTGTACCATACTTAACATTTAGTAACATAATTTTCCACATTAAATTTTGGCCTATTAGCAGAACGATTAAATAGAATTTATTTCATCTTTTCATTTACAATATTATAAAAACCGCCTTCTATAAAGACAAATTCAGTAAATAAAGAAGAGTAAGATTGAAATTGCCGTATTAATCCCACAATTAATTAAAAATTAAAAATCAGCCGAATATTTTACGCTACGGAGAAATTTGAAAATTACACCTTTCACATGCTATTATTATTGTGGTATGATACGATTTATCCATGGCGCGAGACATTGAATAGGCACTATTTTTGTTATTACAAAAAACTTTTTAAGAAATGAAATAAGGTAATTTTTATGTTTGTTCAGTACATGAGTACTTTCAGTGCAGATAAAATTATCACGTCACATCATTTTTTAAAAACACCTAGAATTTTGAAATATAAATTTTCATCAAGTTGATTAAAGGTTACGCCCAAAATAGCAAAGGAACATACATTCTGGAAAAGTCTTCCATGCTTTCAATAAATATTACTACATTTATTGCTTTCTTATTGAAACTGACGGTGCGGGGAATAAATTAAATATTTTTACTTTCACATAATATTTTAATTTCTCTCGCCTTCCCTCTAAATACTGACGTACAGATTACATAAAATTATTTCATAAAAACACGCTGTACGTGGGGTATGTGGGTTGCGAATTTTTATTTTTATAAGATATTACTGTCACTTCGCTCGCCTTCCATCAATGTACCGACGTTATTAAACAAATATATAATCATCTTTTACTTAAGTGCAAGTGGAAGTTAAGTTCTCATGGAACTCGTCGTGCGTGCATGGATTGAATTTATTTATTCTTTTATAAAATTCTTGCATTCGCTTGGCTTCCTTCGATGTACAGACGTATTAAAACAAATAATAAAAAGAAAGGTAATGATTCGTTTTCAGGTACATATTAAGCAATGTACTTTCTTAATTTTTTTAATAACTTTATTACGAAAAACTGATATCTCAAAAGTAAAAAATTGCAGCAAAAAACGGGTTCATAAAATGTAAAAACCGATTGTTATCTCGCTATGTACTACTGAAAACAAAGAAAATGTGCTAATCTTCGCGGTGAAAATATAAATGTACTAGTCTTCATGACGAAAGTTTAAAGGTGTCGAAATGTATTATTCTTTGGGAAGAGCAATATTTCTTTGATTACGTTAAACATAATTAATCGAACAGCATCTATCAACAATAAGAAGCCACAACCCTTTGAATAAGAGAATTTTTGCTTCCTTTCTAAGGAAGCCTTGTATTAGTAATTTTCGGAATTTGTGTAAAAACATGTAGGAAATCTGTTTTGATGCATTTTAAGTCGAAAAATAATGTTTTTAGAAAATTTACGTATGGATTTATGTATGTGTGTGTGTGTGTGTGTTCGTTCGTATCGCCTGTAGCTTAGCTTTTACAGATCTGATATTTTATAATGTAAGTTCCGTTTAGGTAAATGGATAGCGCCGTCGACTGCCATTCTGAAGATCCAGGATCGATTCCCGTCACCGTCAAAAAAATGTCTTTCTATAACTTCTTTCTTTGTTTAAAATAAAAATAATAATTATAAATCAATTCTAAATGCATAATAAGTAAATAATAATAAGTATAAAACGAATAACGAAAGAAAAAAAATTAAATTTTTAAAAGTTTCAGATACTTCAAAAATTACTATGTTACATAGTAAAATTTGCTATAATTCGAGTATGTCTCTCGGTTCCTATGTAACATAGTAATTTTTCCTACATTATTTACAAATTTTCTAATATCATTTCTCTCAGTGTTTCTATCGCTGAATTATCTTCTTCTTCTCCTAGCTGGGCTTCGAAGTTTTCAATCCATGTCTCTTCTCCTATATTGTTGTAACCTCCAGGTCTCCTCTTCCTTCTTCTTTTCTTCACCACTTCCCAGAACTTCAACCCGGTCCTGTCTCCTTCTGCTTCCCTTATCCTCTTCTCCATATCCCCCTCCTTCTTCTTCTCTACTAATATCCTCCATTCCCTCTTCGCTTTCACATATTCTCTCATGCCTTTACCTCCTCTTATAGCTCTTCCTAGCTTCTTCACTTCAGCTTTCTTCTTCCTGCACTCTTCATCCCACCAGGTGTTCTTTTTTTTCTTCCATTTCTTTCTTATTCTTTTCTTGGTTGCCCTTTCTAATTTTTCTTTGAGCTCTTTCCATTCTGTCGCTTCTTTAGCATCCTCCAGCTCCTTTCTAAAAAGTCTTATTGTCTCCTCTGTCCACACTGTTATCGTTGAATCCTGGCTTCCCCCCTTTTCTTTCTCCCATTCCTCTGTGCTTGCCTCTATCTCTATTGCGTTGTGGTCCGAATCTAGTCTATGCGCTACACCTATCTTCTTTATTCCACTTCATCCCTCCTCATTTGCTATGACGTGGTCGATTACTGAGCATACCGCTCCTCCTATATATGTATACTCACCCTGTCCGTGTCCCTCTGTGATTCCATTTATGATGCTTAAGCCCAGTTCTCTTATCCTGTCTACCAGCTCTTCCCCTTCTCTGTTCATCTTTTCATCCTTAGAGCTTCTCACCTCCATCCTTCCTACCTTGTCAATCCCTCCTCCTTCTGTACCTGTTCGTGCATTCATGCCCTCTCTACCAATTTTTCCGTTTCCCTATAATTTTCCTGTTTCTCCTCTCTCATGTACGTCGTCCCTATCCACACCATGTCTCTCCCTTCTTTTTTATTTTTGCCCCTATAAATTCGCCAGTTTTTTCCTCCAACCATTCTACCTCGTCTGGCTTCTCAGCTATTTTCACTGCCATTGCTAGACCTCCTTTCACTCTCCCTTTCTCTCCTCCCTTTTTTGGTTCCCTTATCCTGAACTAGAACCCGTCCAGCTTATTTTTCCAAAAGGTACCCTCTCTGTCTTCTAGCCAAGTCTCTTGTCGGCAGATGATGTCAAATCCTCTTAAGTATTTCCAGGTCTCATCGTCCAGTCCCTTTATGCCCGCTATATTCCAGTTAACTATGCATAAGCCCCTCCTTTTTTTCTTTGTTACCTTCTCAAACCCCCCTTCTGCTCCGAAAAAATTCTTGGTTCCTTACATTCCACGCGTATTCTACCCCATCTACCCACAGCTTGTTATGCCCTATCTTCACCGTTTTAGCCTCCTTTCTTAATTTTACTGCCGACTCTCTTATTTTTTCTTTATTCCTCCTCTCTTTCCAAGTTAGGTCGTGATCAATAATAGTATATTTTGCAACTAGGGGGGGGGGGGATTGGCTCTTTCTAGCGAGGGTGATGTTTTGAGCACGAGTGGGAGTGGAGGACGCCGTAGTAACCCTAAGGTAACTGTACACTCTTTGCCGAATTTATAAACAATTTCCAGCTAGATACGCACGTACAGCATATTTAAAAATGATCTTTTGGGCATTCATCCTCATACAGTGTTCCATTTACTTTTTTAGTTGTTGATAGACACTAACCATTTTTGAATAAGTTCAGCCTCATGATTTAGTACAAAATAGGGGCATTTAAAATCGTAGGAATTTTGGCGACAAATACCATATTCTACCATTCAAAGTTTTAAATCATGGGTTCCTCTACTTCAAAAATCGCCTAGTACACTATTCGATTTGGTAATTTGCACCCCATTTAACGCCAAGGTAACCTTATTCTCTTTGCCGAATTTATAAACAATTTCCAGCTGGATACGCACGTTGAGTATTATTCAAAAATGATTTTATGGGCATTTGGCTCATACAGTGTTCCATTTGCTTTATAAAATATTGGTAGACACTGATTATATACTTTATATTTGTTAAAGATTCTTTAATGACTTTTGACCTCATGATTTACTGCAAAATAGGTGCATTTGAAGTCGTAAGACATTTGGCGACGAGTATCATATTCTACGCTTCGAATTTTAAAATCATGGGTGCTTCTACTTCAATAATCGCCTCATACACTGTTCAAATTGGTATTTCGTGCCCCATTTAATGCGTAAGTAACCTTATACTCTTTGCTGAATTTCTAAACAAGTTCTAGCTGGATACGCACGTACGGTATTATTAAAACATGATTCTATGGGCATTCAGCCTCATACCATGTTCCATTTGCTCTTTTAGTTGTTGGTAGACACTGCCCAGACATTATATTTGTTAAAGATTCTTTAATGACTTTTGGCCTGATGATTCAGTGCAAATAGGTGCATTCAAAATTGTAGGATTTTTGGCGACGAGTATCATATTCTAATCTTCGAATTAAAAAATCATGGGTTCTTCGTGTTCAATAATCGCCTCATACACTGTTCAAATTGGTATTTTGCACCCCATATAATACTTAGCTAACCTTATACTCTTCGCCGAATTTATAAACAATTTCCAGCTAGATACGCACGTACAGTATTATCAAAAAATGATTTTATGGGCATTTATCTTACGCCCATATTTTACGCTATGAATCTTAAATTTTCGGATGCTTTTACTTTAATAAGCACCTCATGCACTATTCGATTCGGTTTCTCGGGCCCCAAATAACTCCAAGAGAACCTTAGACTCTTTGCCAAATTTATTTATAATGTCCTGCTGAATATGCACGTACTGTATTATAAAAAAATGATCTTATCAGCATTCATCCTCATGCAGTGTTCCATTTGCTTTTTTAAATGTTAGTAGACACTGACCAGACTTCACGTTTATTCGAGATTTATTATTGAGTTCTTTTTTAGTGAATTAGTGCCCTATCGTAAAACCTCAGATGAGAATTATATGAGAATCAGATGTGATTTTCTCGTGATTTTTAGATAAGAGTCAAGTGAGTCAAGAATAAGAGTCAGTGCCAAAATCACATCTGATTTTCATCTGATTCTCATCTGAGGTTTTTTTATAGCACTGGGTTACCTAAATCCGCTATAGGTCACGAAAATCCGTGTCCTATGTAGCCCTTTTTGGCACCGTGTATATCGCACTCGCTACGCTCGTGCGCTAACCTCACGGTGCCCGAAAGAGCTGCATACGCCCCGGATTTGCGTGACTTGGCGGATTTATGCAAGCAGTGCTATAAAATATCGTACGATACTCGAGTCCTATGAGGCACATTCTGGCACGGCGTAAGCGCCCGAGCGGAGCGAGTAACCTCACCGTGCCAGAAAATGCCTCATAGGACATTTGTATCGTAATGTACTATAATAAGGTCGAATAAGTTGCAGATCAAATCGTAGTGTATCCGGTAAAGAGTAATATTCTACGCTTTGAATTTATAATTCTCGGTGGTTTTTACTTTAATAATCACCTCGTGCACTATTCTATTCGGTTTCTCGGGTCCTATTTAACGCCAAGGGAACCTTAGACTCTTTGCCAATATTATTAATAATGTCCTGCTGGATACGCACGTGCTGTATTATTAACAGCGATTATATGGGCATTTATCCTCATACAGTGTACCATTTGCTTTTTTAGTTGTTGGTAGGCACCGACCAGACTTTATAAAATTATTAATTGAGTTCTTGTCTAGTGAATCAGTGCTAATCAGTCGCAGATAAATTCGTAGTACATTTGGTAAAGAGTTATATTCTACGCTTCGAATCTTAAATTCCTGGATGCTTCAACTTCAATAATTACCTCATACACTATTCGATTCGGTTATTCAGTCCCCATTTAACGCTGAGGGAAACTTATACTCTTTGCCCAATCCATAAGTAAGTTCTAGGTGGATACGCACGTACAGTATTTAAAAAAATGATTTTATAGACATTCATCCTTATACAAAATACCGTCCCTTACGAAAATAATGTGCAGAGATCTGTGCTTAGATCTCTGCGGAGGTTTCTGCACAGATCTCTTCACAGATCTCTGCACAAAATTTGGACCGTTTTTTTTTCAATTTCCAGAATATTCTTAGAAGCAAAAAAATAATATATTGAGTGCCTATATAGGTGTTACCATATCTATGCACAGATCTCTGCACATTATTTTCGTAAGGGGTTTGCTTAATAAATGTCGGGAGACACTAACCAGAGATTATATTTGCAAAAGATTCTTAAATGAGTTCTGGTCTAGTAATTTAGTGCTAAATAGGGTCAGTTAAAATCGTCGGACATCTGGTAACGAGTCTAAAATTCTACGCTTTTAATTTTGCAATCTAGGAAGCTTCTACTTCAATAATCGCCTTATGCAAAGTAAGCCATGCTAATAACAGGCTAATTGCCATTTTTTTCCTCGATTTTAGGGGGAGTTATTTATCCTCTTTTGTAAAAGTTATGGGCTTTGTTGGAAAGCATATAATGGATGATTGATCGCCTGGGACAAGAATTTAGGATCGCGCTTAAAAAACGCGATCTCTATTTGATATTTACTGACCAGAAATAAAATACAGAATACAATACATACTCTGCATCCCTGCAAAGATAAACAAAGTTATCTGACCGCAGGCCTGGCATTTGGTTACAAACTAATAAAAATATAAATATAAAAAACACTTAAAACTAAAACTTATGCTAAATTTACGCATGACTAGTAGTGGCCTCCTCACTACTTTACACATTATATGCATGCATAAATTATTTCATACATAAATTATAACATTTCAGATATCAACAGTTGGATTTTATCCATTCCTTAATTATCTCCTGTTGACTCGATTTGCTAATTTCTAACACTTTTAGGTTATTCGGCAAATCATTAAATGTTGAGATCGCTTTATTATAACAGTTCTTATTGCTAATTCTCTTTTTATTTCTCGGTACTATAATACTTTTATTCCTAGTAATACTAGTTGAGTTGAGGTATTGCTCTTTGAGATCATTATAGTATATTTTTAGTGATTCCAGGGTAAACAATTGTTCGAGATTGAGTGGTTTATTATGCGTGACAAATTTATTCTTATTTATTATTTTTAGAATTTTTTTCTGTATTTTTTGTACCAAATCTCTATTATTCTTATAAGCACCACCCCAAGCAATGATACCGTAGCTCATGATACTATGAAAGAACGCATAGTATATTAACATCAAAGTCTCAGTTGACATTGATTTCGCAATTTTGTAAAAAATGTATACTAGATACTTAGTTTTCTTAACAATATATAACATATGCATATCCCAGTTTAGTCTATAATCTATAACTATGCCCAGATACTTGTAGTTCTCTACTCTAGTTAATTTTTTATCCTGTATTTTTACATCCATTTGTTTGGGAACACTGCCGACATAGCTACCGAAAGTCATACAAACCGACTTATCAACATTCAATGACAGCTTATTTACTGCAAGCCATTTGTGTATTTGTATCAAATAATTATTCATATTATCTTGGGCTTTCTCCCAGCTATCTCCTGTAGCAATTATAGCAGTATCATCTGCATACGACAGAATAGCCTCCATAGGTATCTCCTGTAGTAAATCATTTATGTATAAGATAAACAACAGTGGACCAAGTATCGTACCTTGTGGAACACCGGTGTTTATTAATAGGTTATCACTCACATAACCATCAATTTTTACATTTTGATATCTGTTACTAAGGTAACTAGAGAGCAGTGTCAAAGCTTGCCCCCTAATGCCCATGCAGTATAGTTTATCCAGTAAGATACTATGGTCCACAGTATCAAAGGCCTTGGCAAGGTCAAGAAATGTGACTATGGTAGGAATACTCTTGCCGATATTGTTATATAACAAGTTCATTAAGTAGTTTAGTGCATTTTTGGTGCCCTTTTTTTTAACAAAGCCAAATTGGTGCTCTGAAATTATGTCAGTTTCAGTCACAAAATCATAAAGTCTACTGTGTATTATTTTTTCAAAAATTTTCGCTACATTAGATATTAATGAAATAGGCCGATAGTTAGTGATTTTACTTTTTTCACCTGATTTGTAGACTGGGACAATATTCAGCCTTCTTGAGTGCGTTAGGCCATATACCTGTTTCAATGCTTAAGTTTATAATGTAAGTGATTGCTTCAGCTATATATTTACTAATTAATTTTAAGGTTTTGGAGTTGATATTGTCAATTCCACCACTTCTAATTTTTAATGCATTGATTACAGATATTACCTCACTTGTATTCGTTGGATTAATGAAAATTGTAATAGGGTTCATCGCTGGTAGTTTGAGTTCCACATTATCCGGTTTCTCAATTCGTGTAATTAACTCTCGACCTATTTTACAGAAAAAACTGTCGCAATTTCCGTTTTATTAGTTACTTTCCTATCACTAATTTTTACATGATTTATGGTTTCTCTGGATTTCTTATTTCCAATTTTACTATTAATGACTTCCCATAGCTTTTTTGGATTATTAATATTGCTTTGAACCTGTTTTTGATCGTATTTAATTTTAGCATCCTTAATAACTTTGTCTAGTATTTTAGCATATTTTTTGTACTGTAATTTAAGTTGATCATTTTTTATATCCAGTTGCCATAAATCATACAAAAACTCTTTAGTTTCACATGATTTCAATATAGCACTTGTGATCCAGTTCTTTATACCACCTTGTTTCTTTTTTCTATTTTTAGTAGTTGCTAGATCTATGCAATCTTTAATCTCATTTACGAGCACATCGGTCGCCAAGTTAGGATCCTGAATCGACAATATTCGTCTCCAGTTGTTATTTCTAGCGATGCCTATTAATTTCTTATAATTTACAAAGGTTTTCGGTTGTTTTGTTTTTTCCTTGATCTTGTTTAACGCAATAAATATTGGATAATGGTCTGTTATTGAAAGTTTTATTTTGTATGTAGTTGTTTTTAAATTGTTTGTTTTGATAAAAATATTGTCGATACAGGAGCCCTTAGCGATTCCAACTGGTGGTTTAGTAATACCAACAAAGCCTGGGATGTACCCTTTCTCAAAGAAATTACATAGGAATTCCTGACTGTAATTATCATATTCTAGTAAGTCAATATTAAAATCACCTATTACTAGGTGATTTTTAACACTTTTATTCGCAATTAAAAATTTATTTATCTCTAGAATAAATTCAGATTTTGGAATCCCATGTGACCTATAAACCGCTGACACCTCAAGATTACTTTGGTTACTTAGCTTAATACTCGTATTTACAATCTTAATCCTACCCATTTCAATCACATCTGTGCTTTGGTCTAGTATAGCATTTACAAAAACTATGACACCGTCATTTTTGTTTATCGTACTATGATTATAATAACACTTATATTCATAGTCAGATCCTTTTAATTCGTATATTTTATAATTAATCTGTTGAAAAGTTTCCGTGCAGACAACAATAGATGGCTTTATAGCTAAACTTTCAATTAGTACTTTTATTTTATCAAAATTAGCATTCATGCTTCTGACATTTATATGCATGATCGTATCATTTTTACTACTACTGATTTTATTAAAAATATCAACACTACTACATGTTTTTTCATTTTGAAAAGAATCATTTTGTATTATATCTAAGTAATCAAAAGTAGCCATTATAACCTATTTATTGTTATCTTTGGTTTTCTTATCTTTGCGAGCTGCCTGTGGAGTAGTGTGTTGATCCAGTTGTTGCTTCTGTTTTTGGAGTGCTTGTTGGTTTCTGGTGACAACCCTCACGATCTGAGGTTTGTCTGATTTCAGTTGCTGTGGAGTATTCTGTTTCTCATTCTCATTAATCTTGCTTGGTTCTTCTAGTTCATTGTTACCCTTGTTATCATCAGCCGGTACATGCTGTATTGTAGATTTCCTTCTATTGTACATAAAGTCTAGTGATGGTAATGACGGGCTCATCGGATAGTCCGTTGAGTCAATGAACTTTCCAATTTTTTTTTTTAGAATAGAGCAAAGGTTAGTGTCATATGCAGTATGTTTTATTTCAAGTTTCGTGGAATACTTGGCATTACTAAATGCACAGTTTGTGCACTTAACTGTTTCACTTGTACACTCACTAGTATTATGACTTTCAGCACATTTCAAGCATACGATTTCGTTGTGGCACTTCTTTTCACTGTGTTCAAACCTGCCACACTTATTGCACGGGCCAATGTTTATCAAATCATAGACTTTACAATTTTGATAGCCTACATAAACTCTGTTTTTATTGTCTCTTACATATTTATATACTTCAGCAGGCACTTCCATCAACACAGTGCACAGATTACTGGATTTGCTAGTGTACATATGCAGCACTTTACCTTTTCTTGCGAAGTCATTGAAATTTCTTGTGTTGATATCTTTTTCTAATTCTTCTAGTTTCATATTAGTGTAGTTGTCTATCCCTATAATTTTTATCTTCGGATTAAGAAGTTCATGCTTTTTGACGTTGCACAGACCTCTCAGTTTTTCTTTAAGTACACTTTCAGTTAGTGCGACACAATCTTCACTCGTACAACTAATAATAACTTCATCTTTCTTATTTATAAATATGTTCTTCGTTTGTATACTCTTTTGTGCTGTTAAACAATCTATTACCGATTTACCTATTTCTTTAATACCAACTTCACTGTTTTCACTTTTCTGAACTGTGATTTTAGGTACTTTTTTATTCATCGGTTTTTGTTGTTGTTGTCTTACTGCATCTCTGTACGTGAGTGTATTAAGTGTATTGAGTGTATTGAGTGTATTGAGTGTATTGTATCTATTACTAAACCCAAACGCTTTTAAATGTAGTTAAATGCAATCTATTTTCTTGATAGGTTTATTAATAATTTCTTGTTGAATAATTGAGTATTTATATTGATTGAAAACAATTCCACATTAAGTTTCATACAGTTTTCTATCTGCTTTTTAATATCCTTGTTAACATATACACAACTCGTAATCAGGATGTTTGAAATTTGTTATCTTTTTACTAATCACTATTTCTGCAGCGACTTTTCGCCTCACTTTTTAGTCATTTTTTCGACTAACTGCATGGCAGCGACTCTGCGATTTGGCTTAAGCAATAATCAGCACATAGCTGGGCCCAATTTTTTTGCAAACGGCCGCCCTGGTACCTTAGTTTTTCGGCTTGCGCATCTCCCGGTCTTTGTCCGTCCCAAGCAACAGTCCTACAAATAGTCATTTTGACACGTCAAATACTTGTAAATTTAGACCTATATTTTCTATAGTTGGCGTACGGCTTTCTGTGCAGCGGCTCCAATCATGAAACTGAATCAGATAAAAGGCTTAGACACTATCAACCGTAAAATACTCAAGAGCTACTGGACAAGCTATCTTTAGAACCACTTTTAGTATTTTCAAGCTCCTAAGATCCAGGATGGTTAATACTTCATTAAGGACGAGAACCTAGAGGCATAGAACGGAGTCAAAGTCTTCCTGCAAGCCATGCAGGATATAGGGCTGGGCTTAACTTTGGTCCAGACTACGCTCTGTACTTATTTGGATCGATCGAGGCGCTTAAAGATTGAACCGAACGCTATGGGTAAAAAAGAGGTTCGAATTCGTGTTCAGCAGCTAAAAATACATACATAATAGTTGTGATTAGAAGTTTTTGGAACCTTTGTGATTTCTACTAGCTTAATCACTGCGTAAAGTAGTATTGCTTCCTTCCTAAGAAAGCCTTGTAATAGTAATTTTTGGAGTTTGTGTAAAAACATGTGGGAAGTGTGTTTTGATGAATTTTTAGTCGAAAAATGGTTTTTTTAGAAAATGTCCGTACGGATGTATGTGTGTGTGTGTGTGTGTGTGTGTGTGTGTGTGTGTGTGTGTGCGTAACGATAGGCCTGTTTCTCAGCTTCTACTTGGTGGATTTTAACCCACCAAGTCTCATTTTCTTTGTTTTTGCTAGAAGATAGTGGGACGAAAGTCCGTTTTTACAATTTATATACGCGTTTTTTTTTTATAGTGATTTTTTAGTTTTGAGATTTCAGTTTTTGCCAACAAAGTTATCGGAAAAGTTAATAAAAGTAAATTGCTTAATATGTACCTGAAAGAGAATAAAATTGCCTATGTTTTTACCGTGAAAAATTTATATTATCGTTCGTCGTTCTTTTATTATACACCATACAGTGCAATTTTTTTAAATCGTTATAACTCAAAAACTAAATAGCGAATCATTCTAAAAAAATATATGATTATTGAAGGTAATTAGAACTATATACCACTTAAATTTTAAGTCATTTCATGGGGCAGATCCTGAGAAAAACATCAAAAACTGAAAAAAATCGTTTTTCTACGTGACGCGATAACTGGAGTAAAAAGGCAATAATCAAGTTCAAATTTTGGATTTAGTTAGCATTATATAGCACAATGATCCCTTTCTTTGGGATTTTTATAAAACCAGTTAGTTTCAAAGATATTGAGCTTCAAACTTTTGTTTTTTCACCCTGTATACTATGAGTCGTTTTTTCTACGTGATGCGATAACTGGAGTAAAAAGGCAATAATCAATTTAAAATTTTGGATTTAGTTAGCATTATATAGCACCTTTATCTCTTTCTTTGGGTTGTTTATGATACCAGTTAGTTTTAAAGATATTAAGCTTCAAAATTTTGTTTTCTTACCCTGTATACTCTATATAACTGAAAACTGTATCGCTTCGATCTCAGTTTCCATTAATGGATTTTAATCTATACTTAGACTCGTTTTTTGCTGTTTTTGTTTTATTAATTCGTTAAAAATAAGATTTTCAGTTACGCATGTGCGTATATTAATGGCGATTTTTCGATCACTGATGATTTTAGATACGTTCCACGAACTATATCCTTATCATTATATCTCGGAAACTAAATTTTGAACTTTTCGTTAAAACATCATGATTATCGAATGTTATTCTATAGACTACTTTAATTTTAAGTAGTCTACGGCAATTAAAAATTTTGAAAATTTTCAAAATTTTTGAAAATATGCTATGCGTCAAAGAGTTCTCAATTTCCTACTCCTTTTGCATGCTTAAAAAAGGGTCTATTCATGCACGTATCATAAAAAGTACGGTGTTCAACAAGGGGGGAGTGGCTTTTTCAGACTCGGGTGATATTTTGAGCACTCGTGTCCGATTCGGGCGCCTACGGCGCCCTCGACTCCCACTAGTGCTCACAATATCACCTTCGCTAGAAAAAGCCAATTTTCCCCCCTAGTTGCAATATACAATATACTATTTTATGCCAATAATTGCCGCCCTGATCATTATAAATTTTAACGCAACCAAATTGTACAAACAATATTTTCAGTTACGCATTGATTATGTAATATAATTATTTCGAAATAATTTTATCCATCAAACGAAAAAGCATAAAAACTTTATAGAATTATATATGAAGTAAAAACAATTTAGATATTAAAGCGATACATAAGGTTGAAGGAAGCTACGTGCCAAAGAATTGGCAGCGGTTTTTTTTTTTTTTGTTGGGTTGAAAGACATTTTGAACAGGGTGCTGGGCGGTGTTCTGGTTGACATGAAATATCCTTTTTCAATGTTTTTAACTTTGTCTGCTGCTTTCTGAGAGAGCGCCAGTCGCTTATGGCGAATACATTATGTACAAAAGTTTAAGGGGATGTCGTAGCTCAAAATACTGTTTTTCTACTACACATAACATTTTAAATAAATCGTTTAATGAAAATCCGAGTCTTTAGCGCCGTTTTGTTAGGTTCAATAAACCATTCTACCAAGGGAAATTTCGATCGGACTTTTAGTTTTTCTAAAATTTTAAAAACACGAACATATGTTTACTAGTACTCACGCGATTTCAGCGCCATTCTTAAAGTTTAATTTTGCATAAAACTTTTTAAATGAATCTTGTAATGAAAAACCGACTCTGTAGCTCTGTAATGTTAAGTAAAATGAATCTTTCTACCAAAGGAAATTTCGATCCAACTTTTAGTTTTTCTGCAAGTTTGGAAATACAAAATGTGGCGGATTTTCGAAGCTTTAGCGACGACATCCCCTTAATGATTATTTATAATTTTGACTAAAGCAATAAAATTATTATTTTTTTATCGGTATATTTAGTCTTTTGTTATAATGCGTTTTGTTATCATTGTTTTGTTATAAGGAATAATGATAAGCAATAGATACTGATAAGACTGTATGTTATATTAAGGGGGTCTCAAACCCATTTCTGCGATTTTACCGACCTTGCGGCCGGTAGTGCAGGTAGTTCTTATAATAACCTCTGGCGCCATCTGGCGTCAACCACTACAAAAATTTGCAATATCGAAACTCACACTGCGTGTTGCCGTACACGCAGATTTGATATAACGAAAAATGCCGCTATACATAATGATCTGTATTTCGTATATACATCACACGTGTTTCGACTACACGCATTTTTTACAATAAAATAACTGTGCATTTCGCATATGCACGCGTGTTTCGAATACACGCTTTTTATATTATAAAAATTAAGAAATAATTACGTGTATTTCGCATATACACACGTGTTTCGAATACACGCTTTTCTTACGACAAAAAACTACTTTTGAGATGTGCTATTTTTTTCCCAGAAATTTGAAAAAAATGAGTTTATTTATAAATGATGCATTGTATAAAGTTGAAACTTGGTATAAAAGCCCTTGTTGTGTCTTTTAACAAATTTATACAGTTTAGTTGGAAAACCAACGAACATAGGTTGCCCTGTTTCTCTCATCATTTATGCCTATGTGCAAGTTTCAAGTCGATCTGTCAACGCATATAAAAATGGCATTTGAACGAAATTTTCAACATGCACACGCTGCAGTTACTGGTTTTGTTCAAATGTCATTTGTTAACGCATTTAAATATTGACTTGAAACTTTGCATGTGTGGTAGATGATTCCGAGACGGAAGGGCAACTATGTCTTGGGTTTTGATAATCACCGTATTTATTTAGTTTCAAGCATTTTCTACCGATACTCGTTTCTATCGACCGGTCGGTAAAAATTGGGTTGAGACCCCCTTAAGTGTAACCAAAGATCTATTTTGTCGAAAACACTTGTGCCAAAAGCGTATAATATAGAACGAACTAGATCTTCTGGTTACACTTAAGTCACTATACTGTATAAATATGTTGAATATATAACAGGGGCTTGCATACCAGGTTCAAGTTTAAACATTGCAGTCACTTGTACTAAACTCAATTTTTTTTAAATTTCTTTGACTAAAATTGCATATCTCAAAAGTGGTGCTTGGTATACACTTGAAACTTTATAATAAGCCCTCGTAATGTATTTCACTATATTTCAGCAGTTTGATGCACTTACTACAATCAGATGATCTACTTTGTTCGAAAACACATGCGCTAAAAGCGACAATTTAGAACAAACTAGATCTTCTGGTTACGCTTAAGTCACTAAACTGTATAAATTTGTTGAAAGACATAACAAGGGCTTTTATACCAAGTTTCAACTTTATACAATGCATCATTTATAAATAAACTCATTTTTTTCAAATTTCTGGGAAAAAAAATTGCACATCTCAAAAGTAGGAGCTAGAAGTGGAAGCAGCAAGAGCACCAGCAGCAGCAACAGAAGCAGACACCAAAACAAGGGATAACCTCCAAGCGCAAAAAGTCAAGTTTCTTGCTGGAGTTGCGTATTTTCCTCTACTGCAGCACTCCTTGACGGACTGACACTCACACACTGCATCGTAGCTGATATTCCGGAGCATCACTTTTATATACTTCTCGCACTGCATTAGAAGTAAACGAAGCACTGGCGAGTCTCGCCGTGAGCAGCAGATCCGCGAGCGAGATCGCGCTGAGCGGAGGCTGCTTGAAAACATATGCGCTTTTGATTAGCACACTAACACTGCTGTATCGCGTCGACGTGCTGCACTTATACAATCAATACCTTTGAATAACTTGAAGTTTAACCGAACGAGCGAAGGCCGGGATGCATCTTCAAAACGTCAAAACATAAGGCACGGCTGGCGAGTGGCGGCTGCGTGAACGTGTCGCCGCAGACGCCAGTAGGTCCCCAGATCGACGCGCACAATGTATGCGCAGTCGTCGTACTCACTTCGCCAGAGCCGCGGACAGAGCAACGAACAGCTGTTCGGCGTCGCTTGGATGATAATAAAACTATTTTTTGTTTGTTCAAATTATGGAAAACCAAGACATAGTTGCCCTTTCTCTCATCATTTTATGCCTATGTGCAAAGTTTCAAGTCGATCTGTCAACGCATATAAAAATGGCATTTGAACAAAATTTTCAACATGCACACGCTGCAGCTACTGGTTTTTGTTCAAATGCCATTCCGAGAGGAAGGGCAACTATGTCTTGGTTTTTGATAATTCACCGTATTTATTAGCTTCAAGCAATTTTCTACCGAGTAGTCGTTCTATCGACTCGGTCGGTAAAAATTGGGTTTGAGATCCCCTTAAGACTGCAAGTTTACTAGAATAAAGGTCTGTTCGCACCGGCAGCCAGGCCGAGACTGACTATGCTGACAGCGTCTGAGAGCTGATAGCGTGCTCCGCCAGGCAGCGCGTCGAACCGCATGTACTGGTAGGAGGGAAACCCACACGGGCGGAACGTAAAGACGCAATAGTAATTTTAAAATACTTCTGTGGCGTGAAGTTGCTTGTTTCTTTATGCGTGGAACGGGCCTAACGATGAAATATACGGTTGCCTGTCGCACATTCAGTTTATTGCATCATTCCGAGTAAAATCATCAAGACGATCAGCACCTAAATTTCCTTCTAAATTTCTAAGTACAGCCGAGAACACGTGCCTACAGAATTTAATTAAATAATTTGATCAAAAATTCTCAGATATAATCTTGTAAATTTTTACAGTCGAAAAAACGACTTACAGTATTTTAGTTATTCTTTGTAAATTTATAAGTACAGCTGAGAAAAAACGTGCCCTACAATGTTTTATTTCCTCTAAAATTCTTGGATATTTGTAAATTTGTACAGTCAAGAAAACGTGAATTACAGAATTTTAGTCATCTTAAATCTCAGATAATAAACGAAATTTGCAAAAAAGCAATATATAGATTATTTATAGATTATTTGCAGATACAATATGTTTGCTTTGATTCAAACGTTGAGTCCCAAAAAAAAGAATTTGGTGATACAGCAAAGAAATCTAACAAATGTTGGGCACAACCTTTACTCATTTATGCCATCAAAACGCAAAAAACCTGAATTTTGCAAATTGATTGTTTGCAGTGGTACATATTTTTTATTTTATTTACATTTTAATATTTACATGATTTCTATATTGATTAAATAGGTTGCATATTATTGAATGGAACTTCGCTATTTATGAAATATTAAAATTTAATAAATAGATTACTTTGCATTTTGTTCTATGATAGCCTGCAGTTTATTTTCCAAAGTTCTACCTCATTCTACCCTATAATAACTTATATATTTAACAACATTATACTTGTTACTCTGTATATTTACAAAAAATAATAATTAATTACAAACGTGTGAAAGCCTAGTTAACCCTTCGTTTATCTCTCTATTATTATTAATTTATATATTTGCTATAAATTTAAATTACGACTAATAAGAAGCATCCAATATTTCAATATTTTGTATGAAAGCTAGCAGTATATGTTATGGTTCATTTTATTAATTGTGGTGATCATATCGTTATATTCTTTCGACAATTTTAAAAAAACATTCTCAAAAAGCACAGCTATATATTTTGAATATATTTCCTATTCCTTGCGTGATGTATGTTTATTTTTTATTTATTTTATTTATTTAGACCACATACATATGTCTTATAAAAAGACATCCTATAGAGACAAACTTAGTTGTCTGTACATAGGGATGGTACATAAAAAAAAAAAAATAAAAAACTTAGAATCTAAACTTAAAAACTAAAATAATTACAAGAAGATGTCGATAACTGTTTAAATATTCCCGCAAAAATTAAGTAACAGTACATAATAAATCTCTCTTTGATCAATCAATATTTCTCTCTTATAAATACTTTTAGTCTCTTCTTAATCACAAGCGCTTTCAGATCATTCGTTAGCAAATTGAAAATATTTAAAGCTACAAAGTAGCTATTTTTTTTTGCTTATAGCTTCATCAATTATTGGAAATTGAAGACTCTTATTTCTAATATTGCTTTTGCTATTTATATATTTATTTCTTAACGTAGCATAATGATAAGATATAGCTTCTAAATGGAATAATTGCTTTACTGTAAGTGGAGGGTCTTGATGCTGAAATTTATTTTTGTTTATGATTTTCAGTAGTTTCTTTTGAATACCCTGTATTAGATACACACAATTATTGTACGCTCCACACCAAGCAATTATGCCGTAATTTACTTAACTTTGGTAAAAAGCATAGTATATCATAGTTAAAGTTTTATTGTCCATTCTATTCCTAATTTTGGCAAAAATAAAAACTAAATATTTGGTTTTTTTAACCAAATAATTTACATCTTTATCCCATTTCATGTTATAATCAAAAATTAGACCTAGATATTTATAACTTTCTACTCTTTTTATTGTATTATTGCCTATCTCTATATGAAGTGAGACAGGAACACTATGGCAGTAGCTGCCATAAGCAATATATACAGTTTTATTAACATTTAAAGATAATTTATTTACAGTAAGCCACTTTGCGACTTCCCTAAGATATTTGTTCATTTTCTCTTGAGCTGACTCCCCTGTTTTTCTTGAACTCTATAAAAAAAATAAATTTCAAAGAAGTAAAGTAAAAGTATTATAGAAATATTATAGATAAGTATTAAGATGAGCTAATAGTTATAAGAAAGAATGGTCAGATTTTGATAATATTTTAGAATTTGAAATTATGTATCATTTTATTCATTAATTAGCTTGATTTATAACTGTTGTTTTAATTATTATTATCATGAATTTTTTTTAAGTAAATGTAAAAAATAAGTGAAAAATATTTTTTTAATGTTTTGATTTTACTCTGAAAGAACATGTATCAAAGTTAAGAACTGCAATTTAGCTTGAAGTAATCACTACTAATTATACCCAACACGACACTTTCCGATGTCATCAGGATACACAAATGGATAACCTGATCTTTTAAATTCAATAATTTATCAGCTTTTAGGATTATATCTAAATATAGTGCATTTAGCTAATATTAACCTCATAACCTCTAATTTATGTATCTATCTGAGATTATCTGAGTATAAGATTTCTGTAAAACATTGCTTTCAGCAGCAGGTAAGTGAGAGGAGCAGACATCCTTAACACAGAGAGAGAGAGAGAGAGAGAGAGAGAGAGAGAGAGAGAGAGAGAGAGAGAGAGAGAGAGATTTAAATAATTTTTATTATTGTACATTATGTTGTACATTTACATAATAATAGTTATATGTGAGATTAAGAAAAAGTAATAGTTGTGTAAGGGTGTATGTGAGAAAGTGAGTGATGAGATGTAGTGAGATGAGGTGAAAGTGTGTGTATGAGATGAGAAGTTTGCGTCATGTTTGAGTGTTTTCTAATTTAAAGAAATGAGTTTTAGCCGCCTGTTTGAAGTGTGAAATGGATGATATGTTACGCAGATCAGATGGAAGGCTATTCCAGAGATAGGACGCGCTGATGAAAAATGAGTTCTTCAGCGCCTCCGTCTTGAAGGGCGGAATGTCCAGGGGGGTCACCTCCCCCCTCACAGGCCTGAGCGCGACGTGGAAATCAAAATAGGCTAACAAGTAAGATGGTATTGAGGTGTTGAAAAGTTTTCTAAGGAAACATGCCATAAAGTACCTCCTACGTCCGGCGGTGGTAAGCCATTGCAACGCACGCCTATAAGGGGAGATGCGCTCGTCCCTCCTTAAACCGTAGACGTAACGGATCCCCGTGTTGACAAGCCTCTGGAGCTTCAGGTCGAGCTATTGCGTCAGGTCACAGTAAGCCAGTGCACAGTAGTCAATGATTGGAAACAGGAGTGCCTGCACCAAATGTTGGCGCAATCTGAGATTAGTGCTCTTCCGGAAAAAGTAGAGCCGATACATTAAAGAGTGAGCACGTTTACAAATTTGTGTAACGTGCACTTTCCACGAGAGTTTGGAATCGAGCACCAACCCCAGATCGCGCACAGATGATTCGTAATCGACCCGGGCTCCACCTATAGTTATATAGGTGTTAGCAGTAGATGGAAGAGCATTGATATAGTAAGGGGAGCCCAGGACGATCGCCTTTGTCTTACCGACATTCAGCTTAAGACTATTTAGTGCTGCCCAGCCCGCTATCCTCTCGGCGTTAGCGCTCATCCTGACAGAACAGGAATCGAGCTCCTCGAGGGGGCATTGACAGTAGATTTGCAGATCATCCGCGTAGATTAGATGGGATACATCTGAATCGAGGCAGAAGCCTATGTCATTGACGTACAACGCGAACAACAGGGGGCCCAATACTGACCCCTGTGGGACACCGGTGTTTAGTGGTAGGAATGTTGAGAGTTCGCTGTTGTCGCCAATGACGGCCTGCTCTCTTCCAGAAAGGTAAGATGCAAGCCAGCGGATAACCTGCTTGGAGAAGCCGAAAGAAGATAGCTTTCCGAGTAGCTTGACGTGACACACAGTGTCAAACGCCTTGCTAAAATCAAAAAGAAGTAGCAGCGTGACTTTCTTCCCGTCCATTCCAAGCCTGACATCGTCAGTTAGCTTAATCAAGCCAGACTGCGTGCTGTGGCCGGTGCGAAAGCCAGTTTGGAAGTTGTCAAGGTAAAGCCTTGTTTCGAGATATTCAGAGATTTGCTTGTGCACCAGCCACTCCAGCGCCTTGGACAGGAAACAGAGAAGAGAGATCGGACGGTAGTCAGTTACAGCTGTTGGAGAATTGACTTTATTTAGTGCTCTTACGAGTGATGATTTCCAGGCCGAGGGAAAGCGTGCCTCGCTCAGAGACAGGTTGAAGATTTTACAGAGTAAGGGGGCGAGTATTGGCAGTGCTTTATGAATTACAACCTGTGGGATGCCGTCACTTCCTCTGGCCTGGGTATTAAAGTGTGATACTGCAGCCGACACGTCCGATTCTGTGATTTCCCTGAAGATGAAGTGTTCAGGGAGGTCCAGGCTCTCCAGGGTTCGCAGATACTCCTCAACAGATGGAGCTTGAGGGTCATTAGAGATGGAGCTAAAGTATTCGTTGAGAGCACCTGGAGAGAACCGTGCTGGTGTAGGAGTTTTAGAAGTAGTAATACCGAGATTTCCAAGCTCTCTCCAGATCTCTGCAACGTCGGTCAAGGAGGACAGGCGTGAATGGTAGTAATTCAACTGGCCTCCTCAATCCGTTTATGGGCGTCGTCCCGCGCGATTCTATAAAAATATAGATCCACAGTAAGCGAGTTCTGCGAAAACGTCTGTAGAGCCTGTTCCTTTCAGTTAAAAGGTCACGAAGAGCCGCGGTGAACCACGGGTGACGCTTACGTCCAGGTGTCACAGTTTTTAATGGGGCGAAATGATCGATGGCGTTCGAGATGTTAGCGTTAAGAATGGTGATGCATTCGTCTAGTGATGGCGTGGCGAAGGATGACCAGTCACATGCACTAAGGAAGTCCCTTAGCTTCTCAGCACAGATTCCTTTATAGTTTCTGTAAGTGTATGTAGTAGGTACGTGGCGTGGAATCTGTACGTCGAGTGTGGCCGTGATCAGGTCATGTCCGTTAATGAAAGGGGTGTCAGTCTTCCAGTATGATAGCAGGCGATCCTGCTCATCAATCAAACATAGGTCGAGCCAGGTGTCAGAGTCCTGTCTGTGATGAGTTGCACCGTATGGTACAGAAGCAAGGGAGTTTTCATGGATGAGGGCCCTGATGAAATTTGCGTCCTCAGATGAGGAAAGCTGATCAGCATTGAAATCACCCATGATGACCTTCGTGGAGTAGTTGTGCATATGCGTCGTTAGTTGTTCGATAAAGTTAGATCCCTGGATAAAGGGTGAGTGAGGAGGGCGATACACAACCCCCACGAAGATGGGTGATATTCCCTTGGATGAGACTTTTCAGAACAGATACTCCGGCTTACCCGGCTTGCCCGACCATTCGCTGTCGGATGACGAGATAATGCTAGCAGTCAGTGAATGATGAATGTAGAGGGCCACACCTCCACCGTTCCTGTTTCTGTCCCGTCTGTGTAGAGTGTAATCATCCAGTGAAGGGATGGATGATATCTTGTCACTCAGCCAGGTCTCAGTCACAGCTATTACGTGAAAGTGGGGACGAGTGGACAAGAATAGTCTGATCATCTCAATGTGACCCATTAGGGAGTTCGCATTGAAGTGACAGACCCTTAGACCCTTAGACAGAGACGCTTTAGAGACAGCTGTGAATGAGTTGGATGATTTAGATGGTGGTTTTGGTGGGATGATTGGTGTGTGTCTTAGCGTGTGATGTCCGTGCTGGTTGTTTTCGACGTTCGGGCTAAAGAAGCCTCAAGATCCGCATCAGTTGAAATGATAGTGGCCCGTTCGTTGTTCTCGTCAGTACGGATGTATATTCTGCCATCTCTCACGTAGGAACGGCAGCCCCTCCTCTTCTTCGCCTCAAGCCTGGTCTTGATGCACAGCTTATGAACATCTGGAGGAAGCAGCTCGTTAATGTTGACGAGTCCCTGGTGATCTGGGTAGAGAGCTTTCGCTTCCTCCAGTAATGAACTATCGAGTTCGTTGGTGTGAAGCTTGCGCCTCCTGGCTTTGGCTACTATGATGGAGCGGGCCAGCGCACTGGAGGAGAGAGTGACAGCTAGTGGTGGAAGTCTGCTGTCTCCTTGCGCGTTATGTTGTTTGCTTCAGGTCTCCCCATGGTTCTGACGGTTGCAATAACCGTCCGTGCAACAGGTGGCTCCACGTGTATCACTTAGAAGGAAAGAGAGACGCCGTGCAGCGAGAAGAGAAGCCGTGCGTGTATGCAGGTTATGTGTCAGGGGCAGATGTTGAAGCAGGAAAAAAGCGTTGTAGGAAGTTGCAGCCTCCAGTGAATATTATGTCACAGTGATGGTTGCAGAAAAGCGCATGCAACAAACTACAAAAAAAATAGGCCCGAGGGCAGCGTGCGGCAGTAAGAGTGCAGAAAAAAATGAGCAAAGCAGAGTAAGACTTGTTGTACTCACAGAGAGAGAGAGAGAGAGAGAGAGCCGCGCGTGTGTATGTGCGTGTGGCGCTATCAGTGAAAATTAGAGAGAGAGTGGGAGAGAGATTGCACTGACCATGCGGTCGCGCTTCGCACCGCGGCACTTAGAACTATAGAGCCGAGCTGTAAAGTCGTGCCGATAATCCGCAACCTTTGTTACCGCGACTATGCGTACCAAAGCTTAAATTCGCGCGTGCGTTTGTGTCCCGGAGGACCGTTGCTGCAACCGTGACCTGGTCTTTGTCTGTCGCCGGGTGGAATCGTCTAGGTGCTGTCCAGCACCACGTGTCAGTCTCGAGCCGTGCATTTACTTGTTGACATCAACGGGGAAGCCAAGACCCTGTCCACCTGCTCGCTCAAGCCGGCCTACCTGGAGGTAGCCGATCACCTGCTCGGCGACGCCCCGCTCCCTGCGCGGCCTCCACCGCCAGCAGCCGCGCCATCCGCGCAGGCATTTCCAGCAGCCGCGCCATCCGCGCAGGCATCTCCAGCAGCCGCGCCAGCCGCGCAGGCACCATCCACGTCGCCCGAGGTAGGGCACTCTACGCAGGCGCTTCCAGCGTCCTCACCTGCCACATCAACACCTCCGGCTGCGGTGCCCGCCGCCTTTCCATCAGCACCACCCTCGCCGCCCTCCTCCGCAACTCCATCCCTCAACAGGCAGAAGAAGACGGTATCGTTCCGGACGCAGGCCACGTCTGGCACTGGCGGGGGAGTAGCTGTGGGGGTTCAGCCCCAGCGGCGCCCTCACCGGAGGAAGCAACAACTGCTGCCCAGACTCTGCTTTGAATAGCCGAGTCCTTCCGCCCGAGAGAATCAAAGAGAGCGCCCCCGATCACCATTCTGGGTTTGGCCGTCGACCAGAGCACACGTGTGTGACTCTGCTGATATTTTCAAGACTGTGTTCAATAAAGTTCCTACGTTAGTTTTATATTGTAACTCTGAGTGTTCGTCATTTAACTGGCTCATACCTCGTCCCAACGGCGTCTAATAATAAGGAAAATAGTGGCAATAAGCCCATTCAGTTTCTAAATATCTAGTGAAAAGATACCTACTAAGGGTAATGAGTTTATCTCTTACGAAAAATTCGAGATATTTATGAAGGAGTACGAGCAAAAAGTTAAAAAGAAATTTCGATTAGAAAATAGAAGGAAGATTAAGGATGATATAATAAAATATCATTCTTTTCGGTATACATGTCGATGCAGTAGGAGTTAACGCAGGCTTGCATATCAAGTTTCAAGTGTATATGTTACATGAGGTTTGAGATATACAATTTTTAACCACACAAATCTTAAAAACTTAAATTTATATAGATGTGCTATATCATCATATAGACTTGCGATAAAATTTTGGCCTGCAAAAAGCTTTGGAAGGAACTAGTAGAGTCAAAAGCTACTTAATTAGTCATATAAAAGGAGATGTACTAGTATAAGCAGCAAGTTGACCTTAGTCGAGAACCAGTAGTGAATCCTGAACGTACAGCTGTTGCAGGAGTTGCTTGTATAGTAGCAGCAGCAGTTGACCAAGCTCGAGTAGCAGCAGCAGCAAAAGTTGTATGAATATAACCAGAAAGCTGCACACACAGCAGTCGCAGCAGTGGCCCCTGAATATGCAGCTGGAGTACACTGTGGACCAGTAACTCCAGCAGCACTCGACTCCGTACTAGTAACAACAGACCCTGGTCGAGGAGCTACTGTAGATCCTTGATGTACAGCTGTAGAATGTATACCAGCAACTTCCAACTTCAGGGTCGTCTACAGATGATTGAAACAGGTCAGCAAAGCTAACCAGGCCAGCAAACAGCGTGATTTCATCTCCAGAGTTGTCTTCTGATGATTGAAATGGGCCTGCAACGCTAACCTGTCCAACAAACGGCGTGAATCTGGTTCCAAGGTCATCCTCAGATGACTGAAGCCTCCAGCAACGCCAACCAGCATCAGTAGCAGCAGACAGTTTTTATCCAGCTCCAGAGTCATCTTGTTTGTAGCCGTCATGCCAACCTGTAATGCACAGACAGTGTAAATCAGCTGCGTAGATGACTCTATATCATCTACACATAACAAAACCACGTAATCACTAATTTCACTACATATAACACAAGAAATACTTGTGAATTTTGAGTGTCGACGAATCTTCATCCAGACAGTATGTCGGAGGAAGGTATCAGCACAGCCGTAGAAGTAGCAGCACAAACAGTGATAGTCGATCCACATCTAGAATGCATCTTGAAAGTTGAATGTATACGCAGCAGTGGAAGCAGCAAGAGCACCAGCAACAGAAGCAGACACCAAAACAAGGGATAACCTCCAAGCGCAAAAAGTCAAGTTTCTTGCTGGAGTTGCGTATTTTCCTCTACTGCAGCACTCCTTGACGGACTGACACTCACACACTGCATCGTAGCTGATATTCCGGAGCATCACTTTTATATACTTCTCGCACTGCATTAGAAGTAAACGAAGAACTGGCGAGTCTCGCCGTAAGCAGCAGATCCGCGAGCGAGATCGCGCTGAGCGGAGGCTGCTTGAAAACATATGCGCTTTTGATTAGTACACTAACACTGCTGTATCGCGTCGACGTGCTGCACTTATACAATTAATAACTTTGAATAAGTTGAAGTTGAACCGAATGAGCGAAGGCCGGGATGCAGCTTCAAAATGTCAAAACACAAGGCACGGCAGGCGGCTGCGTGAACATGTCACCGCAGACGCCAGTAGGTCCCCAGATCGATGCGCACAATGTATGCGCAGTCGTTACTCACTTCGCCAGAGCCGTAGACAGAGCAACGAACAGCTGTTCGGCGTCGCTTGGATGATAATAAAACTATTTTTTTTTGTTCAAATTATGGAGAACCAAGACATAGCTGGGGCTTTCTCTCATCATTTTATATCTACGTGCAAAGTTTCAAGTCGATCTGTCAACGCATATAAAAATGTCATTTGAACGAAATTTTCAACATGCACACGCTGCAGCTACTGGTTTTTGTTTAAATGCCATTTGTTAACGCATTTAAATATTGACTTCAAACTTTGCATTGTGGTAGATGATTCCGAGATGAAGGGCAACTATGTCTTGGTTTTTGATAATTCACCGTATTTATTTAGTTTCAAGCAATTTTCTGCCGAGTACTCGTTCTATTGACTCGGTCGGTAAAAATTGGGTTTGAGACCCCCTTAATCTCTTTCTCCATTTCTTTAGTCTCAGCATGGGCAGACGTAACAGTAGTTGCTTGAAAATCAAAAGCACAAATAAAAAACGGCTCCGAAACAAGATTATAATTGTATAAAACATCAAAGTTTGAATAAGATATGTAACCTTTTTTATGTGATATAAAAAAATAATTTTTTGTGCTTTATTTTTGTTTAAAAATTTTAACTTTAGAGCGGTATCAATGTTTTGTTGGTTTTAGTGGTAAGGTTTTAGTGGAGCGTAAGAGTGGGACTAAAAAATGAAATGCAGAAATATTTTTCCAAAAGTTTTCGGTGTACTAAACCACCCTAGGTGAATAACTGAATCAACAGCGAAAACTCAACAGCTTTGATACGCTTTTCCAGCTCAGCGTACATCTTCTTCATGTCCTCAAGCTCGTTCTTGGCCTTGTCCCTCTCTTCGGCTTTGCTGGCTAAGTTCTCCTTGAGCCTCTTTATGTCCTCCTTGAGACTCTTTATGTCCTGGAGCTCGTTCTCCTCGAGTCTCTTCATGTTCTGGAGCTCGTTCTCCTTGAGCCTCTTCATGTCCTGGAGCTCGTTCTTGGCCTTGTCCCTCTCTTCCTCTACTCTTCCTTTACTGTCAGTAGCAGTGGATGTAATATAAAAAAGCATAAATACAATTAGAACAAATCATTTAGACAAATATAATATACCTACCTTCAATTTGTACTCCACCATAGGTCAAATATTGATAAGGGTAATATTCAGCAAATATATCATCCATTGATGATGCCGTAACTAAACTTCCTGCAACTACAAATTAAGCATTTTATACAAATTAATGAAGATTTTTTTAATTTTAAATGTAATTAGCGACAATTTACTGTCACACTTACCACTACGTTCGTCAACCGTATTTCCATCCTCCTCGAATTTGTCTTCAGGACTTCTTTTCTTTTCAGAAGAAAAAGTAACTGGAAAATTATATAGCATATTACATGAAGAAAAATAAATATTTTGTATACATTATAGACACTTTCCATATAAATGAACCTATATATGCATAATAAACATAGGGCTCGATTACATGGGGCCAGACAAAGCACGCAGTTTAAATAACTATACACTGGAATTTAAAGTTTATCCAGCAAAGACGTAACAGTCGCACTGGAGCCAGCTGCTCGTCGAATCGGCGGCAGACAGTCGTTGGCATCAAGACAATTGAATTGGAATTTAAAGTTTACCAAATTAAAACAGGGAACATAACCTACAAAATGGTTTAAGAAAAAGATCGAATGCACTTGAATAAAAATAATTTGAAGGATATTTTTATCGATGGCATAGTCGATATCAGTATACTAAATGAAAACTTTACAGACGAGGCTTTTGAATATTTCAAAGATATTTTAGAGTCAAGAGACAAGCATGCATTTATCTGCTTAAAGTGCAGCAAGTCTGCATTAGATGGGGTGGTACAATGCGGCTTTTCTGGTACCATCCACAATGTTTTCAGAAAACGCTGAAAGATTTAGAGAAAGTTGAATGGTATTGTGAAATTTGTGCAACTTATTTTTCTTATAAATTTAAATTAAAAGATTACAATTTTGATTTTTCTTCATGACAATTTATAACACAAATGAGTATTATTTATAAGTATATGTTTTATAAGTTGTGAACGTTAATATAATTTTTTGTATGATTATTTTAATGGAATAAAAAAAGATCTGTCCTTTACTGAAACTTTATTGGCATGTTGTCAATAATTTTATTTTCATATACATAACCTATTTACAATAGTCAAAAAATTACATACATTAAAGAAAAGTATAAAATACATTTTAAACATACTTATTGCGTTCTTTTTACTTTTATAAAAAATATTGCTCTTTTTTTTTTTTTTTTTTTTTTTGTTTGTTTATTGTACTTTTAGTTATTCCTGACGGACGACTAGAAATTTTCACAGGTATAGGCATTATTATATTTTCTAAATCAATGCTTGATTGCCTATCATTGAGAGTACTGTCATAAAGCGACAAATTAGATATTTCAAGTATTCTTTTTCCTTACTGGTATTCGTACTGTTGAAATCTGATATGACATGTGGATTGTTATGTGTTTTAATTTTTATGTATAAATTAGCTCTCCATGCTTCCTCAATTTTCTGAATTACAGTCATTCTATTTTGAAACTTTTCTTTTCTTTAGTAGCCGTACATCCGACTTGAATTAAAGAGCTTGCAGCTTCTTTCATTTTTTTTGAATCTTGTTGGGAAATTATCATTGTTGTTTTTAGGTGTAATGTGCAACTTGATTGCTGGGGATGACTTGACAGATTTACTTATGTTGGATGCTGATTGAAGTCCTGGGTGAATTTTAATTGTCTGTTGCGTGGTCCATCTTTGTGAATATAATTTCAAGTCATAAAGTGATAGGTGGAAATTTGTCTCTAACGGCAAATATATGCCTACAAGGTAACTCCAATGATTTAAAATCTTGACATTCATATGTTTCTGTTGTCGTTTTCAGCATTGTGTATCCTGATTTAATCCAACAAATTTTCTTTTCTTCATTTATCTCAAAAAAAGTCATCGGCTTTCTCATTTCATACTAAATTATAAGTTTATTGAAAGCTTGTGCAGTCAGATACTCTTGGTATAAATAAAGCACTGTACCAGGCAAATATCCTTTCATTGGAGGTTTGTAAAGTTCATCGCCTAAGTGATGTTTAATGGCCTCGTTTTTTCTTCTTTGGTAAGAAAAAAACTCACGAAAATAACGTAATCATGGTGACATGGCGACAAAGTTTATTCAGTCTAGCATTTTGAGACTCACTGGATTATTAGTATAATTTCCGTAGTTACCATTGCTCATACAGTATCGTACCCACTCAACTCTGTTAAGATGATAATATTTATCAAAGTATTTTTTAACAATAGTAGGTGCTGATTAGCAAAATTTAATATACAAAGCATCATACTGCTCTTCTGAGTTACTTTTCACCATCTTATCGAGTAATTCCAAACACAAGTGTCTTTGATCGACTGTTATACCCATTGCACCTGTGGTAATTCTTCTTGCAAATATTTTTAAAATATGAAATTTGCAAAATAGTAAGTTAACACCAGGATACACTTCTTTAAGTACATTTCTTTCAGATAAGTCATAATCGCACATAAAACTTTTTATACGAGAACAAGTATCCTCATCAATTAGTTTCAAACATGAAAATACTGTCCTTATCGTTTCCTTATCCTCTGATGTTTTTAATAGAACTCCTTCATTTGTTGTAGGAACTGTGAAAGAGATTTTCTTCTCCATGCAATTAACGATTGGAATAATTAAACTACATGTAGGGTAATCATCGCCACTGATCTCTGTAATTACGGTTTTGATAGGTTCCATAATAGGCAATATATTGTATCTATAACTATACTTATCTCTTCTCTAGTTAATAAGTTTAAAGGCTTTTCGCACTTATTTATTGCGTTATAAATATATGGCTCTAGTAAAATATATCGTTCCAACATTTCAATTTTTGTGGTCCAGCGAGTAGGGACATCAACCTTCAATTTTAAAATTGTTCCTTCCGTTTTTCCATCCTTTAGCTGCATTTCTTTCAGTTTATCCGACGCCGGTATGCTTCGCTTTATTTGAGTAACAATGGCTTTAACTTTATCAATGATTGTATTTAATTCTTTGAAATTATTAAGCGCATCGGGTAACAGGTGAGAGACCACATGAGCGATGCAGACAAGATGTTTGTCTTTACCTAGCAGATCAATACAAGATTTCTTAATACTTGGTGCTCCGTCGGTGATCATCGCTGTAACTTTGTCCTTCTTAATTTTAAAATCATCAAATATATTTTGAATTGATCTCGTCAGATATTCGGTGGTGTGATTTTCATAAAGTGGGAAGCAACCTAGCACTCATCCTGTCATTGCCAAGTTATTTACATAGTGTATCGTTATACCTATGTAACTCTGATTCGAGAAATCGGTCCCATTGTCAGCTGTGAGACAATAATAAGGCACATCCTCTAATTCTTTTATAAAAGCTTCTTTCATAATGTTATTATACCTAGATTCAAGTTTCCGGGTCATCGTTTTTTTATGGAATCTTGTATAAAGTTGCCAACAGTTTAATCAACTCGTTGAAACCTTCAAACTCTACTATCGAAATAGGCAGTGTATCTTTACAGATCATGTATAGAATGACGTTTTAAATTTTATCGGACAAAGAACCACCATCACAAATAAAAAATTGTAAATATGTTATAAAAAAATGGAAGATTAAATTCATATTTTTGATTTACCTTTGAACGAGGTTATGCGAGCGAAGGCATCTTTAATTCCGCAAGGCTTTGCTATAAACTGTAAATGTAAGATATTTTTAAAAGATATTACAAAACTAAATGAATGATAGTAGTATACCCCTCGCTATGGACAAGACAAACAATACCCCCACCACCTGCCCAGAGGTGGTGGCGGTATAAATGTCTGGCGCCACAGCGAGGAGTGACGTCATACGGTGGTGGGGGGAATCCAGCGCCCTCTCCCGTGCGCACAGCGGTAGTAGAGGGGGGAGTGAAGCCACGCCTCTACCCCCCCCCTCCCCCTTCTCTCTCTCTCCCCAATTTAACTCTCAATTTATTTTTATTTATTTATTTTTTATTTTTTATTTATTATGAATGATGTACAATTATGTACTGTGGGAATGGGTAAGAAAAGGGTATCAATAAATACAAGATAAGTAATTTATATTTTGTAATAATAGATCATTTATTCAATATATTGAATGCGATAATAATACAAATTGTAATGAACATTGGTAACTTTTTTCTTTCTTTCTTTCGAAGAAGAAGATAATATTTACAAGAAGGATAATAATAGTAATAGTATCATTAATCGCTCATTTCATTTAACATATCGACAATTTTATCGAGATGGTGATGTATGGGAAACACGTAATCCCTGGCATCTGCCCTATGCCTCCGAGGAAACCGTGCAAAACTCGGTGAGGGGAAACGACATCGGACACTTTTCGCCTAATCAAACAGCCATGCTTTTCGCATTCGCATTTAATAAATATCTAGCATTCCTTATGACGTCGATCCATCTTTATAAATCACGATTTACAACTGTGAGAATTTAATAAACTTCTATATTATGACCATTGTTACAGCTCATCCCTGTGCGTACTCGCGCAGCGGGCCTATTGCTTATAGAATCCATGCTAACCATCACAGAGATTTCCTATATTGTTCCTGATTCACAAAACAAAAAATTTCCCAACTCAGCACAGAGCCTCAGCCAATTCACCTATGCCCTAGGCAATTAGCAAAGCAACTGTCAAAGCGGACGTAATTGAGAGTTATGTGCAATCACAAACATTTATTTAATTAAAATCACATTATTTCTATCTGTCTATTTAAATTATTCAACTTCGATCTTGGAACGTGCAAAATGTATAAAATTACATTCAGTTCGAATAAGCCGCAGCGTCTCAAAAGCCTACTGCGTGAAATTTCGTCATTCAATTTCTATGATTTACACCGCTGCGCCTCAAAAGCCTACTGCGTGAAATCGCGCGTACTCAAATTTCTATTATTTTCGTCACAGCGCCTCAAAAGCCTACTGTGGAATTCCGCGCAATCAATTTTGTATTAGATCAGTCGCAGTGCCTCAAAAAGCTTACTGCGATTAATCCCGCGGCATTCACTTTTTATTAGTTCATCAGCAGCGCCATCGAAAGCCTACTGCCGACTAATCATGCATCAAAAAAATATTTTCATCTAACCATGTTAGAAAAGCTTACTAAGCCACATAAATTTTACGTATCGAGTTCGAAGTTATCAAACATCATAATACCGACCTAAAATGCGAACACGAAAGCATAACTGCGAAAAACCGAAATCTTCCGCATACAGTTCCTAATAAATTTCAAGACGCACTGGCCAATTGCGCTTATTGATGATTCTTCTCATCTGTGTTCGCTTCTCACTGCCCACGTTGGCGATGATGGTCGCTCAAGTCAAGGCAAACAAATGGCACTTGTCGAACAGCGATGGCCGTGATACGTATCGCGTAGCGTACGTATCACGGCAACGACCCAATAGCCTCTCGTGCGTTTCATCCCATCCAAGCAGTTCAAATATAATGTGACTCCGTGGAAAAATAACGCGCTTCTTTGCCTAGAAATCAAGCAAGGCAGTATGATTGTGCCAATTTGTAACTCTACTGTAGTTATTCAAATAAGAAGCGATAAATGAATCGGCCCATGCCGAAATATCAAAGTCGCTCTTCTGCAACTGGACGTTACGAAATTTCAACAGAACAGTTCAATCAAAAAAGTCTTTAAATCTTATCGAGCTGATAAATCATACAATGCAGCAAACTATATCGCGAGTTCCCTTTATCTCTTAATAGGCATTTAATAAGTATATCAACATCCACAAAAATAAAATTGGACTTGCGGACTAGGCGGACTGCCGTCCCAAAACGGTCGAAAAATTATTTGCATCTACGAAAAATCGAAGAATCGACATTTTCACTTTTCGAAATACAAAAGAGGGCCGCTAATAGTCCTACTCATAAAAACTCAAGCCTGGCGGCGCACGGTGTTCTAGGGCCGGCTAGTGGACACGCCAAAAGCCGGGCATACAGCCAACGCTGTTTCAAAGCGCAGTTCGAACATGTGTTTGCTTGTTAACGACGCAACTCTCGCAGACAATACACTGCACTATTGTGACGTCCCACGCACACTTAAGACGAACCTCAGTGTTAATTCTGAAAATCCTTCAACGTTTCTTTGGTCGAGTTTTAGCTAGAAAAATTCTTCAGTTGCATTCGTTAATAGTTTTAACCGATACTTTTCTTGAAATTCTCACATTACATTACGTCATATTCATAAGCTACGAAGCGATTATTCTCAATATTGATACTTTTACAACAATCAAGTTAAATAATCTCTGCTAAAAAAATTAACTAGACAATGAATATTGTAAAACAACACAAGTAATCTATTAAATTTTTCAAAATGTTTTACTCATTCAGTTGCTTGATGATCGAGAAATCTATTTATGGCAAAGACTTCCACGGAGAAAAAGGGTCTTTGGTGGACAGAAATAAATTAAGATTTCGCGATTCATTTGCAGTTGGATAAGTTATATCGAGCTTTGCTATAGTAATAGATGTTAAAACTTTAGTTTAATAGTGTGTGTTATTTATATCAATTGTCTACGTATTGAGGAGTATTTAAATGAATTGTGTAAAGTTCATTTGAGAATAATCGTTCGTGAGTTTTGATAGACGTAATGTAAATGTTGAGAATTTCAAAGAAAGTATCGGTTAAAACTATTTAACGAATGCAACTGAAAATTTGTAGTAAATCGACAAAGAAACGTGAAAAGGATTTTCAAGAATTAAACCGCAGTCGTCTTAAGTGTGTAGCGTCACAAGTATTGCTGTAGTGCTGCGAGAGTTGCGTCGTAACAAAGCAAACACATGTTCGAACGCGCTTGAAAAACACGTTGGCAGTAGCCGGCTTTGGGTGTCCACTAGCCGGGCTAAGAGACCACGTGCGCGCCAGGCTTTGATTTTTATGAGTAGGACTATAGGGCCTCTTTGTATTCGAAAAGTGAAATTCGAATTATTCACGATTTTCGCGAAAGATGAAATTTTTCGACCGTTTGGGACGGCAGTCGCTAGTCCGCAAGTCCAATTTATTTTTTGTGAATGTTGACTAATTGATTAAATGCTATTAAGAGATAAAGGGAACTCGGTATAGTTTGTGCAGTGTATGATTTATCAGATCGATAAGATTTAAGACTTTTTTGATTGAACGTTCGTTGAAATTCGTAACGCAGTTGCAGAAGAGCGACTTTAGATATCTGTCATGGGATTCAATTTAATCGCTGTTCTTATTGATAACTACAGAGAGTTAAAATTGCAAATATACTGGCTGTTGAATTTTCTAGGAAAGAAGCGTTATTTTTCACCGGATCACCATTATATTTGAACTGCTTGGATGGATGAAACGACGACGAGGCTATTGGTACGTTGCCGTGATACTAGCACTACGCGATACGTATCCAGGCATCGCTGTTCGACAATGCAGTGTTTGCATGACTAGGCAGCGATCCATCATCGCAACGTGGAGTGAGAAAAGCGAACAACAGAAGAAGAATCATCAAAAGCGGCAATGGCACAGTGGCGTCTTGAAATTATAGGAACTGATATGGGAAGATTTCGGTTTTTACGCAGTTATGCTTTCGTGTTGCGCATTTAGGTCGGGTATATAATTGTTGATAACTTCGAAATCGATACGAAGAATTTATTGTGCTTAGTAGTTTCTAAATGTTAAGATGAAAAATTTTGTTGATTGATGATTAGTCGCAGTAGGCTTTCGAGGCGCTGTGACTGAACTAATAAAAAAAAAGTGAATCGCGCGGATTAATCGCAGTAAGCTTTGAGGCACTGCGACTGATCTAATACAAAATTGATTGCGCGGAATTCCACAGTAGGCTTTTGAGGCGCTGTGACGAAAAATATAGAAATTTGAGTACGCGCGATTTCACGCAGTAGGCTTTTGAGGCGCAGCGGTGTAAATCATAGAAATTGAATGACGAAATTTCACGCAGTAGGCTTTGAGACCGCTGCGGCTTATTCGAACTGAATGTAATTTTATACATTTTGCCCGTTCCAAGATCGAAGTTGAATAATTTAAATAGACAGATAGAAATAATGTGATTTTAATTAATAAATGTTTGTATTGCACATAACTCTCAATTACGGTCCGCTTGACAGTTGCTTTGCTAATTGCCTAGGCATAGGTGAATTGGCTGAGGCTCTGTGCTGAGTTGGGAAATTTTTGTTTTGTGAATCAGGAACAATATAGGAAATCTCTGTGATGGTTAGCATGGATTCTATAAGCAATAGGCCCGCTGCGCGAGGTACGCACAGGGATGAGCTGTAACAATGGTCATAATATAGAAGTTTATTAAATTCTCACAGTTGTAAATCGTGATTTATAAAGATGGATCGACGTCATAAGGAATGCTAGATATTTATTAAATGCGAATGCGAAAAGCATGGCTGTTTGATTAGGCGAAAAGTGTCCGATGTCGTTTCCCCTCACCGAGTTTTGCACGGTTTCCTCGGAGGCATAGGGCAGATGCCAGGGATTACGGGTTCCCATACATCACCATCTCGATAAAATTGTCGATATGTTAAATGAAATGAGCGATTAATGATACTATTACTATTATTATCCTTCTTGTAAATATTTATCTTCTTCTGAAAGAAAGAAAGAAAAAAGTTACCAATGTTCATTACAATTTGTATTATTATCGCATTCAATATATTGAATAAATGATCTATTATTACAAAATATAAATTACTTATCTTGTATTTATTGATACCCTTTTCTTACCAATTCCACAGTACATAATTGTACATCATTCATAATAAATAAAAAATAAAAAATAAATAATAAAAATAAATTGAGAGTAAATTGGGAGAGAGAGAGAAGGAG
>CM053172.1:10354280-10411130 GCA_012977825.3 Pteromalus puparum | reverse complement strand
AAAAAAAAAAAAAAAACAACGTTGGGGATTTGAACTCTGGCAAAATGGCAAGCGCGCTCGCCGAGACGCGCGCCTTAGCCATCACGGCCACCGATAAGACGGTGATACAATACTCAAAACTTACATATGATCATTGGCCCCATTAAGGGTTTAGGGTTTAGCTTGTACTAGAGTTTTGAGATAGCCTGTTTTAGAATTTTGAGATAATTCATAAATTTATGGTTATTTATTAACCATGAGACCGCTGCGGCAGCGTGAACCGTCGCCAGTCGCGGCGTCGCCGCGCTTGTCATTTCTCCGCTCTTCTGCTCCGCCGCGACATGCGAGCTCTCTCCTCCTTTCCTCTCCGCCACTGCCGCTGGCGGGGAAGCTAGATGCGTATGACCCCCCTACTTTACCTCTCCTTCGCTCCTTCTAGATGCGTATAGTTCGGTCGTTCGCCGCAAGTGGCGTCATGATCGAATTCGGCACGCTTTTTTAACACGGCATCGGCGATCTCTCTACTAATCTCTGTCTGTAGTACTCGTCTTGCAAGTTGTCGTATTCCAGACCGACAATGATCTCCGTTGAGTACGACTTGTCCAAAGGGTACGAAGTGCTCAGAAGTTGAACTGGATGGAGTTTGCTTTCCTCCTGGTACGCCATGGTGTACAACTCTCTCTCTCTCTCTCTCTCTCTCTCTCTCTCTCTCTCTCTCAAGGAGGTCAAGAAGAGGCCGGGACACAAGGCCTACGTGAGGAATGGAAGGGTCCTCATCCGTTCCAGTAACGATGAGGAGAGGGCCTTCATCATCAACTCCGAGGCTGACCTGGATGCTTTTTTAGCCCGAACGCCACCAGAAGAAGAATCCAACACACACACATAATCGCACCTCAACCACCGTCATCATCGACATCGTCCGCCACATCTTCATCTACCCCCCAGGTAACTCTGTCGGAAGGTCTAAGGGTCTGTCATTTCAATGCGAATTCACTAACGGGTCACATTGAGATGGTCAGACTCTTCCTGTCCACTCGTTCTCCCTTCCACGTAATAGCTGTAACTGAAACTTGGCTCTGTGACAAAATAACATCCATCCCTTCACTGGATAATTACATACTATACAGACGCGACAGAAACAGGAACGGTGGAGGAGTGGCCCTCTACATCCATCATTCATTGACAGCTAATGTTATTTCGTCGTCAGACGGCGACTGGTCCGGCAAGCCAGGTAAACCGGAATATCTATTTTGTGAGATATCTGCAAAGGGAGTATCACCCATCTTCGTGGGAGTTGTGTACCGTCCACCACATGCCCCTTTCATTCAAGGCTCTAATTTCGTAGAAAAACTCACCACCCTTATGCACAATTATTCAACGAAGGTCATTATGGGTGATTTCAACTCCGACCAACTTTCCTCATCTGAAGATGCCAACTTCATCAGGACTCTCATTGAGGAAAACTCCCTAAAATCGATTCCCTATGGTGCTACTCACCATAAGAAGGATTCTGACACCTGGCTTGACCTCTGCTTAATCGATGAGCAGGATCGCCTGCTCTCACACTGGAAGACAGAGACCCCATTCATCAACGGACATGACCTCATCACGGCCACCCTCGACGTGCAGATTCCACGCTACGTACCTCAAACATACTCCTACAGAAACTACAAAGGAATTTGTGCTGAGAAGCTAAGGGACTTCCTTAGCACATGTGACTGGTCATCTTTCGCAACGTCATCACTCGACGAATGCATCACCATCCTTAACGCTAACTTAACGGACGCTATAAATCATCTCGCCCCATTACGAACTGTGACTCCAGGACGAAAACGTCACCCGTGGTTTACCACGGCTCTTCGTGACCTCTTGACAGAACGTAACAGACTCTACAGGCGTTTTCGAAGAACTCGTCTACCCTGGGATCTGTATTTCTATCGACTAGCAAGGGACGAAGCTCATCGACGGGTCGAGGAAGCCAGGCTGAATTATTATTATTCACGTCTGTCAACCCTGACTGATGTCGCTGAGATTTGGAGAGAGCTTGAGAACCTTGGAATAACCACTTCCAAGGCACCCACTCCTTCTCGCTTCTCCTCAGAGGACCTCAACAAGCACTTTAGCTCGATTTCTAATGATCCTCACACTCCTGCTGTTGAGGATTATCTGCGTACCCTTGGGAATATGGATTTTCCTGAGCATTTCAATTTTAGGACTATAACGGAATCGGATATATTAGCTGCTGTAAATCACTTCAGCACCCAGGCTAGAGGTAGCGATGGCATCCCACAGGTTGTTATTTCCAAAGCACTGCCTACACTCGCTCCCTTATTATGTCGGATTTTCAACCTGTCCTTGAGCGAGGCTCGCTTTCCCTCTGCCTGGAAGCTGTCGCTGGTGCGAGCACTAAATAAGGTCAGTTCACCAACAGCCCTGACTGACTACCGACCGATTTCCCTCCTCTGTTTCTTATCCAAGGCACTGGAGTGGCTGGTGCATAGGCAAGTCACTGAGTACCTCGAATCAAGACTCTTCCTTGACGATCTACAAACTGGCTTCCGCACTGGCCACAGCACACAGTCTGGCTTGATTAAGCTGACTGATGATATCAGGCTTGGTATAAACAGAAAAAAGGTCACGCTTCTTCTTCTCTTTGACTTTAGCAAGGCGTTTGATACTGTGTGTCACGTCAGGCTCCTCGGAAAGCTATCCTCCTTCGGCTTTTCCAAGCAAGTCATTCGCTGGCTTGCCTCTTATCTCACAGGAAGAGAGCAGGCCGTCATTGGTGACAACAACGAACCCTCCACTTTTCGCCCTCTTAACATCGGTGTACCACAAGGATCTGTGCTAGGTCCATTGTTGTTCGCGTTGTACATCAATGACATCGGCTTCTGCCTAGATTCTGATGTATCCCATCTAATCTATGCGGATGACTTGCAAATATACAGCCAATGCCACCTGGAGGAGCTGGATTCTTGTTCTGCCAAGATGAGTGCTAACGCCGACAGGATAATAGGCTGGGCTGCGCAAAATGACCTCAAACTTAATGTCCTCAAAACTAAGGCAATCGTCTTGGGCTCACCCTACTATATCAACATCTTACCAACTGTAGCTAACACCTTTATCAACATAGGGGGAGCCCGGGTCGATTTTGAATCATCTGTGCGCAATCTGGGATTGGTGCTTGATTCCAAACTAACGTGGAAAGAGCATGTTACACAACTATGTAAGCGTGCTCACTCATTAATGTACAGGCTATATTTCTTCAGGAAGAGCACCAATCTCTGGCTGCGCAAGCATCTTGTGCAAACGCTCCTATTTCCAATCATTGACTACTGCTCACTCGTATACTGCGACCTAACACAGGAACTTGACACTAAACTGCAGAGACTAGTGAACACTGGAATACGTTACATCTATGGTGTAAGGAGGGACGAGCACATCTCTCCTTACAGGCGTGAGTTGCAATGGCTTACCACCGCTGGACGTAGGAGGTACTTCGCGGCCTGCTTTTTACGAAAATTATTTAACACAGCTGTGCCCTCTTATATCATGGCCTTCTTTGACTTCCACGTCGCACTCAGGCCTGTCAGGGGGGAGGTGACACCCTTGGATATTCCGGCCTTCACGACGGAGTCGCTGAGGAATTCATTCCATGTAAGCGCCTCATACCTCTGGAATTCTCTACCATCACATATACGCAATATACGATCCATCTCACACTTTAAACAGTTAGCAAAACAACATTTTTTCAACCTCGAAAACACACCGCAGTAATCATCACCTCTGACTCAGTCTTCATCCCTCATCTCACCAAATCACATCAAGCACATACTAAACATCAACATAACCTCTCACACACTCAAAAACAAAATAAAATAGCTACACATACATACTTATTTATTATCATTTTGATATATTTAATTTGTACAACATAATGTACAGTAATAAAGACAATTTAATCTAATCTAATCTAATCTAATCTCTCTCTCTCTCTCTCTCTCTCTCTCTCTCTCTCTCTCTCTCTCACACACACTTGCAACCAGCACGACCACCTTCAAACTACTGACTCTGACTCTTAGCTCAAAGTCTGAAGGTGGAAGGGCATGGTGGGGATAAGAATTATGGTGGGGACAGCCACGTATGCGAGAGAAAGAGATGGTATCATTATCTTCTCGGATTACAATAGCGACATCTTAGAACTACAGCTTTGTAAGCACCTGACGATGCAACCGCCATTTCCAATGAAATCATCGTCAGCAGTTTTTTTGCTTTGTTTGCAGCAGACATATCGTCTTACCACGTCATCATTTTTTTGTAGATTTTCAGAAATTTCTCAAAACCAAGACCGTTACTCATGTAATGCAAAAACATGATGCAATATTGACCGCAAACATCGCAAGAATCGCTCTGTAGACGAACATTATTCCAGCGAAATTGTTTACAATTTTTTCTCAATCGGTTTATATGATCGGGAATAAATGGGGGTAATCCAAAACTATCAAAGTAAAAAGCGCTACAAGATTTGTCCGCATATACACCGACCCAATGCATACCCGATCTCGTATGATCATCCGTATTGATAACAAACGCTGTCGGTTTCGTCCACACCTTCGGTATCTGATCGGCTGGAAATACACCGACAGTATGTGAACGAATTTTTGATAGATTTTTCAGTATCTGAAGACTGTCCATTACAAAGATCGCTCGTTAATAAAGTTGAACGATTTTTTTTTTTTTTTTTTCTTATTAGAATCACGCACAGACAGCCACGATTTTAACCTATAAGCGTTATTTAAAGCACATCGATAATTATGATGACAAGTTTTAACAGCGTGATGCATACAGTATACATCGGACGGCAATTTATCGAAAGACGGACATTCTTGATCGAACTCGAGATTACAAATTTTACGAGGTATTATTTTGCGCAACAATAGCCATTTATCATTACCTCTAACGTATATTTTTCGCACACTTTTTGGAAGTTCTATCAAAATTTTTTTCACCGACTTAAAAGACGTCAAAGTAGTCGAGTCCGTGATGATATTGGGTCAGCCAATCGTTCTCATTCCGTATATCTTCACTCAGATGATCAAGCGCTATCGTCGATGTCAGTATCCAATGATTACTAAAGTTCCCATCAATAGCCACCACGGCGATCTCTTTCGGTACATTTTGATGTTTGGCACCCTTGAAGAACTGAATGTCAATGATCACATCCATAATTGAGCGAAGCGTATATGCTGGCGCTGGATTACAAAAAATTAGAGAGAGAGACTGACTTTGGGAGGCACTTGCACGGCGTTTATATCAGACAGTAGTAGAGAGTAGCGACATCTGTGAGTAGTTTAACTGCTAAAATCGATGATCACTTGACGCGAGGCATCAATTTCCAAAATATTATCATACTCTGCGTACAGAATGCAATTGACAGTTTCTGTTAGTGCGTTGCTAAAACGTACTTCTAATCTAACGCTACCGTGTTTAATCAAATTCCAATGGCTGCAGTCATTTGCCGATAAATCGGGAGTCAAATCAAAAGCAAATAAACAGTAACCGTGGGGATAGTCTTCACGTGTCACTTGATTACCCTCGTTGAGGAAATGTATTCCCGTACCGGAAAACAGCGTGTGATACGCATCCACATATAGATTTCTCGTTGTAAAGTCTGGTTGCAGTGGCTTCGAGGGTACCTGCACCCCATCAACGTACAAACATAGAAAGTTTATATTAAAATGTTCAAAATTGAAGGGATTGAGCATTCGATCACCATTGAAAGCTTTGTTATTGACGAAGCCCACAATGATTCTTTTCGGCAGTTGACCCAATATGATATTGTCTAATGTTTCACCGTGTACGCTACTGTGCATAGTGACTGCCTTCACCTCCACCCGTGTCAATGGATATTTAGCCGTTGCTCGTGAGAGCGATTGAGCGTGTGCAAGCAATATACTAGGACTAATTTTCACACGTCTCACTAGAAGATTGGCCTCCTCAATGTGTACGGAATAAGAGCCTGCAGGATCCATCAGGCAAAAATTATCGCGCGATTTCACCAAACGCACTCTCACTTCGACACCGTTGAGCAGCAGCTTCTCTTGATTAAACACATCTATGTGGAGATGTCCGACCAGGTCAACGGGTTTATTTGCAGCAAGTAACTTTCGCCTTTCCACAAAACCCTCATTCTGATTTTCTGTGTCGTTCATTTTTCCAGCCTTATCGTCACACCACAAGACAGTTGACAGATTGGCGGCAGGTCCGTAATTTAGTAGCGTCTCTATAGATATATAGAAACCAGTGTCACCACCTACCAATGCTTATGCCTACAGAGCATAAGCATTGGTAGGTGGTGACACTGGTTTCTGATTGAAAAATACATCCACTTGATTGAATAGTGGAATGCATAAAATTATTACTGTCCCACCCGCGCAGTTAAAACTCTATAAGCTGCTCGACCATCTGCAGGTATATCTTCTTCATTCGCATCAGATCTTATATTCACTCGAAGACTGAGTATTGTATGAGCCAGATCGAGATATTCATCGCTGTTCCCGGGTATCACAAATTCTATCGGTGAGTCATCGGTCAAAGACGATATAGGCTTATATTGAACCCAATGCGAACCTTCGATTGTTGTTTGGGTTGGTGGAATGTCAAATAATAGCAGCTCCGACTTTAAACATTCACACAAATGGGTATGTAAAAACGCCATCTTTAACTGTCAAAAATATCTCTACTTGTCCTACTTCGTTTTTTTCTTCTAGTAGAAGTTTTCTTCTTCGTCTTCTTCTTCTTCTGTCTCTTTGTCGTCTTTCTTGTTGCACTCCTCTTCTTCACACCACCACCACCACCACTCCTCGACTTGCGTTTTTTGCTTCCAGCGACACCTCTTTTTCTCCTCTTCCGCACTGTGACACTCGGTCCAGCGAGCAATTGCAACTGAGCCGAATTGAGTTTCTCCTCAGCTTTTGTCTTGAGAATCTCGCCAGATTCTCTCACACGATTGCGGAAGGACTGCTTGACTGGCGTGTTGTGTGTTGCGACGTCGGATATGATGTTGAACCCCGTACGTACAGCCTCTTTACCCACAGTTTTGGCTCCTCGACTGATGAGTGGGAGAACGCGGCGAAATATGCCAGCTAGGAAGGAGCCGATACCACCGTGACCTCTTTGATAGGGAGATCCGATGTAAATATGACCAACTCCTCCAGTGTAGGGACCCCATGCTCACCATGCAGCAGGCGGTCATCATTGCCAGTGTTCGCTCGTCTCTGGCCGTTTCATCCGCGAGCATTCGTGAAAATGCGTATTCGGCTAACACACGATCAGCCTTTCGTCGATTGCCTTGCCCATCTCCGTAGACCAAATCATGCTGACGACATGCTTCGTCCAGTGGATTGATGCCGACTTCACCACGTTCAATACGTTCCGCTAGTTTTGTACCTGGACCGCAGAATCTGTATCCGGGTACATGCATTTCGAACGGTAGTAGATTAATCAATTCATCTAGCGCACTATTTTTTTCTACACTTGATCGTTCTTGTTCTTAGTCTTCTTCTTTGACGGTGTTTTTGTTCTCGTGCTCGGGGTGTTGAATCTCCCGCTCAATCGTCGCCATGATGTAACTTCAGAAGAGGATATGGCTATTTTTTTTCGCACTTGTTTGACTCGCGACTGTTTTTTTCTTTTTCCGCTTTATCACTCGCGCTGCTACACCACCGCTGCTTTCGGTGCTGTCAGCAGTACTACTGCCTTCGCGACTACCACTCTCAGCACGACGACGTGGTGTAACGAATAGACGATTGATGCCACCTGGTGTCACATGCTGTCGATCGACACAATCAACACAACACAATCAACGAATCGACGTAATTCTTCGTTTTGTGAGATTTCAGTATTGAATTGGCATTCCCATTTTTCAATAAGTTGGTAATTTGCTGTAGTTACTCTATCACTGGTCGCCAAGGTCTTCTCGTATCTCGCATCCATTGATTCACCACTTGTCAAGTCTATATCTCTGTTTATCGTGTAGCATCGAGGACAACCATGCCAAAAACAGCCATGAAACTGAAGTACGATACCACGGTGACCCTCATTTTCTTGCGGTACACAGTAACCATCAACTACGATGTCTTCTATTAGTCTTTTCTCTTGACCGCGTCCCGCATGCTCGATGTAACGGTGAAGAACTCGCTGCTCCATCCAAGCAAGCCAATGTAAAGCAATTTGAGACCGATTATCAGTCAAGGATTTTCCTCTACTCCTCTTCCTTCACCACTCTGTGAATAAATACCTGTAATATTAAGTTTGTTGATTCTTTTTAGATATATATGTAATATTTAAAAAATAACTTTTTTCTCTTACTTTCTTCAGCTGTATCGGTTGTACTGCTGTTACTTCTACTGCTACTATCACTACTGCTACTACTGTGACTTGTGGTGTTACTATCACTACTGCTACTGCTACTAGTGCTATTGACACGACTACGCATCTCTGAAACTAAAGTATTAGGCTTGCCATGTAATGTTCAAAAAAAAAAAAAATTCCTATTACAATAACAAGTGAAATACTTTCGAGAATCCGACGACGATGATGATGATGATGATGATGATGATGATGATGATTCTCGATGAATTTCGATTCTTGATGGCCCAGCATCAGTTTCTGAAACTGTAGAGTGAGGCATGTGCCATAATTGTGTAAAATTAAGAAAATCTTTTTTATTATCGCATAAACATCACTCTTACCATTGAGTATCTCCTCTTGGTGGTGGTGGTGGTGCTGCTGCTGTTGCGCCTCATCATGGCGAGACTGTGTTTCTAAAACTTAAGTATTAAACTTGCATTTTAATGTTCAAAAAATTACCATTAAAATGAGAAGTGTACTACTTACCAGAATTTGATAATGGTGATCCTTGATGATTGGTGGCTGTTGATGGTCCAGCTTCTAAAACTAGAGAGTGGAGGGTCACTGCTATAATTGTGTGAAAAAACAAAAACTTTGATTCATCATATATATTGCACAAACATCACTCTCACCATTACTCGTTGCTTGGTGGTGTTGCTCATCACATGCCGATATCACTGCGTCACCCTCAATATCACTACGCATCTCGTTAATAACTTGAAAAAGAAGAAAAACCATGATTAATTATTAAAAATGTTCTAATATAAAAACTAGTATGAAAAAACAAAACTTACGATGACGGTGAAGCATTCTGCGTGCTAACGGATGTGTATGCTCGTTTCGCTGTTGTATTGCTTGCACGGCAATCGCTAGAACATCCGGATTGTGGAATAGACCAGTGGTAAACATGTAGTATACCGTGGTTATTCCACAATGTAGTAAGAGGAAATGCAGTTTTCTGCATAAAACCTCTGCTGATTGCTGCTGAAGATCCGAGCTCCACACGCTACCACACATCGTGCGAATGTGTGGGTCACGAACTCTAGCGACATCTAGCGCGGCACGCAAAACCTTGGCTAGATGTGCTACACTTGCCCTAACCATTACGTCGTTGTATATCTGTTTTGACTGCCCGTAGGAAACTGTGACAAGATGTGCAAGCGCTGCCCTTAAATACAGCCCACAGTGTAGCCAACATGGTGGGAATCAGAAAGTTTCTCACGCCATTTGATCTGCTGATGCAAAAATACAATGCATATCAGAGTTGTGTGCATTTTCGAGAAGCAGAGTTCGCGGTAGGCTGACGATAGCGACATCGACGACGACAATGACATTGACACCGTTGGTTTTTGTATCGCAGTACACGTGCAGAGTGTAACGAGACGCTTTTCACTACTCGTGTTCATACACACCACGAGTTCAACATGAAGAGTTCACAGAATGCTGACGACGCAGAAAGCGATACCAGCGATATCAACACCGCTCGCTTCGTCGTCAACGACGACTACGACACTTGATACTCTGTGTGTGTGAGAAAGAGCCACGAGTTCACGGTGAAGAGTTCATGGAATGCTGACGACGCAGAAAGCGATGTCAGCGAAATCAACACCGCTCGCTTCGTCGACGACGACGACGACGACACTTGATACTCTTTGCGAGAAAGATGCATTCTGTATGGTCAGCTACACGTGCGTCAATGAGTCATCCCGCCTTTTTCTCGAGGATGCTGACTATATAGATAAGGACTGCGGCGATGCAACGACACTGGACAGAGAGAGAGAGAGAGAGAGAGAGAGAGAGAGAAAGAGAGAATGAGAGTGAGAGAGATGTCATCCGAACGCACGTGTGCTTCTTTTTGAGAATGCTGACGCTACTGATAACCGTCGGAGTATATTCAGTGCGTCGTCAAGGGTTCAAGAATTGTAAGTCCTAAAAAGTCCATATCCCCGCGAATTGATCTAAGCAGATTTTCCTGAATTTTTTCATTTACCTCGAAAACTATCGGTCCGATCAATTGGCGGGATAAAGCTTTTATGTAGCCCTCACTGAACCCTACAAAAAGTTCTCATCCCGCGAATTGATCGAAACAGATTTTCGGGAATTTTTCGAATTTCCTCGAAAACCATAAATTTGATCAATTCGCGGATAAGCCTGTTGGATCGACCTCACAGAGTCCTGAAAAAAGTTCTTATCCCGCGAATTGATCCAAACAGATTTTCGGGAATTTTTCCAATTTCCTCGAAAACCTTAAATTTGATCAATTCGCGGATAAGCCTGTTGGATCGGCCTCACCAAGCCCTGAAAAAAGTTCTTATCCCGCGAATTGATCCAAACAGATTTTCGGGAATTTTTCCAATTTCTTCGAAAACCATAAATTTTATCAATTCGCGGATAAGCCTGTTGGATCGGCCTCACCGAGCCCTGAAAAAGTTCTTATCCCGCGAATTGATCTAAACAGATTTTCGGAAATTTTTCCAATTTCCTCGAAAACCATAAATTTTATCAATTCGCGAATAAGCATTTTTTGAAGGGCACGCTCAGAACTACAAGCAGCCTTGTAACACGAATTCATCAATACTAATTTTTCAGGAATTTTCTCTATCTCCTCGAAAACTATTGGTCCAATCAATTCGCGGGATAAGCGATTTTTGAAGGACTAACTAAGGCTAAGTCACAGGCGTGAGAAGAAGATACGCGACATTTCCCACGGATGGACACTCGGATGGCGCGAGATGCAGATGCACCGAAAAACGCTAGGTCAGCTACACGTGCGTGTATTGTCTTTCGCTCTCTATCTATCTCTCTCTCACGTTCTTCTTCTTCTTCGTGGGAAATATTTGTGGCGAGCCGCATGAAAACTTCAGCAGAAAATACTTACTCAGATGCACGTGTGCTTCTTAGTAGTATTTGCTTGCTGCCATACAGTCAAGCGAAATGTGATCCACCCCCCCCCCCCTCCGAGCGCAACGGCAACTGCAGGAGGTGATATGTCGTTGCATCGCTGCGATTATCATGTCTAACACTCTGTCAGTAATCGTCTAACTCTCTTTGCGCGCGTGTGTCCTCAAGTATCGTTGTCAAAATCGTTCTCAGAAAATAAATAAAAAAACAATAGTTTACTGTGTGTGCGTGTGTGCATTAACATCATTGTTGAAAAACATGACGAGTCAATGGGGAAAGCATGCGAAGTCGCCGTTGATCGACATCGTGGGGGTAAGTGACGAGGAGATGCAGTTAATTAAACTACTGCCCGAGCTGCTTCCCGATGCAGCGGTTCGGTACGACGACGCCGACGACAACAACGACAACGAAGAAGAAGTCTCCATAGTGTGGGAAGGACCCCTAAAAAAACGGGTGCAGTTCGCCGACGAAGTTAATGCGAATGAGCAGCGCGCTAGCGTAATTGTAGAAAATTACGCTGTAACGCGCAAACAACAATTAGAAGAAATATATGGACGCCCCAATTATTCGGTACTGGCAATACTGAAATTGAGGCGGTACCATAAATGTCGTGGGTGTAACCGCGTTTATTATTTAAAAAACCGGTCAAACCCATGGCAGTTTTGTCATTTGTGTAAATAAAACCAAGTGTAAAAACCGTTATAATCAGTGAGGGAGTGAATCGGGAAAAACAATTAAATATAATTTGCGTAGTTGCAACGAGGTGTTCGGTTGCAAAGCTTCAGCTTGTTCGCACACTGGCGAATCTCCATCGTCAGCAGCAGTTTCTCTCTCTCTCGCTCTCGCGCCCTTTATCAATTCTTTGAATAGTGCGGCTGCATGTCGCTCGCAATTAAAGATTGCTACTTATGCAGAGCGACAGTCTGATTCGAACCTTCGTGCGAAACAGTGAGTTGTGATTAGCCTCAGAGACAATGCGCCTTCTTTTTACAAAATCCTCGGATAAGTGGGGCGTCCAAAAACTACCGCAGTATAGCAGTGGTGATATGATAGACTTGTGCTCTTCGTCTTCTTCGTCGTCGTCGTCGTCGTCGTCGTCGTCGTCGTTGTCGTTGTCGTCGTCATCCATACACAGCGCTCAAACTCTCATAGATGTGGAGTTGGATTTTCGTAATCGTCAGCTGGTGGATGAGAAAAAAAATGCCCCCGACGACATCAAAATTGAACGCGATGAGACGAAGCCAAAAAAGCCGACAAAGACCAGGAGAAGCCAAAGACTGGGGAATTTAAAGTGCATAGGTGTGCAAACAAAAAAAACCGCTGCCAATTCTTTGGCACGTAGCTTCCTTTTTACTTCATATATAATTCTACCTTTTTTTTTTTTTTTTTTGATGGATACAATTATTTTGAATCAATTACACTCTCTCTCTTTCTCTCTCTCTCTCTCTCTCTCTCTCTCTCTCTCTCTCTCTCTCTCCCTATCTTTCTTTCGTATATCTTGCATAGCTAATTGTTAAACTGATCTCCAAGAGACACCACCCTCCCTTTTTTACCTAACATCTTATTTACTAACACTTTGAAATATTTTATTTAACGTAATCTTTGTATTAATTACATCTAAGTGAGGAACGAAATTTTGAAGCTCAATATCTTTGAAACTAAGTGGTATCGTAAACAACCCAAAGAAAGGGATCAAGATGCTATATAATACTAACTAAATCGAAAATTTTAAATTGATTATTGCCTTTTTACGCCAGTTATCACGTCACGTAAAAATAACGATTCATAGTATACAGGGTGAGAAAAAAAAATTTTGAAGCTTCATATCTTCGAAACTAATTGGTTTCGTAAACAACCCAAACATAAGGATCAAGATGCTATATAATACTAACTAAATCCAAAATTTGAACTTGATTAATGCCTTATTACTCCAGTTATCGTCTCCCATAGAAAATCGACTTTTTTCAGTTTATGATATGAATTTCTTCGATGAACTGACTTAAAATTGAAGTGGTACATAGTTCTAATTACCTTCAATAATCATGTATTTTTTTAGAATGATTCACTATTTAGTTTTTGAGTTATAACGATTTAAAAAAATTTCACTTTATGGTGTATAATAAAAGAACGACGAAAGATAATATAAATTCTCCGCGGTAAAAAGATAGGTAATTTTATTCTCTTTCATATGCATATTAAGCAATTTACTTTTAGTAACTTTTTCAAGAACTTTATTGGAGAAAACTGAAATCTCAAAACTAAAAAATCGCTATAAAAAAAAAAAACACGCCTACAAAATGTAAAACGGACTGTTTTCCCATCTTGCTATAGTAAAAACGAAGAAAATGAGAGTTGGTGGATCAAAATCCACTGAGTAGAAGCTGAGATACAGATGTCAACGAATGAACACACATACACACACACACACACACACACACACACACACTTTCTACATGTTTTTACACAAACTCAAAAAATCACTATTACAAGGCTTCCTTAGGAAGGAAGCAAAACTCTACCAACGCTTATCCCGCGAAATCAGCCGCGGATTTCGCGTGGTGAGTTGTGCGTCTACTGCGAGCGTAGATTTTGGCGGCAGGGGCAAAATTGGCTCTACTGCTACGGCTGCTACACCTGGCTGTGTCCCAGGTGTAGAGCCATGGAGTGGCCATGCCTCTGCCCGGCAGAGTATTTTATACACTAGTGATATTAGAAAAAAAGACAGTTTTTATTTAGTTATTAATTATTTATTAGTGATAAGTGATAGTGAACTAAAAAAAACAATCATCGGTGAAACACTTTTTCATTACAAAATTTGGTATGCTTTTTATACTTAAATTTAAAATTATATATATATTATACATGCATTGAGAGAGAGAGAGAGAGAGAGAGAGAGAGAGAGAGAGGAGAGAGAGATACCTCCTACCACCGCATGACGTCACTCCTCGCTGTGGCGCCAGACATCTATACCGCCACCACCTCTGGGCAGGTGGTGGGGGTATTGTTTGTCTTGTCCATAGCGAGGGGTATACTACTTCGGGCAAAGAACCACCATCTACAAATAAAAAATTGTAAATATGTTATAAAAAAATGGAAGATTAAATTCATATTTTTGATTTACCTTTGAACGAGGTTATGCGAGCGAAGGCATCTTTAATAAAAAGATATTAAAAAACTAAATGAATGATGATAAATAAATTATTACTTACGTTACATATTTTTGTTACTTTATTACTTTTTAAATTTTGTTTAAGTGGCTGAATCGTAGCTGAAGGAGTTGACTGAGTCGATTTGTTCCGTTTTGGTTCAATGTCGTTTTTGACGCTTTCTATTGATCGTTTCACAGCTTTGGTTTTTGTTTCTGTAGGTGGTGTACAGTTTTCAAAAAAAAGTGGATGCGCACTGCGCAAGTGTTTTAATATATTAGTTGTGTTTCCACATGCTTTGTATTGCTTTTGACAATAATTACATATTAAATAATCCTTTTCTTTTGCCTTTGAAACATGCATCTAAATTGTTGATTTTTTTGGTTGAGGTTTAGATCTAAAAGATTTGTCATCTTGCACATGTGTTTGATCTGTTTGGTGAGTTTCTGGTACTGTAATGTCCTGAGATCCTTCATTTTTTCCGCTATTGTCTGTCTCTTTTTCCACTTGTGGTACCAGAGGTTCTGATTCTTGTAGCCTGCCTTCATCATGATCATCAGTAGCATAATAATCTACTGGATCCGAGTAATAGTTTTCATTTACGTTTGCGTAATATGTGGTACCACGTGCTGGACGGAATTTGAAATTATAAAATGAATTAACGGATTGTAAATATATTATGACGGTCGAACATAAGCGTAAATTTAGATATCTATCTATAATTTGTACAATAAGTATATACAATTACCATCTTGAGGATAAATAACTTTCTCAGCTGTAATATCAAAAGACGGAAACTTTTTCAAGCATGCATGGTTCTTGGCTTCAACAAATTTGAGTTTTTCTTTGCAGTATCGAAAAGAGTGAATCTATAATAAAGTTTAATAAAAATAATTATTTTCATAAATTAAAACGTACACGTACATTTAAGATACTTACTTCATCCGTTTTACTTTCACGGCGTTCGTAAAAGTTTAGTCAGCAGGCCCAGGCAGCATACAGCACTTATTGCGAGACACAAGCGATTTAGATGTGATTTAGAGGTTAGACTCACGTAGATGTTTTCTGTCTATCTCTCTCTCCTTCATCTCAGAGTGGTAAGTGGTAAATGACTAGAGAAAGAGAACAGAGACTACAGAAAAGATATAAATATGACCACCGTGAAACTGGCCCCCGAAATATATTTAATAATTGCATTGAATAGTCCATTAATTACTCCAAATACTCCCACAAATCTTGAAATTTGCGTAATTTGCGTTTCCGAGATAATTGAAATCGAAGTAGGTAATATGTCCTCTCTAGCCCCCGGAATGAAACATGATTTTTATGACGAATATTTGATCCGTGTAAAAGTTTTACAATTTTCATTGAAGCTTTTAATTTGCCAAAATTGCTCCCGTTATTAATTGTACGATACATCAATTATTATTTAATAAAATAAAGAATTTGTGTGCGCAACGTTCTAAGCCTTTTGAATTGCGGCACAAATCCGTTCGTGTTCTCCTATTTAACATATTATCTGGACCAGAGTCAGCTCATGCATAAGGTGTCTGCTTAACGTTTGATAGATCAAAGTTGAATCATAGAATTATCGATACACAATTTTTATTCATCAAACGTCAAGCAGATACAACCTTTTTAATGCAGCTGATTATTTGTTATTGCAATCACAAATCTTTGTTGACCTAACCTTATTGGCGCTGCATACACTCCGGCTCCAGATAACATGTTAAATGCGAGATTTGTCCCGCATTCAAAAGCTTAGAGCGTCGTGCACGCAAATTCTTGATTTTTAGGCACGACCGCGACACAGAAGTGCCTTATAGTTTCGTGTGCGAAAAATGTGTACCATGCGATATCTTGCACAATGTTTGACCGATCGGGCTGAAATTTTAGGAGAAGTCTCCTTTTGCAAAAGCTAAAAAACTATTTTTTTTTATCCCGATCCTCTACGTCGTTTTGAAAGGAGGGCCCAATTTATTCGATTTTTAGGCGTATTTTTGAATAAAAATTTTGGTGTTACACGATTATCTCTGAGAGACTTTAATTAATCGGGCCATAAATTTATGTGCGAACTCCTCTTATAATAGTAAGCTGACAGTTCTATTTTGGGCTTGATCCTGTATGTATAAGCAGAATCGGTCATCTCCAAAAATCGCTAAAAACGGTTTTTTGGATCTAACTCGAATTCTAAGCATTCTACAAAAAAAAGTTAAATGGAAAAGTTGTAGATCTTTGAAAAATACAACTTTTTTCTATTAACATCAAATCATGAAAATGCTTATAACTCGAGTTTACAGCCCAAAATTGCCTTTTTACAAAAAACTAATTATTTGCCATAAAACTTTGCGGATATACGTTTTACATGAAAATTTTAAATATGAAAGTTGTAAACATTTTCAAAATACAATTTTTTTTCGTGGCAAACTTTTTTTAAACACTTTTCGTCATTCAAAAATTCTAGAAACGCCTTTTTACAGCTAAAAAAACAATTATTTGCCATAAAACTTTGCGGATATACGTTTTACATGAAAATGTTAAATGTAAAAGTTGTAAACATTTTCAAAATACAACTTTTTACTGCGGCAAACATTTTTTAAAACACTTTTTGACATACGACAACTCTAGAAACGTTTTATTAAACATCAAAACGCGCTATGTAAATCTTGGCTACGCTAATTAATAATATTCTTCTGTTTCAAAATAATGATATCCTCTTTAAAGTATAATTTCTTGCTGCAACTGCTTGGCATTGTTTCCTTTTATTTTGTACCTAAAAAAAAGAATAAAATTGAAACCATAAAAATCTCTGCACCTAAATAATATTTAAAGTAAAACTATTTATGATCTGCATCTTAGAAGCACTGCATCTGCAAAAATATAAATTACATCAATTACATGAAATCATTCAAATTATATAGAATATATTGTACCTAAAAGTTACACACTAACGAAGCTCCATTATTATCGATGATCAGGCATATGACAATGCCCTTGATCCTACTGCTCCTCATCCAGCAGGCCATGATATCTCCAGTTGCAGTATGATTTAAACACTAAAAAACAAAAGAAATCATATTAAAAACTCATATCAACAAACAATTATTCAACTCACTGATCTCACCTGATAAAAAAACTGATCCGTTAATAGTAGTAAGCAGTATTGCCGGAGTCTTGATGGAGCTTTCTTCCAACTCCAACATTTTGATCGCTCAGATGCCGACACCAATATCTTCAGCCGTACTCCTGTGCATGCAGTAGACTATTATGCCAAAAAATTCAGCATTACTCGTACACCTAAACATACAGGAAAATATGTTACAAGCTTTTTCGCATAGTTTATATTGATAAATAAAAATCTTAGCAGTATATTGATAATAATCACTATTAAGATACCCGTAAGCAATCAAAGATATCTATTTAGAAAACTTAGAACATGTATAAAGTATTTTAAATCAAAACCATAAAGATTCAATATTAATTAAACATACAGTACGAGTCATTGTAATTTTTGGATATTACCATGTAGAGTAGTACAAACCCATCTTCAGAGCCGTATTAAAGTGGTTGAAGTATCCAAGAACATCAATCAATACTCCCAGCAAGCATGAATCCAACTCCAAGATCATCTCGACATGGTTTAAGCAGCCAGCTACGCCAACCAGGACTGTCAGAAAGCAAGAATACGGGTCCATGGTCAATTTCAGGTGGTTCAAGCAAATAGCAACGTCTCAAGGACAGCCAGAAAGTTCGAATATAGCTTGAAGATTGTTCGATCAGCCAAAAACACCAAGCAGTACGAGCAGATAATGTTGAAGTACCCAGAGACGCCAATCAGCACCACTGCAGACAGAGTAAATATAGCTCCAAGGTCATCTTGATGTGGTGGCAGAAGTCAACAACCCAGCCTGTACTACTTAGATAGTATGAATCAGTTCCAGAGACACCTTGAGAGTTTTGAATTAGCCAGCAACGCTAAGCTACACCACCCAGATAGTGCAAATCAGCACCATGGTCGTGCTTACATGGTCAAATTGGCAACGATAAATACTAAATTCTCTATCCTCTGATACCAATTCCGTATAGCTATCAGTAGGAGACATCAGAATTACAACACAGTGGTTCAACTCTAAAAACAGATCACACAATCACATAGTCACTGATTTCACTGCACATAACACAATAAATATCTGCTTTCAAAATAATCAACACAAGAACACAGCAATACCTTTTTTGGAACTGTGTGATGCTAAATTGTCACCTAGACAGCATTCGACAAGAAATATACATCAGCACAACAGTAGAATCAGCAGGAGCAGCAGCAGGAGTAGTCACAAAAACAAAAGATAACCTCCAAACAAAAATTCAAGTTTCTTGTTGGAGCTACATGTCTTTCTATACTGTAGCACTCCTTGATGAACTGACACTCACACATTGCATCGTCAGTGCCATTGTGGGTGCATCACTTTTGAATACTTTTTGCACCGTCTTACAAAGCAATAATCGCGAGCAGCTGATCCGCGAGCGGGATCGTGGTGAGCAGAGGTTGCTTGTAAACACATATAGGCACCATAGTAGCACTTCTGTTCTGATTTTAAAATACATATATCACTGCTGCATCGCGTCGTTGTTTCCGTTTTTCACTACGCACTCACTTATATCGTCGAAAAGTTAAACATAGCAAAACATGCGGTTAGCAGAGGCCGGGAGGCTATATCGAAACGTCAAAACACACGGCAGAAGGCTGCAGCGTGTGCATGTCGCCGACCGGTCGCCAGATCGATGCGCACAATGTATGCGCAGTGGTCGAGCTCGCTGCCTCGCTTCGACAGAGCCAACGAACAGCTGTTCGGCTTTGCTTAGCTGATAATAAAACTAATACTTTTTCTGCTTAAATTATGTAACAAACTATCTTTGCACAAAATTCATAACTTTAGGAACAGGATGGAATTCGGTTTGTTAAGCGTTACGTCACAGATTATATATAAACCAATGCATTTTCCACCAATAGGATAGTTCCGAATTTGGTCACTTTATGGAATTTCACGTGTATAATTTGAATTAAAGAACTATAAAATGATAATTTTTCTTTAATCTTACGAAATAATAATGGGTTTTTAATTATATTTAAAATAAATATCGTTACGATAAAAGAATACACGTTAAAATTTGTATATCAATGTCTATATTCCACAATCAACAATATCGAAAATCATGAGTCAAAAACTAAAATAATTATAAAACTTTCAAGTTATTCATGACCAAAACATTTTTAATTGTATACGAAAAAGACAGCGAACGCGAAGCGCGAGCGTTGGGAGGTATGGCGAGCGTCAGCGGTCGTGCCTTTTACGCAAAACGCGAAGCGTTTTGCGTGCCTTGCATCGCTGCGCGTACCGTAAGGCCGCGTGTGGCGCGCTACTTCAAAATAATAATTGATGTAACGTAAAATTAATAACGGGAGCAATTTTGGCAAATTAATAACTTCAATGAAAATTATAAAACTTTTACATGGATCAAATATTTGTCATAAACAACGGGTTTCATTCCGGGGGCTAGAGAGCCCATTTTCACTACTTTGATTTCAATTATCGCGGAAACACAAATTACAAAATTTGTGGGAGTATTTGGAGTAATTAATGGACTATTTAATGCAATTATTAAAGATATTTCGGGGGCCAGGTTCACGGTGGTATAGATATGTATACTGATTTCTACTCCCCCCCCCCCCGTGCTTTCGCGCTAAACCAATTGTATCTTTGTTAAAAAACACNCCCCCCCCCCCCCCCCTGTTTTCGTGCGACACGATTCGATTCTCAGTTCAAAAAGAATCGATCCCCGAGAATCGCTTATCGAGAATAATCGACGAAATAATCCATTCTCCAAGAAAATAATCGTCGATTTTTAAAGAATTGAGTAGAATCGCCCATCACGGTAAATTTTTTTTGTTATAATTATAAATTTCTATTATTTTTTTTAAACCAATATTTATTTTAGATTATGAAGCTGATCGTATAAATCATAGTGGTGTGTATTCTGTCACAGTACAAAAATTCACCAACGATTGTAGCAATTTCATATGCAAATTATGAAAAATAACAATTCATGTCCTACAGAGCAATACAATATTTACAAAATTAATTAATCGTCACAAATTTTTATAGAATAAAGTATTAATTGATTAAATAGAATGGTTCACAGTAATTATTGATTGCATAATTTATTTTATAATATATTGAGCATTACAGTTTACTACTAATCTTTGAAATATAATATTTATAGAATAGTATAATACCTAATATAAATATATGTTCTCAATAAATATTTTAAACTTTGTAATAACACTTAATTCTAAACGTATATATACAAATACACTACATTTAGAAATGTATAACTTAGATTATATTTAAATTATAACATATTTTTTCTCACTGGTTTTTTTATTGTATAGTAATATTATATTCCACTTTGGTAATTGTTTATATTGATTCGTTTGTATGTAATATTTATTTGTATGATATCTTTATTGTAAAATCAGTCTTTCTTATTTGCAAAATTAATAATAGTATAGTACAGATTATTTAGGATATACACTGGACCATAAAATTCACTGGAGTAGCATACGTATAACATCTACATGACCGAGTGGTCGCTCTTCATCCCCTTCTTCCAAATCATCATCATCTTCATCATCATTCTCACCATTATTACCATTTAAATTATACGAACGATCAAGAACCATTCTTATCATGTCATCTGTAGATTCAAAAAGTACAAAATGTTTATAACAGCCATTTATTTTTAAATGATCTATGATCATCATTAGAGCATTAAGGGGGTGTCACACCCATTCCTGCGATTTTATCGGCCTAGCGCCGGTAATGCAGGTGGTGCTTATGATCGCTAGAGATGCGCATAAAACTAAGATACGGTAATGCAGGTGGTGCTTATGATCGCCAGAGATGCGCATAAAACCAAGATACGCTTACGGATACGCCAGGCGTAAAAAAATTGCTGTCAAGTCTAAAACTAATTATTATAAACAAATAATGCGCGTTTTCATAAACACGCACTTTTTATATTACAAAAGAAAATGTGTATTTCGCATATACACAGGTGTTTCGACTACACGCTTCTTTTTATTACAAATAATCATGTGTATTTCGCAGATACACACGTGTTTCGACTACACGCCATTCTTAATACAAAAAAATAATTTATTACAATGCACCACTTTTAAAAAACTAAAAACGAAAAATAAGTTTATGTAAATAAGTGATGTGATGTATTATACAAACTTAATATTTGATATGCAAGGTCTTATCATGTATTTCAACATATTTATGTTGTTTAGAGACTTTAATAGAACTGGAAGATCTAGTTTGTTCTGAATATACTCATTTGGCGTAAGTGCTTTTGAACAAATTACACCTTCTAGTTGTAGTAAATTCATCAAATTAAATAAATATGTAAAAATACATTACAAGGACTTAAGTATATTAAGTTTCCAGTGCATCCAATGCACCACTTTTGAGATATGAAATTTATCAGTCCCAGAAATTGAAAAAAATGAGTTTATGTCTAAATGATGCATTGTATAAAGTTGAAACTTGGTATCGAAGATAGAAGCCCTTGTTATGTCTTTCAACCAATTTACACAGTTTAGTGACTTAAGCGTAACCAGAAGATCTAGTTCGTTCTAAATTTTCGCTTTTGGCGCAAGTGTTTTCGAACAAAGTAGATCATCTGATTGTAGTAAGTGCATTAAATTGCATGAATATCGTAGAACTAGAGCTTGAACAGCGCGCTTCGCGCGCCCTATAACCTAAAACACGTTTAGACTTCCTGACTTTGACGCATGCGCCCAACATGAGCCAATCGCATGAAGTCTATACTGGCTTCACAACATCCGGTCATGACTTTTTTATAGAGGGATACAATACAAGGACTCATATACCAAGTTTCAAGTGTATACAATGCACAACTTTTGAGATATGAAATTTTAGTCAAAGAAATGCTTAAAAAATTGAGTTTATGTACAAGTGATGCATTGTATAAACTTGAAAGTTGGTATGCAAGCCCTTGGTATGTATTTCAACATATGTATACAGTTAAGTGACTTAAGTGTAACCAGAAGATCTAGTTCGTTCTAATTATACGCTTTGGGCGCAAGTGTTTTTGAACAAAATAGATCTTTTGGTTACACTTAAGTCACTAAACTGTATAAATATGTTGAAATACATAACACAGGCTTGCATATCAAGTTTCAAGTGTATATGTTACATGAGGTTTGAGATATACAATTTTTAACCACACAAATCTTGAAAAGTTAAAATTATATAGATTTGATATAACATCATATACACTTGCGACAAAATTTTGGCCTGCAAAAAGCTTTAGAAGTAACAAGTAGCGTCAGAAGCTACTCAATTAGCCATATAACATGAGATGTAACAGTAGAAGCAACGAGTTGTCCTTGGTCGAGCAGCAGTAGTAGATCCTGAATACCCAGCTGTTGTAGAAGCCACAGATATAGCAGCAGCAGCAGTTGACCAAGCTCGAGTAGCAGCAGCAGCAGCAAAAGTTGTATAAGTATAAGCAGCAAAAGCTGCAAACACAGCAGTCGCAGCAATGGCCCCTGAATGTGCAGCTGGAGTACATACATACAAAATATAAGTGTAGAACATATACCAGCGACTTCCTACTCCATGGTCGTGCACAGATGATTGAAAAAAGCCAGCAATGCTAACCAGCCCATCAGACAACGTGATTCCAGCTCCTGGGTCGTCTTCAGTTGATTGACAGAGGCCAGCAACGCTAACCATCCCAGCAGACAACGTGATTCTACCTCCAGGGTCAACTTTAGATGAATGAAATGGGCCAGTATTGCTAACCTGCCCAACAGTCAGCGTGAATCTGGTTTTAAGGTCGTCCCTTGACCTTCAGCAATGACAGCCTGCACCACCAGAGAGCATGAAACTGAATCCAGGGTCGTTTTGAAGTAACTGAGGCTTCCAGAAACGCCAATCAGCATCTGTAGCACCAGACGCAGATGACTGAAGCCCCCAGCAACGGTAGACATCACGACCAGAGAGCGTGAAACTGGATTCAGGGTCGTCTCCAAGTAACTGAAGCATTCAGAAATGCCAAGCAGCATCAGTAGCACCAGACAGTATTGATCCAGCTCCAGTCGTCTTATCTGTAGCCATCAATCCCAACCTATAATGCACAGACAGTGTAAGTCAGCTATAGGTCATCTTTACATCGTTGGAGCAGTACAAACAGTGTTAGTCAACCCTCATCTTGACTATATCTTGAAAGTTGAATGTATACAGTAGTGAAGGCAGCAAGAGTAGCAGCAGCAACAGAAGTGGAAACCAAAACAAGGGATAACCTCCAAGCGGAAACTCAAGTTTCTTGCTGGAGTTACGTATTTTCCCCTAGTGAAGTACCCCTTGACGGATTGCCACTCACACGTCGCATCGTGGCTGCAATTTTGGTGCATCACTGTCTTACACTTTTTGCACAGCACTACTTAAGTACACTAGAAATCAAGAGCTGCGAACAGCTGATCCGCGAGCGAGATCGCGGTGAGCAAAAGCTACTGCTTCAAAGCACATACTTAGGTGTACATGCGCCACAACACTTTTCTGAAGATAATAAAACTGTCTCTTCTGCATCACGTCGTCGAAAAGCACAGGAACAGGACATCTCGGTAAACGGAGACCGTTTCAAAACATCAAAACACGCACTGAAAACGGGTGCGTGAACGTGTCGACAGCCGGCCGCAAGATTGACGCCAGATAGACGCGCACAATGTATGCGCAGTCGTCGAGCTCGCTTCGCCAGAGCCACGGCCAGAGCCAGCGATCAGCTGTTCGGCGTCGCTTCGATGATAATAAAACTATTGTTTTTTTTTTTTTCAAATTATACAAATCCAAGACATCATTGCCCTCCCTTTAATAATTATCTACCTCTGTGTAAATTTTCAAGTAATTATATGCACGCATAAAAGAATGGCATTCGAAAAAAATTTCCAGAGTATGCACGGTGCAGCTACTAATTTTCGTTCGAATGCCATTTATTACTGCGTTCATATTTTCATTTGAAACTTTGCACGGTGCTAGATGAGTCCAAGACGGAGGGCAATGATGTCTTGGTTTTGCGAAATTCGTTGTATTTATTCAGTTCCAACTAATTTTCCTCCGAGTACTCACACTATCGACTCGGTCGGTAAAAAAATTGGGTTTCACACCCCCTTAAGCGTTTTTAAAGTTACTCTATTGCGTAAACGAGTTTTAATAAGTCGCTCTTCACTCCAAGCTCGTTCAGGTTGAGCATTACAGCGGGGCATACTTAAAACGTTCAGATCAATTTTGACATATTTCTGAAACGTGGTTGACCTTCGTCTGTTAGGAGAAGTGATACTGCATGCCAAAATGAATCAGTTTCCAAATTTTCGTCTATTTCTGGCATATCATATAGCATGTCATCCCACACACTCTCAGCCACACGGCATATCATGTAGCATGTCCTCACACACACACTCTCTCTCTCTCTCTCTCTCTCTCTCTCTCTCTCCACACACTCGCACACTTACCACTCGCGTGCGATTCTCTCTCTCGTCGACGGGATCCAGACGAGAACTGCCGAGTCACGCTGCGTTCGCGCGCTCGGCGACACTCTCCCGGCCGTTAGGGCCCGGCCGATAACGTAGTCCGATTGGCCAAGCGAGGCGCGAGACGGGCTGATTGGCTGCTCATCTCGCGCCAGCTCGGACCGGCGAACTTCTTCCCAGAGCTCACGACAGCTGGCAATTTCCGCGAATTCCCGGGACGTAGCTCACGTCCGAGAAACGCGGGCTTCGCACACGCCGAATGTCTCTTTCTCGGCCTTATGCGTTAAGGAGAATTTGCCGCGCAAAACAGCAACACACGTTTTGCGTGGCTGCGACGTTTGCAACGTCGCAATGTCTATTATTACATTTTGAAGAACGCAGGCACTCTTTACAATGAGCCCTATCATTTCTGGTGAATGCTGTGTAGTGCAGTAAAAAATGCGAAACTTTTGGCATAATCTGCCAAAAGCGCATTCTACGCAAACTCTCGCCCTACTGATTCTCTTGTTAAAAAAGCGTTTCTTTCGAGAGAGGTTTCTACCAGGGTATGGTTCGATCAAATTCTCAGTTGAAGGATAAGCGCCATCCCTAATGAAGAAGTAAGGCAGCGTGGTATTATAGTTCATCTTCTTCAGGGATTTTAAGCTTTTCTGCTTTTAAAGCTTTGTAAAGAGAACTATTTCTAAAAGTTGTAGCATCATGTTGATGTCCATAACCACCGACGTCGATCATGATAAATCTATATCGGGCATCTACAACAGCTTGCAGAGTGATCGAGAAGTAATGTTTGTAATTATAATATCTTGATCCGGATGATTGGGCTTTTTCATTCTGATATGTCGTACGTCTATGGTTCCAATACAATGGGGCACATCCCATAATAGAAAGAAATCATGGGAAATATCATGGAACATATCAACTAACGGAACTGGCATGTTCGTAGGACCAAATTCTTTCCATATAGCAGTAAGTACATCCTCAATTAAATAACGAATAGTCGATTTTTCCATTAAAAAAGAGAAGGATGGATTACTATGAGATGCTCCTGTTGCTAAGAATCTAAAACATTTGATATAAATTTAATATGATAATAAAATTTAAAATAAAATCAGCATCTGCATAATTAATAATAAAAATTTGTAATTATGCAGATGCTGATAAGCAATATAAGCAAAATTCATACCTGATTGTCACAACCAATTTCTCGCCAGGTTTGATCGGTTGCTTATGGAGGTTACACCAATGTTTTGTGAATAAGTCTGTTACTTTTGCTAAGATGTATTCAAAAGTTCTAACTTTCATTCTCATATATTGTCGAAATTTTTCATGATACTGCTTTAGCAAAGAAAACAAATAATGCTATTCACTGAAAGGTTTCCTATATTTATTTATCTCGTTAACTTGTCTTTTTTTCACAGTTGCTAAAATATTTTCCATAATACATGTTGAATCTTCATAAAAATGTTGCATCTTGCTCCCTTCCATTGTTCGATGCTCAGGTACTAATGAATATTACTGATGGATACAGAAATTTAAGGTTAGAATATAAAGAGCTTCAGTAACAACAATTTTGGCCTTATTATAGTATGAGAAATATTCGAATTAATAAAAAAAAAAACAAGTTTACAAGTTTACCTTAATAAGCAGATGAGCTTTGCACAAGAAGAAACAGTTTTTCGAAGAGAATTTATGTAAATCGTTGGCTAATATCCTAGTTGGTAATTGACGGAAATAAGAATTACACTACAGCTGCCTGCGAAGATACATTCTCTGTGCCTACTGTTCAGACACGGCATACTGTTCTGTCGATGCGAAAATCTAAACTATACGTAGCAGCTTAACTTCGATTCTCCGAATTTATGCTCAATATAGCTTCAGATGAGCATCGCGTGTCCGCGAAATTGGTGCGGTCTCTTCTAGCTGCTTATCCGACAACAGCTAATAAAAACACGTTTATACTTCCCGACACCTCCTTTTCTGCCCTGTCACATTTTCAAGATGAATCAGAACTTATTGGCAAAATTAAGCACCATTTCAAGTGATGCCGCAGGCGATTTATTATATATTAAGACAATATATCCTGAGGTATGCAGATTTTCGGATGAAGATAAGCTGCAATTGGGTTCGCAATTGTTGGACTTAACGCAAAGGTACGTCTGTACGAAGCCTGAGCCGAGGCCTTAGCAGAGAGAAGATTTACCCGAACCGAGGCCTCGCCAAAGAGAAGATCCATCCGAGCCGAGGCCTGACGATATATCATAAGCACCTCTGAAAAAAAAGAAAACTGAAAATAAAATTATAATTACGAAGGAAGTTGATTTGATTGAATTAGCCGATGACTAGAGGCATATAAAATCTTGTGAAGAAAAATATCTATGCAATGTATGAATAATAAAAACAAATGAGAGGAATCTCAACTTGTATTTTACAGAAACGAACTATTTGCTTTAGGGATGTGCGAGTTAAACTTGAACTTTTGTTGTTTGGATTGCAAAATAAGTGTGGGATGATAGTGTAATTGAATCCTCAATTCCATTACGTACATAAACACGATATAATAGAAAAGATTATACGCGCAAGGGAATCTCAAATTCCCGATGCACATAAACTCGATATAATGAAAAATAAAGTAATTACACGCGTACACACAAATACATACGTATACACTCGCAGCAACCAGCAGCAGCCAGTGCGCATCTAAGCTGACTACCGTAAAAATGGCAGTTTCCAGAAAATTAACACAGACATTAGACCAGAACGCGAAACAAACAAGCTAATAAACGAACCTCATAAATACCGCGATACTCTGCAAACGATGACAGGCATAAAAATGAAATACACCAGGCTGACGATTTTGGATTCACAACCGAACGAGAGTAAGCAGCGAGAAAAAAAACCGATTTAGGACCTTTCTAATTCAAAATAATCGGGAAAGCCTCACACACTCTCAAAAAGAGCGCAGGCGATGGAAATTCCACAAATTAGAAGTAATAAAGCTAAGTTTTTATGAGTTGACCTGTAACAGCTTCATTAGAACGAGAGTCGTAAGAATACTTCATATTAGCCTCTCCAAAGAAAGGAATGAGGAAAAATACAAGAAGCTAGTATATAAAGCCCGGGAGGAAAGGGTGAACATCTCCAGTCTTCATCTAAACTCGAGTCAATATGGAACTGCTGCCAGTCGCCAGACCAACACCAAAAAGTCCAGTAGTGAACGAGTTATACTAGTGAGCATCGAGCAAGTGAAGCTCCCATACACAAGAATATCGAGGGACTTAGTCGAAATCGACAGGGCACATAGTGAACTGTTACACACGTGCTCACGTCATAAAGACGTCCTCTCAAGACGCACCATCCTCTCATCTCGGAAAGAAAACAGACGCATCAAGGCGCCCATCTATCTGCACCTGCTTGCCATTGAGGAGAGAAGCCCGATCGCACTGAACCACCGACGCAAGGCTCCAAGGCGCCAAGGACCTACAGCTGCAACCTGCTTGCAACAAATCTTAGGTCCGTATTTATGTATTGATGTTGAAGGTTGCTATAAAGAATCCACCTATGCAAAGGAAACTTATGACTTAAATGGAAGAAACGTAACCACGAACTTGGGAGATGTACCAACAAAACTTCTTATAAAAAAAAATACCTTTGTATTATGTGGTGTGATCCGATATGATGCTCCAGAAATAAAAGATGGGTTAGGACACTATGTGGCATAGTGCAGGTCTTTACAAAATACTTGGGTAGAAAAAAATAACCTGTTAAAAAAGAACAAAATATTGTCAAGCAAAAAACTACCAAAAATTAAAATGGGATTACTCATGTACGCCAAATGTGATAAGTAGATATGAAAGAATAAGGTTAGAAGAAGATAGTACACATATATATGACTCGAGGTATGTAAATGTTATTTAAATTAAGTTGTAGCTTTATAAACATTTGTGTTAAATACATGCTTATAATTATATTATTAAACTTACAGATACTCAGAATAGTTTATTTATATGGGTCAAAGTTGAAACGGTCACGACTTTTCTCGGTCCTGTGGTAATGTAGATTTATGCAAAAAATAGATAATTTAATGATTTTAGTAGAGAAAAGCAGTGAATGTTTGCTAGTCTGTGTCGTCTTTTTGACAATAGACTAAATAGAATGATTTTATTTAATATTTATATATTTTTTAGTCAGGTCCGGGATACGAGGTAGTGGAAATTAACACAATAATAAGACTATGATTTTAACAACATAAATATATTCAAATTATTATTAGAACTTAGAATATTGCATTGATTGTTCCATATATTCAATATCACAAAATGAAATAAATTAATAAATCCGATGTTGATTTTTACAAACGAAAATATAAACAGATACGCTTAATTTGCGTTATCTGATTGATTCGAAGTTTTACAAATGTTTGATAATTGGTGAAATTTGTTGAAGTCTAGGATAGATACGCGTTAAATTGCGTTATCGTGCCTGACTAGATAGTTTTTATAAGTATAAGAGTATTCGGAAATTTCTCTAAGTCTTTTTGAAAGGAACTGAAATTTTTCTAAGTCTAAGACTGATACGCTTAAAGTTGCGATATCTTGCTTGACTAGAAAATTTTATAAGTCTTTCAAAAGTGAGAAAATATTCTAAGTATTTTAACTACCAAGGCTTAATGGTTGTTCTTGGTAGGACTAGTGCTGGAGCTAGTGACTGGCCATAGGCCGCGCAGGTCCTTATATAGGCTACGGAGAGAGCGGGACTTGAGCCGCCGAAAAAACGCTTACATACTAATATATACACACACATTCACACCTATGTACAAAACCCATTCATACAAGCATACTGAGATGCGCGCGCCGCATCGCCGCTACGTCATCATCCCACTCTCACGCTGTGCACGCCGCACCGCTCGATGCGCTACATATATAGATATGTGGCGGTCCTTTCCGACACCACCATTGGACCGACGCGCCGCCTGGCGGACCACCACGCCGTGGCAAGCGCGAGGCGAGCTTGTACAGTAGTTACGGCCTGGCCGCCGATCGGGACAGACCTATTGGTCTCTTGTTATCTCTCTAGTTTTACAATATAATATTAGTCTTAATTTATACCGAGTGTCTTATCATTGACTTAACCTAGTCTGATCCCTTTTCCTGCCTTTTAACTCTATAGGAGTGCAGAAGATAGAGAATCCTCATTCCATCTCTAAAGTGGTGACCCCGACTTAGAACTTCGCAAGCGTCGAGTCATCGTGTGTGCGCCATTTTCGACGCCACGCGACATTTTGTCAGCCTCAACGGCGAGCTCGCTCTCTTCGAAGCTCGTCTTGGCTTTCGCTCGGCGGCCAGCAGCCTTTCGCTCAATTCGAGCTTTTAGCTTTTCGTCGGCCTTACACCGACTTATCCATCGTCTCGCGCCGGCATCTTACAGCCACGCGACGACAATTTTATTTATTTTTTTGTCGACATCGACAACTTCACGTCTCGCGTTGGCCATTTACACCACGCAGACGCTTTTATTCTTCGCACTGATTTTTTTTTTATTCGTCTCGCGTCGGCCATTTGTAGCCGCACGACGACGCTTTTAACGGGCGGCAGTCCCAGACCTGCAGCTCTCGACGCAATCGAGAGACCAGCGAACGACGGCTCATCGACGACAACGAGACCATCGGACATCAGCAGCGCATCACCTACGGCATCATCTTCGGCGACTCCGCACATTCAACATTCGCCAGCGCACCGAGCTACCGACGCCACGTACAGCATCATCGCCGTCCCCGGCGCCTCGCTCTCAACATCACCATCAGCTCCAGGACAGGTGGATCCTTTCGTGAGGCCCGAGTCGCTCTTCTCGTCGCGACCTCGCGAAACCTGTCACTCGGCGCCGGGAACGCCCTCGCGTCGCGCATAGCCGCCATTTCGTGCGCCACGTCGCGCTCCGTCCTCGCACGTCTCGCGGTCTCTCTCGCTCACGCGCCCAGTCGGCCATCTTCAGCCGCGCGCCGAGCCCCGCCAGCCATCATCGCCCAGGTGCAATGCGGACTTCACCACGCCATCATCGCCGAGCACCCCAGGAGGCCCCGCTCCGGCCCCTGCAATCGCCATCGTCGGGACAGGCGGATCCCTTCGCGAGGGCTGAGTCGCTCTTCTCATCGCGCCCTCGCGAAGCCTGTCGCTCGGCGCCGTGAATGCCGTCGCATTGCAGCAAGCGCCATTTCGCGTGCGCCACGTCACGCGCGCCACGCGAGCACCGATCTTCGCCGATCACGAGGCCAGTGGCGCTCTTCAACACACCGCGACGCTTCACACGCTACGTGGCATCTCGCGCCTCATCGCGTCTCGTCCCGCGCATCGAACGGCCACACGCCGCAGTTCCGAAACTCCGCGCAGTCAGCAACGGACGCCTCGAAGTCCAGCCCATCGCTGGCCCAGCAACATCTCGTCAAGCGGCATCGCTTCAGTCAGCGAGCCGCCCCTGCCAACACCGGACTCATCCTCCCGACGACCGAGCATGGCTCTGATCGTCGTCCTGGCAGCAACACATCATCGCGCTCGAGGTCATAGCTCCATCGCTTCTCGAGGGCCACCAGCGACACTAGGCCATGCGCTCGACTATGCGCAGGGGCCAGCACCGTCGAGGACGCTCGGCGACGCCCGCTCCGGCCTTCCTTCCATCGCAGTCGTCGCTGGTACCCTCGGACAGACGCAGCTAGGCTACTCATAGCGCACCGTCCGGCTTCACCCGCATCCTCGGCACCGATGTCCTGGTGCATTCCGGCACCCGAGGATGTTCAGCGAAGGACGCTCTTCAACGCCGCCGACCCTGGTCTCCGGGTCGCCGGCCACTTCATCGACAATCTCATAGACGTCGCTTGGACGCTGCCCAAGCAGACATTATTTTTTTTTTTTTTTCGGATACCGGCTTTCCAGGCTTTTTGCTGACGGACTCCTGGGTCTACCTCAAACCAGCCTATACGGGACCTGGCTTCTTTTGGCCTTCTTCCGACCCATCGTCATCTCGTCATCGCAGCCCTGCTACACAGCTAGCCCCGCTGCCCTCTTCATCATCGGCACAGGCGCCGATCAACCGCAGCCGCCCTCACCCAGCCAGAACTTCACCCTCAACAGGCATCTCTTTTCGTCGTTCCTCGGGCAATCCGCCCTCATCACTGGTGGGGGAGTAGCTGTGGCGGTCCCTTCCGACACCACCATTGGACCGACGCGCCGCCTGGCGGACCACCACGCCGTGGCAAGCGCGAGGCGAGCTTGTACAGTAGTTACGGCCTGGCCGCCGATCGGGACAGACCTATTGGTCTCTTGTTATCTCTCTAGTTTTACAATATAATATTGGTCTTAATTTATACCGAGTGTCTTATCATTGACTTAACCTAGTCTGATCCCTTTTCCTGCCTTTAACTCTATAGGAGTGCAGAAGATAGAGAATCCTCACCTCATCTCTAAAGATATACGTGCTCGTTGCTACCGCTGGGCATATCTATACCGCGCTCGCTGCTGCCGCTGCCGCGTCGTGACTTCCGCTGCCGCCGCTACTGCCTGATGTCGCTGCTGTTGTTGCTTGCAGCTGGCTGATCAGCTGTGGCCCGGAGTGTCAGTGTAAAGAGTGGGGCAGAATTACAGGCACGAATATTTGCTAAAATAAAGTCAAACGACTTTAGTTTTTTGTAATTTTAAATTGAAAATCTTGCGGAGCTGGTGTGGGGTGTTACAAAGTTCGTGTATAAAGTGTGATACTCACAATATGTGCTCCAAAATGTAACTGTCACCATTTTTAAATTTGACAAAGAAGGAGTAGGTATACTTTGTCCAGATTAGATTTTGTCAAATTGGAAAATTTTTGTGTTCAAAAAGAAATAATATAATTATAAATTTTTAATAAATAGTTTTTTATTAACATTTATGTGCATATATACTTACTTTGACCAATGAAACATCAGTTATTGAACCAGGATCTATATTTTAGTAATAAACTTTAATTAAACAAATTAAAATGTAAAATTACACATAACATACATTTCTCTTTATTGAAATACACATAAATAAATTTATGCAGTCTTAAATTATTTGTATACTAATTATATGTACAAAAGGTTTTGTTAAAGAATTACTGCAAAAATCACTCTATTGTGTTTGTAAAAGAACATCTACAAAAGATAATTTGATTATAATTACTTAACAAAAAAGCAATAAAAATATTATTATAAAATTTTAAATTATCGAGTTTTAAAATTTCGCGCCAATGCGTGTCACTACTGCGCATGTCACGCGCATTCTCAATTTATGGTTGGTATATACTCAAACAATATTTTATTTATTATTTAAATAAATAAGGGTGTGCCATTAGAATACGCTGTAATGCAGTTACAATCAACCTTTGTGCAGTTTATTGGCACTTGGTGCAGTTCCAAAAACGCAATGTTTAGGGAGATATCGAAATCCGAGTATGCAAAAAATGTGTCAATTTGTTTTTTATTTTTTATTAAAAATCAGGAGGTGTGCAATTAAAACTACAAGTACCAGCGTAATGTGCTAATGAAAATACATCGATTGGTATTTTTTTTATTAACAAATTCGTAAACTTGCAGGCTGGGGTAGGGTAGGTCAACCTCCTGCTGACGCGCATCTTCAAATACACACACACACACACACACACACACACACACACACACACACACACACACACTTACATATTTAAAGGTACTTTTCTCTATTTCTGTTCAAGTTAATAAACGTAGAAGTGTTGTAAAATTCTAACACCGTGTAAAGTGATTTCGTTGTCCGGCTCCCTTTCCCGGAAGGCAGTGACCGCATCTGCGGTAGCCAAAAGGGATTTCCTTCAAGACTAACTTAAGATAGGAACTCGGCACAACGTAAGTATATTGGTGGGTTGCGCGCATTCGGACGTAACAATAGAAATCTACTTAAGCACCATGACTGTCGAGGTTTTAGACATATCTGACGAATAGTATGATTTTTCTTGTTTCGTAATCGTGATATGTTACTTAAGGGGACAAGCCATTTTTAAACCCTGAAAAGTAAAATTCTTATAAATAATTACAAAAATAAATTATAATTGTTATATAATATAATTTTTATACTAATATGAGGTTATATAACCTGTATTTTTATCATGGTAAATCCATATTAGCACCTACTTACCCATGGTGACTCTCCGTATACTGTTTTGAGCATTTTGGCACTGTCCGTAGGATTCTATATGACCACATGTTTTGATTTGGCTAAAATTTTAGGAGCATGCTTTTTACACTTATATTTTTGGTATAAATGAAGTGATTTTGATTTGAATGCTTTAAAAATCTTTTATTACAGAAAATGTGGCATAAATAGGTTAAAAAAAAACCAAAAATTCAGTTTTTTCATTGTTAAACATTTTCTAAGCATTCAAATCAAAATCCCTTCCTTCATACCAAAAGTACAAGTGTACAAAGTATGCTCCTAAATTTCAGCCCAATAGAACCATGTGGTCATTTGAAATCCTACGGACAGTGCCAAAATACTCAAAACAGTATACGGAGTGTCACTATGGGTAAGTACGTGCTAATATGGATTTACCATGGTAAAAATACAGGTAATATGACCTAATATTAGTATAAAAATTATATAACAGTTATAATTTATTTTTGTAATTATTTATAAGAATTTTACTTTTCAGGGTTTAAAAGTGGCTTGTCCTCTTAAAGCTTCGAGTACTTTTTCGAGTTTTTTTCGAGTTTTTGACTGAAAAATTACTCGTTCGGTTATTTGGACTGATTTTTCAATCTTTCAACATTTGTTTGCTTCTGAATCGATTGCATCTGTTTAATTAATATGTTAACTTAACATCTGAACACTTATAATGAATTATTATATCTTTTCTTTTAATTATATGCACCATAATGTCGTAACCAAATATAAAACTCGACTTTTGACTCGCACATCTCTAGTTTATTTGCATCATTGATTAAAAATAGTATTTTATATTACAATTAGATACATATTAACAAATATATAAAGAATTTTAACCTTATTGGTTGTTCCGGACAGAATCGAGCGAAAGAGCGCAACGATGACCGAGAGCGGCGAGTTAGAGTTTGCAGGTGTTCCTCCGCGGTTAAGTCGGCATCTGCATGGATCAGCAGTGCGATCCATGGCTGTCAAGCTCTCAGTTGAGGGTGGTCTAACTGCCCTCAGACTATCACAGACCTCATCAGGAACTTGCTCCGCGTAGCTGAAGGTCACCTCAGCGCGGGGAAACCGACGGATCGACCCGTGGCTTCAAGCCGCGCTGACGAAGCCGTGGGAGGCATCGTAAATACGCACACGCGTATAATTAAAACTATACCATAAGAACTACAGGGAGTTCGCGCGCTCGGTCATCTTCGGGCTCCTTCGGCGCTCACCGGCGAGCGCAAGTTCGGTGGCGCGATTTAGCGATAAGGCGTGCGATCGAGCGGAGAGACTGATCGATGCGAGTCAGTCTTCTCGTGCCCTTTGACTCAGATTCACATTGTCGTGGATAGATATCTCGACGTTGTACCTTACACCCGGCAAATATACTCGATTTAAACCACCTATTAGTTTATCATTGACTTCAATTAAAACAATCACCTTTATCCTAAACATTGATACAACAAATTGATGAGATGATAAGTTTTAAAATAATATGTTTCTATACTCAATTAAAACAAAGAGAACTTGTATGTCCACTTCTTAATAAAAATATTGTCCTACTTTGTACTTTGGCTTCTAAATGGACAGCAATATATGTAGATTAGGGTGGTTCAAAATTTTCCGACTTTCGAGTTTTCAATTTGTAACCCCTTGAAAAGCTTAAATACATAAAAAAATGAAGTAGCTGCAAGGAGGGCGCTGTGCAATGAATTTTAAAGGTCTCTACCTTCGAAAGAAAATCGTTATTTTTTCGATGTTTGCTATTAAAACTATATATAAAAGTTTTCTTAGGTCATCAGAATTGTTTTTTTCGATACACTATAACCTATTATATAACTTTCAACCCACAGCTGACCCAAGACAAAATTTTACCCGTTCAAAATTGATAATTTTTGTCAATTTTGCACGAAAAATGCGGGCAATGCGACAATTCTCCGCTCGCCCATTCTTATTTCTTAGTCAGGAAAAGTAAGGGCTCGTTTAGAAGTAAATTTGTACTACTATTTACTGAAAAAATGCGAGAGAATGCGGGATATAATATGTTTGAAAAGCCGAACGATTGATTATATTCATTTTCGTTTACCCATCAGTCCCGTACCTAATAGTATCGATGCTAGAGGCTACCTCAGTTTTGATAAAATAACAAGGACGAATTAATTTGCATTAATCGTTGTCTTTTTATACCTCAACACTCTATCCAAACCAATATTTCTATTTTTTCGACAAATAATTGAACCCGAGAAAGTGTTTTCCAAAATAAGCGTTTCTTAGTCATGTAAATTTCGGGACATACTAATACATTATGGGACATGAAAAAAGATCGACAGTTCGTTATTTTTGAAATATTCGAATATACTAGTCGTTATAAAACTGTCTGTTTCTACGGGAATGATTACTTCGTTGCATTAGTCAATCAACGGCGTTTACTGCTATGACGAGGAACAATGTTAACTCGTCATAACCTGCCCAGCATAAATACCATAATGTATAATAATGTATTACAGCTCTGTTACAGACGAACGGCGGAGAGTGAAACGGGAGTAAGCACGGTAAGTGGAGAGAGAGAGAGAGAGAGAGAGAGAGCGCCTCGCGCGCGTGCCGCGTCTTGCGGAAAGAGGGACAGATTCGTTTAGACTCGCAAAAATTTTGTTTTCTCTTTTTCTTTCTTCTTTTCCTTTTTCACATTATACTTTTGCAAAACTCCACTTTTAAAGTGCAGGATAGGCAGGTCCCTAATGAGTTGTTTCTTTCCCCCGGGGCCTTCTTTCCCCAAATAGACCAGACACTCTAAAAGATGAGCAGCACACCAAGNATCAGACACTCTAGAAGATGAGCAGCACACCAAGGGAAGACGCACCATGGGTAGCCAGAATGGACGGATCTCAGGCCCTGATCTGGGACAAAACGACCGACCAACAGGGCCGAATCAAATGGAAGCTAGCGTACGTGGACGTCCCTCAACAGAAAACCGAGGCTCCCGCAACCACGGTACCACAAGAGAAGGCAGCAGCAACCGCAGCAGAGAAATGGGCAGAGGTTGAGGCGCGCCTGGCTAAAGCCCGAGCGCAAAAACAAGAATACCTCCGAGCTCAGGAGGAGGCGTTCGGCGAGCTCGACCAGTTCCTGAAAACCTACGGCGAGGAAGGGAAAGCCCTTGCAGGGAACTACCCACAACTCGTCGCGGGCGAACGGGAGCTGCAAGAGCTCGTCGACGCCGAAAAGAAGCGCCGGGTGGAGACCAGGCGTGCCAAAGCCGCCGTCGCCCAGGCCGAAGAAGAGCTACGGCAACAGAGGGAGCGGCACGGCAAGGCAACAACGGAACTCCTACAGCAGATGAGGCGCGCCAAGATCGATGCCGTGCGCGCAGAGGGCTCGAAGATGCCACGGTGTTTTGTCTGTAAGCTCGAGGGTATTATGCGTGGACGAAAGTGTCCCCGTAGAGAATTCCACGGGAAACACTAATTGCGTAGTCGCCCTGTAGGCAACCACCGAGGCTCGCCCTAAAAAGTTTATATAATACATACACCTTGTAAAAAAACCTGGAGAGTGTTTGCAAAATTATTTCTTTTTCCCTACCAACTTTAAATTTCAGAAAGCAGGACTTGAATGATCGTTCACTGCACAGTTCCAGAAATTAGTTTTTTTTGAGTTTTCATAAATTTAGATTTATTTTCTTTTTCTTCTTATTTTTTTTATTTTATTTTTCCCACATAAGGATATGCATGCTGGTGAGAGATAATTGATGGAGAGCTGATACACCGTTCGGGTATCCAGCGTCTGGAAGGGGGGAATATGACGAGGAACAATGTTAACTCGTCATAACCTCCCCAGCATAAATACCATAATGTATAATAATGTATTACAGCTCTGTTACAGGCGAACGGCGGAGAGTGAAACGGGAGTAAGCACGGTAAGTGGAGAGAGAGAGAGAGAGAGAGAGAGAGAGCCTCGCGCGCATGCCGCGTCTCGCGGAAAGAGAGACAGATTCATTTAGACTCGCAGAGAGTAAGCATCGTGCGCGCGACTCCTCGAATCGAAAAGACCGATAACTTTGTGAGAACGACGTGCGAAGGCTCCTGGTTCACGACTGCAACCCAGAGGGTCCGACAACGACTGCGCCTTGCCCGAGGTCTCCGTGCGACTCCGCTACGTCCGAGGCTTCCGAGCAATTCCAACCACTCGCCTGCGAAGGAGACGTCCTGGGGCTGAGCCGACTCTCGTCTACTGTAAGTGTCAGCTCTGCATCTCTCTCTCTCACCAGTGCCCTCCCGGTCTCTAACTGCTTCGTTCGTCTGCGTCTCGCACACCCGCGTGTGTGCTCGTGTACCTACTTTTTCACTGAACAATATACTTTACATTTTCTACGCTACCCAGCGTGTTTTGATTGAACACCGGTCCGTACTCCTATTAAGTTCCCCGCCGCCTCCGCGGGCACGCGCATCGCTTCACGGTGCACGTGCGAACAAACTGCAGCTAGCCAAAATACGACCTTGGCCGGTCCACCTACGAACTCGATAATACCCGAGGAAACGAGACTTGGTCTCGATTATTACGCGGTTCTCTCTCCGCTCCGGTAGCTGCACTGCACGCAGCTAACGTCTGCGCGGCTACCGACACCGAGAAGAGCAGCCCCGTTATACTGCAATTACTCCTTAGTTTATTTTAATATTATTGTAAGTTAATAACTTATTATTTATGCACTAAGCGTTATCACGATTTACGAACGTACTTTTTAATACTAATAGGTAGTTCATTATTCGGACTTCCAAGCCCCGCGAGATGGCAGTACCGTCGTGGCTGAAAGTTATAATAAGGTCACGTGGTATATGGAGGCAAGTTCAAACTTGTTTATTATTGAATTGGAAAATATGTTTATGTAAGTTTAACACTAGTCGTAACAAAAATGTCAGGGGTAATCGTTGAAATCTTTGAATTAATAAAGTATGTGAACGGAAGCAGTCTACCCTTTGAAGAAGGATGTAGGATGTTAAATTCAAATCATATTCCTAGTAAGTTGTTTTTTATTTTTTGTGTCATACCCCATTGAAAACTTTTATTTTGTATTAAAAATTATATTAGTAACTCCCACAGCTCCGATTTTATTTTTATGAGGTTATGGGAGCTGTTTACTATTATTTGTCTGAATTTGTCGTCTGCTTATTATAACTTTCAGCGCTTTCGGAGTTCGCCACCAGATGTGCCACTTTTGCTTGGAAGTGCGAATACTTTTTCAGTCTCTCAAGGTCAACTCAGCAATGACAAAACAAAAGAAGACTGATATTGTAAGAAATGAAAAGTCAAACTTTGATGATAATTATTTACCAACAACTAGAGATGTTTTAAGCATTTTTTTATATTATCATTTATCAAAAAAAAAAAAAAAAAAATACAATTAAGAACAGCTCTACTATTGTAGCAAAAAGTTTGATAAATCTTTGGACAACATTTAATATATCTTTAAAGTAATTTATTATGCGATACAATAATTCACAATAACTATATTATCAAGTTCTTCATTAGTTACATCTAATTTAATTTAGGTATATTGGGCACGTAACCATCAAAGTAAAAAAGCTCTTTGATGAATGGAACAAACTGATTCGTAGAAATATATATATATATATACTAGTGGGGCTTCACCCCCTGCTCGCTCCGCTCGCCAACCACCATTTTCGATTTTTGTTTTCAAAATTTATTTTTATGATTAGTTAAGGGGGTCTCAAACCCAATTTTTACGAACCGAGTCGATAACTCGGTAGAAAATTGCTTCAAACTAAATAAATACGGTGAATTATCAAAAACCAAGACATAGTAACCCTTCGTCTCGGAATCATCTACCACAATGCAAAGTTCCAAGTCAATATTTAAATGCGTTAACAAATGGCATTTGAACAAAAACCAGTAGCTGCAGCGTGTGCATGTTGAAAATTTCGTTCAAATGCCATTTTTATATGCGTTGACAGATCGACTTGAAACTTTGCACATAGGTATAAAATGATGAGAGAAAGGGCAACTATGTCTTGGTTTTTCATAATTTGAACAAAAAAAAAATAGTTTTATTATCATCCAAGCGACGCCGAACAGCTGTTCGTTGCTCTGTCCGCGGCTCTGGCGAAGTGAGTACGACGACTGCGCATACATTGTGCGCGTCGATCTGGGGACCTACTGGCGTCTGCTGCGACACGTTCACGCAGCCGCCACTCGCCAGCCGTGCCTTGTGTTTTGACGTTTTGAAGCTGCATCCCGACCTTCGCTCGTTCGGTTCAACTTCAAGTTATTCAAAGGTATTGATTGTATAAGTGCAGCACGTCGACGCGATACAGTGTTAGTGTGCTAATCAAAAGCGCATATGTTTTCAAGTAGCCTCCGCTCAGCTCGATCTCGCTCGCGGATCTGCTGCTCACGGCGAGACTCGCCAGTGCTTCGTTTACTTCTAATGCAGTGCGAGAAGTATATAAAAGTGATGCTCCGGAATATCAGCTACGATGCAGTGTGTGAGTGTCAGTCCGTCAAGGAGTGCTGCAGTAGAGGAAAATACGCAACTCCAGCAAGAAACTTGACTTTTTGCGCTTGGAGGTTATCCCTTGTTTTGGTGTCTGCTTCTGTTGCTGCTGCTGGTGCTCTTGCTGCTTCCACTTCTGCGTATACATTCAACTTTCAAGATGCATTCTAGATGTGGATCGACTATCACTGTTTGTGCTGCTACTTCTACGGCTGTGCTGATACCTTCCTCCGACATACTGTCTGGATGAAGATTCGTCGACACTCAAAATTCACAAGTATTTCTTGTGTTATGTGCAGTGAAATCAGTGATTACGTGGTTTTATTATGTGTAGATGACTCTATAGCTGATTTACACTGTCTGTGCATTATAGGTTGTCATTGACGGCTACAAACAAGATGACTCTGGAGCTGGATAAAAACTGTCTGCTGCTACTGATGCTGGATGGCGTTTCGAGAGGCTTTAGTTATCTGGAGACGACTCTGAAACCAGGTTCACGCTCTTTGGTGGTGATGGCTGGCGTTGCTGAAGGCTTCAATCAGCTGAGGAGGACCTTGGAACCATGTTCACACTCACTGGTGGTACTGGCTGGCGTTGCTGGAGGCTTCGAACATCTGAGGACGACCATGGAACCAAGTTCACGCTCTCCGGTGCTACTGGGTGGGGTTGCTGGAGGCTTCAGTCATATGAGGATGACCTTGGAACCAGATTCACGCTGTTTGTTGGGCAGGTTAGCGTTGCAGGCCCATTTCAATCATCAGAAGACAACCCTGGAGCTGAAATCACGCTGTTTGCTGGCCTGGTTAGCTTTGCTGACCTGTTTCAATCATCTGTAGACGACCCTGAAGTTGGAAGTTGCTGGTATACATTCTACAGCTGTACATCAAGGATCTACAGTAGGTCCTCGACCAGGGTCTGCTGTTACTAGTACGGAGTCCAGTGCTGCTGGAGTTACTGGTCCACAGTGTACTCCAGCTGCATATTCAGGGGCCACTGCTGCGACTGCTGTGTGTGCAGCTTTTGCTGCTTATATTCATACAACTTTTGCTGCTGCTGCTACTCGAGCTTGGTCAACTGCTGCTGCTGCAATACAAGCAACTCCTGCAACAGCTGTATGTTCAGGATTCCCTACTGGTCCTCGACCAAGATCAACTTGCTGCTTATACTAGTACATCTCCTTTTATACGGCTAATTAAGTAGCTTCTGACGCTTCTTGTTCCTTCCAAAGCTTTTTGCAGGCCAAAATTTTGTCGCAAGTCTATATGATGATATAGCACATCTATATAAATTTAAGTTTTTAAGATTTGTGTGGTTAAAAATTGTATATCTCAAACCTCATGTAACATATACACTTGAAACTTGATATGCAAGCCTGTGTTATGTATTTCAACATATTTATACAGTTTAGTGACTTAAGTGTAACCAAAAGATCTATTTTGTTCGAAAATACTTGCGCCAAAAGCGTATAATTAGAACGAACTAGATTTTCTGGTTACACTTAAGTCACTATACTGTATAAATATGTTGAAATATATAACAGGGGCTTGTATACCAAGTTTCAAGTTTAAACATTGCATCACTTGTACATAAACTCAATTTTTTTTTTAAATTTCTTTGACTAAAATTGCATATCTCAAAAGTGGTGCATTGTATAAACTTGATATAATAAGCCCTCGTAATGTATTTCACTATATTTCAGCAGTTTGATGCACTTACTCCAATCAGATGATCTACTTTGTTCGAAAACACTTGCGCTAAAAGCGACAATTTAGAACAAACTAGATCTTCTGGTTACTGTTTGTATTTTACGTGTCAAACTTAAATACCGCTGATTTTATTTAAAGGGCTACTCGAAGTGGATGAAAGGGTTGGGTTTCTCAAGTTACAACTCAATTATTTGTGATTAGAGATAATACGAAGATACCGTTTATTCAACTTAACAACAATTCTTTTAATTGTTTATACAACCAAGTTCAACAATGCGCTGACTCAAATATTTAATTATCAGTGATTTCCTCGATTATGATAATAATACAAATAAAAATGGATTTGTTCGCTATCGCCCGAGCGAATTACAATATAAATGCATACGCGACGCACTATATTCGCAAGAACGATGCATACCAAAAAACAAACAAAACGAATGTAAACTCCCCTTTTTGTACGGGTAACTTATAATTTTCACGAGTTAAATCGTTCGCGTACACGACGCACGAGGGTTTCGTGAGAACTTACTGCTCGGCAACTCGGCTTCTCGCACAGGCTGTCGAGAGTAAGGGAACGTTCACGACACAATGACTTGGCCTCTCTCTCTAGTTATTGTGTGTGAGATCGCGCAACACGCAAATGCGCTCACTTGCCTATACCCCTCCTGGACGCCTACTTCTAGTGCGGGAGAAGCAAACGAGGAGCCGCCTAGCGGCGGCGGCTCGAACTAACCGCTCGAATGCGAGTCGCTCTACATACTATAAACAGTTACGCTTAAGTCACTAAACTGTATACATTTGTTGAAAGACATAACAAGGGCTTTTATACCAAGTTTCAACTTTATACAATGCATCATTTATACATAAACTCATTTTTTTCAAATTTCTGGGAAAAAAAAATTGCACATCTCAAAAGTAGTTTTTTGTCATAAGAAAAGCGTGTATTCGAAACACGTGTGTATATGCGAAATACACGTAATTATTTATTAATTTTTATAATATAAAAAGCGTATATTCGAAACACGCGTGTATATGCGAAATGCACAGTTCTTTTATTGTAAAAAATGCGTGTAGTCGAAACACGTGTGATGTATATACGAAATACAGATCATTATGTATAGGCATTTTTCGTTATATCAAATCTGCGTTTACGGTAACACGCAGTGTGAGTTTCGATATTGCACATTTTTGTAGTGGTTGACGCCAGATGGCGCCAGAGGTTATTATAAGCACTACCAGCCGCAAGGTCGGTAAAATCGCAGAAATGGGTTTGAGACCCCCTTAAGCTTTCTAAGAATGAGAACTGATCGTATTTTTTTTAAACATTCCAAATGTTATTTAATAATGTTTTAAATATTTTTAAGAAAGTGAACTTTAAGAAAAAAACAGTAATTTTTTTTAGTTTTTGATAAAAGCTGCATAGACTATTGCATAGTTCAATTTCTTTTTTTTTTGTATGTGAAAAAATTTGTATACGTTTTTATGATGTTAATAGTATTTTCTTAGACATTTGAAAAGTTCCTAAGTATTCTAAGAATGACAGCTGTGATCCTACAATACTATAAATATTTATTCATTTAATAATATTCTAAATATTTCTAAGAAGAAAATGCGCAAACTTAGCGTTAAAGTCATTATAATTATGTAATTCAATAATAATATCAAGAAAAAGACCAATGATTAATTATACAAAAAATGGAAATTTTAGTTTAATATTTGATAGACCCTAATGCTTAGTTAAACTTAATAACAAGAATATATGAAAAAGTTGAACTTTTTCATAATAAGAATATACGAAAAAGTTTATTTGTACTATTACGTTACTGCACGAGATTTTAATTTTAATTTATCTGATTCTTAATGAAGATTTTAAAAAAAGTACCAATTTAAATGATTTAAAAAAAGAAAAATGTTGTTTTATGTTCGATAAAAGACCATTGTATAATTAATATTTTTTTGTAATAATATATGAAAATTTTGTGTTCGTTACATATAGCAATATGTAATATTGTAATTTGTTCATTAAATAAAGATTTATAAATAATTGATTCTGCTTTATTCGATCAAAAATAGTTGAAACATCAAACTTAAATAAAAGAGGTTATTAACATTGAGAGAAATAAATATCTTCACTATTCAAATCGATAAAAAAAAACAAGAATGTTTTGGTAATAATCTGTTATAAGTATTTTTTATTGTATCCTATGATTATACAAGTAACAAATCTTACTTAATACCGACAGTGTATAGCTATATATACTACATATATTAATATATATATATATATATATATATATATATACACATATATTAATAAAACTTTATTATTTGATAATTTTGAATCACAGCTACGAGCAGGCAAACCGTCCTGCTCATAGTATTCAAAAGCACAGCGGACTTGTATTTTGTGATAAATTTGTATTTTCTTGCAAACAAACGCGACCAGATCCTGTCCCTATTCATCAGCATAACAAAGTAACTATCGATCAATTGTCGTTGGCCTTTTTCATTATAATCTGCAACAGAAAAAAGGCATTTTAACTTTACATAGCTATTTTAAGACCATGTTAGTCATTGTGTGCATAATATGCATATATTACATTTATAGTTATACATACACTACAAAATTAAAAAAGAATAAAGATGTTTACTCACTTGCTTTTCGTCTACTTCAATATCAGCTACATAGTTTTCAAAAACAGTAGGCACATACACCTCAGGAAACTGATCCTTACTGAACACAATCAGCAAGCAAGATTTACCACAGGCACCATCGCCAACGATCACCAATTTCTTCCTTATAGCTGCCATGAATCCTAAAACAAATATTGGAACCTTATTAGAACTAATTATTCGAAACTTTTTGTTATTACTCTAAATCATCTGGCGTATTTGGTTAATCATGAATATTATATGCATGAATATACCTAAGGACTTTTTTTTTTTTTTTTTTTATAATTCACGTTTTATGATGTGCATTATATTGTTGAGCAATGTGCTAGTCTATCAAAGTAAAAGACTTAAAAATTTTAAAGTAACAAAATGCAAATGTATGTATCTCATTATAGACAAGTTCTAAAATTTTGCTTCCTTCCTAAGGAAGCCTTGTCATAGTAATTTTTGGAGTTTGTGTAAAAACATGTGGGAAGTGTGTTTTGATGAATTTTTAGTCGAAAAATGGTGTTTTTAGAAAATGTCCGTACGGATGTGTGTGTGTGTGTGTGTGTGTCTATACGCCTGTTTCTCAGCTTCTACTTGGTGGATTTTAACCCACCAAGTCTCATTTTCTTTGTTTTTGCTAGAAGATAGTGGGACGAAAGTCCGTTTTTACAATTTATATACGCGTTTTTTTATAGTGTTTTTTTAGTTTTGAGATTTCAGTTTTTGCCAACAAAGTTATCGGAAAAGTTAATAAAAGTAAATTGCTTAATATGTACCTGAAAGAGAATACAATTGCCTATGTTTTTATATTATTTACAATTGCCTATAAATGTATATTATCGTTCGTCGTTCTTTTATTATACACCATACAGTGCAATTTTTTTAAATCGTTATAACTCAAAAACTAAATAGCGAATCATTCTAAAAAAATATATGATTATTGAAGGTAATTAGAACTATATACCACTTAAATTTTAAGTCATTTCATGGGGCAGATCCTGAGAAAAACATCAAAAACTGAAAAAAATCGTTTTTCTACGTGACGCGATAACTGGAGTAAAAAGGCAATAATCAAGTTCAAATTTTGGATTTAGTTAGCATTATATAGCACAATGATCCCTTTCTTTGGGATTTTTATAAAACCAGTTAGTTTCAAAGATATTGAGCTTCAAACTTTTGTTTTTTCACCCTGTATACTATGAGTCGTTTTTTCTACGTGATGCGATAACTGGAGTAAAAAGGCAATAATCAATTTAAAATTTTGGATTTAGTTAGCATTATATAGCACCTTTATCTCTTTCTTTGGGTTGTTTATGATACCAGTTAGTTTTAAAGATATTAAGCTTCAAAATTTTGTTTTCTTACCCTGTATACTCTATATAACTGAAAACTGTATCGCTTCGATCTCAGTTTCCATTAATGGATTTTAATCTATACTTAGACTCGTTTTTTGCTGTTTTTGTTTTATTAATTCGTTAAAAATAAGATTTTCAGTTACGCATGTGCGTATATTCATGGCGATTTTTCGATCACTGGTGATTTTAGATACGTTCCGCGAACTATATCCTTATCATTATATCTCGGAAACTAAATTTTGAACTTTTCGTTAAAACATCATGATTATCGGCTAGTTTTTTTCTGTTTTTTGTTTTATTAAATCGTTAAAAACAATATTTTCAGTTACGCATTGATTATGTAATATAATTATTTCGAAATAATTTTATCCATCAAACGAAAAAGCATAAAAACTTTATAGAATTATATATGAAGTAAAAACAATTTAGATATTAAAGCGATACATAAGGTTGAAGGAAGCTACGTGCCAAAGAATTGGCAGCGGTTTTTTTAAATCGTTATAACTCAAAAACTAAATAGCGAATTATTCTAAAAAAAATATATGATTATTGAAGGTAATTAGAACTATATACCACTTAAATTTTAAGTCATTTCATGGGGCAGATCCTGAGAAAAACATCAAAAACTGAAAAAAAATCATTTTTCTACGTGACGCGATAACTGGAGTAAAAAGGCAATAATCAAGTTCAAATTTTGGATTTAGTTAGCATTATATAGCACAATGATCCCTTTCTTTGGGATTTTTATAAAACCGGTTAGTTTCAAAGATATTGAGCTTCAAACTTTTGTTTTTTCACCCTGTATACTATGAGTCGTTTTTTCTACGTGATGCGATAACTGGAGTAAAAAGGCAATCAATTTAAAATTTTGGATTTAGTTAGCATTATATAGCACCTTTATCTCTTTCTTTGAGTTTTTGTTTATGATACCAGTTAGTTTTAAAGATATTAAGCTTCAAAATTTTGTTTTCTTACCCTGTATACTCTATATAACTGAAAACTGTATCGCTTCGATCTCAGTTTCCATTAATGGATTTTAATCTATACTTAGACTCGTTTTTTGCTGTTTTTGTTTTATTAATTCGTTAAAAATAAGATTTTCAGTTACGCATGTGCGTATATTCATGGCGATTTTTCGATCACTGGTGATTTTAGATACGTTCCGCGAACTATATCCTTATCATTATATCTCGGAAACTAAATTTTGAACTTTTCGTTAAAACATCATGATTATCGAATGTTATTCTATAGACTACTTTAATTTTAAGTAGTCTACGGCAATTAAAAATTTTGAAAATTTTCAAAATTTTTGAAAATATGCTATGCGTCAAAGAGTTCTCAATTCCCTACTCCTTTTGCATGCTTAAAAAAGGGTCTATTCATGCACGTATCATAAAAAGTACGGTGTTCAACAAGGCGGGAGTGGCTTTTTCAGACTCGGGTGATATTTTGAGCACTCTTGTCCGACTCGGGCGCCTACGGCGCGCGGCGCCCTCGACTCCCACTCGTGCTCAAAATATCACCTTCGCTAGAAAAAGCCAATTTTTCCCCCTAGTTGCAATATACAATATACTATTTTATGCCAATAATTGCCGCCCTGATCATTATAAATTTTAACGCAACCAAATTGTACAAACAATATTTTCAGTTACGCATTGATTATGTAATATAATTATTTCGAAATAATTTTATCAATCAAACGAAAAAGCATAAAGACTTTATAGAATTATATATGAAGTAAAAAAAATTTAGATATTAAAGCGATACATAAGGTTGAAGGAAGCTACGTGCCAAAGAATTGGCAGCGGTTTTTCATATAAACTAGTTGAGGTGCAACAAAATGTTTGTTGTTTGTAATTTAATGAACAAATACATGATTGTAAAATTATCAGGCATTGCTCTGATGACATCACCACAATACATGTAAAAATAAATATTTCGAGATTGTGATATCATGATCCCAAATTGACTTGGCAATCAAAGTTTTTTAAATTATACAAACAGTTAACTGAGTAATGACTAATTTTAGACTTATCCACAAGTAACAATTATTTGCAAACCTATAAATTGTTCTAGCTAATAACTACTTTTCTCTTAACTCTACGGCACAATTAAGAGCCAGGTAAAATTTTAATTTGTCATTGACAGGAGAAATTGTTAGTTACTGGCTTCCTACTGATGACAATTGCATGTTAATCAAATGTACTAAAGAATGGCGTTTCACAATCAGAGAAAAAAATTACATTCCAATGGCTTCTTATCATATCAACTTTTTCTATGATTTTGGCATATACTTGAGGTAAAAAAAACAAGGCATTTCTCAAGATAAATCAAAAAATTTGTACCTACTGGCTACTTTATGCCTAAATGATGGAAAAAAAAGATGAAAAAAAATCTGCAAACCCTAAAGAGTATCTAACCAGCATTGGAGAAGCAAACGTGGAGGAGGATTTGCAGCGTACCTGAGCCAGGATATTCCGAATCAGTTGATCTGGGCGTACTGATAAAGCATCCCATCTTTCGAATACTCTTTCTCAGTCTGTTCTCCACCCTCTCGCTTACAGCGTCGTCTCTAGTTGGGTTATGCATCACATGCTGCGATTATCAGAGATCTCTCTTTCCTTCTCTCGCAGCAGCACACAGCCTTTTGCGAATGGAAATAAAAACAAGAGTCAATCCAGGTAAAAATATTAATGAAAGTAAACATTGTACAATGCTGATTCTTACAGCAATGTTTATTAATATAACAAATGCTTCAACTATTCGTTCAAGTATACCTTTTTATATCTGTTGCTTGCATTCACTCTTTTGGAGATTATGGTTGAATAATAGGTAAAACTGTTGCATTATTTATAACAAATCTTGTTTTTAATTTTTCAATAAATGATCTTACTTCTGAATTGGCAATAATGAATTTCTGAAAATTTCTGAAATGGTATACAGTGCATTAAGGAAAATAATAAAATAATAAGTATTTCTAGGAAATTAAATGTTTTAAAAAAAGGCTATTATAAATTAGATTATTAACTTTTTTTCAAAAGGATACTTATTTATAAAAAAGTGAAAAGTCAAATGCTATGATCTTCTTTAAGTTTCATTTTCTACGTCTTCATAATTGCTTTTAAGCTCTTTTAGCTCTATGAAGAGATTTAAAGCCTCTTCTATGGTAGTTGGTGTGGCTACATCAGGTTTTAAAAGTTGCACTAACTCTACAGTATCGGAATCAAAAAGTTTAGGTTCTATACTAAATTGTTCCAAACATATTGCAATATTATCTTGATCAGCTGCTTTCTTATAGTCTGTAGCATCATAATTTTCTGGGTCGTAAAATAAACAATTTGGTTTACCTGATACAGTCTCCTGACATCTCTGTCTTCGTATTTTATGAGAGTTCTACTCTTTATGGATAATTTCTAAGTCGTACTTAAGTAAAGGCCCAAAACAATATCTTAATTCTATTTCAATTACTTCAGAATCATTCAACAGATTAGTATCTCTTAAACCTTTAAAGAAGTTAATCCAAAAATTAACGCCTTCCCGTCTCATTTGAGACCAGTAAGCTTCTATTCTTTGATTGGACGTACTTCTTCCTTTGATGAAACTATGTGCTCCAGATAAAGAATCTTCATGATCATATCGTAAAGCCTGTTGAAGATATTCAACTAAACAATTTTCAGTATCCTTATCAGATCTTACCAAAGTTGGAAGCAAATTGAATTTTTGCACAGTTTTTAGATAGTAATAAGAAATTATATCTGGATTGTTGTTTGAACTAGCCACTTCTAACCATAAAATTTTTCTTGAGAACCCGTCGATCCCATCATGGATACCAAACCCAAAAGGTTTTAGCTTATCATACCTGTCGATATGCCATATAAAGTTTGGTCCAGGCACATTGTATTTTCGTCTTTTTAATCTATGTCTTAGCCGTTCAGCAAGACCATCAGGATCTACTATCCGTAAGATATCTAAGATGGTATCTCGTTTTACAACAAGGTTATAAAATAACTTCAACCGTCGCCACAAAGTCTTGTAACCTAAATCTGATCCACTACTGTCTAATTCACTGATAATAGCACTACAAACTTTTTCTAAGTCAATTTCTTTGTATGTATATCCTCTTTGAAAATAATGGTTAATACATTCTTCTCTGGATTCCATAGAGCTCACTCAAATATTTTAAATGTTCAATCCTTTTGTATTCAACTATATTACAAATGATACATTTTATAATAAAATTAAGTTGCAGAATCATTTACAGAAATCACAAATTGAGGTTAGAAAATTACACAGTACTCAAACAGCAATAAACAAAATCGAACTCTCAATCGTTCATTTAAATTGTAACGGTTCGACTTTCCCCGTGAGTTGAGTAGTCGGCCGGACGCCAGGATTTGGTTAGGGGAAAGGTTAATTGAAGAGACTTGTTTATACAAATAATAATAATAAAGATATATTCTAATATTTAAGTTAACAAGTTGATAAATCAATTATGAGTCTCCATCTGTAACAGAAATCGAAATCGCGGTGATTTAGAATATTTCGCCTTCACAAACAGTTTAGCTTAATCTATAGCGGTTTACGGTACATTAACACGTCGTTGCCGGAGTTACGTAGTTTCGGTGCGGTTATCGGTTTTACGGATGCGGTATCGGAGTTTCGTACGGTGAAACGGGTTCGGGTTAAACGACGGGTCTTCGGAGGTTAGGTTTTCCTCGACTCCATGGAGTCGTGTGCGCACGGCTCTACGAATCGAGGTCGCTCGTCTCGTTCTTCTCCTGGTCCTGTGTGCTCACAGTGACCAGGCGAATCTCAAGAGGTCGGCGGGTGGTCGGGTTTGAACGGACAGGAGTTGGCCGGTGCTTCACCAGGACGTGTGCTCACGACCTGGGGAATCGTCGGCGGGGCTTTAGCTATTTTCTCAGCCCCGTGTGCTCACGGTGGCTGGGAAAAACAACCAGTCCCTTGGGACGGATGTTCGGGAGCAGGTGGCAACGTCGAGTATCAACTATGTGTGCTTACGTAGAGGAGACTCGGCGCTGTTCGGCTACTCCTAGTTGTCTCGTGTGCGCACGATGGCAACTCGGAGTTTCGGGTTCGTCAACAGTGTCGTCACGTGTGCTCACGAGCCGACGTTGTTGGCGTCGATCCTCTCTAGCTGTTCCTCTCGGTAACGTGTGCGCACGATGCCGACAGGAGTTCAACTCGAGTAGAACTGCCGCTGCGCTGCGCGACCCGCTTTATATAGGTGTCCCCGCGGTGCGCTGCTCGCGCCACCTGGCGCGTCGCCGCTGAGTTGCGCGCTCCGCGGTCATGCGGACAGTGCTAGGGTCACGATTATTCGGAGGGGCACCCAAATGACAACTTCAGGGGGCATCGCGGTAAGAACGATCCGCGGTGTCTCCTGAAGTTAGCCGTTGAGCGTCGAGCAGCTAGATTCAGATTGCCGCTCGCCGCGATTCGAACGGTCGACGCTGCCCGCGCCGTTCTGAATTTCCCTTATTTATGAATTCCTCTATTCTACGTATAAAATATTTTACTGCAAACATTAAAGGAATTGAAGTAGACAGTTTTTTTGAAGATAATATCGTCGGTTCCTACAAAGACTATCCTGTCACAACTCAAAAAAGGTCTATTTTCATTCGCCATTTTTAGAGCATTAAAGTAAATTAATTTATCTAGAACCTGAGAAACTTTTGACATATAATTCGTATACTTCAATTTATCAGGTCCTGGATAAATTTATTTACTCCAATGCTCCAAAAATGGCAAATGAAAATAGGCCTTTTTTGAGTTGTGCTAGTCTTTGTAGGAACCGATGATATCTTGGTAAAAATGATCGTGTGCGACATGCATAATATGTACGTACATATATAACAATTAAAATGTTTGTACTTATTATTACTCCTTATATTTATGTAATGTATATGTCTGTGGCTTCCCTGCAAAACGACATATGTCACATTTTTTTAAATTAAGGTTAATATTAGTGGTATATTTCCTATATTTTAACACTCTTGTTTTACATGAAAGTATTGAAAATTTCCTAAAAGCAGTCCTTGTACCGTGAACAATGCAGTGCACAATAAATTAAGTCCATTTTATTGCAAATTGTTTCCGGCAGAACGACTTAAGTCCAAACAAACAAACAAACTAAAAATGCTTCCAATCATTTTATGGGGTGAGACACATACAAAAAAAACTTCGTTGTGTTAATTTTCAACATAGAAATCAATTAAGAACAACGTATTATATTCATTTCAACAATAAAATTTTATGAGGACGGAATTATGCATAAAAATGAGGGAATAATGTGTTACTTGCAAAACGACTCAAGTCCATTTTTACTTATAAAATATTCCAGGATGAGAAAAATAATTTAGAAAGTAATCTATAACTTGAAGAGAAGCTATGCCAATCATTATTATCATTTTTGGATTTTAAATTTAATATCGAAATATCCCAGCACGAAGATGTTTAAGCTACTAGAGCACGGAAAATGTGTTCCCGGTATAACGACTTAACTGAAGGTAATTTCTGCACCATAAAAAGAAAACAATGACCTATTTGCTGTGCCCAATATAATGATTTGAAAGATCTTTCATAGTACATTAAGTAAACATAGTATCACGCCGTAATTCGTATACGTATGCTACGATCTTACGTATCAATTTAAACATTAAAATCGCCCTTTCTCGAAAACACGAAAATGTGACTTAAGTCATTTTGCTGGGAAGCCACAGATGTAAATTATTCTCTTTAAAAAAATGTTATAGCTTATTCTATATATATATATTTTGATTTTGGTAACATGTAATGCTGTTGACTTGTTTGGATGAATATACGAATAAAAGCGTAGAAATATGTGATGAGGTAAGTGATATATCAATTATTATACTGTATCAAAATGTCACAATATTCACAAATCTTATTATGGAAACGGTGTACAATTCCATCAATTCCCATCTTCTGGGGCGAGATTGCGGCACTTGCGCCTGGTAGGTTAGTAGTTTTTAACGTTTTGAAAGTCATACTTGGGGGCCCTGTTCTTGAGCGAGAGGGACATGGTAATAGTAGTAAAATAGTTTATTGGAAAGCATTGTTTTTTGCGTTTAGAGCTGTCAAAAGATTATTTCCGCTTCTTTGTAGATCAATATAAGTCAATTTCAATGACTTATACATCCGTAGAGAATTAATTTGAAGTTTTAACTTTAAAAAAAGTCCGGAGTTAGAGATCTTGCTACATTCCGCCATATAACTTCAAGGTGCAAACGAACTTTTTTCCCAAAATGGAACGAGGTATATTTTCCCCTGTAAGGAACGCGTTTTCACATGGAATTGACCTGATTCATACGCTAATTATTTGATTCAATATAAGACTTTACAATAGCCATCAAACGTATCTTTTAGCTCGGAAATAAGAAAAGAGCCCATGATTACGTTCGCGTACGTCGACTAATCATGTTCACGTATTAAATGATTCACAACAAACACCTTAACTTTTTTAAAAAGAGAATAGATTTATTTAAAATAAGTTATGTAGTAATGTATTACATGATTTTGAGACATTATTCGAATGCCATTCGGCAAGATCGTTATTTATAAGTGCCAAACTTTTTAAAATATTAGATAATTACATAACGGAGTGCAGTGATGTCCTAGTTTTTCATAATTTTGCTTTTATTGTTTGTTATAAGCAAATTAGCTACTTTAAATTAGTTAAGTATGTCTGTATGTATGTACATACGTATTAGTTTGCCAAATGTTGTACCCATCATAACTCTAAACGGATTGATTAAAAGCTGGAATTTAGCATGCAATTCAACTATGCTCTTACTTCAAACTCATTAAATTTTGATGATGATTGACTTAAACTTTTTTAATTTATTGACGTGTCTAATATAAAAATAAACATTTTCCGTCTCAAATTTTTACATTTTCTAATTTTTGTGAAAGCATACTGCTACTTGAGTTAGCAGCGATTTTTTGATTCGAAGAAATTAAGTTTTCCTATTTTAATTAGTATCGGATCAATAAAAAGTTGTATTCCAAATAGCTGGTAATCTGGTACTGCAATCTTGGAATCTTCCTTGTGAGTATTCTAAATGTTATTGCTTATAGCTAAGTTCAGACTGTTTACTGCCGTTCAATTGTCAAATTTGACATTGTGAGTACGAAAATTTTTCGACTTATGTTGAATTTGTGCTGGACAGATAAAGCCATACATTTTGACATTTTCATTGCGACCAGGAATCCTTGAATCCTTGAACATAGTTTACAAAGGACGGAGTCACAAAGTCGACAATTTTTAGCCAGCGTTTGCATTTTGCACCTTTACGGTGTGCTTGCACCACAGAGTGAGAGAGAAGAGGTTATTGCGGGGATAGTGAGAGAAAGAGAGAGAGAGAGAGAGAGAGAGAGAGAGAGAGAGAAAGAGAGAGAGAGAGAGACAGAGAGAGAGAGAAGACGACGATAATAGAAAGAGATACAGAGACAGAGCAGAAAGAAAGAAAGTCATTAAGTAAGTACATTTTTATTCATTTTTCAAATTTTACTGTTAGCAGTTGAAACATGCGGCGCACTTAGAATTTAGTCTTCTTTGCTTTGCTAACTCCGAAAAAAGTTCATATAATAAGCTGTAATTTAGCATGCTATTTCTCTACGTCCTTATAACCTACAACTGTTTAAACTTTAAATTTAAATGACCAGCTTGTTTTGATTTTATCTGGACCACGAAAATCGCGTATTTTTGGGCTTGACTTTTCCGGCTTTCTAGATACCTCGGACCGTTTTTTCTGAAGCCTAGACCCCATACGCTTAAAGAGGACTAAATAACGAAGGAAATCCCGTAGAGCAAGCCCTGCCAAAAGCTCTGCTATGGGTCGAAATATCGCCTCGAAACGGGACCTGAAAAATGGCGTATTTTTGGGCTTGACTTTTCGGGCTTTTTCGATACCTCGGACCGTTTTTTCAGAAATCTAGACCCCATACGCTTAAAGAGGACTAAATAACGAAGAAAATACCGTAGAGCGAGCCCTGCCAAAAGCCCTGCTGTGGGTCGAAAAATCACCTCGAAACGGGACCTCGAAAATAGCGTATTTTTGGGCTTGACTTTTCGGGCTTTTTCGATACCTCGGACCGTTTTTTCAGAAGCCTAGACACCATTGGCTTACAGAGGACTAAATAACGAAGACAATCCCGTAGAGCGAGCCCTGCCAAAAGCCCTGCTGTGGGTCGAAAAATCACCTCGAAACGGGACCTCGAAAACCGCGTATTTTGGGGCTGGATTTTTCGGGCTTTTTCGATACGTCGGACCGTTTTCCCAGAAATCTAGACCCCATAGACTTGAAGAGTGCCAAAAAATGGAGAAAATCCTGTAGAGTGAGCCCTGACAGAAACCCCGCTATGGATCGAAAAGTCGCCTCGAAACGGGACGTAGAAAATCGCGTATTTGTAGGCTTCACTTTTCGGGCTTTTTGGATACCTTAGAGCATTTTTTCAGAAATCTAGACCCCATACGCTTAAAGAGGACTAAATAGCGAAGAAAATCTCGTAGAGCAAGCCCTGCCAAAAGCCCTGCTATGGGTCGAAAAATCGCCTCGAAACAATACGGTTTTAAAAAATTATATTTTCATAACTTTTGATATGAGTGGTTGACTTTATTCATCCACCTTCAAATTAAAGCTCTTTTCTTCTACTTTTTCTTTTCAAAATTTAGATCAACATTTTACTGATTTCATCAGCTATATATATATATATATATATGGCACAGCCATTCCAAAGGTTATTTCGGAAAAACAACCAATAATCGATCTGAATTCAGTACATACTATAGGGGAAGAAAACCAATAATGCACTATGTCCTTTACTTTTGTAGTTATGGACTTGTAGACTTGAAGTGGAATATTAGAATTGTTTTAAGAACCCATTCGAGTAACGTTGTATGGCTGGTGTGCCAATTGCCTCAGAGAAGCGCAGTCTGAATAAGTGCATAACTCGATTCTTTCGACTCGATTCTTAACACTGAATGTGTGAACTAATATGTTTAATTGACTTCTGGCATTTTATTTTGCCTGTCGTCCACAGAATATGCAACTTTCTTCTATCTTGAAAACGCGATAAATCGACTTATGTTATTTTGCTGACAAGCACCAAATTGCGTACATTTACGCATTACAGCGCGCACATATTTTTTTATTCGTTTGTTATGGGTATCTTGTAAATTTTAGATTTTAAATTAATAAATTATAAAGACTGTCTTGGTAGTTCAAAGTTTCACAGTATTTAAAAGATCAATGCAACGATGTCACAATATTTTGATGTATACTTATATTTTTTGATAGTATATTACGATACTAGCTCGCCCCGGTAACAGTAGTTTCACCCCG
>CM053172.1:10301263-10330128 GCA_012977825.3 Pteromalus puparum | reverse complement strand
ACATTACCATTTGAGCACTTTTTTAAGTATGTGTGGACTGTCTCGGATGTGTTGCTTATGTGTTGCGTACTACACAGACTCACAGTCAACACAGTTAGAGAATACGGCCCTCAGTCATCGCATCAGTATACAAGTCATTGGTTACTGTCGATCTCAGAATCTGTTTTATATGATGCTGTTTGTATTGTAATGAAGTTACGTGTCTCATTATATGTGTACATACTTGTTTAATTGTTTAGAAACAAGTTACCATAATAGTTTTTACTTAAATATCTTTGTTCGGCTTTTCATCTTTAACCCTATGGCTTTAGCGACAAAATCTACACATAATAGGCCTAAATAAGAAAATCAAAACTATAACCCTTAAGATAAACACACCCACACCACTTTTTATAATATTTGCACTTCAAAAACATTAAGTTAGTCACCCTCGTTAAAAAAAAAGGATTGAAACGGATTAAGAAAAACCAATACGTTTCAATCCGTTTTTTGAATCCATTTAAGTCCATTCTTATCCTTATTAATCCGTTTCAATCCGTAAAATATATTTTTTCAACGTAGTTGGATTGAAACTGATTGAAACGGATATCTCATAAAATATTTCCAATCCGTTTTTTTGAACATTTTAGGTACGTTTCAATATGTTTCGATCCTTTTTTTTTAACGAGGGCAGTGCATTGACTAACTTAATGTTTTGACTGACTGTATTATACAACTATTTAAAGAATATACAATGATAAATACCATTTATTTACAGTTTTGCAATTTTATCATTAGTCAGATAACTGTAAGAAAAATTTCAACTCATTTGACCAACCAATATCTTACATTTCATTTTTTATCAATTTTCCTTAAGGTGACATTGTTCTAAATTATTACTATCCGGAAATTAAACTCAAGAAAAAGTCTAAATCAAGTAATATATTTCAAGATATATACATTCTTATATACATTCTTAAGTAAGACTGGACTCAGGTATATATATTATTTTATCAAATAATAATTTTACGAAAAATATTGGTTTATTTCAAAATGGATAATTTTAGAATTATTAAAATTATTGGTGATGGTAACTGTTTATTTAGATGCTTTTCTTATTTTATGTATGAGAATCAAAATTTTCATATGGAGATTCGATTGAGTATTGTTCGATATATTGTATCACATTGGAGCAGTTTTAGTTCTTTTATAATTGGGAATAATTATTATACAGATATAGTTAACTTTGTAGATTATGAACGTTATATGTCTCAATCTTCCATTTATGGCAGCGAAGTTGAAATTAGAGCTTTTTCAGAATTATACAATGTATTTTAAAAATATTTTTAAATGATCAAACTAACTTCATCATTGGAAATGATTTTCAAAATTCTAAATTATACTTACGATTAAGTGGTGAACAAGATAATGGTCATTATGATATTTTAATTCCAAATAATACTAATAGATTTCAAGTTCATAAGTTATAGAAGTAGAAACAATCTTAAAAGAAAAATTTCTACACAATCCTTTGATAAAGGCACTTCATTTAAAAGTCTAAACTACGTACTATTTCAAGTAGAAACATTAAATAAATGAATCATCTTTTTTTGGAGAAATGAGTTTTACATGTAAATTTTGTTCAGCTGTTTTTTGGAAAGAAGAAATGTAAATCTACTTGTTTGCATAATGGAAAAATTGTATTATCTCCTCTGAGTAGAATATAATGAAGAACTAAAACAGCTCTTATTATACGATAATCATTTTAGATATTTAATTAGGTACTATAATAAATTTATTTTGCTTTGCAACATTTAACACTAAAGTAATATATGAAATAAAAAAGCTATTTATAATTTCAAAATTCAAGGTCAAGTCAACTCATATCTCTCCGAATTCATTGATACCCTTAGAAAATGATGAACCTGTATGTGTGTTATAGATTTATGATGAATATAACTTCTATAGAAAAAGATTACAAAAAAATCAAAAGTTAACTAAATATCATATAGAATTAATAAACTAATATATGAATGATAATCCGTATGCTAAAAATTATAAATATCTGAATCAACTATCAATATACAAAATTTACCAAATTACAAATTATATTTTGTTCGTAAAAATGATAAACAAAAGCATAGATATAACAAACCATTACAGCTGATGCGGTGCCATCATTGTTTCTAATCAGTAATTCCAGATGATTATGACCTCTGTATTATCTAAAGCAAAGACATTCTGATGTAACAAAAAAATTATTTGGAGTAAATTATCTGCATCATGCTACGCACCTATGGTTCCCTTGGTTGTTTTCCATCCTGGAGAATTAGGATGAGTATTGGGTACAGTAAAAAACCAAATTCTGAATCAAATCAAATTATGATAATAGATATAAATTAGTAAAGTAGACTAAAAAGAAATTTAGAAAATGCTCACTCTTTTACAATATTACTCTTATAGACTATCATATAGACCAAAAATAAATGTTTTCTCTCCTTTATTATTCGTAGGTAGACTAACTCAACAATATTTTATACATGCACTTGTTATGGTAGAGAGTAATAGAATGAACTTCTCAGAAATAATCAAAAACAATTAAGAATTGAATGTTATACAGGTTTATTCGATCATGTTTTAATTCTGCTTCCAATATTTCACAAAAATTTTGAACAAAAAGAAGATTGGGTAATTTGTTTATACTACCAGCTTCATACATAGGAAGTCCCCGATATATGCAGCAACAATTATAGGATGCAATGGCAATAACCAGAGCTAAGTCTAGACCAGATTTACTGATAACCATGGACTTGTAACCTAAATGGAGAATTAAAATGGTTCTAAAACATTTTCCTAATGTACTACTCCAATGATATTCCATATTACTGTTAGATTATTTTATGCAAAATTTAATTCGTTTTTAATACGATATTTAAAAAATAAATCTTTGAGAAGTACTTGCTTACGTGTATACGATAAGATTTTCAAAAAGAGGCTTACCCAACTGCTCATCATAAGTTGTGACATTGCATCCTAATAACAAAATTCATGACACCTGAATCAATAAATAAATACATTTCTGCTGAGATTCCACACAATTCTAATAAAGATTTACAAAAATTAGTAATCAAACACATGTTACATGGACCACACACAAATACATCTCCTTGTTTAGAAACATCTAAAATTAGTAAAACTAAAACTACTTGTGCTAAAATTTTCCGAAAAATTTTGCGACAACACAACTTTTTAAGAGAACGGGTTATCCATTATATCGTAGACGAGATAATACATCTGAAAAATACACGTATTCGACCAAAAAGTATAAGAAATTATTCCAGTAGATAACCGTATGGTCGTTCCTTACAATAGCTTCCTACTGCAAAAATATAAATGTCATATTAAATGTAGAATATTGTGCACTCTATTCAAAGTATTAATAATATTTGTTACATACATAAGGGTGGAGATAGAGGCATTATGCCAAAATTAAAAAAATGGATGATAAGAAAATGATGAACCAGGGTGCTGTAGTTCATGATGAAATTACTCAATTTATGTGATGGAAATATTTAAGCGGATGGAAGCAGCTTGGCGACTACAAAATTTCCATTTATGTGGTAGAAGCCATACTGTTACACGTTTAGCAGTTCATACAAAAGATCAACAAAAATTATTTTGAAGAACATAAAGAGTCAGAAGGCATTACGCAACACAGAAACGACATTAACAGCATGGTTTTAAATTAAATAAAGTAGATAATTTTGCAAAAATATATAATATGTTGAAATTCCGCGAAACATTACAAATTTGATCAAAAAACAAATCTTGGATAAAACGAATCACGAAATTATAAATATGGTGCCATTGGACGATTAAATGTAGTATCTCCAAAGATAGTGAAGATTCTTTCTGAAGTTGATACTAAACAGAATAAAAGGTGCTACTTCTTTTGAAGATTTACGAACTTATAAAATACACTGTATCAAACTTATAAGAAGCAGCACTAGCTATGGGTTTAGTAGCTGATGACTCTTGTGTTTATAATATTTTTGAAGCCTTGTCAAATAATGTTACCATTTCAATTACGTAAATTTTTCGCTTGGGTTCATATTAGCAGAAAACATCCAAGGGAAATACAATTTGGAATAGGTTTAACAATTTTTTTACTGAAGATTTTAAAATAAATAAAGAAACATAATGCTTTATCGCATATCCAAGTATATTAGAAACAGACGAAGGTGTTGTAAGGATTTTAGTTTACAGAACCTAGACAATCTTTTTCTCATGATGATATGTGTCTTCGAAAATATAATTCAAAGTGCCACTATTTTCAAACAAATGGTAATCAATTAAATGAAGATCAACACTCTATTTCACAGAACTTATTAATAGCAAAACTAACAGTTTATTTATTGATGGTCCTGGAGGTTCAGAAAGACTTTCTTATACAAAACTTTAATACACTATTATATCTCATTGAACAAACAAGTCTTGTCAATGGCTTGGACTGGTATCGCTTCTATATATTACCAAGGGAATGACAAGTCATAGAACTTTTAGATTACCTTTAGATTTGGATAAGATAGATACTGCTTTTTTAAAATTAGAATCATAAAGAAAATTAAGATTGGCTGATTTATTATTTGGGATGAAGGCATCTATGATTCCGAAAAAGGCTTTAGAAATCATAGATCGAACGTTGCAAGATGTATGCTGTAATATAAAATACCCTTTGGAGGAAAAATAATCATATTAGGAGGTGATTTTAGACATACTTCCAGTAATAAAACATGGTTATAAGAAATTCTATCGTTGAGGGAACAATTAATATTCCAATTATGTGCCTCTTTTCAAAGTTTTAAAATTAAAGAAAATAATTCGTTCTAATGATAGAGAATTCTCAACATTATTATTAGATTTAGGAGAAGGTAAAATTAATCCTTTCAAAATACCCCAATTTTGGAAAACTGATAATGTTTGTGAAAAAATTTATAGGCAATATTAATCAAAATATATCTATAAATTCTGTAATTTTAGCTCCTCATAATGAAGATATTAAAATCATTAATAATAAGTATTAAAAATGTTATATGGTGATACATGGACATATTAGCAGGCATAGATCACGCAACACATATAGTGTAGATCAAACTGACGAAAATATTCATCTAAATTATCCAATTGAAATGTTTAATGAAATAGAGAATGGTCTTCACTCATAAATTAGAATTGAAAATAAACGCAACAGTTATGTTAATTCGAAATTTGAGTATAATAGAAGGTCTATGCAATGGGACTCGTTTGAAAATCATTAAATTATATCAATACAATATTGAAGCAGAATTAATTACAGAGAGGAATATTGGAAATAAAGTCTTTATACCAAGAATCACCTTAAATACTGGAGAAAAATTCTTCATTTCCATTTACTCTTATAGAAAACAATTTCCAATTATATTAGCTTTCGCAATAACAATAAATAAATCACAAGGACAAAGTTTGATTCCTTAGGAATTTTTCTTAGACGGCCATTATTTTGTCATGGTCAGTTATATGTAGCTTTATCCAAGATGCAAAAATCCCAATAAAATATTCATTCAAAATGAATTAGAAGATTCTTCAAAAATCGATAATATTGTATGGAGTGAGCTATTAAAAGAGTCTATTTAAAATATATACAAATCTATTGCAAATTATTACAATTTTTTTAATAGATATATTATAATATCAGAAGTCATAATTGATTCCTCAGACAATTTCCCTATTTTAGTTTCAAAAATACTTTTTAATTTACATATTTATTTTTTTTATTTTAAATTTTTAGCATATTATTGACAATGGAATGGGATCCAATTTCAATTCATTAGTTCGTGTGTAGAAATGATGAATCACAGCAATTATTTTACTTGAATTAAATTTTCAAATTGATCAACAATTTTATTGAAGAATATTTGAGCTTATTAAATAAATTTTATAAATAATAAATTTATAAATAATAAATATTATAAATAATAAATTTTTATAAAGCAATGAACGTTACTTGAATAATTTAACAGATGAACAAAGACTATATTTTGGATGAATTAAATTCTCAAATAGAAATTTATGAACTATTTGATGAAGTAGATATATCTTCAACATTTCTAATTTAGATGAAATTACTACTGAAATTACATTAATTACTCAAAAGATTATTCAATTTCGTAAAAAAAACAAATTAATACCCTAGTGAACTTAAAAATAATGATAATGTATGCATATGTTAAATATATTATAAATATGCAACATCATACATCATATTCAATTAACTACACAAAAAATTTTTCTACTTTTTCATAATTCGGACTAATATTCAAGAATTTTTTCAGATGGAGGAAGCATTTTAAATTATTTGTGAAGTTATTATAAAATTGTTTATTTCAGATCAAAAGTATGAGAATGATCACATCAATCATTCTCTAAAAATAAAAAAATAAGTGCAACAGTACGCAGTTTCATCTAGATGCAGAAATCATAAAAAAAATTTTTATTCAAAATTTATTTTTATTTATTCTCAATATAATAACATTTCAAACCATAAATTATTATTTCATTTATTTTTAAAATTATCGAAAATTATTAACTAATTAGAAACTTACAGACACAGAACACAAAGCACACAATAATCATAAAAATATAAAACAAGTTAATTTCGTATTATTATAGGAACATGCTGTAATAATACTTAGTTGCTCGTAAGTATATTAATGATATTTGTACACTTTTACATGAAAAAAGTTTTAATTCAAAATTTACCTTGTTACAAGTATTTATACTTCCAAAAATGAATGTATAACTAATTAGCAGACATTAATTGTAATACTCAAAATTTTTTCAAGTAAAAGTGATGCTGTAGGACGGAGGATGGTAATGAGGTGGAGTCTTAGGGGAGGAAGGATTGGTATCTAAGACTCCCGTGGTTATAGGGCTCCAGGCGATGATTCCACGGTTTTTTTTTTAGATTATTGTATAAAATTCTATTGTTAAAATGAATCATTTTAATTATGTGAATTTCAAATTTATTAACTTTAGGAAAAAATTTCTAATTGTAAAAATCGATTAATTTTAATTATTTCATTTTCGAATTCATTAACTTTAGAAAAAAAAATTCATTTTTAACAATAACCATAATTTTATATAATTCTAATCATGTCATTAAATTATATGAAATTATTGGTGATTTTTATACAATAAAATAAAAAAAAAACAAAAAAAATCAACGCACCTGAAGTATTATTATATGTATGACCCTAATACAATATACTTTTGACAGTACCTCTTGGTGGTGTGGAAAACTGTCTTCTAAATAATGATCTTTAATAATCTACTAATACTATATTTGTTTAAGATCCTCAAATTTCGGCATTGGTTCCATCTTATAGGAACAGTATTACACTGAATATTGTTATTAAAGAGTAGGAATTTGTAGGATTCAGACACACAGTAGATCTACTTAGCCGCGTTCTAAACAGCGATCTACCGCACGAAGGGATGCCAAGTCTGCTAACTTACTATACTTGTTTGGAATTTTAAATTAGATATTGGTTTCATCTTATGGAACTAAAATTAAACTAAAATTACACTTAACCTTCTTCTAAGCTTAAATGATACAGAAAATATGCTTTGGTTCTGCTTTTAGTGATGTTCATACCGATCATAATATGACGTAACATTTGTATGAACGTCAAATATGAACATATAGGGGAGTAGAGAGGAAATTGAAAGAAAGTGAAGGGAAGTGGAGGGGAAGTGGAGGGGTAAGTGGAAAGGAAGTGGAGGGGGGATGAGGAAGTGAAGGAAAAACGGATAAAGAAGTAAAGGAGGTGGAGGGGAAGTGGAGGGAAGTAGAGTGGAAAGTGGAGGGGGTGGAGGGGGAAGTGGAGGGGTAAGTGGAGGGGAAGTGGAGGGGAAATGGAGGGAAGTGGAGGGGGGTGGGGGGAATGGAGGGGTAGTGGAGGGGAAGTGAGGGAATGGGAGGAGTGGAGGGGGGTGGAGGGGAAGTGGAGGGGGTGGAGGGGCAAATTATGAAAAAATAACGTAAATTTTGAGAACAATTTAACGTTATTAGGTGGAGGGGAAGTGGAGGGAAGTGGAGGTGTAGGTGGAGGGGTAGGTGAGGGGTAAGTGGAGGGGGTGGAGGGGGTGGAGGGGGTGGAGGGGAAGGGAGGGGGTGGGATGGGGGTGGAAGGGGAGTGGAGGGGCAAAATGCGAAAAAAATAACGTGAATTTTGAAACAATTTAACGTTATTAGGTGGAGGGGGTGGAGGGGAAGTGAGGGGAAGTGGAAGGGGGTGGAGGGGGGTGGAGGGGATTTCAATTTAAAATCACGCTTACAACTATATAATATAGGAAGATATATATATATATATTTTACTTACTGTATCAATGTTTCAATTCAAACAAGATAAAAGAATTCCCTGTCAAGGGCAGAGGTATCATTACGAAGATAAATTTTCAAAAGGGTGATGCTCTACTATCCTACAGTGGACAACTGTTGTCTGCAAAGGAATCGTTCGAAAAAGAGGCAGCCTATTATGAAAGGCCAGAACTCGGATCCTACATGTTCTGGTTTAAATTTATGGGCAAAAGTTATTGGTGAGTTTAACTTCTTCGACTTATTTCTGCGCGACTTCAGCTTACGTTAATTTAATTTATTCATTTAGTTATATTTTGTTTATTGAACGGGACGAAAAACCATGGTAATGTGTAACTATTTGAAACCAAATTTGTTTAATCAGCATGCCCTTCTATTTACTGAATGAATGCTTCGATTACATTTTCAGTATAGATGCAACCAATGAAGACGGCAGATATGGGCGATTATTGAATCATTCCAAAAAACGCTTCAACTGCAAACCCTTAATTACTGTAGTATCGGAAATGCCCGTAATTATATTCGTCGCGACACGAGATATTCATCCTGGAGAGGAACTGCTGTATGATTATGGTGATACGCGGAAGCATATTTGCGACATGTTTCCGTGGATTAAAGAGTAATACGCTGTAACGTGCGCGCGGATAATTGCGATCGCCTACTGTGCGCACGCTTATCATTTAACGTAATGACGATGTGCGTCATTTTGTGTATACGGGTCAAAATTCAAATCTTATGATATGCAGGCTATTCATGATATAACTACCATTTTTTTAATAACTTGTTCTTTTTGTCTAATAAATTACGTTTGCTTTGAAAACTATCACATTAATGTACAGATAAATAAATAAATATATATACGTCTCTCTCTCTCTCTCTCTCTCTCTCTCTCTCTCTCTCTCTCTATCTCTCTCTCTCTCTCTCTAACATAATGTACAGCAATAAACAAATAAATCTAAATCTAAATCTAAATCTCTCTCTCCCACCCTGGATCACGGTTCGGAGCATAGTTTTCCTCAAGCAACTCATCCAACGTCGATGAAACCACGTTTTCCTGTACTTGATTCATTTTCTCTACGAGTTGGAACATATCATAGTGCACTCGCAGACTTAAATGTATGTTATCTGCCTAATCCGGGGTCGCGACGGGGACACATCCAAGTACATTCGTATGTAGCAATTGTAGCAAATATGCACTCACTATGCAATGCACGAAAGTGTCCCAGCAATAGCTATTGTGCTAAAGCAATCAGCACTCTCTGTGTTCTCACGAGACAGTGATTATATGTCTGTATTTCCGATAATTTATGCGCCAGTCCACCTGCTAGTCTACTTAATTTTCCCTGAGATGCAAGCCATTGTATATATGACAGGCTGCCTGGGCGCATCTTATGCGCAGGCGCGAAATATTTAAATAAACCAAAGGCCTAACTAATCTACTGATTTACGGCCAGGCAAGAAGGTCATTATAGACAAGAATGCGTTCGATCTGAAAGCTGAACGTCTCTCAAGAATTAACCGTAAGCAATCTCTGTCTACAATGTGTGAACAATGTAGTATTGCAATACAGTGATGCTATTATTTCTAATGCACATAAATTTAAATTGAAAGATATTATATTTCGTCAAGAAAAGCATGCTGATCATCTTTTCATTTTTATCGTGTATGTATTCTCCAATCCAATAAACTATTGGTACTGTCGACCGTTGATTTTATTCAGCATTTCAGCTGCAATCACGTGCAGATTATTCTTGTTTGGGCGATATACTTATCAAGGGCATATACATTTCTGGGGCTCACTTATCGGCCTTTTTCGATACCCTGGCGGGGACCTGCCACAATCTAACCTTCTTAGCTTTAAAGTAGACGAAAAAACGAAGATATCGCCTTGTACCGGACCTCGAAAATCGCGTAATTCCGGGGCTCGCTTATCGGCCTTTTTGTCTGAAGAAATTATTCATATTGCCTTATGAAAACACCTAGGCAGGAAGTAGAGGCACTGTTCTCGGAGAACGCGTGGACCTGCAGCGACTGCAGTAGCCGCTTTTGCATAGAGAATCCGGCCGGCTAACCAAACGCAGGAACGGCATGCTTCTCGACCTCCGCGTCGGTCCGTTCCGGGTAACGCTAACGGAGAAGCACTTCGTAATTTACATGCATCATTTATTATATTACGCATTTTTTCTTTTTCCAGGAAGACCCAGTCGACGATAATCGAGGCGACTTTATGTCTCGTGGTTGTGGAATATGCGCACATGATGCAATGTCAAAACGTGTGTGCGTGTGTGTGTGTGTGTGTGTTTGTTTATATCAGTCGCGACGCTGCAATCGCCACCGGCTCGCTGCAGAGAGCCTCGACGGGCCGACGCGCGCTTCCTCGCGTGCAGTTCACACGCACTTGCACTCGGACCGCCGACGGAATCGCATACTTTCAGTGTATTGTTGGCGAAGGTGCGTCCACGTGTTGAGGTGTGCCGAGCTTCTGCTTTCTCCATACGTCGAGGACCGACCAAGGGCATACTCGACCCCAGGCCCGGCTTGCCAGCACACCGCCAGGACTTGAAAGCTGTACGGTGCAAGGTACACAGCTTGTATAAGGTAATTTTTTTAATTTCCATTATCTTACGCATTTTTTCATTTTCCAGGAAGGATTGAGAGTGTGATACACGCATAGGCTGCCGCTGCCGCCGCTGCTGCCACTGCCACCGCTGCCACTGCTTCTGCGGCTTTGCAAACCCGTAAGTACTTTACGACTTTGGCGCTGCTGCTATTAACAAACAAAAATGTGTGCCCATCGCAACATAAATAGATTGACGAACGTATTCTTATCGTCGCTGTTGAAGAAGCTGAGAGGCGGTATGCTCAACAGGAGACAGTATATACAGTACATGTAAGAAAATCGGCCCTTTTCATGGCCTACAAGAACGGCATGCTTCTCACTGTAGAAGTGATTATTATTTTATTGCACTGGGCGGCTTCAATCCGCACCTACATCACGCCCACGCAAGCTGTGGAAACGTCGCTACGCGCGCGCAAGAGAGAGTCAGGAGAGAGAGAGGGGGGGAGAGAGAGCGATACATACAGAGACGGAGAGAAAGAACCGTCTTCTTCCTGGAAGCGGCTAACCTCCGTGAAAAACAAACTTCTCCCCCCCCCCCCCACGTACTCGTCGTACTCGACACTTTTAGAAATCTTTTTCTACAGTTCTGTTCGCGCCGCTGCGCGCCATCAGTCGCGACCTTTTTGCTGCGCGGGATTACGGCTCGCGATCACGTGTCATCAACCAGGAAAACGCACCACCCGAGGACAGCAGTCTCCAGCGTACATCCGGCGGGTGGCATTACGAGGACCTTCAGAAATACCTACATCAACGTCTTCCTACTGATGATATACTCCCGGAGTTTTGAAAATCGGTGGCCGTGTTTACGAGCATTCCAGTATCAACAGGAATAGAGCGAGTGAGTACCATTTCGAATTGTCATCCGATATCATGCAACGCCGTCGAAGGCCTATACAATTTTTGCCATGGAGTCTTCGGCGCACGACTTTGCCCGTGAGGACGCTCGCGTTCCCCCTGTCAACGCGCGTTATTAAGTATATGGTGTATTTTCTGATTCATCGTCGAAAGCGTCAAAGGGTCATTACATATCGCGTGTGTTACGGAGAAAAAAACGAGAGAGATATAGAACGAGCCTCTGGAGCATTGTCAACCGCGCATAGCTCTTGTTTACGGAAATATATATATATATATATATATATATATTGTATATATATATATATACACGTGTGTGTGTGTGTGTGCGTATGTGTGTGTATGCATATACATACATTTTTAATCCTTTTTTACAGTTATCATCGTCCGAAAGAACGATCCACAGAACATGCTAGAACAAGTCCTCATCATCGATGACGACGGCCAGTTTGAAGCAGTGCAGATGGAAATTGCCATCGCTGTTCAACGAGGATGTCGTGTCGAAATTTATGAATTCATTCTTATTGACTGGGAAGTGGATGCTTCTCTGCCTGCGCCTCCCGACCAGGAAGCTGCAAGACCTGACATCGAAGACAATTCTCTACCCGCACCGCCTCGGACTCCTTCACCAGTTTTGTCTTGGGGACATTTTCGGCGGCGGCAGACTTTACCTTGTGCCATAAATGGTAATGTCGTTGCATGTTATTTTGGTGAAGTAGCTGCTGGGCCTGCAAATGAATCAAATGATTCGCAGCCTCCGCCTCAGGCGTCGTCGCCCATTTTAAGTACCAGGCGACGTAATCAGCGCTTCAGGGCTGTACGCCGTGGAAGCACTAGGAATCACACTCTCGTTACACAGAGTTCAGGTCGAGAAGCAGGCTGGGCCTGCAAATGTCCAGGCTGGCAAGATGATGACAACTGTAGCCGATCACAAGATGGTGCTACAATTTTGGAGAAAGTCGATTCTCAATTACCGCCGCGAGAAGAGAAGGAGAGCATACCGCAAGAAACAGGTAGGTAGGGAAACAGAGGAAGGGGACAGCTTGATCGACCAGGTAATAAACAGCATGCGCGAGGAATTAGCCGCATTATCGATACAAAATCGTACAATCGTTAATTATCGGAAATTCTATGAGAAGTCGTTGAGAAAATATCACAAGATTGTATGTAAACAAACAGTTATTATATAATTTCATTCATTAATTAATAATATGATTATACATCCTGATTAATTCATATTATATTTTAGCAAAATTGTGATACATTATTTGACGATATAATGCAGCGCCGTCTTCAACGTAATTTGACTGTACAGACTTTTCTAAAATTACAAATAAATAATATTATCGCTCAACGATGGAAAACGTTAGAAAAAAATTCATCTTCCGTGGGTGACTTGACCATGGCATTAATAAATGACGTTCTATCGACCGCCAATTCACCGAACAAGGAGCCCTTTAACGTACATCGTGAAATCAATGAAAACAAATGCAACGGTAAATTAAAAATCTAATAATTTTAAGTATATATATATATATATATATATATATATCAACGTATTTCATCAAGTGGCGCGGTACCGCCACGAAGACGAGTTTAAGAAGCAGACGAAGCCGCAGCGCCGCGCTACTATTTTCTTCTATATTGGTGTTCGGTTTAATAATATACTGCGTTATTTCAGATGTTCCAGCGGTGACAAGGAATAAGCCCAAAATAGTCAAATCTGTTTTATTAACAGATAAAGAAAAATTTAAATTATAACTGAGTGAGTCTGCTATTTTATAAAACTTGGATGTTGTCAATTTTCTTTTATTCATTGATAATTCATTAATTCTTTGATTACAGATAGCCTCTCAAACATAATAAACGACCCACAAACTAAAAACTTGATAGTAATACGCTGGGAGGAAATCTGTTATTATATCTCCGTTCGATAACGTCCGGCGAAAATCTTTGTAAACGTTATTATTGGCCGTGTAATATTTTTCTCGACTTATTCAGAGCATCTCCAACGCGCGCGTCCAACAAGCGACTACATGCACGCTTCAATAACCTTATTTATATATTTCTTTGTTTACTAAAGAATTTTATGGTCATGTTCATTTATTTCCAGATGCAATAAAGCGATTATTAAATTTTTCTAAAGTAAGTCTCAATACTCTGTATACGTTCTCTTCTCCTCTTGCATCCTTCTCTGATCATGGGGCGTGGACACGCTAGGTAACGCCTCTCTGCCAAGATGTGCATGGATCGACCGGCCAATATTTCAGCAGCGCAAATCTTTCTCACTAGGTACGCTATGGAAAAAATTGCTACAAAAAACTGATCATCAGTGTTAAAGTACGTAAAAATTCGTTCAAGATAATTGCGAAGACACAATTCCGTCATTCACAATTAAGCCTTAGACCAGTGGAGAAAGAGCGCGCAAAGTAATATGAGCGCTCTACGCGAAATAACGATAAGCGGTTACTCACCGAAATTTTTAAGCACGACGATCTTCTACCTAATCTTTTTTACAACTTTTACAGCTATCCTCTCTTTAAAAAGAACGAGAGTTCACTCGCAGTTATCTGACTACCGTATATAATTTGATTTTTATGCGGCGGCCAGCTCGATACGCGAGCTTACATTTTTCAATTATAGCTATCTCGAAAATAGCTACAAAAAAAAGGATGCGACAATCTTCAAGGGCGCCAAAAGACTAATCAAAATGACTTTCACAAAATTGTTTTTACTACCTACGAAGACTAAATAAAGAAGGATATAAAATACTTAACTAACGGGTTGTACATTGTAAATAAGGTTTAAAAATACTTGACACATACATTCATCAATTACTTTATCAGATGTGGGTTTATTGTCTTTAATAATCAAACTTTAAACATTAGAAGCAGAAGGCAAACTCACGCAAACGTACATTTCTCGACATGTATGTATATATATATATATATATATATATATATATATATGTTTACATCTGTATAAAAAAAGTTACAGCAGTTCCACCTAATATGTAAGAAAAAAACGAGAAAAAGAATACTTGGAATCGTACTGCGGACACACTCGGCCTACAAAATACCGCTTTATGCCCGTGCTACAGAATATACTGCTATATTTATGTTCTGTTTACACAATTTATTAAATAAAAGTAATTATTTGTATTAGCTCTGAGTAAGGATTATGTATCTTTATGTATTATTATTATCTTTATTATTATTATCTTTATTATTATTATTCTTTATTTTATTATTATTATGTATCTTTTGAGACCTCTTGAGCAATGATTTGACGTCTAGTTTACGAGTTATTAAAATCTAAAGTAGGCTGTTGCGTGCACATACCCTAATGCCACCAGCGTGTACGTGTAAATCTCTCGCACACCTGCACGGCGCTAAAAACTCTGGGCGCAACTTTTGGCAGAGACTATCGGCGGTGTACCGCCTTAAAACACGAATACTTCAAAAAGGATCTGGTAGGTGGCGCTCGCCTGTCGCGCCAAGCGGCGGAGAGAGACAGACGGCGCGGGCACAGAACGTGTAGTGCTTTGCTCGGCGTAACATGTTCAACGGGAATACGGTGTGAAAACCTAGTACCAACTGTCTAAATCGCTTTTGCTCTCATCTTTGTCTTACGCAATACATCATCATCATTAGATCATCGTCGAGAAAGACCTTAGTCTTGAGACAGGTAGGTGAGTGGCGTTATGTATATTTGTATATCTCTCTCTCTCTCCCTCTCTCTNTCTCTCTCTCTCTCTCTCTCTCTCTCTCTCTCTCTCTCTCTCTCTCTCTCTCTCTCTCTCTCTCTCTCTCTCTCTCTGTCCCGCTTATAATCCCGCTTAGAGTCATACATTTTTTCTTGCTGAGCATCACGGAGAGCCCGAAAATAAAAGTGAACGTTTCGGCGAATGTGTATTAGAAGAAAGATGGCGCGAGTCAATACCGATTATTTCAGTGCATGATCGCTTAAAATCAGTGGATGATCGCACCGTCTTTTTGTGTGCGTGCACGCTGTTTTACGGTAGTTGTTTATCGAAACAAAGACTGCGCAGGTCCCATCGTGTTTTTCATCGTGTCTTCTCTCTCTCTCTCTCTCTCTCCTGCTCTCTCTCTCTATCTCCCCCCCTCTCTCTCTCCCTCGTCGTCTGCTCTCCGTAAGTACTAAACGCCTTCACTCGACACTCCTCTTTCGAACTGCTATTCTGCTGCTTTCTGCCTTCGGGCGTGTTTTTTTACAGTTCGTTGCACGCTCCTTATTGCAACCTTCAGCCTGTCATAATTTTCGCTGGAGGCTGCACTCACCACACGCTGTTAACTCAACTGCAACTTTCGCACTCAACTCTAACCTCAAATTGTTTCGCTTGGCTTGGCTTCGCTTTTCTCTTGCTCTTCCTGCATCTCTACTCTCCAATCAGCACACGAGGCGACATCTCACGAGACGACGGGGAAGATCTACGTCGGTCAACATCTACACGGGTCGGTGCGTTTCTCTGTCTCTTCTTTCTCCTCATATTCTCCTCCAACTGCCATTTGGTGAGGAGCTCAGCATTCATCTCTCTGTCGGTAACTTCCAACTACGATCTACTCCAACGCTCTACATTATCGACTGCCAGTAAGTTGCCGGCAAGAATGAGTGTAACAGGAGAGAAGGTTACGGAGGCGTACCAAACCATCTGCGAACACTGCAACAGGCCTATACAAACCAAGGACCCGAAGCAGTGCGAGGTTTGTCGCAACTCCTTCCACACACGTTGCGTAACCTTTCGATCTGTGGTGTTGAAAGGCGTCCCGACGCTCGCGTGTGCAACGTGTGCTGACTTAAACACCAGAGCCAAGCTAGACGCTTCACTCAACGCCAGCACGTTGCAGAGGACTGGCAAGAGGGCCAAAGCAACATCAGCGCCCTCTTCGACTAGCACCTCGCGCAACCAATCGCCGGTGCGTCCATCAGCAACTTCCTCTGCAAGGAAGGACGTCACTCTGCAGGAGATCCTTGCAGCAATAAAGGACGTCCGCGCGAGGCAAGATGAAGCGGCGATGTCTTTGAGAGATAATTCCACCAAACTCTCGGGGTTAGAGACGAGGTTGGGCCTACTGGAGCACCGACTCATCGCCCTGGACGACCTGCCCTTGCTCCAAACTCGCATAGCAAATGCAGAGCAGACGATCCTGGAGCTAAGGGCACAAGTTGAAGATCTGTCGTCCAGGCCCCCTCCTGCGCAGACCCCTCATCACATCTCGTCCGACAACGTTTCCCCTTCTAACAATGTCCCCTCGGAAATTGCCAGTCTCCGAAGGGAGCTGCTGAAGATCAAGCAGCAGCAGGGGAACAACAACAACAACGTCGTTGTTCTGACAGGGCTGCGCTACACGAGGGAAACATCCATTGACCTGCTGGCCTTCGCTGTGGTGTCTGCCCTTGACCCCACGGTCCTCAAAAGGGACATAGCCGGGGCAAGGATCATGGGAAGAGTGAATGAGGCCGCTGACACCCAGGCTACTGACAGCAGACTTCCACCGATTGCTGTCACCCTCTCTTCTCATGCTCTCGCTCGCTCAACCATCAGAGCGAAGATAAAGAAGGGCAAGCTGCACACGGCGGAGCTCGACGTAGGTATCCTGGAGGAGGCAAAGGCCCCAAACCATCAGGGGCTAATCAACGTCAACGAGCTGCTTCCTCCAGAGATACATAAACTGCGCGTCAGGACCAGACAGGAGGTCAAGAGTAGGCCCGGATGGAGGTCCTACGTCAGGGACGGTACAATCTTCGTCCGGTCCCCCAACAACTCGGACAGGGCCACCATCGTCAGCAGTGAGGAAGACCTGGACGCTTTTTTAGCCAGGATCCCTCCAGCCAGCACCAACAGCAGCAGCAACAACAACAACAACAGCACCATCATCCACTGAAGACGACGCTCTCACACACTCACATCATTCGTCCTTCGCCACCATCATCGTCATCTAAATCAACATCAACATCATCCAAGGTAACTCTGTCCGAGGGACTAAGGGCCTGCCATTTCAATGCTAACTCTCTCACGGGTCACATTGAGATGGTAAGGCTCTTTTTGTCTACTCGTCCCTTCTTTCACGTAATTGCTGTAACTGAGACCTGGTTAGACGACAAAATCAAAACCATCCCTTTACTGGACAACTACATTCTACTCAGACGAGACAGAAACCGGAATGGTGGAGGTGTGGCCCTCTACATACACAACTCTCTCACAGCTAAAATCATCACTTCATCCGACGGCACTTGGTTGGGCAGGCCAGGGAAGCCTGAGTATCTCTTCTGTGAGGTCTCAGCGAGGGGAGTTAACCCTATCTTTGTCGGCGTTGTTTATCGACCACCCCATGCCCCTTTCATCCAGGGCAGTGACTTTATGGAAAAACTAACCACGCACATGCACTGTTACTCTACTAAACTTGTCATGGGTGATTTCAACGCTGATCAGCTCTCCTCTTCTGAGGATGCCAATTTCATCAGGTCATTCATAGATGAGAACTCACTTCTGTCGGTTCCCTATGGTGCAACGCACCACAAACAGGACTCCGACACCTGGCTTGACCTCTGCTTAATTGACGAGCAGGATCGCCTTCTCGCACACTGGAAGACCGACACTCCATTTATTAACGGACATGATCTTATAACGGCCACACTCGACGTACAGATGCCACTTCACGTACCTCAAACTTACTCTTACAGAAACTACAAAGGCATCTGCGCCGAGAAGCTAAGGGACTTCTTGGGTGCGTGCGACTGGTCATTGCTCGCTACATCATCACTTGACGACTACATCACACTGTTGAACGCTAACTTGACTAACGCCATAAATCATCTCGCCCCATTACGAACAGTGACCCCACGAAAGAAACGTCACCCGTGGTTCACCACGGCTCTTCGTGACCTAGTGAAAGAGCGGGACAGACTCTATCGACGTTTTTACAGATCGCGTCTCCCCTCAGACCTACTAATCTATAGATTAGTTAGGGATGACGCTCATCGGCAGGTCGAGGATGCCAGGCTGAATTATTACTATTCACGCTTGGCGTCTCTGACTGACGCCGGTGAGATCTGGAGAGAGCTACAGAGACTTGGAATCACCACCTCCAGGGAATCACCTCCCTCTCGTTTCTCTACTGAAGACCTCAACAGGCACTTTAGCGGAATTTCCACCGATCCGCTGGCCCCTGACGTTGCGGACTATCTGCTAGGGCTCGAGAGTCTGAACACCCCCGCACACTTTAACTTCAGGGAGATAACGGAATCGGACGTTTTAGCTGCGATAATGCACTTTGACTCCCAGGCAAGAGGCAGCGATGGCATTCCACAGGGCATAATTCAGAAGGCATTGCCAGTACTCGCTCCCTTTCTCTGTAGAATTTTCAACCTGTCCCTGAGCGAGTCATGCTTCCCCTCTGTCTGGAAAAAGTCTCTAGTGCATGCGCTAAACAAAGTCAGTTCCCCAACATCTCTTACTGACTATCGTCCGATCTCCCTTTTATGTTTTCTGTCAAAGGCACTGGAATGGCTGGTACACAAACAAATATCTGAATATCTGGAATCGAGGCTCTGCCTTGATGATCTACAAACCGGTTTTCGCTCCGGACACAGTACTCAGTCAGGCCTGATAAAGTTGACCGACGATATCAGGCTAGGGATAAACAAAAAGATGGTTACACTTCTCCTCCTCTTCGATTTCAGTAAGGCGTTTGATACTGTGTGTCACGTCAAACTTCTCTCTAAACTAACCTCCTTCGGTTTCTCGAAACAGGTCATCCGCTGGCTTGCTTCATACCTTACGGGCAGAGAGCAGGCTGTCATTGGTGATAAGGGCGAGCTCTCCACCTTTCGCCCTCTCAACACGGGAGTCCCACAGGGGTCCGTCCTGGGCCCCCTGCTATTCTCGTTATACATCAATGACATCGGCTTCTGCCTTGACTCAGACACCTATCACCTCATTTATGCGGATGACCTCCAGATCTACTGTCAATGCCCCCTCGAGGAGCTGGACTCCTGTTCCGTTAGGATGACAGCTAATGCCGAGAGGATTTCAGGCTGGGCAGCACAAAATTTCCTGAAGTTAAACGCCAGCAAAACTCAGGCGATCGTCCTGGGCTCCCCATACTACATAAACGCTTTACCAACTGTAGCTAACACCTACATAAACATAGGAGGAGTCCGGGTCGAGTATCAATCATCCGTGCGCAGTCTCGGGTTATTGCTAGATTCGAAGCTAACCTGGAAAGAGCATGTCAAGCAAATATGTAAACGTGCTCACTCTTTAATGTATCGTCTAAACTTCTTTCGAAAAAGCACTAACCTTAGACTGCGCAAACATCTTGTGCAGGCTCTCCTGTTTCCCATCATTGACTATTGCTCACTGGTATACTGCGACTTGACTAAAGAACTAGACCTCAAACTACAGAGACTGGTAAATACAGGAATTCGTTACATCTATGGTGTAAGAAGGGATGAGCACATCACTCCTTACAGGCGTGAGCTCGGCTGGCTCACCACCGCCGGACGTAGGAAGTACTTCATGGCTTGTTTTCTAAGAAAACTATTTAATACTGCTGTACCATCCTACATCTTAGCCTATTTTAACTTCCACGTCGCCCTCCGCCCAGTGAGGGGTGAAGTGAGTCCTCTAGACATCCCCCCCTTCGCCACAGAGACGCTGAGGAAATCATTCCACATCAGCGCCTCATATCTCTGGAATTCCCTACCATCTCACTTACGTAACAATAGCACTATTTCTTGCTTCAAGGCGCAGGCTAGACAATACTTTTTCGCTCAAGAAGAACCGAATGGAAACAACTGAGCTCGCAACATTCTCTCACACACTTTCACAAACAATAGTAACTATCACACAAACACCTCATGCATAACTTTTCGCTATCTCATCTCACCACCATCATTTAACATACTTCATATCATCTATCGCTCAAACCTATAATTAATCTGTAAATATTTTCTATAATATTATTTGTACAACATAATGTACAGCAATAAATACATAAAATCTAAAATCTAAATCTAAATCCCTCTCTCTCTCAGAAGCCCGCTAGGTGGCGCGCATCGAGCCGGCGTGTCTCACGTCAGTCTCTCGAGAATCGTCGGTGCGTCCTGTAATCTCGTCTTCGTTCACCAGTCACGCACTATCCTAAAGGTTAGTCTTATTTTATTAGCGAAAATCGGTGGCCGCGTGCACGAGCATTGCAGTATTAACAGAAATAGAGCGAGTGCGTCCCGTTTTGAATTGTCATGACAGTGAACGTTTCGGCGAATGTGTATTAGAAGAAAGATGGCGCGAGTCAATACCGATTATTTCAGTGCATGATCGCTTAAAATCAGTGGATGATCGCACCGTCTTTTTGTGTGCGTGCACGCTGTTTTACGGTAGTTGTTTATCGAAACAAAGACTGCGCAGGTCCCATCGTGTTTTTCATCGTGTCTTCTCTCTCTCTCTCTCTCTCTCTCTCTCTCCTGCTCTCTCTCTCTATCTTCCCCCCCCACTCTCTCTCCCTCTCTCTCTCAGAAGCCCGCTAGGTGGCGCGCATCGAGCAGGCGTGTCTCACGTCAGTCTCTCGAGAATCGTCGGCGCGCCCTGTAATCACATCTCCGTTCACCAGTCACGCACTATCCTAAAGGTTAGTCTTATTTTATTAGCGAAAATCGGTGGCCGCGTGCACGAGCATTGCAGTATCAACAGAAATAGAGCGAGTGCGTCCCGTTTTGAATTGTCATACGATATCCATGCAACGCCGTCGGAGGCCCATACAATTTTTTTTGCCATCGAGTCTTTGGCTCACGACTTTGCCCGTGAGGACGCTCGCATTCCTCCTGGAAACGCGCGTTAGCAAGTATACGGTGTATTTTCTGAGTTGCCGTCGAAAGCTTTTAAAGAAAGAGGTTAATCCCCGGTCTGACTTGAGAAATATTCCACTAACACAAAGTCTATGCCAGAACATCAAGGTTACAAGAGATACTGAGATGTAAAAACAGCTACCTCTATCATTATTGTACTCAAATTTGTTTTAATAAACTAAAAAATAAAACTTATATTACTCATGTTTTTATTTAACAACCCTAACCTTTATTCCTTCTAAAGCACTTTAGGTAAAATAATTAACTAAACGTTTACTATGCTGTCAGTGTACACATTTCATCTCTCTCTCCCTCCCTCTCTCTCCTTATTTAGCAAGCGGTCTCCCCCACACTCACGCTTTTCAGTGCTTTTCCCATGCTCCCCACTCTACGTACTGGCCCCATCGGGATCCTGCATCTGGATGCGGGCTGCCCCATCTGGTTCCATCGGGTAAAACAGCGCTCATTATGGGTAAGCGGGGTCGACTGGGGGGCGCTACTGCTGGCAGCCCGATCGATATGCAATGCTGTGCCGGTAAAACAGGGACCTACTAATATGAGTTACCATCCGTTGGTATTTGGTGGCGCAGGACCCGTGTGGCGCAGTAGCAGTGCAGCCCCTACTACTGTTCCCACGCCCCACCCATCTGAGACGCGGCTGGCGGATTAAACCTAAAGTCTATGTTGTTCTTGGTTGCGAAACTGTCGATCTCTGCATGGTTCAATGCCTTGATTTGATAACTTTTGATCAATAATCGTGTAAAGGTGTCGGGTTCGCTTTAAAAACGTGTACTTAAATTCGACACGGTCAGGAAACTATAATGACCAAGATAATATTTCGCGGATTTCGAACGCGTTAAAGGGGGAAGCATACAATCTAACGCAGGCTCTAGTTTTCGGAGGCTACAGCGCCGACGAAATCATGCAGACGTTGGAGATGCATTTCGGGAGCCCGAAGAAAATTCGCGCGCGAATTTTAGAGGAAATAAACAATTTGCCGAATATCGAGTCACGCCGAGTAAGCCTGATAGAGTTTGCGACCGGACTGCGCGCCGCGGTGAGAGCAATGAGGTCGCTGGGCCTCAAGGCAGGGTATTTGGACAGCCCAGAGCTGTCGGGGAAATTAATAAATAAGCTTCCCAATGCCTTGTACCATAGCTACGTGGCGTACGCGAACTCCATCGGTGACGAAGTCTCCAACGTGGAGAAGATTTCCGACTTCATCTTTCGGGAAGCGGAAATGGCGATAAACGCGGGGTCGATTCAATACGAACCGAGTGAACCGTCGACTAGTGCGGGCGGTGCGAATCGAAATTCCAGAAAATGCGGCGGGGCGGTTTTCGTGATTCAGGGTGACAAGGAAGCCGAAGGGAAAGCTCCGAGAGAGGATCGTTCGAAGGGCGTCTGTTGTAATCGTGCGCATCTCACAACTGAATGCTAGCAATTCGCAAAACTATCTGTAAACAAGCGCTGGCACACGCTTAGAAGTAAGGGTAGGTGTTTCAATTGCTTGGTGTCGGGTCATCTGCAATCGGCCTGCAAGAAATCGGGCTGCGAACAGTGTGGTCGCAAGCATCACATCTTATTGTGCTTGGCGCCTAAGAAGAAGAACGTGGCTAGCGTGAACACGACGGCACCTCTGTGACTAGATTCGACATCTTTTTTAAAGTACATTCCACTTTTGGTAATGGGACCAAGTAGTTCTAGATGGATTTACGCGTTATTGGACGACAGAGCGACCGTAACGTTAATAAACTCGAGAATTGTTAAAGAAATAGGGTCCACAGCTTCGATTGCGCACATATTTTTAAGAGGGATAGGAGGTCAGGGTGCGACCACATTCTGTTCCGAGAAAGTTGATTTAACTATCAAAAGCAATAAGAAGTTATTCGTGTTAAACAGCATCTTAGTCGTAGAAAATCTTGCGCTCACGGCTCAACGTATTAGTCAGGAAATTGTCGATTTCTGTAAGGTTAGATCCGGTATTGAAACGCCAGCTTATAGTGCCGCGCCCGATATGATAATAGGGCGTCCTGCCCTATTATCATATCGGGCGCGGCACTATAAGTTGTCCTAACTGTCGTCTGATTATTACCAGGGTATATCGCGAAGTGGTAAAAGGGTGTTTATTCTTATCGCGATGCTCTTTGGGCTGGTCCCTTCACGGTGGTTGTGAGAGAGGCAAGGTAGGGCGCGTCGCCACAATCCAGAACTAGCGCGCCACAACGCGGCCTTCGGCCGCTATGTGGCTTGCCGCCTTGCATCGCTTCGCGATGCAAGGCACGCAAAACGCTCGCGCTTCGCGCTTCGCGTTTTGCGCATAAGGCACGACCGCTGACGCTCGCGCTTCGCGCTCGCCATAAGTACCTGCCAGTGTCGGCGCTGCACTCTCGCTGTCTGACGTTTGTTATCTAATATATATATATAGTATAAAAAAAAAAAAAAAAATAACGATGAAAAAATTAATTTGTATCTATTTTGTATACAATTAATAAAAAAGTGCTCGCCATGCGTAACTCGAATGTTTTTATTTATTTTAGTTTTTAACTCATAATTTTCAATATTGTTGATTTGGAATATACATTCATAATTTTGATATGTATTCTTTTATCGCGACAAAATTTACTTTAAATATGATTAAAAAACAATTATTATTCCGTAAGATTATAAAAAATTATCATTTTATATTACTTTAATTCAAAATTATATTACTTAGATGGGAATTTCGCCTTGTTAAGCGACAACAAGTGCGCACAAATATACGCGAAATTTCATAAGGTGGAAAAATCGGAACTATCCTATTGGTGGAAATACATTGCAGGTTTATGTGTAAGCTGTGACGTCATGCTTAACAAAGTGAATTCCAAACGTTTCTAAAGTCATAAATTTTGTGCAAAGAAAATACATAATTTGTTGGTCTAATCGAAGCGAGGCAGCTAGCGAGCTCGACCACTGCGCATACATTGTCGCATCGAGCTGGCGACCGGTTCACGCAGCTGTCTGCCGTGTGTGTGTTTTGACGTTTTGAAGTAGCCTCCCGGCCTCCGCTAACCGCAATGTTTTGCTCTTACATCTTTTCGACGATATTATAAGTGATGTGATAGTGAAAAACGACAAAACGACGCGATGCAGTAGTGTTATAAGTATTAAAAATTAGAGCAGAAGTGCTCGCTATGGTTCCTGTTATCCTGTATGCGTTTACAAGCAACCTCTGCTCACCGCGATCCCGCTCGCGAATCAGCTACTCGCGGTTCTTGCTTTGTAAAACAGGGCAAAAGTATTCAAAGGTGGTGGCACCCGGATGGCACAGACGATGCGATGTGTGAATATCATTCTATCGAAGAATTGCTGCAATATGTGAAGATACGTAACTTTAGCAAGAAATGTGAGTTTTGGCTTGGAGGTTATCTTTTCTATTCGTGACTACTCCTGCTGATCTATTGCTGTGCTGATATATTATTCTTGGTCAGATGCCTGTCTAGGTGACGATTCACCATCACATCAGATCCATAAAAAGTATATGTTTTTTGTGTTCATCATTTTTTGAGTTATGTACAGTGAAATCAGTGATTATGTGATTGTGTGATCTGTTTTTAGAGTTAAATCAGTGTTGTAAATGCTGATGTCTTCACTGATAGCTATACGGCATTGTATCAGAGGACAGACAGTTATCGTTGCAATATTTGACAATGGAAGCACTACCCGGTGCTGATGGTCGCACTGTCTAAGCGAATCAGCCTGGCGTTGCTGCTTCTTTAAACACCGTCAAGGTGTCGACTGGAGCAGATTCACACACTATCTAATTGATACAGGCTGGCGTTGCTGACTTCTGCAACTACATTAAGATGATCCTGGAGCTAGATTTATCTCCCTGTGATGGTGCTGATTGGCGTCTCTGGGTTCTTCAACATTATCTTCTCGTGCTGGCTTGGTGTTTGCTACTGATCCAACCACCCGGAGATAACCCTCAAGCTATATTCGAACTTTTTGGCTATCTGTGCGGCATTTTTAGTTGCCTGAACCACCTGGAATTGACCATGGACCTGTATTCTTGCTTCCTGACAGTCCTGGTTGCCGTTGCTGGCTGCTTAACCATGTCGAAATGATGTTGGGCTGATTCCTGCTTGCGGTAGATTGATGGATGTTCTGGATACTTTAACTACTTTAATCGGTTCTGGAGATGGGTTTGTACTATTCGACATGGTAATATACGAACAATTGGCAATGACTTTTACTGTATGTTTAGTTGATATTTAATCTCTAATAGTTTTGGTTAGAATACCTTATACCTGTTCTAAGTTTTCAAAATAAATATTTTGAAGTTGCTGCGCGGGTACCTAACACAATTGATTATTAATATTTTGCTAGTTTTCTGTTTGTAATATAAACTATCTGAGGAAAGTTTGTAACATATTTTCCTGTATGTCTAGGTGTACGAGCAATGCTGCATGTGGTGTTGACAATATAGTCTACTGCATGCACGCGGACTACAACTAAGATATTGGTATCATTCGTATCTGAGCCATCAAAACTCTGGAGTTGGAAGAAAGCTCACATCGAAGGACCCCGGCAATACTGCTTACTAGCTATTGACGGATGAGTGTTTTTATCAGGATGGAGATCAGTGAGTTGAATAATTTTTTGTTGATATGAAGTTTTTAGATATGATTTCTTTTGTTTTTCAGTGTTTAAGTCATACTAAACTGGAGATATCATGGTCTGGCTGGATGGGGAGCAGTAGGATCAAGGACATCGGTTATATGCCTATATTATCTATTATATCTGTCTCTCATCGTTAGTTTGTAACATTCAAGGTACTATATGTATTATATAATTTAATGATTTGCATGTCATTTTATGAATTATTATTTTGTGCATGAGTCAGTGCATAGAAGAGATGTAGATCTATCTCTATATGTATTTACTTAAAATTATATAGACACATATAGTTTCCTTCGTAATCTTATATTTTATCTATTTTCTTTTTAGTAAAAAAGAATACAACAATGCCAGCAGTGCATTCTAAAAATTATTATATAGATGTATTATATTTTCTAACAGCAAGACTATTGATAGCCGTATTTACTTTACTGTCTCTCTCTCTATTAAAAATCGCTTCAGGTTGTTGTTAAATAGGTAAGAAAAATGTTTTCCACCGGGTAAAAATTGTGATTCAAAAATTCTACATATTTAATATTATCTATTAATGTAAACGTAAATCCCGCAAGTTTTATTGCAAATAATTTGTATTTTAGCTTATAAAAATCGGATTTTGGGGCGTAATATTTAGTTATATAACATTTTCAGATTTATTTCAGAGAAAAAGTCTGTATTTTTTAATATTACAACTTTCTATTTAACTTGTTTGTTTGTAGACTGTATAATTCGAGTTACAGCCAAAAAACCGTTTTAGCGATTGTGTTGGAGTGACCGATTGATTCTGCGTATACATGCAGGATCAAGCCCAAAATAGAACTGTCAGCTTACTATTATAAGAGGAGTTGACACACAAATTTTTAGCCCGATTGATTAAAATCTCTTAGAGTTAATCGTGTAACACCAAAGTTTTTATTGGAAATACACGTAAAAATCCATAAAATCTAAACAAATTGTGCCCGCATTTCAAAACGACGTAGAGGATCGGGATAAAAAAAAAATAGTTTTTTAGCTTTTGCGAAAGGAGACTTCTCCTAAAATTTCAGCCCGATCGGTCGAAAATTGTGCGAGATATCGCATGGTACACATTTTTCGCACACGAAACTATAAGGCACTTCCGTGTCGCGGTCGTGCCTAAAAAAGCTTCACCGATATGTTTGGAAGACAGTCTAGATAAACTAATGAAAACGTACTTCGACTTAGAGTCAATAGGCGTCAGCTCTCATGTAAGGGTCAAAAGAGAAGACAGACGCGCGATAGAGATTTTGAACGCGACTAGCGTACACACGGGCAAAGAGTGGCAGGTCGGCCTGCCCTGGAAACGTGATGGAGTCGATTTCTCGGACGGAAGATCGACCGCGTTACGACGTTTACATTCCTTAGAAAGAACTCTAGATCGTGATCCCCTGTACGGAGGTTTATACTATCGAGAGATGGATAGATTCTTCGAAAAAGGATACGCGCAGATAGCGAGTTTAGTGCCGTTGGAAAAAAGGAGTGCATGGCATAATATTCCTATACATTTTGTTCCAAGCAAGTCTCCACTCAAACGCTTGAATTTTTGTGTGCATCGGTGAACTAATCACTAGTAGGGAATGCACTGTTGGTTGTTTTGAGTAATAATCTAACAAGTTTCTTTGACTCTGGGGCCTTGCTTGAAACATTATAAACTTAAATATTTTATTTTGTATCTCAAAAAGTTAAATTTCTCAAAAAAAAAAAAATTATTTTTGCCTAGCAAAGCTATTTCTTTTGTATGTGACTTCATTTGGATGATAATAAAGAAACTAGAAAAAAATTATTGTCAAATAGGCCTTTATTTTTATAACCATAATGATTTTTCTTATTTTATGTGTAACATATTTTTAAAAGCATCATTTTCCTCTTTGAAATTCGTTCGCGTCGCGTCGCCATCTTCTTACTGACTGTCGCAATACGTCAAGGTTCGTTTTCATGTGGAGCGCGAATATCGTTTTTTTTTTCATAAGTTAACCCTCAGATAGCGAACGACCGCAACTGGATCCCGTGGACTAATAAGGAATTAAATAATATTTATTATTCAATTGGAAGGCAAACTCTCGTTCAATTAAATTTAATAATGGCAAGAAGACGGCGTCGCAAGTTCCGAATGCCGAGGCCGGACGAGATCTCGATAGAAACAAGAAACAAATCACTTCTATAACAAATGGGTATCCCTTTGGCATCCGCTAGATCTCGGAAAGACCGGCCGGGTTGTACAGAATGATTATTTTCGGGCATCCGCTCATGCTTATCGGAGAAGTCGCAAAAACATCCGTATAGACGCCCACACCTGTCGCAACGGAACGCACGTATATAGATGTTCAAAATTAATTGCAATTTAGATTCTTACACTGAATAACTTATATAACATGTAGGTGCGGTGCGCGCCGATAGGCGGCAGCATGTCCGCAGGGCGGGGATAGAGGAGAAAGAGAGAGGAGAGAGAGACGA
>CM053172.1:10285215-10299956 GCA_012977825.3 Pteromalus puparum | reverse complement strand
ATTCTCGACTTCGGTCGATAGATCGTTATATATGCCATAGAGCCCCAGCCTCCCTACCAGTTCTTCGTCCTCGTCCCCTGAAAAATACCCCGGAATACATTAATTATAGTCTTACTTATTAATATAAGTAACTACCACATTTTCAGACTTTTCCTCGTCTGTTCGTTGGCGTGCTCGCGCGACTCCGCGTCGGCTGCGAGCTACAATAAAAAACCACCCTCCGCCACCAGTCTCGTCCTCGGCCCTGAAAACATACCGGAATACATTATATTTGTTTATATTCATCGGTTACGTACTATTACTACAGATTTTCCTCCGTCTGCTTCCAAAACGTCTGTGTTCGCGGCTGTGAATCTTGTTCTGTCTTGTATCTCTTCTTATACTCATTTTTATGTTAGTGCTACAGTCCGTAACTGACTGTCCTTATAAATTCTTTAAGGCCACTTGTTCATGTCCCTCGTCACTATTACTACTAAACATATATAGGTGTCAGTTCTGCCTTGCTGGTTTTAACTAACGCACCTTATTTTTTTTTGTTTCACATCACTTAGGATAATTCATCTCTCTTCCTTTTGAGAGAGAGAGAGAGAGAGAGAGAGAGAGAGAGAGAGAGAGAGAGAGAGCGGTGCACGCCGCGAGCGAGCTGCCCGCTCAGAACCATTCCGACTACGAGTATAGGCGGCCGTCTGGAGAGACAATAGAAGAGAATAAACAATTAAACACGTTCAGGAGAAGAGAAGTCAGTCAGTTCTCCAAAAGCAAATTTTTATTGGCGAGTTTAAACATTTTCTTTTTTTTTTCACTGCTTCAGCAATCGTCAGCAGTTCTTGGCTTACTCTCTTGAGAGGCATTCCTGAACGTTGGTTCTTGTCTGGAGGTGCGGCTGTCCTCAGGAGGTAATCGCCGAGCTGCTGCATAACAGTCAATGAAAGACTGTAAAAAAAGCATGTGAATAAAAGGTTCAATTTTGATTAAAAAGTGCTTGTTATATAACCAAGGTGTACTGAAATGAAACGTATGTAAGCGATTACGAATGCCAGAGCCGAACAAGATTCGCCTATACATTAATATAGTGACCGATAGGTAGCGCTACGTTCGGCCACGGAGGGCTTTTTGCTAACAGGGCACCTTTGTGATGTGATGACCACATTGTGATTTGACGGGCAGCCGGAAACATCGGCACATTTAAGGAAAATAAAAGAATATCTGTGCGGATGTGAAGTTATTAGAGTGCGGCTGCCATCTTGGCCCGTGTCCGTGCCTTTGTCTCGTGTTTCGTGATCAAGTGCCAGAAGAGCTCGTAGTTGGCATTCGGTAGTTCTGTGAAGTAGATCATTCTTTGTTCTTTATGGCATTCGTATCAGAAGTGCATGTGTCGGGATTTTTGTGTAGTTATTCATTATTGTGTAATCTTCGTCATTATATTTTGTCTAGCTAATTAAAAAAATGGAAACTTTATTTCAAGATAAGTTTCCTCAGTTATTTAAACTGTTTGGATCATCGCATCAAATGCACCATTAAAAATTCTTTAAAGTCGATTAATGCAAGTCAAACTCAAGGTTTCATAAAAGAAATCGAGGAATCACTTAATACTAATTTAATGCATCGTTTAACTCAAAACGTTGATCCGAGATATCGCATTATGTATCAATTCATTTTTCTTCCGGGCATTAAATAGATTGCCTAACAATGCTTTGATTAACAATGTTGACTTGGACAACACTTTATCTAAGTGGTTGCGAGCTGATATCCGAAACAATCGTGTCCTGTTCTCAAGATTAGTTAGGGCACTGTGGAAACAAGCTCTGCCAAAAATTATTTAGGTTGCACTTGCAACGTTGCAGAAACGTTATCAGAACATTTGTACAGGAACGTACACCCACACAATAATTCTCTATCTTTATCAAAATTTTCTCCACTCTCCCCCCTATATGAGGACTTTTGGTTATAGACTCCAAAGCGCTACTTTGCTTGTGGGTATGAGACGCCACCTAGTGGCCGCGTAGTTTATCATGATTTTTCAGCAACGTTCTGACAAATTTTCGTTTATAAATGTTAAAAATGACAAATATTTTGTTTAAATTCAAGATAATTTTTAAAGATTTAATTTATATTCAAATACCCACACTTGGACCAGAATTATGTGTATTTTAAACATGATTGTAAAGTTTTAATGCTCTTCGATGCCTAGAACTGAAGCAAGTCTGTGGTGAGTGAAAAAATGAAAAGTGTGAATTTTAGCCATTAAAGACATGTTGCACTTGGTATTTGGTACATATAAAAATTGTTTCTTGTTCTCTACAGTTTTTTTAAGTTTATATGTTTGTTTAATACATTTTTAAAACAATTTAATGTTAATATAAAAATAAAATCCGATTTTTCATTTTTTTGACAATTTAAGGTGGTTAGGTCCCCTTAAGAGCTTGAAGATTCGTTGTGAGAATGTAACTTGTACTGGAAACGTTTTTACAACGTTTTTAAGACGTTACTTTTACTATAAACCTGGACATTTTCACGTTTTAGTCACGTCGCTATAACGTTCCTAGAATGTTGCTCAGCAACGATGTTAAGTTGCAAATGCAACTATCCTGGAACGTTCTCACAACGTAACGTGCTAATTAGGGAAGTAAATATGAATGTATGAAGAAAGTTGTAGTGGATTAGGTGGACAGTATAGTATTTCTTGTGATAAGTGTAAGCATGATACTTTTTTTAGTAATTCCAAAAAAATTGGAAAAAAATCAAACATTTATGAACTAAACAGACGTAGTGTTCTTGCCACGAGAATAGTTGGGGGTGGCCTTGAAAGCCTTAGAAGTTTTTGTGGAGTGATGGATTTTCCTGCTCCGGCAAAACTCAAGTTTTACTACACGGAGAGAAAAAATTTACAATTCTGGCATGAGATTACGAAGCCATCGGAGCAACGATTTATTTCACGCAAAATCTGCAAAAATTATTTGTATTTATTCCAAAATTTTTAGCGTTTGGAATATGAGGTCGTACTGTCGGATAATAATAAAAATTTTATGTTTCGAATTTTTATGTGGATGTAGTGCCCTTAAAGGAGCGGTACTTTACGAACATTGCATGTGACTAACACACCGTAGAATCGCATGTAATCCACGCCCGAATACCGTGGGTGCTGTTGCGATATTCGCGAACCGTTCATCGCGCCATCTTGCGATTCTGGTGTGAAGTCGTCGATTTACGTGCACATATGTTTGCATCAGTGCGAGAGTTCCGCAAGATTTTTTTGGAAAAGTTTTTTTTTGTCAAGTAAGTAAACGAAACTTTTTATAATAATGAGTACAAAAATATCATGATAATGCATGAATTATCATTGTATATATTATGTTGCTGATGTATATAGTAGTGTATTATATAGTATCTTTTAGATACATACAAAATGTAGGTTAGGTCCTAAATAAAAAAACATAATACATAGTAATTTTATGCATGATACAATTGTAAAATCAGTTTAATGCTCTGTCAGATATGAATTTTAATAATTTTAAGTTTGTTTAGTTAATATATACCATCTTCTTGGTTATCTTACTTTGATGATGCATATACAATGATCAATATGATCATTGTTCAGCACTCAAATTTGTTACTCTTACAAATCTTAAAAAAGTTACATTATTGCAAAAAATCTTCATTGAATTAGATATAAAATAAGTATATAAGACTTTGGGCAACATTTCACCATATTTATGTAGTTTGGTAACTTTTCTGAATAGATCTACTTGTTCTCTGCTATGATGATTAAACTCTTTATTAACAATTTTATAGTCCTGTAGATATGATGCCAATTTTTCTAGAGAAGAAGGCATGAACCGAAAAGAATCTAAAAATCTAAATTTAATTTTACTATTCTCAACATGTTTTGTGAATGAAATATATTTTTCCTTTGTTAGAGGTAGTAGATCAATCTGTCCTGGAAAATGATTTGATATATCAGATATAATAAAGTGAGCGTCATAGCCACTTAAATTATGAAACACCACTGGTACTATTTTTGAATCTTGATAGTTTAGATTACATGTAGTATGTGCAGGTCCTCGATATTTTCCAGTAAGATGACAGTGATCGCGTACCTTGACATCATTATTTAAACTTTTTTTACAAATATGACACGTTTTTGAATTATAATAATCTGTTATTTCAGCTTGAGATAGAACTGGCATAGGTAAAGGATTCGCATATAAAGCACTTATTTTTTCTTCTATATTTTTTAACTGTTCAGCAAACCATCTTGAAGCTTCATGACCTCTATAAAAATCATATTTCGATAAGGAGTCATTATAGCTGCATTTAAGATAGTATCCTATACTATAAATTTCATGACTTTGTACTGGTCGAGTGTTAGTTTCCACATCTTGTCTTATTGGTTTTAATAAACATTCACAGTCTGCATATATTATAAACGGTAACTTTTCGTTATAGCAATGATTTTTGAACATTATAATATTATTGTTCTCACTAGGAAGTCTTATTTTACAGTTATTTAACTTTTTACAGTATTCTTCATGTCTCACTAAATTATCTTCTTTGAAAAAATAATTTAAACATCTATCACAAACAAATAGTTTTTTCTTCTGTTTGCTTAAATCATTGCTAACAAAACGCGATAGCTGTTTTATGTATACATAATGTGATTTTGTTGCAAACTCATCATCATCATCATCTAAATTATCATTCGTGAGTAAAAGAAGATTTATATGATTATCTTTTTACATGATGTTAAATAGAGAGGTACAATATTTTTATTGTCTAAACCAAACACATTTATTGAGATTGTAGTATTTTGTTTCTCGAAATTTGGTATTTTTTTCAATGACACAGGAAATTCAATACCTTTCATATTCAGGGTGTTTTCATATTTAATGTAATTACTCACTCTATTAGGATGATTTTTACGGTCAACAGGATGTAATGCTGATAAAATTGCCCATACGAAGCATTTGTTATCATGATTTTGAACATTGATGCATGCTTTTCTTTTCACTATAAATGCTGGTAAGGGTATGTAAGAGCTGTCAGTACGCATTGGATTGAATTTGTTTATATTTATCTGTAAATTTTCAATCGAATGCAGAGTCCAGCCAGAGTCACGTTCCTGAAATTCCTCAATATCTGTGAGTAGAGTTTCAATAACATTAGATTTGTTGAAAATGTACTACGGTAATACGAGTTAAACCCTACAAATTCATCTCAAACAAAAATTATTGACGAGTTTCTTCAAACAATATTATAAAGCGTACGTCTAACAATATTATAAACGACAAAAGACGAGTTTCTTCTAACAATATTATAAAGCGTTTCGTCCTAGACTGTTGGACTGGACTCATCAGTAAGGATCCAACAGTCCTCCTTAGACGCTCTGCTGCAAGATGTTACTACAGCCCAATATATGTAGGAGTCCCTCGACTACTTCAGTTGTGGGAAGTAGTCAGCCTCCTACCGGCATTTCTTTCAACCGTATGCCGAATTACAAAATATATATCTAACACTCGTAAATTTACAAAAATTTTCTTGAAAATGTACTACGGTAATACGAGTTTTTTTGTTTGAGATGAATTTGTAGGGTTTAACTCGTATTACCGTAGTACATTTTCAAGAAAATTTTTGTAAATTTACGAGTGTTAGATATATATTTAACATTAAATTTGAACCATTCGTTCAATGATCATGCAGATAAGATTTCATGATTTTTTGTGTTAAAATATTTTATCTCAATGCACTCTTCTTCTTCAGCACCTTCATTATGCTTTACAGATATTTTTTTAAATTTACACGACAAAACAGTGTTTACTTTTAAAGCTTTGTTTTTAGCAATCATATTTTTTATTCCTCGTGAAAATAATATTGATGCATCTTGTAGAAATTTAAGTACATCAATATGCGTTAAATTTGCTATAACAGCAGTCCTCATGCGGTTTTCAAAAGCGTTGTCCATGTCAATCCAACGCACACGATCAGTGATAGTCTTCTTTATTACTTGTACTCCAGCACCACTTTTTCTTTTAACCATAACTTCTAGTCTTGCCTTCATACATTCTACTTTTGCTACAGTACATAAAATACTTTGTTTCTGTGCAACTGAAAGTTTGTTATTCCTTAAAATCTTTCGAAAAGTCTTTATTGATAGAAGAAAGTGGTTTTTCCACCGTATTATGGTGGATAAATCGACTGCAGCAGTAGTAGAAAATATAATTTTTCAACCACTTCTAAGAGCTTAACTTGCTGTAAGCATTCATCCATAATACATGCCATTTTTAGAAGATGATATCTACTTGTAACAAGTATAAATTATAATACTTTAATATATATAACAATAAATGTTAGATATATATTTAAAAAAAATAATAATAATAAAAAATGTAATATAGAGAGCTCTAATGTGAATGTAAAAAAAAATGGTAAAACAGGAACCTACTAGCAAATGATAGGCAGCCTAAGATTCTACTGTACAAGAGCAGTGTCGATGTGTGTGTGTGTGTGTGTGTGTGTGTGTGTGTGTGTGTGTGTGTGTCTGTGTGTCTGTGTATGAGTGTGAGAGTGTGAAAGAGAGAGAGAGAGAGAGAGAGAAAGAGAGAGAGAGAGAGAGAGAGAGAGAGAGAGAGAGAGCGAGATGACAGCAGTATCACCAGCGGAGGGAAGGAGTGAGAGAGAGAGAGAGAGAGAGAGAGAGAGAGAGAGAGATGGCTGTAGTGTCACTAACGTGCGAGAAAGATAACTGTCGCATAAACTAGCAGTATCGGTTCGAGGGCTGGGAAAACTGAAGAAATATGAGACTCTAAGGTAGAGTTGTTAGACGCACAGCTTCTGCTATAGATATTTTATTCTAAAATTTTTACTTATTTAATGTAAAATTAATGTTATTTATACCAGTAAAGTCTTAGCTTTCTATTTTAAGATGCTTCTTCCAATTAAACTAATAATTTTTAATAATAATAATCCGTGCAGCAAGACAACTTTAGACAACTGAAATGCATATCGTCTGCAATTTGGTTTAAATAGCATAATAGCTGAAAGAGTGGGGGTAATTTTCATAATGTATGACAAATATTTCGTCCTGCAAAGAGTCTCTGGATACACCGAACGCTGTAGGAAATCGGTGCAGCGAAAATACGGTAGAGTGGGGACAATGGGAAACGCATTTAAAAGTACGAGAGAGAGGGTAGAGGAAAAACCCGAGAATCTATCTGCTGCACCGTGCAGGCTGTAGAGACTCGATGCGTTGAAAATATACTAAAGTGGGGACTATGGGAAACGCATTTAAAAATACGAGAGAAGGGGTAGAGGAAAAATCCGAGGATCTAGCTGCTGCAGCGTGTGGGTTGTAGAAAATCGATGCAGTGGGGACTATGGGAAACGCATTTAACCGTATGAGAGAGAGGGTAGCTGATGCCGTCCGAAGAAACATGAAAAGAGACGTCGCAAGCGTGAATGAATTGATCTTGAGAAGCTTTTTTAGTGGAAGGGGTACAAATTTCGAGTATATTCAAGCAGTCCTCTGCTCCGTATTTGTATACATTATCGAGTGTACTCAAGCAGTATACTGTGCTCTACTTAAGTTGAGAAAGTTTGCTACAGCATTTGTAAGTATATTTTATTATTTCATATATAAATTTATTCTTAATAATAAGTAATATTTTCTTAGATAAAATGGATTTAATTGTTGATATCCAGGGATTCAAGGGACAAAACGGCGAATTTATAATCAAGGAGTTGGTCTACATTGATCCCAACGAGCCAGCAGCAGTAGCTCAACTAGCAACGTTTCAGCCACCGCACTCATGGTACGACTTGCCGAGTGACCTCAAGAGTACCAATCTGTGGCTTAAATATTCTTTCCACGGGTTAAAGTGAAACGATAGTGACCTTCCATATGACAAGGTAGCTGAAGTTTGCTCCAGCCTTCTCGACTTATCACCGAAACGTGATTGTTTGGGTAAAAGGTGTGCAGAAAATCGAGTGGCTGCAACCATATTTCCCGGACGTCCGTAACCTAGAAAATCTTGGCTATCCATCCTTAAAGACACCAGGATTTCGAACTCCTGTGGTGTGTGCACATCACTTTCCTGACTGGAAGGAGAATTGTGCAGTTCGAAACGTTTACGCAATAAACAAGTGGTACCGTGCAGTACGACAAGATTTTATCTGCCCACTTGATTTCTTTGAGAAATATTATTACTCATCTGATTCTGATACAACAACGTCAACTTTGGAAGGATAATTTATTACGTGAGTATAATATATTGTTATAACTAATAAATAAAAAAATATAATAAGCTTATATATATCTATATATTGTTTCATTACTTTTACAGGATGGAGTCGCTAAACGCTGTAGCAAAAACTTCACCATTCCTGCCTACGAAGAAGTTGGCTGATTTAGAAATCAAGCAGTACAGAGTGACGATGATCAAGAAGGTACAAACTATTTGGCGTAAAAATGGTTACGGAGCTGGACCACAGCTTTGATATATTTTGACCAACACGAGTCAGCAAATTGTTTATAGAAGATACTACTATACTTAAGAAGCTGGAGGAAGAGATGAAGAACCGTGATGTTTATTTAAAACATCTTGGTAATAACATAGAATTTATTTAAATTGTAGAAATAATTATTTAAAAAAGATGATCATTTGAAATAAAACATTCTTGTAGTGTTATTATATTTATCATAATGATTTTTGCGACTTTTTATACTGTAATTTATCATAAAGATTTTTTGTATCTTTACACACATATATATATATATATATATATATGCACACATATATATATGAATAAATTGAAAAACATAAAACTTTAAACAAATCTTTTCATTTGCTACCTATCTATATCATCTACTTTCATATATATCTCATTATATATCTCTCCCTCTTCCTCCGCATGCACTTATTTAGCAAGCGGTCTCCCCCACACTCACGCTTTTCAGTGCTTTTCCCATGCTCCCCACTCTACGTACTGGCCCCATCGGGATCCTGCATCTGGATGCGGGCTGCCCCATCCGGTTCCATCGGGTAAAACAGCGCTCATCATGGGTGACCATCATGGGTAAAACAGTGATGATAAAAAATTCCATCGGGTAAAACAGCGCTCATCATGGGTGACCATCATGGGTAAAACAGTGATGATAAAAAATTCCATCGGGTAAAACAGCGCTCATTATGGGTAAGCGGGGTCGACAACACTGGGGGGCGCCACTGCTGGCAGCCCGATCGATATGAAATGCTCTGCCGGTAAAACAGGGACCTACTAATATGAGTTACCATCCGTTGGTATTTGGTGGCGCAGGACCCGTGTGACGCAGTAGCAGTGCAGCCCCTACTACTGGGAACGTCTAATTAGATCAGTTAAAACAGCTCTAGCTGTAGTGCCGAGAGAGCATGCGCCGAGGGAAGAAGTTCTTTCAACATTGCTAGCCGAAATTGAGCACAGCGTAAACTCGCGGCCGCTCACGCACGTGTCGATCGATCCTCGTGACGAGGAGGCCTTGACGCCAAATCACTTTCTATTGGGGTCCTCGTCAGGACAAATCAGAATATCACGACAAATCGACAGGTATAGGTGCACGACCCCAACGATTGTCGTTGGCGTAGGCTGGTGGGCGCGGTGCGAAAGCGGATCTGTCACTGTAACGCGTAGGCAATATTCTGCATTAACACGATGGCAGTAGTCGTCCTCTTTATTGACTGCCACTTTATTTACTTATCATCTTGTTTTGCTTCCCAAGCCTTATTCTTCGAGCACTCACTTTTACTACGGACGAGTGTTAATGTTCAACGTCAATCGACAGAAGATCACGCCTGATCTTTATTCGGGAGCGAAAAGACCGACAAAACGCGAGTTTCTAGTTTTCCTAACCCCCTTTACTGTACAATCGAGAATCTTGATGCAGGAAATCTGGGCCAGTAAGATCTGGGGCATGGTTTTGCGCGACGCGGAATTCGCACGTTGGCGGCAATGGCTATGCAACTTGGAGAAAGTTAAAATCTGTCGGATTGATCGGTGTTACCAGTTATCATATAGTCAAGTAAAATCGGCAGAGTTACACGTCTTCTGCGACGCGAGTTCGAAAGCTTACGCGACGGTCGGCTATTGGCGTTTCAAACTGAACAACGGCGATTTACATGTTTCATTAATAATGGCAAAAAGTAGAGTCTCTCCTTTAAAGGTAATGTCGATTATAAGACTAGAGCTTCAGGCTGCCCTTCTGGCCGTACAATTAGCAAAATTTATTGCCGAAGAACATACATTCACAATAACGCGTCGAATCTTCTGGTCAGATTCTCAGACAGTGCTACAATGGATTAAAAAAGATCCGCGCGAATTTAAAATGTTTGTCCCGAATCGATTGAGCGAAATTAGCGAGAACTTGGACGTTAACGAATGGCGATGGGTGCCGACCATGGATAACCCGGCCGATGACGGTACGCGGGCTGCTCCAAAGGCCTTAGATAGAAATAGCAGATGGCTAACCAGACCTCCTTTCTTGCGAGAATTAGAATCCTCATTGCCGGCAAATAAAATCGAATCAGACGATAGTCCGGAAAATTCAGAATATACGGAGCCAGTCCAACCAGTGTTTGTCGTAATAGAAAAACGACCCCCCGTGATTGATTTTATTAGATTCTCATCGTTGCCTAGACTTATATCTACAGTAACCTACGTGCTTAAATACATAGACATTCGAGTGAAACGGATTAGGTTACAAATAAAGCGCAAAAATAACGCCGAATTGATCTGCTTTCGTATGAGTCAATCCAATACATTCGCTGACGAATTACTCGCCATTGAAAATTCGAAGTCAATTTCCAAAAATAGTAGAATCGCGCCCTTGAACCCTTTCTTGTACGACGCTGGCATGCTACGCGCTGAAGGCAGTCTAAAGAATTTTACCGACGACGTTTTTGCCATTCCTCCGATTATTTTACGTACAAACGAGCAAAAGCCTTGAGCCGTACAGTTAGAACACTTTAAATGCATCTGCAAAAATTTGAACCATTCTCAAGCAGGGAGACACGACTACTCCTTTCGAGAAGTAGTATAAACGAAAGGCGACCATAAAACAATTTAGAGTATTTGGCGCTCGAGCCTACCTAAACGTGCCTGAAGTGAAGCAGCACCAATTTGATCCTAAAATAAAGCCGGTCATTTTTACTGGTTATGACGGTGAATCTACAAATTACAGACTTTGGGACAATATAGCAAAAAAGGTTTTAATCAGCAACAACGTTACCTTCAACAAAAACGCTAATCCAAGCGCTGTATGCGGTACTGAATATGAGAAGGCAACGATCAAATTCGATTTTACGCAAGTTGAGCAAAGATAGGCCAAGCCGGGAGGGAAGCATCAGGTGACGATAGATCTGCTCCTGGCAATATAGTGTACAACAACTTACAACAACCTGCATCAGGTGTAGAACAGCTTGATGAAATTACATATGAATTTGTACCTAATTCTACTCCAAAAATTACTACAGGAGAACAACGTACAAGCTTGAGTATTCAACAACCGCTTAAATTGTTTTTGAATGGATGGCGAACAGCATGGTACTTAATTTTTTTTTACATACATTAATAATATGCATCAAATTCGAATTAAATAAATCATTAAGTTTTCCTTTTTAAATAAACAGAAGCTGTTACTGATGATCAGCAGGTGATTTCACAAGATTTCAAGAGAAGTTTAGCTGCCGATAAGGTCTTTACCTGAATAGTGAACCATACTTGAGGTAATTTTTTGTAAAATGAAAGTTCAATTAATTAATTAAATATTAAAATTTAACGATAATGAGTTGAATATTCGAATTTTATTACAGATTCCTGTAAAACCGATGATGCAGAGTGATATGTAAGAAATTAACAGTAATTGAAGAAGTAACTTTACAAAATTGCAGATAATGTTGCCGAGAGAGCCAATAGTCAATAAGATATCAATGTTCGGCTTGACGTTGAAGTAGAGGCTAGTACGATGTGGATCTAAAAAATTCTTTGCCAATGCAAGACCAGCTGAATTCGGATAAGCAGGTAACTAGTATTCGGAGAAGAACGAAGTAAGTTAGCGAATTTGTAGCATACGTATATTTACTCTAGAACACCTAATTGCTATCCCTCCTCAAGAGGAGGCTTTGTAATAGTAAATTTTTTCAGTTGGCTTAATATCTTCGTGGAAACTCATTTGGAGGGTGTTTGAGGTAGTACGAATCGGTTTTTTTAGTAATCATACGTTTTTAGAAAATGTCCCGTTGGCGGTATGGCGCTGTGTGTGCGTGCCTCAGCTGCGCGCCTGCGCGTGTTGTGTGTGTGGGTGTGTGTGTGTAGTTATACCGCCATAATTTTTGGAAACCATGCGACGGGTATCGTAATAGAATTTTGACATTGCATATTTTTTTCTAATGTCTGAATTTAGTGGTCATTGTTTGTTTTATGATTCTGACCATTTTTATGGCCATATTATAGCCATTTTTCTATTTTGAAAAAATATCTTTGCTTTTTTTACTGATATGATTTGTACAATATTATTCAACATAGTGTATCTAAAAGCCACATTAAATTTGTCGTGTCTACTTTTCCGCCAGATTTTCTAGATTGACTGATCTGTTCATTTTTTATGATATATAAGGTAATTTTTCGATAACTGAATAACTAAAAAATTAATGAGTTATAATGTTTAAAAAAATTTCATGGACAATAAAAACACGATATCTACTATGTTGTAAAAATTTTAAGCATTTTGCGACTAGTTTTTGAGATAACAAAGTCAAAAACTAGAAAAAATGCTTTCTTTTTTTTATGTCGTACGATTACGGTGAGTAAAAAGGTTTTAAATTGAGTGAAATTTTAGGAAAGATTGTCTTTTGTCATTCGGCTAGTCTTTTGTTGCTTATGGAACCTTTTAGTTGAAGATATTTAAGATTCAGAAGTTCCTTCAACTCTCACCCTGTATACTCTGTGTGACTGAACTTATTAATTTTTGTTAAACCATTATATTTGATAATAATTATGGTTTTTCAAGTTCAGTAAGCTCTATCTCGCCATTTTGATATCCCCTTTAACCCCCAGGGCCCCTGTGCCCCTCCGACATGTGTCTTCCTAACCTATCCTTTTAGTTATCGATAGTAGCGAATATTTAAATCAAGATGAGTTGATTGTCCCATGTAATTATCTTCACTAGCAGAATAGGAGGAAGTAAGTGCCAATGATTGGCAGCGGTGTTTTTTAATAATTAATTAAATAGCTAATTAATTTATTAATAATTATTAATAATTATTAATAATTTATAATTTATAATTAAAAGCCATTGTGGCTGGATTCCGAATCGCCGTGAAATGGAAACAGATTAACGCACTGCAGACTAACATGAACTTGATTGCGTTTCTGCGTACAAGATGCAGAGATCACGAAACAAAACTCACTCGTTTCAGAAAGCAGCATGACCTCAGCTCTAAGCACTAAATTCGAACATACTTCAAACGGCGAAGACGTTTGTGAGCAACGAGGAAAAATGCGCGGCATGTAGAACGCCAAAAACTTCTTGCTATAACTGCCTGTGGAGAAACACATGACGCTTTAGAAGAATGAAAATATGCGATGCGTCGTCGCTTCCAATCTTATTCAAGAGTTAATCAATCGTTTTAATTATTTGACTTTTGAACGTAGCTATGAAAACACTTCAATATTTTAATCAAAAGTGTTAAAAATCGATCTAGGTTTCGAACCTCAACATGGGGGCATTTTTAAAATGATTAATAAAAAAATGGTTTTCACATGATGCCCAGCCATAGAGTTCACTTTTTAGATGGTTTTTTTGCTACCTTACCTAGTTCGCCAGAATTGCAGCAAGACTACAAAGATAGAGTAGCTTCATGATCTATTATAGACCCTAAGAAAAGGAATGACGTTCTAAGCGGGAAAAATCGCTGAATGAATTCCTTACCAGTCGCCCAACTATATAAGATTAAACTAGTTCATCATACTGATACGTTCTCGAACGTATTCTACTCAACCGGTACACCAACTTGCGATCGATGACTTTGTTTTTACGTCATTAGTTTGAGCTTACGCCTGGACAGTACCAAGTAGGATACAAGTTTTCAAAGTAAATGATATGAAAACTATAAGCATTCAGAACATGCCAAAATCTTTCCTATCGATAACAACAAAATTTTACGCTTTTTACTCATCCATAATTCTAACATTCCTCTAAAGGTGCCAGAATACGGCTGATTTTTATAACGATCATGGCCAACGCTGCCGGAGGTGTCCGATCTAGCTTCAGCACTCGACTCAGATTCCATCTGGATTACAAGAGTACAGAACGAATCACGGATAAATTCGTTACGTACCATATTTTTCAGACCCAGACTCCTCAAACCCATTTCCGCCAACGCACTTTTTCTTTCGAACTCACAAGCAGTTCTTTCTCCTCTCTATAAAGCTGTAGACTGTAAAACGTGCAGCTCACATGATTCCGACTACGTCGTTGACGCGTTCAAGATCAGCGTTGAATTCGACTCTATCGAAGAGCAAGTGAGAAGACATACAGAGACGCAGCCTATCTCGCCCTGGCCCACCCTTCCTTGGTCTCCTCGACTAAGCTGTCAGTCACCCCCCCCTGCTTCCATGTAGATGATGTGCGTGACACTACCACGCCGGACGCTACTGTTAATGTCTTCAGACGCTTTATCTTTCCAATACATTAACGGAATATTTAGCTCTAATAT
>CM053172.1:10215748-10262747 GCA_012977825.3 Pteromalus puparum | reverse complement strand
CAAGGAAGGGTGGGAGCGAATAGGCTGGCGGTCTCTTATGTGTTCTCCTTGCTTCTTCGATAGAGTCAATTCAACGCTGAATCTTGAACCGTCAACGACGTCGGATCATGTTAGCTGCACGTTTACGTTCTACAGTTTTACATAGGAGAAAAACTTGCTTGTGAGTTTTCGAAAGAAAAGTGCGTTTGGTCGAAATGGTTTGTGAAGAGTTTTTGGGTCTGAAATTATGTACGTACGAATTTATCCGTGGATTCGTTCTTACTCTTGTATCCAGATGTGAATCTGAGTCGAGTGGCTAAGCTTAGGATCACACTCCGCCACGTTGGCGATGGATCGTTATAAAAATAGCTCTGGTTTATTCTGGGCACCTTTAGAGGAATGTAAGAGATTTATGGATAGCTATACGTAAAATGTTGTTGGTTTATCGTATAGGAAAGGATTTTGGCATGTTCTTGAATGCTATAGTTTTCATATCATTTACTTTTTGAACTTGTATCCTACTTGTACTGTCAGTGCGTTATACTCAAAACTAATCGTAAACAACAAAGTCTCGATCGGCAAGTTGGTGTAGGTTGATGTAGATACGTTCGAGAACGTATCAGTATGATGAATAGTTTATCTTATATAGTTGGGCCGACTGGTAAGGATTCATTCAGCGATTTTTCCGCTTAGAAGCGTCATTCCTTTTCTTAGGGTCTATAATAGATCATGAACTACTCTAATCTTTGTAGTCTTGCTCAATTCTTTGCGAACTAGGTAAGGTAGCAAAAAAACCCATCTAAAGTTGATTCTATGGCTGGTATCATGTGAAACATTTTTATTAATTCATTTTAAAATGCCGAATGTTGAGGTTTGAAACCTAGATCGATTTTTAACCTTTTGATTAAATATTGAAGTGTTTTCATAGCTACGTTTCAAAAGTCAAATAATTAAACGATTGATTAATCTTGAAAGATTGAAGCGACGACGCAACGGCCTTTAGTATTTCGCGTCACGCATTGCATATTTTCATTCTTCTAAAGGCGTCATGTGTTCTCGGGCAGTTATAGCAGAGTTTTTTGCGTTCTACATGTCGCGCATTTTTTCCTCGTTGTCACAAACGTCTTCGCCGTTTGAGTATGTTCGAATTTTGAGTGCTTAGCTGGAGGTGCATGGCTGCTTTCTGAACGAGTTGAGATTTTTTGCGAGTTTTGTTTCGTGATCTCTGCATCTTTACGCATGAACGCAATCAAGTTCATGTTAGTCTGCAGTGGTTAATGTCTGTTTCCATTTCACGCGGATTTCGGAAATCAGCTTCAATGGCTTTTACTACTATCTCAGGTGAAAGATTAACGCCTAACATTCTTAACGATTGTCTATATGTGTTAGGGTGAGGTGGAGGAAATTAAATGTGAAGACAGTGTATTTTGATGATTATTCTTTAGAACTGTTTATTAAACAAATCGAAGTACATCATAACAAACGACATGACTGAATGAATAAACTTTTCTATGGTTTCGCCACCGATTTGATTGATTTTAGCTTCCTGGAATGTAAAATACAAGATTAAATACTATTTAATTATTAAAAAAAAAACCGCTGCCAAGTCATTGGCACTTAGCTTCCTCCTATTCTGCTAGTGGAAGATAATTACATGGGACAATCAACTCATTCTTTGATTTAAATATTCGCTACTATTCGATACTAAAAGGATAGGTTAGGAAGACACTTGTAGGGGAGGGGTATCAGGGGACTGGGGGTTAAGGTGGATATCAAAAGGATAGAGCTCCCTGAACTTGAAAACCATGATTTAATTATCAAATTAAATGGTTTAACAAAAATAATAATGTTCAGTCACACAGAGTATACAGGGTGAGAGTTGAAGAATTTGAATCTTAATATCTTTTCAACTAAAAGGTTTCATAAGCTAATATTGCTTCCNAATTGCTACTTCGTTCTTCTCGTCGAATCTAGTTACTGCTTATCGAATTCAGCTAGGTTTGCATGTGGGCAAAATTTTTAGATCATTGTACTCCTCTACTTCAACGTTCATCGAACTTGATATATTATTGCTATTGTTGCTGCAGATTATCGGCAATTTTTAAAAGTACTTCTTCAATTACTGTTAATTTCTTACATATCACCTGCATCATCGGTTTACAGGAATCTGTAATAAAATTCGAATATTCAACTCATTATAGTTAAATTATTAATATTTAATTAATTAATTGAACTTTATTTTAAAAAAATATTACCTCAAGTATGGTTCACTATGTCAGGTAAAGACTTATCGGCAGCTAAAGTTCTTATGAAATCTTGTGAAATCACCTGCTGATCATCAGTAACAGCTTCTGTTTTATTTAAAAAGGAAAAAGTTAATGAGTTTTTAATTCGAATTTATGCATATTATTAATGTTATGTAAAAAAAAAATTAAGTACCATGCTGTTCGCCATCATTCAAAATTTGAGGCGGTTGTTGAATACTCAAGCTTGTACGTTGTTCTCCTGTAGTAATTTTTGGAGTAGAATTAGGTACAAATTCATATGTAATTTCATCAAGCTGTTCTACACCTGATGCAGGTTGTTGTAAGTTGTTGTACACTATATTGCCAGGAGCAGATCTATCGTCACCTGATGCTTCCCTCCCGGCTTGGCCTATCTTTGCTCAACTTGCGTAAAATCGAATTTGATCGTTGCCTTCTCATACTCAGTACCGCATACAGCGCTTGGATTAGCGTTTTTGTTGAAGGTAACGTTGTTGCTGATTAAAACCTTTTTTGCTATATTGTCCCAAAGTCTGTAATTTGTAGATTCACCGTCATAACCAGTAAAAATGACCGGCTTTATTTTAGGATCAAATTGGTGCTGCTTCGCTTCAGGCACGTTTAGGTAGGCTCGAGCGCCAAATACTCTAAAGTGTTTTATGGTCGCCTTTCGTTTATACTACTTCTCGAAAGGAGTAGTCGTGTCTCCCTGCTTGAGAATGGTTCAAATTTTTGCAGATGCATTTAAAGTGTCCTAACTGTATGGCTCAAGGCTTTTGCTCGTTTGTACGAAAGGCATAGTACTTTTCTTAAGTGCTTTGCTTGGCATCTACATGCGTAACACCGTATAGTATCTGTAATTTACTCTATATTTCTGTAGGTGTAGAGCAACTCATTAAATTAACGTGCTAATTCCTCGACACTGTGCCGAGAATAAGCATCGCTGCTTGGTTTTTGACTTTTGTTCCCAAACCTTCACTTCAACAGCTTTATCTTCTTTAGGCCTTTTTCTGTGCTGTTTACAAAACCGAATAATTTAGTTGTGACTGATTTATAATAATGACCGGAATTTTGACTTTACTTTACGACAATTTTAAAAGATTAGAGAATTTTTCGGCGATAAAATGATACTGCGCACTGTTGTCTAGTAGCACGCGAGCGGCGTTCTTCTTGTTGTGGCTGACGAAAATTAAGACTTTAGGTTTAATCTGGCGGACTAAACCTAAAGTCTATGTTGTTCTTGGTTGCGAAACTGTCGCTCTCTACATCGGATTCACGCTGCACGGTTCAGTGCCTTGATTTCTTCCGCAAGTTCCCTGGCCATACCCTTAAAATTCGTCCCATTATCCGAGTAGATACATAACGGGGTGCCTCTTCTAGAAGAGAATCGACTTAAGGCCATTATGGCGGAATCGGTGCTTAAGCTGTGTGCAAGTTCAATGAGAATCATGCGCGTTGTCATACACGTGAACAGGTCACCCCATCTTTTTTCGCGTCTCCTTCCTATCTTTACCTGCATCGGCCCGAAATAATCTAGACAGCAATGACTAAAAGGCCTTAGACTGTGTGCTAGCCGCGCAGAGGGCAAGGCGGCCATTTTGAGATTAGCTGGTCTTGCACGCTGCATTCTACAAATTATACATCTTGCTACTAAGCTACGCAAACCCTGCCGCAAGCCAACTATCCAAAATCTTTACCGTAATTCATTCAAAATGGACTCGTGACTCGCGTGATAAAAGCGTTCATGATAACTTTTGATCAATAATCGTGTAAAGGTGTCTTTAGAAACTAAAATAATTGGAGGAATGGCAAAAACGTCGTCGGTAAAATTCTTTAGACTGCCTTCAGCGCGTAGCACGCCAGCGTCGTACAAGAAAGGGTTCAAGGGCGCGATTCTACTATTTTTGGAAATTGACTTCGAATTTTTAATGGCGAGTAATTCGTCAGCGAATGTATTGGATTGACTCATACGAAAGCAGATCAATTCGGCGTTATCTTTGCGCTCTATTTGTAACCTAATCCATTTCACTTGAATGTCTATGTATTTAAGCACGTAGGTTACTGTAGATATAAGTCTAGGCAACGATGAGAATCTAATAAAATCAATCACGGGGGGTCGTTTTTCTATTACGACAAACACTGGTTGGACTGGCTCCGTATATTCTGAATTTTCCGGACTATCGTCTGATTCGATTTTATTTGCCGGCCATGAGGATTCTAATTCTCGCAAGAAAGGAAGTCCGGTTAGCCATCTTCTATTTCTATCTAAGGCCTTTGGAGCAGCCCGCGTACCGTCATCGGCCGGGTTATCCATGGTCGGCACCCATCGCCATTCGTTAACGTCCAAGTTCTCGCTAATTTCGCTCAATTGATTCGGCTTCTACGTCGAGAGTAGATCGTGGTCCTTTTCGTATCACCTTAAATATCACTTTTTCGCGCAGTGAAAGCGTGCTGGGTCCATAACCTGTCGGTATTTAAGCTATGTAATCTGATTTTTCAACATTCATCAGAAGAATCGTGGGTGATTTTATAGTCCGCCATGGTGCCCGCGATATTCACTGTATGCTAACCATAATCAGAGCATATGGTAAGTGTTTTTTTCAATAACATCTTTTTTTTCGCGGTCCAATTGTGTTCCTAATTAAAGTGAGGTGATATGGTGAATATGAAATCAAAAAATAATATGTCTTTGAAGTTAAATATACATATTTATTAATAAAAACAAAACACACTTATGTAAAATACAAAACAAGTATAAAACGCACGCGAAATAAGCCTAAATTAAAACACACGCTTTAAACATATATAATATTAACGAATAACGCAAAAATAAAACACTAAATTTACACGCGAAACTAGAATACGAAATAGCTAAATAAAAACCTAAGCTAAACTAACGAACGGCTAGAAGCGAATGACGACGCGTCGACCACCGGCTCCCCTGCAGACCCGAGAGCCCGAGCCGCCGAAAACTCAGGCCCGCTGAAACAAAGGCGCTTTCCCGAATACTACCGAAGGGACTTGAAGCAGTGCGAACGCTCCTCTATATTGTGAAATGCTCAGTTTTCGCATTTAAATAAAGCTAAGCAGGAAGACATTTAAATGGGTCAAATTCAAAATATAGGTCAATGCCCTTCCCTATAGGATGACACGAGAGAGAGAGCAAGCGCCGGGCCTAAGAGCAGGTAGTCGAGACCACACAATAGGTCATAAGGAAAATTCTAAAGCGCAGCCGCTTGAATAAATTAAGGAAATAAGAGAAAGAGAGCCGACGACACGAGCAACGAAAACAAATAATATACAAAGGGTATATAACACGTAAATAATTATCACGCGAAAAATCGAATATCAAAATAATAGTGAACGTCTGATAAGCAAATTAAATCCAGACATAAGGAGTAGAGTAACGTCGTGAGTTTATCATTAAGAGACTATGGAAAATACGTATCATAAAATTAAAATCACGCGAGACTGATCCGCATAAATTCGGGCAAACGAGCTACACTGGTAACAATGAATACACATACATTGCCAATAAGCACACTAGTAGGAGAATTGAAAGAATACCAAAAAAGAAGGAGATGCGCATCCAAACAGTGAGTACACGTGTATATATAACATCAGAAGGAGAGCCTTTTGAAAATTTGCCGAAGAAAGAACCACGCTTCCGAACTGCGAGCGCCGACACATTTACAGCACAGCAGGAGGGCTTCGTCTTATGAAGGAGAAGGCAAGCGCTCGAACAGCAAGCGCACGTGCACTTCCAACACCAATGAGAAGACAACACCGAGGTCGTGAGTGCAGAAGAAGACGAGAGTAGACGTGAATTTCGTCGTCGCTACAAGAAGACGGCATATTAATGAGCAGAAATAGGAATCCTAGACCACTTGCACTCGTGTATAGATATACGAAGTCAACGGCGGCGACTCTATCCACAAAAGAGGAAATACACTCTACAGGGGAGCAAGGAAAAAAAACCCATCGTCGCTACAAGCACAAAGGAATGCCTTTTAAAAAATGCCTACAACAACAAGTCTAGAGAGACCATAGAAGGAAATATGCAGCGTTTAAGCTCTCTGATTGGATGTACTATTCACGAATGTTCACTACTACCTATGTGCGTAAAGGGTATCGGTGAGGGCGATTTCGAGTATATAAGGCCCTCGTCCGCCGGGCTAAAAAACAGTCTCTCTCACAAGTTCGCCACGCGAAAGCTCTGCCCGAGCTAGGATTCACTTACGGTAAAGTGCGCGGAAGCTCTGCCCGAGCAGAGTCCGGGTCCGCGGATTTTAGTAAAACTTAGAGTTCGATATATTAACATTTGATAAAGTTTAGAGTTTTGTAAATGTTGAGTCACTATATAGTTCCTCTGTACGGACAGAGTCGGGTCTGCATAATCGAGTCGGGACAATAGAGTCGGGAATCAAGAGTCAGGTAACTGCAGTCGCGACTCCGTTTTTTTTTTTTTTCGCGCTCATTTACATAGAAGACGACAAAATTTTGGAAAGGGCACAAACAAAGAAAACGAATAATATTAAAAATTAGTACTCGAGCCATATCGCTCTGCAAGGAGCAGAGCTCAGTCTAGTTCGAACAGTTGCTCGGAATAGTCGCCTCTCTGCCTCTGAAATTTCAGTGCATCGTCCGATTCTTTCTTTTATATATATATATATATATATATATATATATATATAGTATAAAGTCTATTCTCATCGTTAGAAATTACGAGTCATAGTGCGTGAAAAAGTTTCTATTTTATTAATTGAATAAATTGCACCGCTTTAAGAAAATCGAGTGTTCAGTGTTATTCAAAAGAAAAGTCATCACTCCATCCACCCAATCCTACTACAAGCGAATACCGAGGGATTCGTAGCAAAAGAGGGAATTAACTGCGTTCTAAAATATTCATACACATATTCATATAACGACTCCGACTTGAAGGAAGGAAGGAAGGGAGCTTTATCCTCATCTAGTTGACGGCAGTTGCATTCATCAAAAGGTAAGTTCCTTTAATTACAATCGTAAATACAGAATAGGGCTCTCTCTTTCTCTCTCTCGCATATCTCTTCACAATAATTACCGCACTTTTATTATTCTGCATTGCACTTAATGCTTATATTAACGAGTCGCCCCTTTTCATACTTTCTATCCCTCGCTCAGCAATTGCCATGCTCTCGCCGTTAAGATCAGAATAGTTTCTCGGCGTCTACTGGAGGCTGTTTCCAGAAAGGAATCGCAAAAGTAGGCAGGTACCGACGGCGCTAAGCTTTGTGTATTGAGCTTTGTCTCCGCCCGTACTTATAAAGATTTACAACCCGTAGAGTTACTGTCCGGTGACAACTATCATAAGTTTAGGACATAACAATATCTACGAGTGCAGTCATATTCCCCGTGCAAACGCTTCCCACCACTCGTCCATTTGGCCTGGCAGTCACAGATCAGCCTATCGGCTTCTCTGCATCGTGTTGATCTTCACAACTGCGGAGTAAAACTGCCTATGTGAGATCTGGCAGTCTAGGAGCGATTAAAAATCATTCCTAACCGTGTTGGCCTGACGCCACGAAAAGCACCACCAATTCGCGTTCATATGATTTAAATGGCTGGGAAACATTTGCTGAACTATTGCAAAATGAATAAATATAAAATAAATGCAAAACGCGTCGCACTTGCATCTTTCCCTGACTACCCCTCATTACGTCAGGAACAAATTGTCTCTCTAACCATAAGAGCCGCTTAAATGCAGACCGATAGTTATTTATTTTCAGACCCGAAAACTCTCGCCATAATAAACCCGTTTCCCAGATGCTACCGATTCGCGACGTCGTGTTTTTTTTTTAAATTCCCCACGCTCGCGGATGATTTGCATCTGGTCGCGTGATGGTCTGTAAGCCGAAATTTTCGAGAGAAAAATATTCTTTTACAGCACTGCGTGACCTAAACCCGCACTTAAGTCACGCTTATCCGTGACTTAAATAGCCCGTTATTTTACCGTGAAATAATGAATTTGCTTAAGTTACAGACCCGTATAGGCTGTAATAAAGACTAAAAATACTCGTAATTAATGTTTTTAATGATGAGAATAAAAGAAAGAAGTGGAAAATCACTGTTAATATCCGCAAAAAGCACGCGAAATTAAGAAAATTGGTTGTAATCGTTTTGACATTTCGAGGTTAGTCTTAACGTTTTCAAGTTGTCATCCCTGCATGCCGAGATGCATATGAGACATTTTTTTGGGCGGGAAATTCAAATGTTATAGTTTACAATAATAGTACGTTTCGATACGAGTGTGGAAGGTGATTACATAATCCTCATGGGACGGTTTTCGCACGAGCGAAGCGCGTGCGCAAAGTCACATGAGGTAAAAATTACCTTGCACACCTGTATCAAACCGTATTTTATACTACGAGCGCCAAATAATCAAAGTAAAGTTTTGATTTTGAGGTTAGAGTGGTATAAAATTTAATTTTTATAGTTTCTGTTGAACTTTTTTTTCTTATTTTTTGGGGGGGGGGGGGGCTTCCCCGTCCGCCCCTCCCCCACCACCTTCCCCCCTGTGGGTGGCGGGTTTATGTCACACGTGCTATAAAATAGTATACGATACTCGTGACTTAAATGGCCCGTTTCACGGCGTGTATACGCCCTTCACCTCGCTGCGCTCGAGCACTAACTACACGCCGTGAAATAAAGGGCCATTTAAGTCACATGTATCGTAATATACTATTATGAGTGAGCCTATCGAGTTGAGCGTGATCCTCGGCTGCCCCGCCGCCAGGCTCCGCGTCATAAAGGGCCCTGCACGCAGGTGTTCAGAGTACTACTCCGCCAACGTTCCGGCTTTCCCGAGCGTTTCCCCGTCGCGCCATGAATTGCCCAACCTAGAAGTGTTGACGTGAGTGTTAGCTTACTCTCTCGAACCGCGCGTGTTTCAATTGTGAGGCCATCAAACGCCAGTTGTCCTGGCCGATTATAATTTCGGGCCTAACTTTTTCGTATCGCTGTACAAACATGCTCTTGGCTTCACCATGTGACGAACAGTGGGGGGGGGGGGTAATTTTTAAGAATAATGAATGTTTAGACGGGTATTTTCGTGGAAAATTATTTTGCCGAAAATGACAGTCTAAAGTTCCGAACATAAATAATCAGACATGAACAAAAGAGAAGATTGATTATCAGAAATTTATAAGTGGAATATACATAATCGCATAGAACAATGATAATATATAAAAAAAAGTACTTGCATTGAAATAACGAAGTTAAATATTTAGAGTCAAAAGGTAAGTAAATCAGAATCAATATAAATCATTCAATAAAAAAATATCATAATAGGTGAAGAATGTTTAAATATCAGAATTAAATTTCAACTACTATTAATTAAAAGACATGTTTGGATCGCATATCATACCTAACATTTTACGAAAACTAAACTGCACAATTAACATAAAAGTCGAATGGTCTAAATTCCGACTGTAAATGACCGATAGATGGCGCGATGTGATTACCACGTTGATCGTGAGGCCCAAACTTTATGGGTAGGTTCGAACGCGCCACCTTACGGTCATTTATAGTCGGAATTTAAAGCATTCGAGTTTTTATGATAATTGCGCATTTCTATTTCCATAAAACTTTAGGTATGATACATGATTTCTAACATTCAGTATGTCTTATAATTAAGAGTCATTGAAATATTTTTCTGATATTTCACCATTCCACATCTATTATGATATTTTTTCTTAAATGACTTTTATTGTTTCTGATTTACTTACCTTTTCGTTTGATAATTTTTACTTCGTTATTTTAATACGAGTAAGTTTATTTTTACATGTTTTTTTTATTGTTTTATAATTTTAAATATGCAATGTTTATTTCTGATTATATTCCTTCGGAACTTTAGACTGCCATTTTCGGCAAAAAAATTTTCCACCAAAATATCCATCTAAACATTTATCTTTCTTAAAAATTAACCCCCCCCACGAACAGTCTCCCGGCTCGATGTCTGCGATGGAAGACATAAATTACTCACGGCTATGGCATTTTGAACTCGATATTTTTCGGATTCGCCTGCTATCTGAAACGACACTTTTTCCGAGTACGAATATACTTATCGCCTCGCGACCGTTAATCCCTCTTAAAGCAAGACGCACACGCTTTCCTTTTACTCCGATTTCTTCGGCTACGCGCTTATTTATGAGTGTTATTGTTGACCCGTCGTCTAAGAAAGCATACGTTTTTATGGTCTTCGAAGGACCCGATACTTCTACAGCTATACTTTTTAACAAAGCGCCTGTTGAATCTAGTTACGCTTGTTCATTCAAAGTTGATATCGTGGCCCCAGTTTGTTGGTCCTTTGTCTGACTATTGTTCGTATCAATTCGAGCACTTTTCATATTCGCATTTCTACCTACTGCACTTGACATATGCAACATTCTGCGCAATTCGCACTCTTGCACTTCGTTTGCAAATGCCCCGTACCCAAAACATTTATAGCACAACCCACGCTTCTGGGTGTAAATGTGAAGGAACAAAACAAAAAGAAAAACACAATCAAATACAACATATATGCGTATATTTGAGACAACACGTACAAGCATACAACTTTGAGCTCTGATCGACTCGACTGCAGAATGCCAACTGAAAAGTACCGCGGCCAGTCCTCTGCCGATCCCTGCGACCGTTGCCGCCGATCAGCGGAAAAATGGTCGCCTTTTTTCTCCTCTTCCACGCTTTCCTTCGCCAGATGACGAAGTCCTCTCGCACGCAGCTCTCGCCGAGCTAAAACAAAGACGCCATTCATACACCCGAGAACCGAGGCCCGGCGACGCTAGGACTCGTGTTAATCCGCGCGCTATCATAAAAAAGGGTCCGTCGCCGGCCCAAGTTTACAAGCGTGCGCCGCCTCGCATTTCGACACCCGCTCGCTCGCTCGCTTTTCCATGCACTCAGTACTCGACCAGACCATAAAACAAAGGTCTCTTTTATTCCCTCGAACGTGCCTACTTGAGAGTTGCTCTCGCTCAAGCAACACATTTCCTCAAGTGACGAATCCCAAATATACGGCATTCCTAGGAAATACAAATTCATTCCCGCATTCGCCCAGACCTTCGCCTGTGATACAGGGAAAACTCTCGTGAGAGAAAACCCGCACCGCGAATGTCAATGTATTTCCTGCATATTAAGCTAGATTTATTATAAACTAAACGCGACGCGATACGTTGTCAACCTTTAAGGAGGTTCTATTAAACCCTACTACACTAGTCAAAATCGGTGCATTCTTTTACTTTTCGTTTATTTTTAAATATTCACTGTTAAAGAAGCTGTAACCGTAAACCTACAACAAATAACGATTTTTCGAGTAAATTTAACAATCATATTTGTCCTGATTAAGAATAAAAATTTTCCCGTAGAAACTGATTTGACTAATTTTTTGAGGTTAAATGTCCGTTTTCGGCATTCTGTAATTTTTTTTTATTAGTTAGAGGTATCCAATTATATTTTTTAAGAGCTCTAATTATTTATCAGATATTTTTCTTATAGTACAATTTTTTTCAACAAAAACTTGGCATTAAATCTTTAGCAATACATAAACGAATACGACGAAATTGCGATTTCCCATAAGAGCCCGTGTTAGACAGCAAAAAATAAAAACATTGATTTCTCGACTTGTAGGTACCCTAGCTTTCTGAAAATTTATGTAGATAATTTTGAGGCATATGCGAACCTGTATACGAAATTTCAGAATTATCTTGGCGTTATTTCTATTTAGTATAGAACCTCCTTAAATCTAATCTTAAAACTAATACGCGGCCTGTCCAGGACTGCGAAGGGCCTGCACTCTTCAGAGGCGACCACGCTCCGAGTCAGCCCGCCCCGAGGCAAACAGGTAACGAAGAAAGTTCGTCTTTCTTCTCCCTGGGCCTCACCTTTTACCAGTCCACTCGACTGAGGGTGAGGAAAAAGAGACCGCGAAACGATCCTCTCAATCGCCGCGTCGCAGCCATACGTAGCAGCTTCTGATAGGGGCTACGCTGGAGCGTCTGACTATCAGAGCTCGCAGCCGTGGGCAAATCTCCGGTGTGTCGGTAACAGAAGTCTATGTACGCCTTCGCGCGCAAATATACTACAGTCCGATGTCTTATGATTATTTCTATTACAAACAACGCATGAATATGTTTTCGCGCTTGCATTTGCACTGGCGACATACACGCAAGCCAATTCTGTCGACTCCGACGACTCGGTTTTGCTGTCACAATCGCCTTTTTCGGCATACTCGACTTCTTGACGTTTTCGGGCTTTTCAAGAGTCTCATCGTCGGCATCGCAAATTCCTCGCGCCATTGCCTTTACCGCTTCACGAAACAAAAAATGCGCTAGTATTTCCAGTTGCGGCTTATCCCCCAATTGTACCATTTCCGCGTACGTATTAATATGCGTATTTTAACGCATCTGGAAGCTTTTTCGCAATAGTATCCATCAAATCCGGACTGTGTAGATGCTCTGCCATTCTAAGCGATTTTAACGCCGACACCGCATTTCGTAACTTCGTCGCGAAATGCGTTAATTTAATCTGTCCTAAACCCATCGTAGGGAGTTCTTTCCCATACGATCTTTGACGCAACTATTTTACTAACTTATTCTTACTCCCGAAGTGCAACTCTAACGTTCTCATTACCGCATCCGCGTCACAACTCGTAGCTAATATCGTATCAACCGCGTCGCGCGCTTTGCCCTTGAGAGCCGAAAAAAGACGCGTAATATTCTCTCTCGCATCATAATCTCCTAACTTGGACGTGAGATCGAACGTTTCTTTAAAGTGAAGCCATTCAAAAGGATTTCTCGAAAACTTTGGGAGCGATTTCGCCGATATTAATCTATTTACTAGTCACGAATTTCCGTCACTAAAAGACGCTTCCCGTATTATTTACGCGCGCAGTGCTCGTGAGCCATCTGCTTACCCCTGTTGGCCTCCATGGCGTCATGGGCAAGCCAAGGCAGACGGGGGGCGTGGCCTAATGGCGCCAGAGACGTCATGGCTCTGGGCAAGTCTGGTCGCTCTGGGAGAGGGGGGGGGGGAGTGACATCATGGCTCGGGGCAAGTCTACTCGCTCGGGAAGAGGGGGGCCTGAGATGTAGAGTCCTGATTAGAACAAGTCCCTGATCATGAGCCCTGTAGGGGTGTCTTTTTCTTTTACATTACCAGCTACAGAAGTGAGGAATGTATGAAAAATAAGCGCCTTACAGGATAAGCGGAAAGGTCGACCCTTTTTTTGGCAAGGTGAAAGCTGTCTACATGAGATTTAGAGGAAAGATGCGAGAAATGGTTTGCTATTATGTAAGCATGGAGCAGCTATTCATGGAGCAATATACAAAAAAACTAAAGGCTTTTCTTTTACAAATGGATAGTTGTAGGAACGTTAAAAGCAAGAAGTTTAAAATGAATTTAGTTTGTACTAAACATTGACATGTACAGTGAATCTTTATATAAATTAAATAATAATAATAATAATCGAGGACTTGTGAGGAGGTTGGTAGGTAAAATAATTTTAAAGCAAAATTATGCGAATGAAATTTTTATTTATTTATATTTTTTTAGTATTGTGATTACAGAAAATATTGTAATCTTCATCGTGAAAAACGTCACTATGAAGTACTATCATTTCGGTGAAAATCATTTCAAAATAATTATCAAGAAAACAAGAATTTTTCGATGCGAATTTAAAAAACATATTTTCTGTTAAATATTTTCTTTTCCAATAACTATGTTTTTAATATTATCGTAACTTTTACATTGTTATGGTAGTCATACAAAATTAAAATTTCAACAAGTTCGTCGCGTAACAAATTTTTGCACTCGTTACGAGGGTGGGTGAGATGCTGGAAAAATCTAGCCACCACTCTGAGTTTTACTCGCGCAGTGCAAACTTCGATTTTCATCCTCGTTTCAAAATGTCTCTTCGTCAAAAATCGTGTGGTGCGTTGTCCACTATTTAGTGGACAATAATTACAATGTGGGACGATTATTTGTGAGAAATCCATGGCATAAGTGCGTGGATAGAGCCAACGAGCGAGGCTTGTTCAAACTTTTTGAAAAAGTTTTGCGTCATGTACGTTCGCGACAAATAGGACAGTGCTAGGGTACGTTCAGAAAAAATGAAAAACTTGTGCGATTAGCCGGACAAGTTGTGATGCTTGGCATCACTGGGACTACACACGCAATCAGGATAAACTGGTCGGATACTTTTTTTGTGAAATTTTCTGAATTTTTCAATAAAAATACTTTTAAAGTCACACACACACACATATATATATATATATATACATGGTTCGGTATTAGTGCGGACAATTTTGCACACGAAAACGTACATATGCTGACATTTGGGGACTTATGCAGACGTCAGCATAAATTTTTGAGAAAATCGTATATGCAGCAGTACTTATGCTGACTGTAATCATAATTCCACTTGGAAATGTACCGGTCATTATGCATTCGTCAGCACAAGTTCTTTTGTAGTTATGAAAATTCATTGTTTATTTAAATAATATAAATAATATAAATAGTTATGCTGACTTACAAGTTTTTTTTAACTTTTGAACCTTTCGATTTTTGATAGTTTCTGATATAAATAAGATCTAAAGTTAGTTAGCCTTTTTGCAGAAAATACATTTATATAATTATAATAAATAACCTTCGATCAGGTAAGTTAAGTGACATTTGCATTGATAATTTAATATTTTATTAATAATATACATACATTTGTATTTTTTATTTATTTACCGTTTTTCAACTTTAATTGTAGATGTTTATTTTTTTTTAAATAAAGTTTTCACTTCTTTTTAGTATTCTTGTGTTAACTAAATTTTAATTGTGTTTTAATTATTGAGTATCTATTACGGGCAGTATATAAAGATTAAAAGTTTGAGTGCAATGGTGCGCAGTCGGGTGATAAGTTAGTCTAAATTTTTATGTAAATCTAATTTTGTAAAAAAATTACAATTTTAATGTCTACCTAATTATGGTCGCCCACCAACTTATAATCGTAACTATAAAAATCTAGAAGCCTTTTAGGCTACAATTGCATACATTCTTTTCATTTCCTTATTTGGATAAACTTATTACCTAATAGCACCAATGGTTACATTGACTAGACTATTTGCCTCGACCACCCCTAAAATTTAATTGAATATTAAATTGAAACATTTATATTTCCAGAAAAAAATTCTGATTTAGGAATCTCATTATTCTCATCTAATGGTGAAAATACGCCGCCATCATCAGCCAAGCCCACTATATATTGTGACAACAATCAGAAAGCTGTATTCCATGCATTTAAATTAACATAAATTAATTAAATTATGAATCCCAACTTGTAACACTGAAGAAAGTATTTGCTCAAAAGTTTTGTTATAAATAATATTAATGTATAATAATATTTTGTAGGCTTTGATAATAAATAAAAAGAGAATATAAAAAAGTCGAATGTTTCTGTATCAATTCAAAATCTTAGCATATACTTTGTACAAGCTACTTATGAAATATTTAATATACAATCTTGATTTTTATGAAAAAGGACTTACACGTATTTTGCTCATGGTGATAGAATTATTATAATTAATTATAGAATTGATTGCTCCTCTCTTTTAATTCGATAACCACATAATTTTTATTATAGGATCATTATATACCGATGCATATATAATGATCCTATAATAAAAAAGGGCTAGGGTAGTGTATGGCCTATGATTTTCTCTTATTGTAGGCGACGGGACTGACATAAATGAAACCAACATTTTCAAGTTCATAAAGCTTCATATACAATATTGATATTGATGAAAAAAGATCATGATGATGCATTTTGTTTATGGTGATAGGATTGTTATTAATTATAGAATTACTTTTTTTTTTTTTTTTTGTTTATCCGGAGAGTTGGAGAAATGCTTAATGCGCACATGGCAGGAGCCGCTTGCGGGACTCCCCGTGTGTGGGACTCTCCTGACGCGGGACAGACGCCAGGCATACCACTAAAAACTCCACCTCTTCATATGGCCGCGAGAATCCCCCCCGTAGTCCACTTTGCATTCCTTCGGGGGGTCGGCCTGTTTTGATTACGACCTAATAGGTCCATCTATCGTTCGTCTCGTCAGCTAAGAGCACCCTCACTATTTTTCCGTGGCGGAGAGAACGTTCCACGAACGCGCAGAGCCGGTTATGTCGTACCCAATTCTGGCTTGGCTAGCAAGCATCGTTTTCGACTACCGTGTCGGGCGTAAATTGCCTAACCGTCACCTCTAAGATTTACGCCTATTCAGCTCACGAGGGCAGTCAAAAAACGTGTGTCTCACGTCGTCCCGTTCGTCACCGCAGTATTTGCAGCCCGGTGTCGCTACCTTGTTCATCGCGGACAGGTAACTCCTGAAGTAGCCGTGTCCAAAAAGAAATTGGGTGAGATAAAAATTGACCTCCCCCCATCTTCTGCCTACCCACGGGCCTACCTCCTTAATCAATGATTTCGTCCATTTCGCATGGCGGCATTCACTCCATCGCTCCTGCCATTTCCGCATCGTCCTATCGCGTTCCTCGGTTCGGATTTCCACCCTAGCCGATTCCCGGAGACTCTCGTAGATCCGCTTGCGTTCAATTGCAAGCAGATCCACGGGAATCACCCCCGCGATAACCATTGACGCGTCCCCGGATACCGTTCGGTACGAGCACGCGATCCGAAGCGCCCCTCTTCGTTGCACCGCCGTTATCTGCTTACGATACTTTTTCTTCTGCATGGCATTGGCCCACACCTCCGCTCCGTATAAAAGAATAGAGTTTGTGGTTGCCATTAAGAGTCGTCTGACTGCCGGCCTAGGCCCGCTCACGTTGGCCATTAATCGACTAAGCTGCGCCACCCTAATCGCCGCCTTTTCGCATACGCTGTCTAAATGCGCCCCGTAGTTCAGCTTCGTATCTAGGGTTACCCCCAGGTACTTGGCTGTCGGCTTCGTCGTTATTGTTAGGTCTCCGACGCGCATCGGTGTGATGGTCGAGACACGCTTCCTAGACAAGAGAACTATCTCCGTCTTTTCGAGTGCTAGCTGTAGTCCGTGGTCGGTCATCCATTTTAGCACCCGGGCCATTACCGCGTTCAATTTGCCCTGCGCGATCTCCACATTTCTAGCTATTATAACCGCCGCTACGTCGTCCGCGTATCCGACGAGTTTAACATCCTCCGGTACTTCTACTCTGAGTAACACATCGTACAGAATGCCCCAGATGTCCGGTCCCATGATTGAACCCTGCGCCACCCCTGCCGTTATGGGCCTGCTCTTACGTCCCTCCGCGGTTTCGTATTCGATCGTGCGCTCCCTCAGATAATCCTCTACGAGTCGCATGATGTACCAAGGCACCCCAAACGATCGCAGAGAATCCAAAATGTCGACCCATCTAGCCGAATTGAACGCGTTTTTCACGTCTAGTGTCACGAGCAAGACCAATGGCCTGGCCGCATGACACGCTTCATCCGTTTTCTTGACCGTGTCCGTTACTTCTCTGATCGCGCCGATTGTTGAGCGTCCCTTTCTGAAGCCGTATTGCTTGTCTGAAAGGTCTCCCGCCTCCCTGACGGCGCTTAATATTCGCGGTTTTATTAGCGATTCGCCTGTCTTTCCCATAGTGTCGAGCAGGCTCAACGGCCTGTACGATGGCTTCGCGCCCGCCTGACCTTTAGCTTTTTCAATTAAGACTAGCCTAGCCCTTTTCCACCGCGGACTGAACACGCCCTGCACCAGGCACTGATTGTACATTTCCAGGAGCAGCTCAGGCCGTTGTTTGGCAACGGCCTTAAGTATTTCCGCGGGAATGCCATCCAGTCCCGGAGCCTTACCGCTCTTCAGGGAAGAAGTTGCCGCGATAAGTTCGCCTTCGCTAAAAAGGGGTATCTCATCCGTCAGTTCGTCCGTCATTTCTAATTGAGGTCGGGTGGGATGGGTGGGAAACAGCTTGTCAATTATCTTCTCGATCGCCTCTGCCGCCATCGGTTCCATTCGCCCCATTTCTCCTATTTTTCGCGTGACGATCGCGTATCCCTCGCCGAACGGATCGTTCTCTACATCATCTAGGATCTTGTACCAGCAGCGGCGCTTACTTTCTTTGATTGCGTCCCGGAGTCTCTTCTTCGCCTCGTCGTACCCGCGAGCAAGTTCTTGAGCCGTTGGGCGGTTATGGGCCCTTTGAGCTCTTCTTCTGGCTCGAAGGCTTTGCTTTCTAAGCTCAGCGATTTCGCCCGTCCACCAGTAAACCGGACGTCTGAGGTGGCCGGTGGATACTCGGGGCATCGTTGCGTCGCACATCTCGGTGATTAGCCTAGTAGTGCGTTCTACTAGGATTTCGGCTTTCTCACGTCCGCCTAGTTCGTCCGGAAGCCCATTAGAAGGTAATTCTGCGCTTCGAATCACCTCCGTAAGCGCCTCCCGATTAAGACGTCGAGTGTTCCATCGTGGTTCCCGGCTGTTTCCGCTACTTCGCCTCTCCGCGCGTTCTTCCTCGATATTAAAAAGAATGTACTGGTGGTCGCTAGCAGTAAATTCTTCCGTAACGTGCCAGCCCCTTATCTTGCGGATCGTACTTTCCCCAGCGAAAGTTACATCCGGTATCGACTCCCCGAAACCTGGTCTGCGGTAGGTAGCTGTATTTCCCTCGTTCGCAACTACCAGTCCTATCCTTGCTGCCATCTCAAGTATCGCCCTACCTCTCCTATTCGTCTGTGGCATGCCCCACTCTGTCGCTCGCGCGTTAAAGTCGCCCCCGACTACTAGGTCCCCAGGAACGTCTTTTATCGCGTCTTCTAGGGCCCCTAACCTTGTCGCGAATTCGGCTGCAGTTAGGTTCGGTGACAGATACACGCTGAAGTAAGTGACGCGACCCACCCTCACCCGCACGTAATCGTCTCCGGTTACCGTATCCGCGATTCCCCGCCTGGGCACCCAAACAGCGGCAGTTTTTGCGCCGTTGGACACCCAGCCAGGTGCATCTCGGTCCATATACTGCTCACTTATGAGGAGGATATCCACACTCTCCTCTGCGATGAACTGCGGTAGGAGATCGTGAGCCAGCCTGCTCCTGTGCAGATTACCTTGCAGTATTCGCGCCATTATTTTTGGGTCCTAGCCGCGTTTAGAGCGTTGCGGAAGACCGCGCACGCTCCGGTTCCTGGAGCATGCGCCGTCCTATCGCAAGGCACCTTGCTTCTGTACACAAGAAACACTTCATTTCTTGAGCCGGCACAGAGCATTGCTTGGCCATGTGCCCAGCCGCACCACACTTCCAGCAGCAGGTGCTTCTGTCGGGACCCTTACATTGCGCTTTAACGTGGCCGTATACGAGGCACCGGTAGCATCGCGTGGCGCTCGCTCGAACCCGCACCCGGCAGTTGACCCACCCGATACGGATCTTGCCTATATTGAGCAGGGCTGTGGCCTTGGTCTGGTCCATTTCGACCACTGCCACCCTCTGCTCTCTCGAGTTTGGTTCGAAGAGGTGCACTTTGGTATCTTGTTCGTCGCACCCCGTGGCCACAGCGATGGCGCCGCAGACTTCCTCCTTTGTCGTAAGGCCGTCAATGTCCCTGATCTCCAGTGTAGTTCCGGTAATCTTGCTCCTAACTGTGCCTGCATGCCCTATTGCGGTTTGTATGGCCGTTTTGAGTGATTCCATTTTGTCTTCACTCTTACCCACGACAACCAAAACGCCACCGTCTTTCGTTTTGCTAAGATACTTAACCTCTGTATTCAATTCTTCTAGCTTAACCTTTGCCTTGATCTCTCTCAAGATATCGGCGTAAGTCTTACCCAATTCCGGTCTTATGAGGATTGCTTCTCCCCTCTGCCGCGAGGGCTTCCCTGCGCTTTTCCTCAATTGTTGAGGCTGGCTTTGTTCCTGTTTTTTCTGTCCTTTCTTCTTTGCTCTTCTTCCTGCAGCTAGCTGCCAAGCCCCTTGTGTGTGTGTATCTGCAGCTTCATTTTGCGTTTTGCTCGTAGACGGTGCAGATCTATCCTCCTTCTTGTCTTTTTTGGCGGGGGTACCGCCGCCTCCGTCGGATGATGTCCGCCCCCTCTTCTTTGGCTTGCAAGACTTCGAATGGTCTTCTCCAGGTTGTTGAGATGGCAACTTTTTCACGCCATCCTCCATCTTGTCGAGAAGCGTGAAAACTTCAATCATAATAGCTCCTATTACCGGTAGTCCCTCTTTGATTGTTGTATTCACGTTCTTCTGCTTATCCAGAGTTTTTATCATCTCTCTATACTACAGTTTATACCACATAATGTTAAATGCAGATAACGTCCAGCATTATAAAATACTTTTGGTATTATAACAAATCAGACATGTCACAAATATGTCTCGATAATCACATATAGCTTAGAGGTTACCTATCCTGGTAAAAACATTCAGCAGTTTTTGAGCTGCCCATGCCTAGTTGAAATAGAACGCACCAGTGAAAAACTTTTGTTCAAACATCTAAAACTTTATATCTCTTATATGATAAAGTATCCAAAATAAAATCTTCACCGATTAGCCAGATAGCAAAAAAGTAAAGCGCTTGCAATATTTCACAATAATTTTTTTTTCTTTTGGGGGACGGAAATATGGTTAAAAGTTCGTATACAGGTTAATTTGTGTTTCAGAAACACTCATATAAATTTTCAGAAGGCTACATGGGATATAACCAAAGATATAATTGTTTTCATTTTGTACCAATTAACATGGGCTCTTATAGAAAAACGCGATTTTGTTCCACTTATTTGCATGTAACAAAGCAGTTAACATTAAAATTTTGTTCAAATTTATTTAGTTGAAAATGAATATGCAACAAACATTATTTACCCCTCAAAAATATTGTTCGTAGGCTCTGAATAATAGTTAAAGTTCATTGTATACAAAAAACGTTTATTTAACCTCAAAAAATAAGTCACACTAGCTTTGGTATGTAACTTTTCATAGATAATTAGGATAAATAGAATTGTGGAAATGAAATGTATGATTATTATTTTGCGTAAGCATATCTGTACAGCAATCTTAGAAAAGTGCCATCATAAATATATCTCATAAATAAACCATAAATAAAAAGGGCACATGTTGTGACTAGTGCAGTACCGGTAGAATATCCTCAAGAGCTTATGCCTAGTTGAAATCAAACAGACCAGTGTCTTCAGTAGTGATTATGGTAGCAGATATGTCATTTTTGTCAATTTTTTAACCTATTTACTGCTCAACTGTTGGGAAATCAAACTTGAAAATAAAACTTACTACATGGAAGCCAGTCGCAGTCTATTATCCAAATCATTATGGTGGTATAGGCAGGGTATTAATGTAAGATACAACTTTAACTATGATATACTATGCTTTTTACCAAAGTAAATTATGACATAATTGCTTGGGGTGGAGCGTACAATAATTCAGCCTCGAGACCCTCCACTTACAGTAAAGCAATTATTCCATTTAGAAGCTATATCTTATCATTATGCTACGTTAAGAAATAAATATATAAATAGCAAAAGCAATACTAGAAATAAGAGTCTTTAATTGCCAATAATTGATAAAGCTATAAGCAAAAAAAAAATAGCTACTTTGTTGCGTTAAATATTTTCAACTTGCTAACAAATGATCTGAAAGCACTTGTGATTAGCAAAGTCGCGATTAAGAAGAGACTAAAAGTATTTATAAGAGAGAAATATTGATTGATCAAAGAGAGATTTATTTTTGTACTGTTACTTAACTTTTGCGTTAATATTTAAACTGTTATCAGGAAGATTGGCTCGACATCTTCCTGTACTTATTTAGTTTTTTTAAGTTTAGATTCTAAGTTTTTTTTTATGTACCATCCCTATGTACAGACAACTAAGTTTGTCTCTATAGGATGTCTTTTTATAAGACATATGTATATGGTCTAAATAAATACAAAAATAAATACTAAAATTAATAAGGTTCATCTTCGCGTTGCACAACAATATAGATTAGTTTAACCAATCTATGATCTGTAATCTTAATAAGTTAAGATCAATATCATCACATAAAAAATTCAAACTCTTTTCTTGAAATGATTGTGTAAGTGAGCACGAATAACAAGGGTGGTTCTTTGAACGATTGCAGGACATTCTTTTTTTAAGTCTTCAATAAAATCATTTGAGATTTTCGATGGTAGTGGATGTATCTTCAAGTATTTGGTTATGGAATTATTCATTTCATCAGTCTAAGGTTGATTCTTACGAACTGTAACAAAAAAATAATATATTATTGATAGGTTATGTGATATTTTTATTAAAATTAATTAATGAATGAAATTAATGAAACAGGGGATTTTGATTGACATAATTTAGCATATAATTATACCTTTTGGCTTCTTGGTAGCATTGTCATTATCATCACAGTATCGTGCTTTTTTCATTTTGTTACTATGTGTTTTTGCTTCTTTCATCTCCTTTTTTCTTTTTTTTCCTTGCAAAATTTTATACTGGAACGTAGACTTTAGTAATTCTTCCTCGGATTCTTCTTGTTCTTTTTCAATTTCGTGTTCACTTTCAGCTGTGTCTAATTGAAAATTATTTTAATATTTAAGTATACATATTTTTTTTGTTAGAATATAAATTTAAAACTTAGATTACAAACCTATGGCAGACGAATCAGGCTCATACAGACTTCCCATGGATGCATCCGCACCATTGCTTTCATCTAAATGAGACTGTTTATTACTATTTGCTTTCATATTCATGTCCCATAAAATTAGCCAAATATTTTAGACTTTCTTCTGGAAGCTTCATACCAAACATCATGGTAGCTAATTGCTTTCGCAACTCTGTTCCTCTTAAGAGTTCTGGTTCTGCAACACCACATGCTTTTGCATACTCACGTAATACATCGCATGCAATATAATGCTTATCCCGGTACATGTTGTTAGACGCTTTAGCAAAAACATATTTGTTTCCTTTTTTAATTCCTGTCTCCGACCTCTCTCTGTAACTTAATATCAAATTGATACTTCTGAGTAAATTTTCATGCATTATTACGCCAACATTTTTTAATCCTTTTTTGTTGGTTATAGCTAGTCGAATATATTCCTTTATTGCAGTTCTTGAATTTTCATCTAACTTTATGTATTCATCACCTGTGCAATTGTCATCTAAACGGTAAACACAGTGTGGGAGCAGATCATTTCTCAATAATCTAGAAATTTCTCCTTGTGTACAAATTTTAAATAGGCAATTTTCAAATTGAAATTAATTTGTACCTGATTCGTTGACAATAGAGAGGGATAGCATATCGATACTAGTATTCCTATTACCATTGGGACAGACAGCAAGTACGATTGGCTCATTTGAATTTATTTTTTTGTCAGATTCTTTTTTAGTTGTAATCTTTGTACTCTTTGGATTGTCAGAATCATTTAATTCACTTTGTAAAGCAGTACCTATTTTAAAAATAATTATTTTAATGTCAAAATATAATCAAATGATTTTTTATGTGACGCTTACAGAGCTTATAAAATATTATAAAATATTATAAATATTATACAAAGATAATAAAATATTATTTATTTACCTGAATCTTCAAAATACATGAGTTTAAAATACTACTAGAAAGCAGTGTACTGTTCAGGGTGTCACTCATCAAATTGACAAATGGTGCTTTTTGATTCAACTGCTTTGCGATGGCGCTAAGCATATCTTTGTGATCTATACAAATAGTAAAATAAAAAAAATAACTAAAATATATGTAAAAACAATGTGTATCCTATAAAGGTAGTACTGTCAATAATGCACTAGTTAAAAAAGGTAAACTTCTATTTTTCCTTCTTTATTTGTTCATCAGTTAAATTTTATTTAAATTATGACACATGAAAACTAATACTTATAATGGCGACCAATTAGAACCAAACAGTTCTAATTACAAAAATATTAAAAGATTTTTTTGACTTTCTATCTCTTATATATGATAAAGTATCCACAATAAAATCTCCACAGATTAGCTATAAAGTAACAAAAAAGTAAAGCGATTTCAATATTTTAAAATGATTTCTTTTATTTTACAGGAGGGAACTGATATTTTTAAGTTGAAAAAGCTCCCATACCTTATATATTTAATATTAAAATTTTTCCAATTGTGCCACTGTCCATCTGTTCCAGTTATGATAGAATCACCCATATATTTAACTTAGAACAAATTTTTTATAAAACTAAATGGTCAATGCTCTGATATTCGACTCTCCCTAAAAGACTCAGTGTTAAATCATAACAACAACAAACTCCCAAGAATGTAAGGTAGTAACTGTTATGATAAAATCTATCATTCTGTGCAAAGTTTCCTTATAATTTAAACCGTAATTTTATAAGTGACAGTACTACCTTAATATGAATGCTTTAAAGTTATTGTTTTCTGTATTGCCCTTTATATATATATATATATATATATATATATATATATATACACACCATTTTTCTCGCGCTTAAACTTCTTATTTCAACATTTTTCTAACCTACTCCATACACTTCATATGTAACGTGTAGGTAGGGCGCCGCCATCTTTGATACCCATGAGCCCGCGTAACCTTATTTTAAACTCCCAATAGCCCTCGTTTTTCGGATTATTGCTGCTTCTCTGACGATTATACACCTTGAGTAAAAAAGCGACTGAGAATAGTACATAATGTACCAAGAGAGTAAAAGTAGAGAATGTCTCAGAAACACAGCTCTAACGCAGATTGCATCATCCTACAGCTACCGAATACAGTGCAGTGTGTACGAGAGCGAGAGAGAAAGCGGTGATATCCTAATGCTCCTATCAGTAATACCGTATGAGAGATAAGCTTATTCGATACGTCTGATTCACAGAGTCGATAATTAAGTAAAAATGCCTGTATCAGAAGAATTATCTGACGATGAAAACTTTGATCACGAAGTACTCATTCGCGATTTTAAAAACGAAGCGCAGTTACTTATGAATAATTTCTTACCGCCAAAGTCTAAGGATTTGTATCTAAAAACTTATCAAGAATTTATGAAGTGGAAAGATGCTAACTCAGCATCATTTGAAGAAAGTGTATTCATTGTTAATAAAACAATAAAAATTATTTAATTTTTGGCCTTTTTTAACCTGTTTATGCCACATTTTTTTCATAAAAGATTTTCTAAGCATTCAAATCAAAATCCCTTCATTCATACCAAAAGTATAAGTGTACAAAGCATGCTCCTAAAATTTTAGCCCAATCAAACCATGTGGTCACATGGAATCCTACGGGCAGTGCCAAAATGCTCAAAGCAGTATACGGAGAGTCACCATGGGTAAGTAGGTGCTAATATGGATTTACCATGGTAAAAATACAGGTAATATAAACTAATATTAGTATAAAAATTATATAACAATTATAATTTATTTTTGTTATCATTTATAAGAAGTTTATTTTTCAGAGTTTAAAGGTGGTGTCCCCCCTTAACCAGTCGTATATTTTATGCGGTGGATCTTTTTTGTTTAAACATAAGAGTTTTCTAGCGCCCGCAAAACCAGCCTCGTGAACTGCGCTGAAGTACTGGCTTTTGTATTTTTAACTCATATTGAGACGTGTGTGAGAGAGTGAATGAATTGATATACTCAAAGATAGCCAAACACCACGGCCAGCACCATTTTGTTCGATATCTGTTGCTGCCGCTGCATTCAAATCTGGTGTATCTAAATTCAAGTTTTGAAATTTCAGCGATTTGGCTTTTAAAGCGTCTTTTTTATCTTTTGAAATTGTTCGTCTTTTTGAATTTTGTTGCTGTGAGTTGTTGTTGTCGGAAAATGTAGAGATGTCTTTGTGCTGGTACGACGACGACGACGACGACGACGTCGACGACGCTGTGGTTCTTATCGGTGTTGAAAAATTTTTCGGTGTAGGTGTTGTACTGCTATAGCTGTTTGTCCAAAAGTCTATTCGTTACCGACAAATACACGAGGCACGTTTATTGCACGAAGTAGCGAGGCAAACTGATTTTTTCCAACAGCATTAAAAGTTTTCCTTTTTCTTAGCGCGTCGTTAATAAGATCTATGATGCTCGATTGACTTACGACTGTACCATTGAGTAACTACACCATTTTTATCCCAAGTAAGTTGTCCATTTGAGTTGTTTTTTATAAAATTTACTAACTGTCGAGCTTGATCGGTATATGTTTTTGGTACATTGGTTATTATATTTTTTTCCGGTAAAGCATAATCATCAGTGACAGATGTTAGTCAATCATTTGAGAAAGTTGTATTAGGAAAATCGTTATTTCTTACTCTCAATTTTTGAATCAAAAATAAATATCTCTGTAGAGCTTGAAAAAAATTTGTCCATTTTACATTGTCATCGGGATATTCTTGAGAATTTAAAATCTTGCTCATTTCCTCGTCGAGACGTGAAAATTTATCACCTGGTGTTTGAACGGTATCTACATTATACGGAAACTTTTCACCTACACCATCACCACCGCCGCCACCAACACTTGAGGTGAAAATCCGTTTATTATCTATTTGTTTTGCACCGGTTTTTTCGTTACCTGCTGAAGCGGCGGCGGCGGTGGCTGCGGGGGCGGTACCGTTTCCACTACCCTCGCCGCTGATGCCACCACCACTACCACTGCAGTAGAATATATCATCGCCAGGTAGACAGGGGGGCGTGGCCTACTAGCGCCAGTGACGTCACAGGTATGGGTGTGTGGGTGTACCACCCATCCTATGGTGGTGGGTCACGAAGGGTCGCGGTGATTTTGGGACTAAGGTGTGAGGTCCCGGTCATGGGTGGGGGGTGTGCGTGCATTAAGGGTCTTGAGAAAGTCACGCTGCGGGTGTAAAGATGATTATCGTTGACATGACGGTGTCTACCTGTGAAGGGTATCGTTGCCGTAGGAGACTTTTTTTTGCATACTATCCTTTTTCATATTACAAGGCTCGAGTAGTCGGTATGAACGCTCGGCGCTTTGGGAAGGGTCTTTTTTTTACTGCGCAAATTTTTTGCTTACTCGTGCTGGGTAAGGATGGATTTTCTAGTAGAAAGCTGATGAAGATATATCGAGAAGTACAGACAATAGCTTATAAGACATTGTTTTTTTGGCAAGTGAAAAGGAAACTTCGTGTATGAACGCTTGACGGTTTGGAAAGGGGCTTTTCTTACTGTACAAAATTTGTGCTGCATTAACATTTCGCTTACACGTGCTGGGTAAGGATGCATTTTTCAGTAAAGAGCTGATGTAGATATGTCGAGGAATACAGGCAATAGGGTATAAGGCATGTTATTTTTTTTACGAGTAGAAAGGCAACTTTTCTGTGAGGGCGTTTAAGAGGAAACTGGGATCGTTGATAATAAAGAGAGGTTGTTTTGTAGACATTTTTCAAAATTTATTTAATTTTCAGTATTATTTATACAAGTATGTAAGTACAATTTAAATTTTTTGCGCATTGTTTGAACAAAATCTATTATAAATTTCAACATGAAAAATATGGTGATGTAGTACAATCATTTCTAGAAAAACGATGTCAAAATAATGTTGTAAAAATACAGAATTTTTTGGATTTAATTTACGTAAAAGATTTTCTTTGATAGAATGACGTTCTTAAAAAATAAGATTTTAAACAGTATGTTCGGTGTTGGCATTTTCGTAGTGGTACATAGTTAACCTGTCTTCGAGTACGTCCATTAATAAATCTTTACAATCGTTAATTTCTGAAAGAACACGTTCAACTCGTCGCGCACGCTCATTGATACACACTATAACACTTTTTAAACCATCGAATGTGCGTTTCTGCATGGTAATGGAAGGTGACACAGCTCCCTTCTTTTTCTGGACGTAAGATGTATCCTCAATGGTGGGCTCCAGTGTATTTTGGTAAAACATTACATACTTCATTCCGTAGGATGTTGTAAGTATAGTGTCGATTTTACTTAACTTTATGCGTTCCTGTTGTTGTATGCATAAGTTGCCCGACGAAGCGTTGAAATATTTAGATATATCTCCTAGTTTTTGTTGGATTTCTTCCCAAGTGTTTATTTCAAAATCTAATCCTCGGGAATAATAACTGTTTTTTAATTGAATTGTTGGTTTGTACTTTTGTAGAGTTTCGTCGTACGTTAGCCCAACGAAAGCTTTTTTTGAACCAAAATAATTAAGCTGGTAAGTCGTTGCACATAGCAGTGAATTTCGAAAATTTTTCGAGGTTCCATTGTCCGTAAATTCCTCTCTGGAGGCGGTCTGCGATTCTTGGTTTCTGAGTAATTGTGCTTCAGCCATGGCGATAACGAAAAAAGTGCTCTGGTGGTAGTCTTGTGAGATGACGAGATTACTTCCCGTCGAAACTTGTCAAAGATTTTAAGAAAGACTGTAAATTCTCGTGAGCAAAAAAATTAACTGCAGGACGTTTTTAAGATCTGATGATTACTGCTCGTTAGATCACAGTCAAGTGAGCCCTTTTTTTTCGCTGTGGAAACTTATAGGGCCCGACAGGTGTCGGTCCTCTACAGATGCTGCGTGGGGGACGCTGCGAGAGGAGGGGATGCTTCTTCGAGACGAGTTTAGAGGTAGCGGAGAGGGGGGTTCGATGAGGCCCCGGAGTGACACACTAATCCTATTTAAAAAAAATCATCCCCTCTAAAACAGAGTGATATTTGACTCGACACTCAATCACGTTAACGACCGACTTGTTAACGTGATTGGAGAAAAGTAGCTAAGGTGACACTGCTGCTGCTTGAGGAGGTGGTGGCGCGTAAGGGGATGTGTACGAAAATCTTAGACACCTGTGTGCGGAGAAATGTTGAGAGAGTCCTCAGTTTTCCTCGATCCGTCGAAAATAAACTTACAAAAATGTCTTACGACGCTCTTTCAACTCTGCGTAGAGCAGTGTTCCGCGTAGTGTGTGTAGTTATCACGACTAACGCTGTGGTTAAAAATAAATTAAAGCGGTCGTGGCGTGGTGACATAAAAACCGCTGCCAAGTCATTGGCACTTAGCTTCCTCCTATTCTGCTAGTGCAAGATAATTACATGGGACAATCAACTCATTCTTTGATTTAAATATTCACTACTATTCGATATACTAAAAGGATAGGTTAGGAAGACACTTGTAGGGGAGGGGTATCAGGAGAGTGGGGGCTAAGGTGGATATCAAAAGGATAGAGCTCCGTGAACTCCTAAAATAACTTACATATATCGTAATAAAAAAAATACCAGTAATTGCAGAATCGTTAATAACATTAACAACTGCAAATTACAAAATTGTGGGTGGCTTCATGTTTTTGATTAATTATTTTTCAAGATTTCTAGATACCCACATCCGCCTTTCAGACCTTGACGTTGTTTTCTATACTCCCATAATCGCCTTTTTAAATTTTAAAGCTCATTTCAGCACTCTCACAGTCGCATTTTAGACCATGCTAATCGTTTTCTGTATTCCACAGTCGCTGTTTGACCTTTGCAATAGATTTCTACATACCCACAGCCGCCTTTCAGACCCTTGACGTTGTTTTCTATATTCCCATAATCGCCTATTAAATTTAAAAGCTCATTTCAGTACTCCCGCAGTCGCCTTTTAGACCCTCGTAATATTTTTCTGTATTTCATAGCTCCTGGGAGAGAGGTCCGCCGGAGATCGCTCGGATCTGAGCCCCGAGTCTCTTACGACGGTAGCAGTCTTTAGTACCTATTGTTGAATATCTTTTATACTTCTTTATAGAATAGCCATATTTATTCACATCGAAAATGCCATAAAGTTCTATGTTCTACATCTTAAAGACATTATACTCATAGCTACCACAACCCAACACGTTTCATAAGCTACAACGACCTGCGAAGTATCAAAAGTCATCTTTTTCTAAATTTCCACTCAATTTCTTTTTACTCAGTCCGTACACATAAAAACTTTTTTTTAGTTTTTGATTTTTATTCACAATGTCGCCAAAATTGTTACTTGTTTCATACTAGTAGATATCGTTGTTTTCTTGTCATTGATTTTTTTAACATTTAACTTTTATTTTTTGGATAATATGTTTTTTCGAAAATGCTTGCATAAAATGAACAGTCAGTCATCTAGAATCTGTCGGGGAAAGTGAATTTATGTTCTTTTAGTACACTGTATGGTTGAATATATTGTATAAATATCCCATATATAAAAACAGTCATGAACCAGGAAGAAAAATGAAGTGAAGCAAAGATGCGTCAATAGAGTTGGCCTCGTGTAGTGCGCACGCGTCAAAAGTATCGTTGAATGTTATAGATTTGTTTTGATTTTCTAAAATTGACCTAATACAAAGAATGAATATATTACTATAATACATATCAATAATTTATTAGTTGTATATTTATAATTTCATTGTACAATATTATCTTGTGTCACAAAGTGACATGATGTGAACGTTCCGACACGAACTGAGATTGAATAGATAGACCTTTTAAAATTTTAAAAGGTAGTTGGGTGAAGAAAACCGCGGCAATTTTGAAATTATACATTGAGCGTCCGAAATGAAATCACATCACTAGTATTGTAAAGTTTGATATATTTTCCGTAACTAGAAAACAAATATTAAAATACAATCAAGCATTATATTATCATCTATAATAGTTAATGAATTATATTCTACTACCAAGTGCGCGCAGCGCACTGCGCCAAAAGTCTACTTCATATCATTATAAAAAAGCAAAAATATTTTTTCAAAAATAGAAAAATGGCTATAATATGGCCAGAAAATGGTCAGAATCATAAAACAAAAAATTACCTAAATTCAGAATTATAAAAAATATACGCATGTCAAATTTTATTACGATCCGTCGCATGGTTCCAAAATTATGGCGGTATACGTACACACACACACACACACACACACACACACAGCCATCCGCACGGACATTTTCTAAAAACATATGATTCGTACTCCAAACACCTCCAAATGCGTTTCCACGAAGTATTAGCAAAACTGAAAATTTTACTATTACAAAGCTTCCTCTTTTGGAGGAAGCAAAACGGAAGTGAAGAGTGCGTGTTGAAAATATTTAAAAAAGTGCTACGATCAGCAACGACTCGTGAGTTTGCAAACTCACTTATTGTTAGGCATATTGTACTAGTGAAACGGCTACACTGGTAGCCGGTGATGTGTGTAAGAACCGAGTTCATTACACACCGGAAAAAGGTCTTCTGAAGGAGTTATACAACCGTCATTTGGCACTACGTAAGTGTACTCTTATTCAACTAATAATTTAAAATAAAAATCGATAATAGTAATTTAAATTGTTTTAGTTTGTGTACGCGATTCAACACGCAAGCCCAGCTGGTTCCGCTGGACAATGTACCACAGGGCTTCACGTTTGATAGCCGTATCAATGCAATCATTGGACCAGATAATGGGTTCAATTTTGATATTGGTAAGTATTTTCTGAATAATTTAAGAATTAATATGCTTAATAACTAATTAATAATTTGCATGTACTTTTTACAGCATCACCCCCAGTAATTGACCTGACAAATGTCGACTTCAGGACTCCGCCACCCGTGATCGATATTGCGAATCCTGCCTCCTCGGCCTCGTCGATCGTCGAAATAACTGATGCGCATATCGATATTTCGACTCCAGTGAATTTTGGAGTATTCGAAGAGTTTATGGATGGTACTCCAGCTCCAACTCATGCACTGACTTCGGCTCCTGTGTATATAGAAGAAGAAGAGATGTTGGATGCAGACTCTGTATTGCGACAGATACCGACGGATCTTAGTGACAGCCTAATGCTTGACATCCTAAGGCGAGTACAGGACTTACAACCGGGTCAATTCAACCACTTGGTTGCGATGTCCCCGAATACCAAGAAGTGTCCGCTGCTCCCCCGCAATTTTTTACGATGAATGTGCCTGAACACAGAGAAGAAGTGCCCGCTGCTCCGCCTATAGAAATTCAGTCGCAATTCTTCGTGACTATGGCGGACGTGCACATGGAGTGTACAAACCGTCAATTAAGTCAAGATATGTTCCTTGGCGACTATGCGGAAACTGTCCCAGTGGGTGCGTATGTACACTATGCACAGTCTCAGGAGGATGCTATCCATGAGATAGAAGAAATTCAAGATATGGCGGCGGAGGAGGAGGCACCCCAGGAAGAGTCTACCTCGGAGGTCGAGGAGATGCCCCAGGAGAACGAGGAGGATGAGATGCTCCAGGAGAACGAGGAAGAGATGCCCCAGGAGGATGCGGCTGAAGAGGAGGAGGATACGAGCAGTGAGGATGAGGCTAGTGATAGTGATAGCGATAGTGCTAACAGTGATGATGATAGTTCGAGTGCTGAGTTTTTGCCAATTCCTCGCCGCTCATCGTATCAACAACAGCCACAACATTCGCCGATATCTGGTAAGTTTATATATAAAAATTCACTTTTTTTTTTAAAAAAGCGTGAATAATATAAACTAATTTAGGGCTTTTTTATCCTCCTATGTCGCCAAAGATATCTGAAACCGAGGTTTTTTTTTTAAATCAGAAGTCGGCGACGACGACGAAGACGAGGGCGACGTCGCAGTACAAATCGGCGGTGGCTTAAACGAGTTAGGGTAGTGAGCGAGGGAGAACGCGTTCTTCGTAACTTTAGAGTAGAGTCGCGCGAAATAATTTTTAGCTTCATTTCAAATTAGGGACTTAAACTATAATGATGTATGGAACGTGCTGGGTGGAATCGTACAAAGTAATGAGAATTTGGAGATTACAGCCTACAAATATATAAATACGTTACTAACACGGTACGGGGAAGACCAGCAGCTGTCCAGATTCCAGTTCCATTGCAAAAGTAAGTGAATTACATTTCGTAATACTAACAGTGACAGTGTTATAGGCGCGATTACTAACAATCTTTTCAGCCTAGCCATTACACTATACATTACGTCCCAGTTTGTCAACTAATCGATAGTCAGGACGTAACAAATGATTCATTAAGAATTTCTGTAGTGTATATTGAAATGCCCCGAGGTCGCGCGAACGTAAATGTAGTAGTAGACGCGGTTAAATGTCAATCGATATTATCTATAAAAAATAACGATAAATATTGTTTGCCACGTGCAAATAGTTTGCGGCTTCGGATACTTGAAAAACACTAAGTGCGCGTCAAATGTAGAGTGGGAAAAAGAATGGCGGAAAATAACTCACGATTCAAAGAACTATCAAAAAGAAAAAAACTATAGAATTATTACAAAACGCTCAAACGATCGTTCCGGATGACGGTTGCGGTCACGATCAATTTATTTCGTTACAGAATTATTTGATTAAAAAAAGAACGGCTATAGTTATTTATAATTATAGTTCCATAGGTTACAGTGTCCCACCTTTATTCGATGGCCGATCTTTGTCTCACGAAAGCGACATTAATATAAAAAAAAAAAAACAGATCAATATCGCATATCACGAAGACCTGGGGCATTTCAATTTGATTTTAAACTTAGCAGCTGTTTCTACCAAAGCACATTCACGTTGTACTATAGCGAGGCGTGTAACTTTTGCGTATAGTAAATCGTTACCCATAGGTGTAAAAATATTTCCGATGCATGCAATACGTCTCCCGCATGCGTAACTGGGGAAGAAGTTATGAAATACAACGATTGCCAGCGTTCGTTTAAAAATGTAACTTGCTATACGAACCATAAGACTGAAGGTTCGTATAGCAAAATCAAAAGTGCGAGAGCAAAACGTAAAATTTGCAATATGATTAAAACGTGCGAGTATTGCGATAGCGTGTATGATCCAAATAACGGAAAGCATGATTGTCGTGTTTCGTACTGCACAAATTGCAAATCGTGACATGACAAAAATGCTTTCTGATACCTTCAAATAAACCAGGTGAAGGAAGCGCGGAGCAAAACGAATAACTGGCATCCGGATACTCTATTTGTTTTTTACAATTTCGAGACAACGCAAAATGCGGAATTCAACGTAGAATCGTTTTTTTTTTACACGAGGTAAATTTGTGCGCTGCACAATTAGTATGTTTAGCTTGTATGCACGAAAGTTTTTTGGATAGTATTTGTAATTTCTGTGGGGTACGTTCATTCGTGTTTTCCGAAAACCCCGTAACAATTTTTTTTAATTTAGTAATCCGCAAAAAATCAGCTTTTAAAAAAATTAGATGTATTGCGCATAACGCTAAAGCGTTTGACGCGCAATTTGTTTTAAAAGATATAGTTGAAAACCGAATTTTAAAAGACGCGGGCATAACACATAAGTTAATTTTAAACGGGCGTAAAATTATGTTATTAGATTGCGGGAAGACGCGATTTATAGATAGTTTATAAATTACATGCCTATGAAGCTCTCTGCACTGCCTAGCGCATTCGGTTTGCCAGCGGAGTGTAAGAAGGGCTTCTTTCCGCATTTATTCAATACACAAGCGAATGAAAATTATGAAGGGGAGTATCTGGATGCCAGATATTACGGACCCGAGTCAATGTCTTCAAAAGAGCGTGAAGAATTTTACTCGTGGTATGACAATGTGCGGCGTACTAATGTTTTTAATTTAAAAAATGAACTTGAGGCTTATTATATGCAAGACGTAACTGTCTTGAGATTAGCCTGTTTAAAGTTTCGTGACATTTTCTTAAAATCAGCAAAACTCTGCCCCTACAGCGAAAGTGTAACGCTGGCAGGGTCATGCTCGCTCGCGTATAGATGCAATTTTTTGGCAGAAAATTTCATTGGCGTAATTCCTCGTAGTGGTTACGTGCGTGCTGATATGTTGAGTGAGAAAGCCATGAGGTGGCTTCTGTGGGTAGAAGGACAAGTTGGTCGTAATATTGTGCATGCAGGTCGAACTCGCGAGCATACGATTTTCGGTCGTATTAAAGTTGACGGTTTCTTACGTAATTTCGAAAATCCAGAAACTGGCCCGGTTTACCAGTTTCACGGGTGTCTATTTCACGGTTGTATCGTGTGTTATCCAACGCGATGTGATCAAAAGCTATTCGATACAACTACGTTAAATACACGTTACGAAAACACTTTAAGAATATCGAAAAAAATACGCGATAATGGATACGAATTATTGTAATTGAAATGTGGGAGCATGATTTTGATCAAAATAAGTTAGACGCATTTAAAGAATATATAACCATGAATCCACTAGCAAAAAAAAAAAAAATAATAATACTCCAACCTCGCGATGCTTTTTATGGAGGTCGAACCGGTAATATCGTGACGTTGTATCGAGTTAAAGAGAACGAAAAAATTAAATACATCGATGTATGCTCCTTGTATCCATTTGTGTATGTGTACAAGTGGCATAATTTATGTGCACTAGATATGTTTAAATAAACTATATAGGTCACGTATCTGGTCTATACAAGCCCCGCAGCTCCCCTCCCCTTTACGCTATACCAGCCCCAGGCGTCAGCTCCCTCCCCCCTTTTACTCTATAGTGGCCCAGAGCTCTCAACGCGCGTGCCGCGACTCTCTCCCCCCACCACTTTACGCTATACCAGCCCCGGGCCTCTTTTCTCTCTCTCTCTCTTTCTCTCTCTCCTTCTACACCATACCGGCCCGAACTCGCTTTCGATGACGTGTTTCTTTCTGGCGGCAGCTTCCCCCACCGCTTTACGCTATACCAGCCCGGAGCTCTTAGCGCGCGCCGTCTACCTGTGGTTCGTATACCTGTTGAGCTTTTATTGCCCTAGCGGTGACTCTGATCATGCTCGTGCTGTAAATAGAGTGTTCTACGTTTATATTTATATGGTGGCCCTGAAAAGGGCCGATTGTTTTTCAATATAAAATATACGCACATGCGTAACTGAAAATCTTATTTTTAACGAATTAATAAAACAAAAACAGCAAAAAACGAGTCTAAGTATAGATTAAAATCCATTAATGGAAACTGAAATCGAAGCGATACAGTTTTCAGTTATATAGAGTATACAGGGTAAGAAAACAAAATTTTGAAGCTTAATATCTTTAAAATTAACTGGTATCATAAACAACCCAAAGAAAGAGATAAAGGTGCTATATAATGCTAACTAAATCCAAAATTTTAAATTGATTATTGCCTTTTTACTCCAGTTATCGCGTCACGTAGAAAAACGATTTTTTTCAGTTTTTGATGTTTTTCTCAGGATCTGCCCCATGAAATGACTTAAAATTTAAGTGGTATATAGTTCTAATTACCTTCAATAATCATATATTTTTTTAGAATGATTCGCTATTTAGTTTTTGAGTTATAACGATTTAAAAAAATTGCACTGTATGGTGTATAATTATTGAGAATATAGTACATTTGACTGTATGTATAGTATAGTTCGCGCTAGAATGAGTGAGCGCGTTAACGAGTGTGTGAGGGAGCGCACACATGCAGGTATCCCCTCTCGCGTATGAGTGTGAGTCACATGACTACTTGCGGTGTCGAGACTAGACGAGTCTCGCACATCGCTCTCTTGGTTCCGAGCCGTCTTACAGTACACATGGTGTACACGGCGTTATATAGTAGCTGTAGAAGAAACGAATAATAAATCATTATTGATTGTAATCCTCTGCTTTACCTCATTTATCCAACAATAATAAAAGAACGACGAACGATAATATAAATTTTTCACGGTAAAAACATAGGCAATTTTATTCTCTTTCAGGTACATATTAAGCAATTTACTTTTATTAACTTTTCCGATAACTTTGTTGGCAAAAACTGAAATCTCAAAACTAAAAAAACACGTATATAAATTGTAAAAACGGACTTTCGTCCCACTATCTTCTAGCAAAAACAAAGAAAATGAGACTTGGTGGGTTAAAATCCACCAAGTAGAAGCTGAGAAACAGGCGTATACATACGCACACACATACACACACATACATCTGTACGGACATTTTCTAAAAACACCATTTTTCGACTAAAAATTCATCAAAACACACTTCCCACATGTTTTTACACAAACTCCAAAAATTACTATTACAAGGCTTCCTTAGGAAGGAAGCAAAAATTATCGTTTTAATTTACTGTAGCCGTCTTTCTCTGGATATGAAAAAGCGTTTGTAGAAAATGATTTTGGATTCTGCGATGAAGAGAAGGACGAGGATTTTTTTTTAGACAGATTGTTGTAGCCGCTTTTCTCTGGAAATGAGAAAGTGTTGGTGGAGCTTGCTTTGCTCCTGACCCATTGTCGAGTTGCTTTTTTGCCAGTTGCGCGAAGAATGAATCATAACGAAATGAGTGTACGCATATATGGCCCTACTTCACGGTGCCGCAAAGCCTACTCTAAATTTCAGCTTTGGGGATTATTGATGGGAGTTGGGATTTTTGTACTCAGAAGAAAGAGATTTTCTTTTCACTCAGTTTAATATTTATTCAACAAAGTAAAAAAAAATGAAGTGCTTACATGATATATTTGTGTGCGTGCGTGTGTGTGTGTGTGTGAGCGCATGCGCGCGTGTGTGTGTGTATGTGCGTGCGCGCGCGCAAACATTGAGAAATATTTACACCTTACAAACTAATGATACGGAATAAACTGTATTAAAATAAACACTCAATCACAAACACCCGATACACGTGCACACACGGATTGCTCGCTGCTGACGGAGTTGGCGCATTGGTCCACCTCGAAGTAGACCAGGCACCAGCTCTTTTGGCGGTGTTGGCATCCTGTGGAAGTCGTAGGCTCCAGGACGCGATGTTGGCGTGGCTGCTTCGTCGTCTGGTGATGGTGGAGGTGAAGGTGATCTTGGTGAATCCATGTCCAGAATACACGGACAGGGTTCTCCTTCGCATCTCCAGCAGCGAAATAGAAGACACTTCCAGCACTGTCCCCAAAAGTCGTGATCGGATGTAGTTGCGAGACAAATTCTGCACCGTACGTTGATGGGTACAAACCGCACGGCTACGACAACGACGACGTCGACGACGACGATACCTTTAACTCACGCGAGAGTTTAGAAGAGGTGGCGTCGCCTGCCAGTAATTATTCTAATTCTTTAGTGAGCGGACCGTTGCAGGTAGGCGGTGGCAATAATATTAGTTCAGTAAGCGGGTCGGGTGATGATGGTGATGATGATGATGATGATGATTATGACCGCGCTACAAACGGTTCGTCGCAGGTAGGCAGCGGCAGCGAGACACCAGTAAGTGCGGGGGAAGCTGAAAACGATATATTGCCCCCGGGGGCACGTTTTATTATATTAACTCGGACTGAGCAGTACGTTCAGAAGTTTCGTGTAGCGGCTAGCAAACTGACGATGCGATTTCGAAGGCCCCCATCAGAACACATGAATACTTTTGATTGGTTAGAACTGGCAATCAACGATATGCATGCGTTTTTAACAGGTTTAGCGACGAGTGACGAAGACATGATAGGTATTACGGTGTCAAGCGAAATATTTGTACAAGGGTCTGCAAGGCTCTCTTATAGGCCCGTTAATAATTTTTTAAGCGTAGATCTGTGTAATCTGGTCAGCGGTCTCTGTCAGAGTAATAATATTTTATTTTATGATGATACTCTGTGTATTACAGCAATAATTGCTGAGCTGCCTGTAGGTGCTGGTAGAAAAAATATGATTAGTGTAGATAGTGTAGGTCAACGCTCAATAGTAACCATAAGTAACATAGATAATTTGTGTCTACCTCGTGCGCTTGTAGTTGGCGAGGCTTATATAAAACTACAAGCGGAGAATACGCCACAAACACGAACGGAATGGGCGATCGTGCGCGACGGACGACGCAAGTTGCAGCAGGAACGGTTCGAAATTCTAGTACGTGAAGCTGAAGTTGACGTACCCGAAGTCGGTTGCGGTGTACGTGAGCTTCAGCTTTTTGAAGCATTCTACGCGCAGCAAAATATCGCGATAGTCGCGTATGACAAATTGACCTTAGGTAACGGGGATCCGCCTTTTTTTGATAGTCGGAATAGAGTTGATTCGAGTTCGGGAGTAATTTTTTTAATATATCATAATTTTCATTACGACATGATCCTTAATATTTTTGGGGCCGCTCGTGCAACATTTTTTTGCACCCATTGTAACAAAGGCTACAAAAATATTGAGGATCACAAATGTGCTATAATTTGTGACCGGTGCTTCGTTCAAAAGTCAGAATGTGACAAGAACGACGTTAAAATCGAGTGTCGCGAATGTAACAGAAGCTTTTACGGTCAGCGCTGTTTCAACTATCACAAAACGGACGAGAGTTATAAGGCTAAAAATAAAAAAATTTGTGATGTTATTAAAATTTGCAATGTTTGCTCCACAGTTATTAATACTTTGCGAGGTAAGCACACATGTGGTGTTAATTGGTGCAAACACTGCAAAAGTAAACACAGTTTTAACGGATATTGCTACATCGCTACGTTACGCGATAGAGCTCAGATTTAGCACCTCGCACGACAAATCTATCTGGAAGATTCAAAGTTCCTGCAGGAGGCATACATAGACGCTACGCCCGGACCTCATTCCTATCTTTTTCTCAATCTGACTCAAGCAGCACTGGATGAGTATAGGGTTCGCACGTGTATATTTCCGAGCGACAAAATTCAGTACGCGTACGTACCGAAATACGCTAAATTTCGCTCATAAATACAAAAAGCGTATGCATGAGTCTGCGACTAGACAGTAGGTGAGAAGCTATGGCGCCAACAACATCGGAACGAGCTGGATGTTGCATACCCGTGGGTAAGCATTTCAATAGAAAACGAGTCGCCGTACTGAACGCTCTTTGTCACGCGGACGGTCAACAGCGTACAGCACTTTTACGCACAGCCGAAAAACAAAGTCCACCATTGGTCTCACTCGATGATTTATTAAAGGCACTGGCATAGGCATCCTAGAAATATAATTACAATTATTTTATATTATTTTTACTAGTAGAAATGTTTTTTTTTAATATACAAATGATAAAAACAGCTTACCTTGGTGTCTTAAGTAGTTTTATAGGACAGCAGTAGCCAATACTATTTGAGAAGAAAATTCTGGTGTATAATGGAGACTACGATCTCCATTGATGCATCTGAATACTTGTTTCCAAATGTCAAAGGTCTGTTCAACCCTACATCTGGTTCTTCGTACTCTGTCTGAATAGCGAAACTCTGGAGAACCTGGAGCAGCTTCTTGACAAGGTGTCAGCAGCACTGGTGATGGAGTGCAGCCTCTATCTCCTGAAAAATATGCAAAATAATCATGAATACATCTAAAACTACTTTTAAAATGAAAAGAAAATGTGCAAATATTGCAGTGATAATAGAATACTCTATTATATTAAAAGCTGAATATTGAACAAAATTACCGATCAAGTAGTATTCGTTATTCATCTCTGCAGGATCAGGATTATTTCGTAGCTGGTACATTGTCTCCCTCATTTGGCTATGACGCCATACAAAACTGTCATTACTGGACCCATTGGTAATTCGGATATTCAATATATTATAATCCATATCTGAAACCTGAAAACAGAGCAAAATAATAATTAAAATTTTAAAACATNGTTTTCCTTGTAACGGTTCGACTTTCCCCGTGTGTTGAGTAGTCGGCCGGACGCCAGGATTTGGTTAGGGGAAAGGTTAATTGAAGAGACTTGTTTATGCAATTAATAACAAAATAGATATATTCTAGTAATTATGTTAACAAGTTGATAATTCAATTATTAGTCTCCATCTGGAACAGAAATCGTAATCGCGGTTGTTTAGAATATTTCGCCTTTACAATCGGTTTAGCTTAATCTATAGCGGTTAACGGTACATTAACACGACGTTGCCGGAGTTACGTGGTGTCGGTGCGGTTATCGGTTTTACGGACGCGGTATCGGAGTTTCGGACGGTGAAACGGGTTCGGGTTAACGACGGGTTTTCGGAGGTTAGGTTTCCCTCGAGTCCATGGAGTCGTGAGCGCACGGCTCTACGGATCGAGGTCGCTCGTCTCGTTCTTCTCCTAGTTTTGTGTGCTCAAAGTGACTAGGCGAATCTCGAGAGGTCGGCGGGTGGTCGGTTTCGCACGGGCAGGAGTTGGCCGGTGTTTCACCAGGTCGTGTGCGTACGACCTGGGGAATCGTAAGCGGGACTTTAGTTATTTTCTCAGCCCCGTGTGCACGGTGGCCGGGAAAACAACCAGTCCCTTGGGACGGGTGTTCAGGAGCAGGTGGCAACGTCGAGTATCGGCTACGTGTGCTCACGTACACGAGACTCGGCGCTGTTCAGCTACTCCTGGTTGTCTTGTGTGCGCACGACGGCAACTCGGAGTTTCGGGTTCGCTAACAGTGTCGTCACGTGTGCCCACGAGACGACGTCGTTGGCGTCGGTCTATCTCTAGCTATTCCTCTCGGTAACGTGTGCGCACGATGCCGCCAGGAGTTCAGTTCGAATAGAACTGCCCGCTGCGCTGCGCGACCCGCTTTATATAGGTGTGCCCGCGGTGCGCTGCTCACGCCGCCTGGCGCGTCGCCACTGAGTTGCGCGCTCCGCGGACGTGCAGACTGGCCTTTCGGTTGGTGCGCGCGCGCGCGCACTTCGCTTCGTGTGGACTCGCCTTTGTTCGCTGCGCGCGCGCGCTTGCTGGCGTCAGCTGATTGACTCGGGGCCGCGTCTGCTTGCTTTCTGTGCGAGACTTGCGTCTCGTCACATGTGTAAAAAAAAAATAACTGTAAAAATTAATAAATTAAATAACACACCACTTGTACATTTAATGAATGATCCTGGTTGTGATTCAGATAGGCCTCCTCGTGCTCATGTGGTGTGTGAATTTTTGGAAGAGTACAGTCGATAGCACCAATAACCCTTGGGAACCCAAGCGACTCTTCAAATCTGTTAAGTGAGAAATGAAAATAATGTGGACTGTATAGAGTAATGTAATGCAAAGTTATATGAATAATAGTACAAGTAAACAAATAATTTTCTACAATGCCTACCTTCTTGACATTTCTTTGCGTTCCTCCATATTTCTGGGAAAGACAATGTATTCATCTGCTAGGCCTACTATTGCTGGAACCACTTCATGTAGATATTTGCTAAAGGCGCTCTGGCCCAAGGGGTGGTAGCAGTCGTGCGCCACACCCTTTTGATAAGATCCTTCAGCAAGGAAGCGTAAGACTGATAATACTTGCAGGTGTACCGGAATTCCTTGCTCATGTTCAACCAGCTGTGGTCTAAGCAACTCGATCAGGTGTATGGCAATTGCAGGAATCATTCTATAATGTTTCCTAAAAACATTATCTCCCATTCTAAATGAATCGCTCATGACTCGTACAGTGCGTTTCCAGGCCATGTGCATCCTTTGAAATTCCATCTCAATATCTTCCTCATCGTCATCAAGTAAAAAAGCAGCTACTGCTAACATTTTGCGCTGAAATATTACATTTCATCAATTAATATTTTAATTTCAGTTGTGGTGCTTAAAATATACTATATTTTTGTATAAACATCTTAGAAACAACAACCCTCAAAAAATTGTTGAAAACATATACTAAAATAATGAATTTTACATTATACCTACCTTGAGATTTTTTAGGATTTTCCTTCTGCAATATAGGTTAATGAATGTCCTGCTTGAGTGTTTGGTTCCAAAACAGTGGCTTCGAAACTTCGAAATACTTGATGGAAACCCAATAGCCGTGCTATTTCGTCCTTCGCACAATTTACTTGAGCTTTCTTTTGGCCCTGGCCACATAGACGCGTATGCGAGCGTCTGCATGCGTACGCATGCGGAGAAATCACTAAAAAAATGTAGTGATTTTTCATACTGCCAACTATCTAAAGTCACTTTCCTAGAAGAGAAAACGAAAGAAGGAAAATACAAATACACTGCCTTTACACCGCAACAATCATAACCTCAACGTTCCAACCTATCTACACGTTCTCACTCTTTTAGAATAGGTAATAGTAAATAAAAATGTTGGAATAGCAAAATCTCTTGTAATAGAATATTAATGAATTATATTTTTCTATTAAAGCAGTTACAGCATAAAATCATGAACCCAGTAGAAAGGGTCATTATCAGATATTATGCTGCTAACACTTTTATGTTTAATCGTGAAGATGAAAGGTACTACTCATTGACAGAGAAAGATAATGTTTTATCAAAAATACAAAGAGTTATTTTGGAAGAGCAAGCTATAAATATGTCAAGTAAGTATAATTAATCCATATATCCATATATTAAAAATTAAATCAATAAATGTCAAAATTGTTATTACATACAAATTATTGATGTTGCAGAGAGAGAGAGAGAGAGAGAGAGAGAGAGAGAGAGAGAGAGAGACATTAAAGATAAGTACAAATCTCTTAGAGATAATTTTGTAAAGACCGAGAAGTTGGTTGAAGCCAAAAAGGATGTTACATATTTACAAAAGTGTTTGTATCAAAGGATGTACTTCATAAAACCATTTTTGTCTCGTAATCCAAAAACTAAATCTACTTATGAAGTGAAAAGAAATATTAAATCTTCTGAGAGTAGTATATGGGCCCGGATAGCGAGACCGGTGGGCGTGGCCTAAGGGGAGGGGATACAGTAGCCGCTGTTTATGTAAACAGTAGTTAATTGATGTAAACAGTAGCAGTTGTTTATGTAAACAGTAGCTAATTAGGTCAATTAACATGATTTATGACCCCTAAATATGTAAACAGTAGCTAATTGTTGTGAACAGTAGCTAAGTGTGTTAGTATGATTAACGACCGCTACTGTATAAACAACCGATAAAAAAAGTGTGCCATCGTTAGGGGGGCATGCTGCGTGACCTACTTTCAATTGTTTAAATAAATAAATTATTATTTAAATAATTAAATTTTGGCGCCTGCCACGCTGACCTATATATGGGAGCAAGGGTTCAAGTGGCATAATTTATGTGCACTACATATTTTTAACTAAACTATATAGGTCACGTATCTACGCCATACAAGCCCCGCAGCTCCCTTCCCCCCCTTTACGCTATACCAGCCCCAGAGCTCTTGCGTCAGCTCCCTCCCCCCTTCTACTCTATAGCAGCCCAGAGCTCTCAGCGCGCGTGCCGCGACTCTCTCCCCCCACCACTTTACGCTATACCAGCCCCGAGCCTCTTTCTCTCTCTCTCTCTCTCTCTCTCTCTTCTACGCCATATCAGCCCCGAGCCTCTTCAGTCTTCTCGAGTCGAGGCTCCCCGCACCCCCTTTTACTCTATACGGGCCCGAACTCGCTTTCGATGACGCGGTTCTTCTCCTGCCGCGTTGCCGAGCTGCCTTTCTCTTCTTCTAAAGCAGACGTCTACCTGTCGCCTGTTGAGCTTTTATGGCCCTAGCGGTAACTCTGATCCCGTCCGTGCCTGGTACATCTTTCTGCCACATGCTCATTTTTTGTCACGAAGCGAGAATTTTCTCGAGAAAAGCGCGGATATTCGTCGAGAGTCCGAGCTGAGGAGGGGCTTGTTTTTTCATAGGTTTTATTACAAAACAAATCACCTTCTACAACCATCTCGCTGTTCTACGAGTCCTCTCATTCGTTGAAAGCTAGTCCTAGGGAGGGCCTTATTTTTTCATATCAAGGCTCCGAGTTTTCACAAAACTCCTATGCTCGTCCCACGCAATCTCAGTCATCTTGAAATGCGCGTCATTGAAAGACAGTCTTTTCCCTTTGCTATTACAATGTCTACTATTTCCGAGATTCGTGGTGCTGTTTTGCATGTGGCCGATGCTGCAAAGTTCCGCTACCGTGCGTTGTTCAGGAAGTGTACACGTGAGTGGTATAGGCGAGTGCATCGAATGAGTGAGGAGAGACTGCAGCGTGAACTGCGATGCCTCTTATCGCATTGCGGATATAAACGCATAGTCGATCTGTATGTGCAGTACTTTCAGCACTCAAGGGCTGTTATAAGAGTAGTGGCTGACTACTTGGAGCGCCGCGGTGCACGCGAGGTCTATATTCTGCGCTTCATATTCGAGGAAAATGGTGAATTTTTATTTAATACGATTTTCAATTAATATGCTTATAATTCTCTAACGTTAAAAATATAATTTTTCCAGCTCGAATACGCGATCTCGACGATCTAGAAGCAGATAGTGATGCCACTTTTTATAACGTATCATCTCTACCGTCGTCGCCTGGCGAATCGTCAGGGGAGGATGCGATGTCCGAGGAGGAGGAGGAAGTGGCTCAGGAGGAGGAGGAGGAGGAGGAGGAAGATGCTGAGGAGGCAGAGATAGATATAGAGGAGCTGGAGGAGGACGCTGAGGAAGAAGAACGTGCTCCTATCAATGTGGAGCATGGTGATTCATCTTCAGACGAGGCCTATGACTCGGCTTCTAGCAGCGAGTTGGAAGCCGGACACGAGGCAGGCCACCATGAGGCTGCAGAAGGGCTTTTGCTCCTTGCTGCAGCTGCGCCCGTAGCAGCACTCGAGGAGGAGGAGGCGGATGAGGGAGAGGCTGGTGCAGCTCGCCTTGTACCATATCAGCGCAGGGCTGTGATTCCTCAGCCAAACGAAGAGGAGGAGGCAGATCAGGCCGAAGAGGAGGAGGCTGAAGAAGCTGCAGCGGAAGAGGAGGAAGAGGCGTATGCTGGTGGAGAGTCGGATTGGGATACAGATCAAATCTCCGATGGTCCCGACAACGGCGTACCAAATGTCGAGGTTTTCCGTGCCGGCGCACCAGCACCGTTAAGAGAGCGGGAGCCTCTCGACAGGGCTATCGAAATTATGGAGGTGTATAGGGCTGACCCCGCTGCTGAAGGCCCTTTGAGAGCCGTCCTGTTTGGAGAGTTTTTCGCTCGCGAGCAAACAGTCGAGGAGCGGCGAAGGCCTCCAAACCAGGGATTCTTCGATCAACAAAATCTGTTTGATCGGCGAATCAACGAAAGTAAGTCTTATTTTTTAATTAATTATAAAATTATTTTATAAATAAAAAATGATTGTTAATCATTTTTTATTTATAGTTCTCAGACGTTGCGAGAACTTGGACATCCCCCTTGATTATGGCGCAGTCCCAGAAAACGATGCGGCTGGTACCTTTTTATTGGCCGCCATGCGTATCCGCGATAATGGCCGTGCGCGAGAAGTGCGGTGGTTTAATAATATGGTTGAGTTCTCGCGCGAAGCCTTAATCGCAATGACTGCAGCCGAAATGAGGGAGATGTTTGACGCAGTTATAAGAAACTGTAACAGCAACGTTGAACCATAAGCTCTCGTTGCAGTTGACGACGAGAACGTGTCCACAAGCGACGAGGAGTACGGAGATTCATCGTCGGACCTTCCATCGTCCACACCGTCGCATTCTTCTTCTGATGAGGAAGAAGAACAATCAACGCCACAGTCATCATCATCAGTAGCAGCCGAGCCGATACCATCAACATCGGGTATGCCGATGCAAGTCGGTGGGTCACGAGGTCATCCTACAGCCACAGGGGGCTCGTCGGATGACGCGGTCAGCAGCCCAGAGCAGGTAGACGGAGGCATTGGCAGCGGCGGTGGCGGTGGCGGTGGCGGCGAGACCTCGGACGAGGGATCGGATAATCTCTCAGGTAGCCCGCCTGTCTCTATTGATGCCGAAGGAGAAGCAGAAGAAGAGGAAGACCCAGCACGAATACTGCCGCCAGGTAGAAGGTTCATAATTTTAGCTGAGTCTGAGCAGTATGTACGCCAATTTAGAATGTTAGGTAGGCAGTTAAATTTTAGAATAAATAGGTCACCGTACGAGTCGATGAACCCCATATTTTGGCTCGAATTAGCTGTGCGTGACATTCACGGGCATCTAATGCGTCTAGCTCGGGCTAGCGATAGAATAGGTGTAACACTTTCGAGTGATTTCTTTGAACATGGATCCGTGGGTCTTTCTTTTCGGCCGGTCGAA
>CM053172.1:10170696-10194887 GCA_012977825.3 Pteromalus puparum | reverse complement strand
ACAGAAGCAAAAAAAAGCAAAAATACAACAATAACAACATTGAGGAGACCCCATACCACCACATACACACCATACCACGACACATCATCAAACAACAGCATAGCTGAAGAAGAGACACATGAACAACAGGAGCTGAAGAAACTAGGTGCTCAGTTAGTAGAGGCCCTACTCATCGCAGAAGCCTCGGCCAAAATAGCTTTAGATTAGGATAAAATACAAACATCTTTTCTCATTTAGAGTTACCATTACCATTTTTAATCTTTAATATTGTTACCAAATGTAGAGTACGTTACATTTTTTTTTTTTTAAGACAAACAAAGGCTGGACCCAACTACCTCTAAAAGTTAGCCATAAATGATGTAAGAGTACCAATATCAGAAAATGTATTTTGTAATAATACACTTTATACTTTTATAAAAATGGACTTACGACCAATCATTTCAACTTGACCCTGCACCAATTAAAATAGCACGTATGTCATATATTTAGTACATAACATATACATAGTATTACGTATTAGGAGTAAATTAGTTATATTATAGAAGGACCATGGACCAAAGACACCAAATTAAAATCATGCAGGTCTCTAAAATTACGAAGCGTAAGATTTCATCGACCCTTGATATCTCACCTAACCACACTAATATCCCACCAATCACACAGAGACACAGTTACACTAACACACAAACAATGCAAACTGGGACCACAACACACGTAAAATGTGTAAAATAAAATTTTTCTTTTTCTTCTTGTAGACAAAAAAAAATGTCTTTTTCTCTCCTTAAATAAACATTTTTACGAGGGTGAATAAACAAAGTACATGCGTCAAAATAACAGAATACATTGCACAAGTATTCCAGACCACGTCTGAAACAACAAGTTAAACCCTGGAGAAAAATATAAAAAGAAAAGACACTCATAACAAAAAGTAACAATAAGATCGAACAGTTCTGCAATACACCAACACAACAATCACACACAAACACATAAACTATATTACACCATCTCTGAGCACCTCCATTCCATACAGCCATCATTAGGTGAAATCTAGATACGTTTATTGTCCTGCTTGTTTTCACCAAATGTACCACACACCCTTAGACGATCGGTTTGTCGGGGTCGACAAACGTCTTGAAGGAGGGGAGGATGTTAAGTGACGAAGCTCCTAGAGAATAATAAAATTTAATTCAAAATCAAATCCCATAATAAAACTCTGGAAGCTTCGACACTTAACTCACTGAGTAGGAATTCATAACAATTCCACCCCTCCGCTAGCGCAGCAGTTCTCGAAGCCTGCGGCGTTGCCAGGCCCATAAGGCCTCGGTAATGAGCCAAGCCAAGAAAACTGCAACGCCGCTGTAGGGGTAAACAACGGGACTGTGTGTGGGAGGAAGTACAAAGCTTCCTCTCTCCCTCTCCCTCTCCCTCTCTTCAAGATCGGCATGGCTTGACTTCACCGAGTGCGTCACTCTCCGTACAGTTGCCTACGAGACCGGTTCTCTACAAATCGTCTTAGTTTTTTTNCACAATACAAAAGTAGGTATAACGATTCGAGAATCAGCTGCAGAATATACCATAGCGTTAGCTGTTGATGCACGAGTTATTATAGCAAAACAAAACACTGCAGGTAGTACAGCAGGTATCAATATACGACGAAAGTCGAATTGCCGATCAGGTCAGCGCCGAATACTGTCATTCGAGACAAAACAATAAGTAAAACAAAACAAAAACTCACAGCAAAGCAGGTCGCAGCCATCATCTTGCAGATGCTTGTGCTCTCCGCTACAGCAACATTCATCGCGGGTGTAGCGTTGACAAACTTCTCCATCTTCGCGTTAAACTGTTTGACGTCGGCCTGTGTTTGTGCTCTTTCTCGTATTCTTCTGCTTCTTCTCTTCTTGATGATCCTTCCCAAGATACTGTCCACCACCGACGAGGTTTTCTCCTCGCATTCTCCGTCTTCTGCACTTCTTGGTGACATCGTGTATCGTTTTGGGCACCAGGTCGTAGAATATAATATTGCTCGAGGATCTTGCGGCTGTTACAGCTATCATCAGATCAAATACTGCTGAACTATTTATTGAAAATTGTAAAGATGACTTGGAACCGGTCCAGACTCCAGATGGCAACAGCATCAGGCTCTTGAAAGTTAGGTATACCTAACCCTATATTTGAATAATATCACGTGATATAATTTAATATTCTGTAAAGCCTTATACATATATTTATTTATTTTCACAATGTGTATTAATATTAATCTATTCAGATCTCACACGACAAAGGACTTTTCAGTTTTTTCATTTTCTTTAAATTTTTGCTGTGTACAGAGGAAAGGCGACAGTTTGTTTCCTATACTTTAAAAAAGACATGGATAAACGATGCAGTACTTATTGGACGGCGCCTAAATTCTCCGAGTCTCTGACAGCCCTGACAGGTGAACATAGGTGGCGCATAGGCGCTTTTTCATTTCCCTTGTAAATATATGCGCGCCGAGTCTAGATATAGTGCTGTGCCATCAATGTTCAAACTGCCTTGTTTGGCTACTCATGCTGTATCTGCGCGTGTCTAAAGTCGTGTCAAGTAGTTGTTTTGCATATTTTTCTACTTCAATTCTTAGTTGATACAATAGTTTAGATTCAGTCGTTTATAATTAATCGCTGCGCTTGACATACTTTTCGAAACTAGAAGATACAATTTCAGCTGCAAATTTTAAAAGAAACCATAATATTAAAAGATATATGGCAATCGTTTGATTTGTCCTATGATTGGCTTTGATCTCCATACGATTACCTCATTTAACTATAACATTAAAATTAAATTTCGTTGTATCATCTTTAAAAATAAAAATTTTAAGGCCATGTCACTATAAATATTCACTTTATTTCGATTTCTGCATATACGTCTGAACCACAAGACATCAAAACAAAACAGTTTTGGACTGACCTCTGTCTGTATCTCTGACGGTATATCTCTGGCCTGGATATATAGCGGCATGTCACCTATGCCAAAACTGCCTTACAATTACTCGGCCTACTGCTTGGACTGCTCATGCTATAAAGAAATCATAATTGATTAATATTGTGTCGGGATTTCAAAAAAGAACATAGCTAACTAAACAACCCAAATTCAATCTGCAGACGCAACAATATACTATTATGCATCTGACGCCGCCAAGCTTTCGCTTTTTGCATGTCGTGTAACTAAAATCGCGCTGTATAGATATTTCCGTTTCAGGTTAATGTCTAATTCAGACTTGCACCACACATAGCACCTATATAGGATCCCCGAGCTTTCCGATTAACCGAAGCTGCGAACGGTTCCACATATCTCTTAATGAAAGCTTTCAGCGTAGAGGCAAAGTGCGCAATAAAGCTATCGTCGAGCGCGAGATTAATAACATCGAAAAAAAGCATCAAAGCACAGAATAACGAGAAAAATCAATGATCTCACGAAACCATATATTATTCCTAGCCGCTTCGCACTGTTCATCGTCGAAAACTTGAAATTTATCGAACACATGCCAGCCGTGTTATTATACAAGCCACAGTAGCCGTAAATCTCACGGCATGAAAAGCTCCAGCTGTCGATGCTCTTTCGCGAAGCTAAGCAGCTGCTAATTCGCGGCAGCCACAGCGTAAACAAAGGAGCCATACCGCGGATCACTCAATTAATCACAACCTCAGCCGCCACGACGACGACGACGAAAGAGCCGCGTCGAATGCAAATATCGTAAATCCCTGCCGCATTAGGCTATTAGCGCTGTATGTTTGCTGAAAGTGAAGCGAAGATCCTTGCGCTCTCTCTCTCTCTCTCTCTCTCTCTCTCTCTCTCGAGAAATGATTTACAGGACGCTTACTCGCCGACTTTGGCCCTCATTAAAATACCGCTCCGCCGCGGCAGTGGAGCTTTTTTCTTCGCGGGATTATCTCTCTCTCTCTCTGCTCTCGATGTATTTCAATGTTATAACGAATCATCGGTGCCGGTGCAAGTCTCTACTACTTCTTTTTTTAAACTTGGAGCACTTGCGCGGCTCTTACTTTTATACACTGGGTGCTTCACCGGATAATTTACAAGCTGCATTAGTTGCCTCGTTTATACCGCTTATTTGTTCGTGTGCTATACACGAGTGCGAATTATTTTTTAACAAGATTTTATGTTAGGTATGTAGAATGAATACTATAAATGCAGTTTGAAAAGATTGAATCGTATACTCTCAAAGCGCAACGGGACTGTGTGTGGGAGGAAGTACAAAGCTTCCTCTCTCCCTCTCCGTCTCCCTCTCTTCAAGATCGGCGTGGCTTGACTTCACCGAGTGCGTCACTCTCCGTACAGTTGCCTATCAGTCCGGTTCTCTACTAATCGTCTTAGCAGTTAATTATTATTTTGTGAAAGGTTAAGTCGGCGTTCATTTTCCATAAACTTTCTTTGGCAAATAATATTCAATTCTCTGTGTCGAATCATTTAGAAAACAATTATTTAGAATAGAGTATTTTTGAATAAATTAAACTTTGGAACTGAACTTGTCAACCAGTAGTGAATTTCTTTCTGCAAGACATTCCTTTCTGACGTTCTACGTTTACAAATAAACAATTCCTTTGGACCATTCCTCGCCATTGTGTTTTTGGACCTGGTGAACGACAGAAAGGTAAGACTTTAAATTAACATATTCAAATTTCTCAAAATAATTGTCGTGAAAAGTTCAAAACGTGTGTTACCCGAACGGCTTGAACCAGCCCGGTGACAACACCTGTAGAGGTGATTGAGGCGAATCCCGATAAAAATCATTTTTATATTCATGTTAAGAAAACCACTTAACAGTTAAGTATAGTAAAAAAATTAACATAGCGTTCTATCGCGATTTGAATCATTTTAATTTGATTCTAAATTTGACTGCGTTATGCGTGAAAAAGTATCAGAGGTATTACTGTGAAGACTGTAACACGGTATATACACGGCCTTTTCACCATAAATGTGTGAATCTTTGCATATCGTGCAATGCTTCACCAGCGTGTGAAGGTGTTGGTGCAGCCATAACCTGTGATGATTGCCACCGTGAGTTTAAAAGCCCACAGTGTTTTGCGAATCACAAGGCTCCTGGCTCGTACACCATGAGCAAATCAAAAACTGCTCGGCGCTCAATTTGCCAATTCGTCAAGTATTGTACATTTTGCCATTATGTTTATAACATTGATTCAAATAAACATAATTGCAAGAATATGTACTGTACGAATTGTAAAGCAGTGCATGAGAAAAATGCCAACTGCTATATGCAAATTAGGCCGCCAAAAATACCACGTGCAGGTAGAACGAATTTTCATCCAGAAACTCTTTTCGTCTTTTATGATTTCGAGACGACGCAAAATACGTTGCTAAGAGAAGAGGGTGAAAATAGCGTTTACCTACACGTGGTAAATCTATGTGTGGCGCAGTTTGCATGCTCATCATGTTTAAATGAAAACGATGTGGCCCAATTTTGTAATTATTGCGGTCTTCGCCAGCACGTATTAAGAAAAGACCCGATTTCAAACTTTTTAGATTTAGTTTTGCGAAAAAAAACTAATTTTAAAAATATCATCTGCATTGCGCATAACGCAAAAGCATTTGATTCACAATTCGTTCTACGTGAAATTGTAGAGAACCGAATTGTAAAAGAATCGGGCAGCGTTCCAACGTTAATAATGAACGGGCGCAAAATTATTTTGATTAATTTCGGTAGAACTAAATTCATAGATAGCATGAATTTCATGCCTATGAAACTTTCTGCCTTAACAGCTTCGTTCGGTTTGCCGGAAGAAGCAAAGAAAGGTTATTTTCCGCATCTGTTTAATACAGCAGATAATGCGGATTATGAAGGTGCTTATCCGGCACCCGAATATTATTCACCTGACGCAATGAGCTCTAATGAGCGTGAACTCTTTTTTAATTGGTACAATGAAGTATCAATTAGAGAAGAGTTCAATATGCGTAAAGAATTAGTTGCGTATTGCGTGCAAGATGTAACAGTCTTGCGTTTAGCTTGTTTAAAATTTAGACAAATATTTTTAGATTGCGCTAATCTGTGTCCGTTCACAGAAAGCGTGACTTTGGCTGGCTCGTGCTCTCTGGCTTATACCCGAAATTTTCTTTCAAATAATAATTTAATCGGTCTTATTAGCAACGAGGGTTATGTGCGAGTCGACAGACATAGCCAAAAGGCTATAGAGTGGCTTTTGTGGATAGAACAGCAAGTAGGCAGGGAAATTATTCATGTTGGGCGTGGACGGGAATACACTCTTTTCGGTCGTGTAAAAGTCGATGGATTTTTGCCGGATCTCGACAATCCAGAAACTGGTACAGTTTATCAGTTTCATGGATGTTATTTTCATGGCTGTCCGCTCTGCTACCCAACGAGGCGCGATTCAGCTCTTCTAGATCGGACTACACTGAATCAAAAGTATGAGAATACTCTAGCAATTTCAGCTAAAATAAAATCAAATGGTTTTATTCTAGTTGAAATGTGGGAACATGAGTTTAACGCTAATATAGCCTCTCTAGACGCTTTTAAGCGATTGATTGAAAATCATCCCATCGCGCAAAATGAAATTTTAAATCCGCGAGATGCTTTTTACGGTGGTCGCACGGGCAACATTGCGACATTATATAAAGTCGCGCCGGGTGAAAAAATTCGTTACGTTGATGTTTGTTCGTTGTACCCCTTTGTTTGTAAAACGGGCAAGTTTCCAATAAAACACCCGCGCGTATATAACAGCACCGACTGTCTCGAGCTGACTGGGCCTAATTTCGAATATTTTGAACGTGTTGAGGGCTTGGTTAAATGTACGATTCTACCACCGCGCAAACTTTTTCATCCGGTGCTACCGTATCGTCTGCACAATCGACTTCTTTTTCCCTTATGCCGAACTTGTTGTGAAACTCTAAGCAAAGTCACATGTACTCATGTAACTCCGGAAGCTCGTGCGTTAAGTGGTACGTGGGTATCTGATGAGATTAAAAAAAGTTTACAGTTAGGCTATAAAATCATTAGCATCAGCGTTATCTGGCAATACGAGATAACGCAATACGACCCCAAAGCCCTTCATCAAGACGATACCACACGCGGGTTGTTTGCCGATTACATTAATTTATTTTTGAAGTTAAAACAAGAGAGCTCGGGTTGGCCACGTACTTGTACAGATGAGGCTAGTAAAGCCGCATATATCGCGTATTATAAAGAAAACGAGGGTATAGACCTAGATCCGAAAAAAATAGAAAAAAATCCAGGCATGCGATCGGTTGCGAAACTTTGTTTAAATAGTTTATGGGGAAAATTCGGTCAACGGGGTAATTTACCAAATACCGAGATTATTAATTCGAGCGAACAGTTTTTACAATTATTAACTAATCCGGAAAAGGAAGTAGGTCGAATAGTTTTAGTAAATGAAAATGTAATTTACGCAGCTAGTAAACTAAAAACCGAAATAGCTACATCGGCGCGAAATACCAATGTAGTGATAGCTGCGTATACGTCTGCGCAAGGACGTTTAAAATTATACGAATATCTTGAAAATCTAGGCGAGCGGGTCCTGTATTATGACACCGATTCAGTCATATATGTATCAAAGGGCGAGCACGACGAGTACGAACCAGAGACCGGGACTCTGTTAGGTCAATTAACAGATGAACTAGAGGAGTACGGTGAAGGCTCCTACATCGAGACGTTTGTTTCGGGTGGTCCGAAATTTTACGCGTATAGAGTGCGTTCACCAAACGGTGAAACTTTCGATACATGTAAGGTTAAAGGTATTCGGCTCAACTATGAAAATAGTCAACGAATAAATTTTGACTCGGTTTTAGAGTTGATGGAGAATCACGAGTTTGACAAAATATTGCCCGATATGGAAGGTGAAGAGGAGGAGGAGGAGGAGGAGAAGAAAGAGGAGGCGAATGAGAATGAGAATCGGGGCGCGAATAATTGTATATATGTTAGGAATTTGCATATAGGTCGAACGTCGATTAATAATATCATTAGTTTTAAGCAAACGAAAAAATGTCGTGCTGTTTTGAAAAAACGACAATTTGTAAATCATCGATACTCTGTACCATATGGTTATATGTATGAATAAAAAATGAATAAATAAAAATTATATTTAATGTTATTTACTAAATCCTTAAATCCTGTATAGTTATAGTATTAATAGCAACCTTCAGGCGACAGCGGTGGCGGCGGCGGCGGCGGCGGCGGGGTCCGGACCCCCGGCACGCGCTCTATTAGGCTAATAGCGAGAGCGCGTGCGCGCGCGCGCGCGGGTGAAAATGGACCTAGCAGCGCCGCTGGGTGGTAAGAGGCTTTTCCTCGTCGCGCAGGTAGAAGATTTCGAGCCCCGCACAGGTAAAATGAGTAGCGGTGTTGCGGTTCACCTATATATTTACGGGAAGTACCTGTAATGGCGCTGTAAGTTATACACACACACAGTAAAGATAATTTTTCTCCTCCTGCCCTACTCCCTTTACACACACACACACACACACACACACACACACACACACACACATACACACACACACCAAGAGCAACACTATACAATATAAGGGAGAGGGGAGAACAAACCAAGGATGCAGAAAAATCTCTCTTTTACGCAGACGGTTTGTAGCAGCAGTAGCGGCAGCAACACCACCAGCATTATGAATCCTTGTGGAGTTCTTGCACGGGACATGGATCCTTTAATACACACGGTTCATGAAGTCAGATTGTCTGCATTTAAAACACCGTCTTGTTTTCATGTGCAATTACTGAAAGAAGATGCCGAGTACGTGAAATTAGAATCAGAAATTTTTAATTATTATAGTACACACTCGGTTTTATATTTTTGCGAAGAAACTTTTACAGTTTCATTGGAAAAATCTGGTTCACCGATGTTATATAAGCTAAAACTCCACGAGTTAGAGGTAAGAAGAAGAAGAACAATGAGAATAAGAAATATAAATTTTTACTCAATTATACTAACACAAAATTTTTTTTCTATTTTTCAGGGAAATATGATAATTGCAGTTAAAATAATGGGAAGATGGTTACGAGGAGTAACAGAAGAAGAATGCCCGCAACGCTGTCGTCTAATAGATTATGGCACATGTGTGACTCTGATTGAGTCAAACGAGGAAAGTGGCATCTATCTGTTGGAAGGCCAATTTCTTGTTTTACCTCCACGAGCAATTTTAGCTGGACTCGGTTTTGTCATGCCCATTTCAACAAATGGTCTTCACTGGTCACCTCGTTCTGCTGAAATCTTTCATATGGTCACCGCAAATCGAATTCTAAGATGTGTTTTTGCCGAAAAAGGACTATTTGATAATTCAGCTTACGTCTTTCTGAGCTGTGTTGGGAAGGAAGGTGGTGGTGGTATGATACACGTAAATCCAATGCTTGTTGCATTTGACACAGCAATGACTGATCTCACCGGAATGCATAGCCCAATCTGGCCATCAGATACACTACACTAATAGTATGTATATAAAATATAAATTTCGTATAATAATAAAGTAAATAAATAAAAACTATCAAAGTTGTTTCTTTCTTTCTTTCTTTCATTTAACCTTTTTCTTTAATAATAATAATAAATGTAAGAGGAAATAAATAAATACATGCGTTTCGAGTAAAAATAATTTGAAACACACAACTACAAATTTTTTCTTTTTTTTTTAAAAATTTATTGAATAAGTTGATTGAATAAAAAAAAATACATTTTACAAAATACGGGATACATGAAAAAAAATTCTTAAATCTAGAATAAATGCGATTACATAATTGAGAAAATTCACATATACATTTTGGAATACGTAGCAATTTAAAATAACAAAAGTCACATTCTTTTTTTCTTCTTACAAGATTCGGATTTACAAGATTGAATGCAATAAGCACACGAGTTTGATACACTTTTAAATTTTTTCTTTTTTATACTTTTTATAATTTTTTGGAAAATTACCATGCATAACTTGTCGTTTCTCCTTGTGTCGCCACTAAAGAGTTTAGAAAAATCCATAGCACAATTATAGCGACACATATAATACAAAAAATCCACACAATAATTGCCGCACACGTCGGAATCGAAACTCTGCAACCGACTTGTAGACCACGTGAATAGTGTACAATTTCGTCGCAATCCGTCAAGGTGATACGACACGGTTGGTTGTATACCGTAGGAGTCGAAATATACGCCATGACCGTTTTTGTCGACGAAAATTGCTATCCAGTGAGCACCAGGTAGATGGTGTTCTTGAGTATTAGCAATAATAGCGACCGGTCTCGTCCACACCCTGGGTAACCGATCTGCTGGGAACACTCCGACGGTCTGTGCTGATAAGCCTCTCAGAGCCTGCTGAATCTGTAGTGAGTTCATCGTAAGGTTTCGAGTAGTAGGGCTCTTCTGCTTCTCCCTCTCTCTTGCTGTTTACCCCACTACCACCACCACTGCTACCACGAGCACGACTAGTAGTAGCAGGAGCAACAGCTTCTTCTTCTTCAACAATGACAGCAAAACAAGATTCGATAACCTCTGCAGGTGTGGCCGTAGCAGAAGTCGTAATTTTGGTTTTACAGTTGTTGACACTGATTTTACGAGGTGCTACTGACGATCCCGATGACGACGACGACGATGACGCTGACGCTGACGATGTGCCTCCATCGACGAGTGCTCTTCGAGGAGGTTTTTCAATTGGGCTTTTCTTCTTTCTCTGCTCGTTCATGTCGATTTCCGTATGACCGTATAAGGCCTTTCTTAACCATGCTCGCACTCTGAATGTGTACGCCAATGCACACGTATGGTGTTCTGATTTTCCTCCATGATACATGCAAATATGATCGTCCAGGTTGGATAAGTTTTTGAAAGACGGACAGCTGTATTCTTCAAGGTTCGTAATCTGTCTTCCTAAAATACGCTCTAGTAGATTAGCTTTCTGGTAGCCACGTGTGTAAATGCTGTGTGCATCTCTGGCAATATAGCGTAATGACGGGTAAATATCCTCCAACGTGGCCTCACCATCGTACCATTCTATACCATGATGATAACACGAAAGATAAGAATTAGTCGAAATTATTCCCTTAGGTAATTCACTGTAATCACACGGTGGTTTCACAATCCAATGCGCAATAAAATTGCGGTCAGCTCCAATTACAGCAATCTCCTTGGGTAAAAATAACCCTTCTTTATCGTGAAAAGCTTGGATATCGATGATAAAATCCATTGCAGCTATCGACTGTTTCTTTCTCAAAATCTAGAGATGAACTAACATCCACCAAAATCCGGAGAGGTTATATAGGCAGACCTCTCCCTTCTTTACGGTTCCTCCCTCCCTCCCTTCCTCCAATGTAGAACTTTAGCGAAATAGAGGGAGGAGGCTGAGTGCTGTGATTCGTTCGTTCTTACTGTCACAAAAACACACGCGCGCACATCTTATGAGTTGTAATCTAAAATAACTTGACGCATAGAATCGATCTCTAAAACATTGTCATATTCAGCATAAACAATACAATTTACAGTGTGTGTTAATGGTTTATCGAAACGTACTTCGATACGCACATTTCCGTTACGAACTAAAGACCAATGCGTACCGCAATGAGCAGACATGTCAGGAGTAAGATCAAATGCAAACAAACAAAAACCCTCGGGATAATCTGTTCTGTCGATATCATTTCCTTCGTTTAAAAAGTGTATTCCAGTACCAGAGTAAAGAGTGTGATAACAGTCTACGTAAAGAGGTGTAGTCGCAGCGAAGCTTGGCTGTAGCGGTTTACTCGGCACTTGTTGACCGTCGATATAAAGCGATAAATAGTTAATACCGAAATTTTGAAAGTTGAAAGGATTCAATAATCTATCGCCGTTAAAGGCTTTATTATTGACAAATCCTATGATGAGTCTTTTCGGTAATTGTCCGAGAATTACATTATCCAAACACTCGCCGAGTATACCATTATGCATACTGAATGCTTTAACCTCGACGCGAGTCAGAGGGTACTTTGCAGTTGTTGTCGCTAATGTTTTAGCGTGTGCTACTAAAACACCAGGGTTAATTTTTGCTCGTCGCACAAGTAAACTAGCTTCTTTTATATGTACACTATAATTTTTATCGGATGCGTCCATTAAACAAAAAGCGTCCTTTGCACGTACCAAGCGGACTCTCATTTCTACACCATTTAAAAGAAATCTATCCTGGTTACATACGTCAATATGCAAATGTCCCAAAAGATCAACGACTTTTCCACCACTAGTAAATTTTTGACGGTTCAAAAGACCTTTATTCGTACAATTAGCGGCAGGCTTCTCATCCAATTTCCCTGCTGTATCCGTTGCCCATAATGATGTCGACAGATGCGAAGTTTTTGCATCAGGCCCGTAATTCAACAAAGTTTCAATATATGCTCTATAAGGATACAGTGTATTAGACGGTGTCACAAGTTTTTGATTGAAAAAAACGTCCACTTGACTAAACATTGAGTGCAAGAAATTGTTCACAGGTGCCACACTTGCATCCGTGTCCGCGTTGTGAGGTGTTATTTGAACATTTAGTTTGATCATCGTATGAGCCAAATCTATATATTCTTCGCCTGCTGCGGCGACTAAAAATTCTAAAGGTGCTTGATCGGAGAGTGATGAAACAGGCTTGTATTCCACACATGATGATGATTCGATAGTGGTCTGGGTCATTGGCAATGAAAACAAATCAAGCTCCGATTTTAAGCACTCGCAACTTGAATGATGTAAGAAAGACATTTTTAATTTTTATTTAATCAAAAATATCCAAAACTTTATTTCTTTTAGTAGATTTCCTGCGTATTTTTTTGTTCACTACACGTTTCACTTTTTTCCCCTTTGTATTCTTCTTCTTCTTCCTTCTTCCAGTTTTTAGTCTTTTTACAGCTTTGGTTTTTTTCTTGCTAGTTTGCTTTCGCTTTATCTTCTTCTTCTTGTTATTAGAGCTCTTGCGTCCACGACTGTCGTACTGCAACTGTGTTGCCCGTTTGAGCGCCAGCCCTTTATAGCCGGAGCCCTCCATAAGCTTGCTTATTTTCTCATTAGCCTTACGTTTTAATTTCAGTCCAGACTCGGCTAGACGACTGTTGAGTGAATCCTTGAATGACATATTATTTTCTGTCACGTCGTCGAGAACATTTATACCTGCTCTCAAGGCTTCTCGACCAACTGCTCGGGCTCCTTTTGCCAAAAACGGCAATGCTCGTCGAAATAGACCACCCAGGAACGAGCCAATACCATGGCCCCGTTGTCCTCGCGAGCCTACATACACACTCGTAATACCACGTCCTCCTCCACCACCACCACCACTCTGGTCACTATAATATGCGTCGTAATAATTCATTTTTAAAAGTCTCTTCTAAAATGAAGTGTAGCAGTCAACGTTCCAAACTCGAATTGTATTGGACTCCCAAATTGATCTCTTATATCGATATCTATAGTTTGAAAACGACTGTTCAAAAGCGGTATACAATTAACAGGCGAATATCTTTTAACAATGGTACTACCATATTTATAATCCCTTGCTTCAACGTTTACAATTCTTAACAGAGGTGCATGTGCGTCTCCTACGATACACGGCTCACAAATGTTTGAATAAATAAAAAGTTGGTCGGGTATAGCGTGAGCGAGAGTAGCAGGCTGGCTAGCTACATATTCTCTATAAGGTATAGTTTGTGACTCCAGTGTAATTCTAAAGGTACCATTTTCAAAGCCAAGAATACGTTTTACTGGTTTTGTAAGTCTGCTTTTCTTTTTCACAAGTTCCGGATACTCTCTTAAAGTAACGTAGCCTCCTTTTTCATCGTAAATCAATTCCTTAGCCGCTTGATCGTCGTGATATTCCTTAAAACCTTCATTTATTGCATCAATCAAACTTTGTACGGATCGATATACACCATGCTGGAAATGAAAATTATCCTTTCCATCTATAGGTGATATTGATGTATCTTTATAACGTAAATGGAGTGTAGTGCAGGGTATATGAATTTCTGACAGTCCAACTTGCCACTTTTCATGTAAATCGATTGCGCGAGGTAATCTTACTGAAAAACTAGTGGTCGTGTTATCCGGAAAAAATGTCATGCTACTATTACTAGGGAGTACTACTGTGAATTCCGACTGATTCATTTTTATAGTCTTTTTACTTCACTTGCAAGAATCCAGGAGTTAAATTTATCGGGATAGCCGATCCAGCTTACGAAATACTCTTTTTTAGCTCCTTTACCACGTGTTTTTAAAATTTCATTAATTTTATATTCTTTTTGCGATACCCTTTCACTGTGCACCAAACTTAATTCTTCTGGGTAGAAAAATCCTTCAATTTTCTCACCTTCTAAATCGGACAGTTCATAGATGAACAAGTTTTGTCGTTTTTTCACTTTAACAATTTTAAAAATCTCTTCGCTCCAACCTTTTTCGTAACCTTTTTCAAAGACGTGACGCTCTCTGCTAATTCGAACATACTGATCCACTTTATATCTTGGACTCTTCCGTATAACCTGCCGTTTTAAAGATTTTTCCAACATATTTTTTCTCGCTTCCTGAGCATTGTAAATTGTCACAGCAGCAGGTTTCATTTTTATCGTTGAATGTATACTATTGTTATAACTCTGAACTATTGCTTGCAATACATCAATATAACGTTTTGTATTTTTATAGGTAAAATAACGAAACATTCGCTCCTTTAGCGTTCTGTTAAATCTTTCTACGACGGCAGCTTTTACATCAGGATTACGCGCTACACGAAATTTTATACCCGTTTCACTTAAAAACTTTTGAAATTCTTTACCAACAAATTCTTTTCCCGCATCCGTTTGTAACATGTAAGGACAGCGATTTTTATTTTTACTTAGAATTTGTTTAAATGCTTTAGTCACTTCTTTTACGGTTTTGTCGCGCAACGGTTCGACAAAACTATATTTACTTAAAACATCAATCACTACTAGCAAATATGAATAATTATCGTTGTGACTCTTTAGAGATGATAGAACGATAAGATCAGCTTCCCATACGTGATCCAATCCCAAAACGTCGTAGTATAAGCGTGGAAATTTTTTTCGTATAGGTTTGTGAAGCGTATAAGTGTCATGTCTTGTCAACCAGTCCCTGATTCGTGATGCTGGTATCTTTTTCTTATTCACACTTATTAAATTTCTCGCTCCTGTGAAGCCAGCCTCATGCCCCGGATCAAAATATTGTTTTTCAATGTCTTGCATTATTATTATGTCATTTAAACTGCAATTCGTTCCAACGTTTAGCTATAGGGGTAGATGTTCGAGTGCTTTTGCGTATTTCAGGGGTTTTTTTGCTTTTTTTTGCTACAATTGTGTCCGTCATTAACGAAGAATCACTTTTATTTTTTAGAAAAACGTCCATTTCATCTTCGTTCACGTTGTCCTCCTCGTCATCGTCGTTGTCTCTGCTTCGACTTCTTTTTTTCCAACTTTTCTCGAGTCCGTTTACAAAACTACTGCGAGATAGAGAACCATTGAGATTGAAAAATTCACTATTTCCAATAAACTCTCTCGGAATCTGTGTTTCAAAAAGTAATTCACCAAACTGTTTTCGACCTACGGCTTTAATATTTTTGCGTGCTCTAGCTACATCATTTACTAAGTCAATTATGTTTGAATTTTTTATTTTTTCTCCATCAATTTTTACAACACCAGTTGCACTCCAACTTATCCAGTTATTATTATTTTTTAAATGGTTTAATAAAAGTTTTGTTTTATTTTTGTATAATTTTGGTACACTTTCAATGATGTACTCATCGCTCATTTGATCTTTTTCATCACTTTTAGCATCTGCAGAATTTTTTTTATCGTCAAACCGGCGTTTTTCATCGACAAAAAATAGATATCTCTGTAAAACTTGTAGAAAATCTCTATACTTGTCACTGTCAGACGTATATTTCCCTGAATCCAAGATTTGTCTCATTTCACTATCAAGTCGTGAAAATTTATCTCCCTGCGTTTGTACAGTTTCACTCATTAATTTTTTCTCCTGTTCCGGAGTTACTTCCCTGGCAGCTGCTGTTGTTAAACTATTTATTGCTGCTGATTTTACACTTGCTTGCATTTTATGTAAACTTTCTTGAGGAATCAAAACCATTTTTCGTGCTCTTTCCATTTTTATGCATTTAGAAAAAGATCCAAAATAGGCGGTAACAAAAAGCCTAGAAAATTTCCGCCTTTTTGTACAATTATACGCTTCTTGCTTTTCCAGCAACTTTTTTTTCGTTTTGTAACTTTTGTTAAATTACGCAGAATAGTTTTATACTTTCTCAGCTTCTTTTTTTCCGTGACGTTTAAACATACAATACCTTTTAATACGTTCAAGGCACACTCACAAATGTACTTTACAAGTTTTTCATCGGCAGTACGCAATAACGCGAGTCGTTGTTCTTTATTAGAATGTCTCAATGCCTGTAGCAACACAAAATATTTTTCTTCAAAAGGTGATGCATTATTCTTCTTCATCAACGCGCGACTCTCACGAGATGCTCGCTTCGCCATTTTTTTGCTCTACACAATATTTAACTTGCTGTACTGACTCGACGAATACTTGGGAATATAGACGTATTGATATTCATCATCAGGAAATATACAACTACGGAAACGTAATTCCTCAGGTGTACTCTGCTTCAAGTCAATAACTAAATAAGAATGTGCTTTTAGAGTACTATCATAATAAGCTTCTTGCAAAAACTTGGAATCCTCGGGGTATAGTTGACGAGCCAAATGCTGAATCTGTGCACGGTCTCGAGGATTCTTAAATAAAACCATATAATTCGCATTCAACGATATGTCACGCTGCCCTTTGTGAAATATATTCTGACATATGTAAATCACCGATGCATTACGATGATGACTTCCCTTGCTAAACAAATCTATTATTGTACCATTATTCGCTGACTCACGCATCAAGTCATCTATTATTATCAATTTTCGTTTTTCCGGATCGTTCGAATAGTCCTCGTTACGCGGTAATCCTTCACGAAATTCAATCTCTACATTCTCCACTCTATAACTCTCCTGCCATTCACTATAATAAAATAGTATTCTGTCAAACTTCACATTAGCCAACACATCAAGATGCTTTAAGAATCTCTGCACAAACACTGTTTTACCTGCCGAGGTAGGGCCAGCACAAATCATAGTCCACGGATGCATAAATCGAGTATCCATTTTAACATATAAAGGTACACTAACAAAAAAAAACACAATACCCGACCCTTCTTGCTCGCGACGCCCCCACCACGGGGGGCCCATCTGGACTTGCCCGCTCTTACGTCCATTCCATCTCAGGCACCCCCTCTACCCGAGCGACTAGACTTGCACCAAGCCATGCCTCGAAATTCGAAGCTGTATTCATTTAACACATACAACTTCTGAAAAGATGCCGACACTGTTAACAATGCAACACTTAACGAACACCGGTATAAAAATGTCACCACCCTGACCCAGATATTTATCTAAAGATAAAATCTTGACACGCGCTACTCCCAAAGTCACCGCGACCCCCACTATAAGGCCCCACACCTGCAGAGCAACTAGACTTGCCCTGAGCCATGACGTCACTGGCGCCACTAGGCCACGCCCCTTGTCTGCCTAGGCTTGCCCCTCTCTACTAATATCGAACAACTACCCAGCGAAATAAATAAATCGACAGCATTTCACGATCATCTTCGTCTCGAAGATGCACACTTTCAAAAGGGCCATTACGTGCTACAGCGTAAATGTGGCTGCGTGGAGCAACACTTTACAACGTTCAACGAAAAAATCTGTCGTATTTTTGGTTTCGAAGATTCTGAGACACGCCGTAAAAACGGCACTTTTGTCACATCATCCATGGGCAGCGTTGTCGCATTAAGCAGCAGACCGGCATCACTATCTCGAGCTATACCCGATCAGCTCTACGTGTACACGGATATATGCGAAACGCATACTGTAGGCGACACTCAAGCTAGACTACTGCGCATAGTATCCGTAGATAGTGCAAAGTACAAATTCGGCAGCAATATCGTGAGACATTTTGCACCTGCTCATTACATTCCGCTTTTACATCATAGTTTTCGCTCGATTGTCATAGATATAAGGGATCAGCACGGAGTGCGAATACCATTCGAATATGGAACGTTGACAATGGTTACGCTTCATTTTAAACGTAATCGCTATTGAGAGAGAGCACAACTATGACACGATGAGTCACTATATACTTTACTACGACGAGCAAGTAGGAGGTGGGGGAGTGAGACACGTTTTTTCCGGTTCATCGTATCAGCGCGGTAGAGGTGTTGGTGCATGGCTCGGAGGTTTATTTCGCAAAATTCTCCCGTACATTGCGTCCGGTGCCAAAGCTGTGCGCGCAGGAATCAACGTCTTGGACGACGTTGCAAACAACGGCTCCAATTTTAAGCAGGCGTTCAAATATCGTGCCAAAGAGTCTGGAGAAAATTTGAAAAGAAAAGCCGGTGAAAAAATAGCAGACATGATGAAGGGCTCTGGTTATAAATCATGCGCAGTGCGGCGAAGACGTCAGTCAAGAAAGACACGCGTATCGAGTAATATCGTTAGCAAAAGACGTAAACAGCAGACGCGAGGAAGGAAGAAGAGAGTCACCGCAAGAAGTAGTCAGCAGCAGCAGCAGCAATCTTTGAGAAGTGTTACGGATATTTTCGGTCCTAGACGTACATAGTACGCGCAAAAATGGCATTTTTACATTCTCACTCGTCGGAGTGCATGTCCAGCGAATTGGATCTTTTCACGCTTCCACCCACCCAGACATCCATCGAAAGCAGCAGCTTTCTACATTATAAACCTGTCTCGTCTCTCAGCGACGATGTCGACGCCCCCTTGGAGTTTGTCGTGCCGGCAGGTAGCGAGCATTACTTTGATCTGACTCACACAATGCTTCATGTGCAGGCTAAAATCGTACCCGCGGACGAGACTGCCGCAACGACCGAAGACGCTAAAGTAGGACCGATCAACAATTTCATGCATTCAATGTTCAATCAGATTGATGTTTTATTCAATCAGAAAATTGTTTCACCGCCTAATAACGCGTATCCTTACAGAGCGTACATCAAGACGCTTCTCAATTATTCTCCGGCTGCTAAAGACTCACATCTTACAGCGAGTTTATGGTACGACGACACGCATGCTGCTTTTGATGCACCAGCTAACGCGGTGAGCACTGCGACGGCTCCGATGCCCGTAAACAAAGGCCTGGAAAACCGTAGATATTTTACACAGAATCGCCGCTACTTTGACATGATTGGACACCTACATCACGATCTCATTAATCAGGATAAAATGCTGATAAACGGTGTAGAAATGTGCGCTTAGTTAGAAGCAAAGATGCTTTTTGTCTAATGGATGTGTAAGAAGAGGCCTAAAAATTGGTGCCCAGCGGTGGGATTCAGCAAGCCGCGAATAAAACATATCTAATCAAGCCCAGTAGTGCATGAGTAGTTCCTAACAACTCGTAGACCATCATCTGGTAGGAAAGTAGTACATTATAAAAATTTCTAAAATCACCGCTAGCATGAAAATTAGCGACAAATAAAAATTTTATAAATAAACTAAAACTATTATACCAAATAATATACACCTGTGGTGGAAAATATTCACCACAGAGGATTGAAAATTGGTAACACGCGCGCATCGCCATACTTAGATAAGAGAAGCGACCGCGAATTAAATCATATTAGTTAACAAATAACGCTGTTCCGGACGTGACGAGGGGTTGTCGGGGAAGAAAGCGAGTGTGGCGCATTTATAATTATTAATTTATATTTTTTAGTTTTGTGTTAGTTTAGCGAACGTTTCTCAGCCATTCGACCCTATGAGCGCGAATTGGGGGACGATTCGTGGCGTTAGGCCAACACGGTTAGGAGTAATTTTTAATTGCTCCTAGACTGCTTAGATCTCAAATTGGGAGTTTCTCCACGGATTGCGAAGATCAACCACAGTGTGGAGCAGTCGACGGGCTGTTCTGTGACTGCCAGGCCAGTGGTCGAGTGGTGGGAGGCGTTCGCACGGGAAATGTATCCGTGTTTATATATAGATATAGAGGAGCGCTCGCACTGCTTCGAGTCCCTTCGGTGGTCTTCGGGAAAGCCCTTTCTTTTAGTGGGCCCGAGTTTTCGGCGGCGACTAATGCTAACGTCAGTTGGCAGCAGCGACTCGACAGAGCCAGAGGTCGTGCAAGTTTTGTTGTTAGACCTTTTGTTGTTAGACTTCATAAATAAAATTTGATTCAAGATCGACAATAGTTTTTATAGTTTATTTAAACCCTTGACATTAGTCTTGTCCCATACAAACGCAATTAGCGCCGGATGATTTATACTCGGTTAGATCATTAGTCACCGATAGTTCCGCAGTTGATTAAACAACGATTAGACTGAGTCATCAAGTGCTCGACTAATCACGCGCTCTTTGATCATACTGCGATTTAAATCTCATATAAAAAAATAGATATCAAACTAATTATCCAATTATTTAGAAAAATTCGGTAATTACACTAAACATTACAACAGACGCTACATTACTAAATCCGCGAAAATTCATGGAAATGGTGACATTCAAATACGCAATCAGTAATAAACAATTATTTCTTATAAATAATTAAAAAATAAAAATATATAAAAAAAAGTTTTCTTTTCTCGTTTTTCATTTTGCAACAAAGAAATAAAACAATACGAATAGTAAAATCAAAAATATTGATATATATAGTTTAAATAATAAATAATTATAAATAAATAATCGAAATTTATTATTATTTTATAATAAGATACGTTAACTAGCACGCGACAAACAACGCGAATTTCACTACTATAATTCAATTACAGTTTATTCGAATTTTAATCACAAGTACTTGATAACAGAGGTTAAGGTAATTTAACTAACTAATATAAAACAAAATAACGTTGCTTAACTATTGGACTCAAATTATTTAATAAAATCCATCGCAACTTTAACACTGACTAAAGTTATTTAGCCTACGATAAAACTTCATTTTGCTATAATTATAAATAATTGAAACAATAATTTTACGACCTGTTATAGGACTGCCCTTATTATTATTTTTTTTTTGAAACACTAAAAATAAATTATAACTGCAGCCCGAACGCATTGACAACATTTTGTTCTAAACAAATAATCCAAATGATAAACTTATATAAGCCTACTAATAAAATCAATAGACAAATAAGAGGTTTTCCCAGCGTTATACAACGATTTATCTATATCTAGCTGGTAATCCGCTTTCCTTACTCTCGATTGATAAGAAGAACCGCATCGCGTCGTCGAGGTCGGAAACAAGATCGACAGCGCGATCGACACATGTTCCCTCGATAGTTAAGAAATCACCCAGTGATAAAGAATCTACCTATGTGTCATACAGTACTTCACATCATCTTGAACGGCACTTGCGAGATTAGTCACACTCGAACTTATTAGAAAAGATAAGAATAAGAATTACACGCTTATCATAAACATTAGATGGATAATCTATCGAACTCGAGTAGTTCGAAGTGAATAATAGATACGTGCAGACACACGTTGATAATCAACAATTACGTGTTTTGTTGGATTTATTGAATTACATTACAACTTTGACTTTATAGAGCCTACCTCTCCACGTACAAACTATTAAACGATACATTTTTATCGTTGAATAAGTATTTAAATAAATAAACCAAAATGAAAAATTTGGTTCTAAAATAAATTAAAATAAATTTTTTTTTGTTTTCCTTTAAGTTCTCATTTACAGATTTCAACGAACGAGCGCACACGTGGTTAAATTAAATCTTTTTTTTTACCTTGAAGGGATATAGTGCATAACCGCATACTTAGCATCGTGCCAAATAACGTCAGAATAATATGCACACAGCATACTCAATTATATTTAGCAGATTTTAATAAATTTTCAGATTTATTCAAGTTTTAGCAGAATAAATTTTATGCGAAAAATTGTGCGGACTAAAGATTCGAACACGGAATTACAACGAGATATAACGTTACGCTAACTGCAATATTACTCATCATTTACATAGATTACGCAAATTAATTACACTTTCCCTTTAATTAGGTACCTTATTTAATTAAGCGACTATTAAAATAAAATTTTTTTTTTTTTCTTCTCTTTATTGATTTCGCCATTACGGTGAGTCTTAAACAAATTACACGCACGACACCCATTAGCTAATCCCAAGGAGAACACATGATTCCTAATTATATACTCTCCCCGTTCCACGAGGTAACGCGTATCGAATTCCAAGATTTAATAAACAGAGTAGTTTACTTAGACGACTACGAACAAGAAAGCACTATAAATTTTAATTTCTTACAACAGAGAATCAGAGCATTAGAGCAACGACAGATAGCCTTACAGATTTTAGTGAGGCAACTAATCCAGCTGAATTTACAAACAGTGAAAATTTTAGAAAAAAATCTAGCAGCAAAACAGGACGGTGATTGCGATGAGTTAATAATGGCATTTACGTCTCTGAGCCTCTCATAGATACACATCTACCCATTAGTCCTGATAACCGATCGCCAGATCACACTCAAGTATATCGTCAAAAGAGTGCAGAGATTACGTTCTTAATTCAAGATGAAATCAAACATTAAAATATATATAATTTATTAAATATTATTATTATTAAATATTAAATATTATGATTATGGCATACATCTAACTTTCATGTACTTATTACCAATTTTATCATAGATTAATAATAATAATTAAGCAACAAAATAATTTTTTTACGGAAAGGGACAATACGAAGTCCTTGCGTCACACACACGCCTGCGTGTGCCTGTGTAACGTCCCCGCACAATCGATAACTAGCTCGATTATCGATAACTAGGAACTTAGCTTAGAATAAGTGATCGTAGGTAAGGAAAGGTCCTCGAGTTGCCTACCAACTCCAAGATCCTCCTTTCAAATCGCGAAGGGCTGCTACAAAACCTTTCTTTTTTTTTACGATTCTTAGAATCGACAAAGAAAGAGAGCTGGAAACGTTCAGGAAACATAAATATAACCCTCTAAAACTTAGGACGGCATCCCGAAGCCGAGGCGAAATGCACATCGATGTCAGGCCTATTATAAAAAAAAAGGAGAAATTCAAGAGCGTCGGCCCGTCGCACGTGCAGCGAGACCCTCCAGGAAACCCATATAAAAAAAAACAAAGGAAGAAATTCCTTTCTCGACCGTTAGCCATTTCGACTTTCTGTTTTTCTAAATAAAATAAAAACACAATACTAATTGATTTGTGGCTTTCCTATCATTCTCGATAAGGGATAGTTTCTTAATAATCACACTTGCTCTACAAATGAAGAGTCTAACGAATATAGGATTTAATTAGTGAAGAAGAGCACTTAGCGTATTCATATTATTTTTTAATTTTTATGTAATTGAATTCCTAAAGCGACTAACCATTCAGCTTCGGTATGTGAACGCTGACTTATGCCGAATATTAGTTTTTTTTTTCTTAAGTCTTTAGTCAATTTACATATCTGTAAGTTCACTAAACAACTCATTAGATATAGATATTTTATTAGATAAGTTGAAAATTCGATTACTTTAATTGATAATGGACGTAGGTTGAAATAGCGAATTGTGTGATTTATAAATTGATATTTTTTAGGGACTTGCATAAAACTGAATAAACTAATATGCGTATCTGATCGCGGCCGAGCATATTGATTCGTTTTTTATTATTAAATTATAGTAAAGTTAAAATGCGGCTAAACAAATCATTCTCTTTTTTATTTTTATTATAATAGCAACGAGTTTGTATTTTCAGTTTACACACAGAACATCAATTATTATTGTTACTGATTCAGACTTCAATTCTTTCCCTCTTGACAATTGCCGATTTCTGGTATAAAAAGGAAAAGTAAACTATCATATATTAACGAACTTTCTCATCCAGAACAAAAATTCAGTATTTATTCCAGTTGTTGCAAAGATTTCGACTAAATATACGTTTTAGTTAGATGATGTGTTTGGAATAGCGTCAATACGGGTTTTCTAACTTTTTCCAATGTTATGGATACTGAATTTTCTCATAAAATTGTCTCATACCGATTTTGTCAGTGTATTTTGGCATCGCTTGGCTTTACATATTTTAGTTCTCAGACATCTGAATGAATCAAACAAAAAATATGTTCGAATCGG
>CM053172.1:10112466-10170596 GCA_012977825.3 Pteromalus puparum | reverse complement strand
ACGGGTAGCCAGCGTAGAGAACTCGGGTTCGAGGTTACTCGATTGGACAGGTGTTTCTCTATGTAAGGAGTAAAAGAGCACCCAGGCTCTGAAAGGCCTCAGGCTCTTTCGAAAGGAATAATTGAAAAGATATCACTACACTAGGCTCCTATAAGCCTAAGTTTCGTAATATCAGGAAGAAGAGAAACTTAATGCTCTGGAGAGCAACAAATTCTCTTCGGATCGGGAAGCAGATATAGCTGAGAGAAGGTAGAAGAAGAAAGGAGAGGCAGTTGAAGTATGTAGAAATTTATTTTTATGGTACTTACTGTTTTATTTTTTAAAAATCCGTCGTCTAGGAAGAGAAGAGAGAGTCCGGGAAAAATCGCCCTTTATCCTCGTAGCCGGAGATGAGTATGTATGTGTGCGTGAGCCGAGAGTAGTGACTTGACAGTGGGTAGGCAGCGAGTGACAAACGAACGGCAAAACGAAGAGGCAAAAACGAGGTCGCGGGTCTCTGAGGGCTAGGGTCCTTTTATCAGCCCTCTTCGCGAGGGTGGAGTTTTCCGCTTTCTCGAGGCGGGTTTTCCAGAAAGTTTCTCTCTCTCCTAATTGAGCTTTTCCGGGGGCCTGGAGACCTCTGGCGATTGGTCTTACATTTGGCGTCACGACAGCCACGCACAGTTCGTGACATTTAAATAAGATGGCTTATTATTGTGCGCATTTTACCGACATTTTACTAAAATCAATTATAATTTTTTTGTTTATATGAAAGAATACTAGTGAACGACTTTAAAATAAAATGAAAGAATTTAAATTAATAGAAAATTGAAACGTTTTAAGTTCTCTCTTTTTGTGTATTTTTATACCTGTTAATTTATCAAAAGTTTTGAAATAACAACTGAGTGGTTTATTAAAAGCCGATTCGTAAAATAGATTCCAATAATTTACTAGTTTTGGCATTTATGAATCATGAAATTTAATACATTGCATTTGTACAGTTATATATTTGAAAAATTTTGGATCGCTTACAAAAATGTTGGTTAGATAGTGTTCTTATTTTATGAACTTATATAAAAATAAGTACTAATAATACCAATCGATAGTGATTATACAATAGTAATTAGCGAATATGTGTATATATATTATAATGATATACACAATTTCACCAATGGATTCTATAAGAATATATATATTTGGACACTTGTCCTATGAGTAACTTCAATCTAAGGGAAACTTGTATGCTTTTGCTTATAATTAAACTAGGCGGCGCCTTACAATTGCTTAGTATTATTAGCAATGGTTAATATATAGATAGATAATGATAGTACGCGACCGATTAATCTCTAACTTAAATATTCATTGTAGCTCTTTGACTTAATGCTTATTATGTTAGGAGTGCTATGCAGTAGGCCTATGTAAAAGTTATTATGTTAGTTGAGCAATAATAATAACTCGCCTTGTGATAATGTTTGTGACAATTAGCTAATTGTTTGGTGGCCCTTTTATACTACTGATAAGGATAGTTTCTTCTTATATCACTTGCTTAAAATGAAAGATCTACTGTATATTTTAATAGTGAACGAAGAAAACTTAAGCGATTCCTTATTATTTTTTTAATTTTTGATGTTTTGCATTTATAAGGACGTATCACCCATTCAGTGTATGTGACCGCTTTACGTTATGCCGATATGTGTTAAATCTTTAGTCAATTTACATATCTAGTTCAGCTAAACTCATTTACATTAGATATATACTATTAAAGATAAGTTGAAAATTCGATATTTAATTGATAATTGAGAGGTAGTTTGAAGAATAGCGATTTGTGTGAGTATTTTGATTGAACTTTTTAGTGGCTTGCATAAAAGCGAAAAGACATATGCGACTGTGCGGTGCAGCTGACGTTTTAGATAAAAGTAAGAAAGTAGCGCTAAAAGATCAATTTGTTGTTTTTTTATTATAAAGCAAGTGTTTTGTGATTTTCACGTAGCAGAAGACTTCAATATATTTACCCTGATTCAACTAGATTCGTTGATTGACAGTTGCCGATTTACTACTAAGGAAAAGTAAACTTTATACTATTTAAACGCCGCCCGATGCACTTTATCGCCCGACAAAATTCGATTTTAGTTTGCATAAGTTTGAATAATAAAGGTTTTAACTTTTTGTTTGGAAAAGCAGTTTTTCTAAAATTTTCGATGTTTAGGATATGAATTCTTATAAAAATGTTTTATACGATTGTGTCAGTGTAATTTTGCGCATCGCTGGGCTTACATATTGTTAAGTTGTTGAACTCGTTTTTTATTTTGATTTAGACAAAACAGAAAGTCGAAATGGCTACGGTCGAGAAAAGGAATTTCCTTGCTTCCTTTGTTTTTTTTTATATGGTTTTCCTGAGGGTCTCGCTGCACGTGCGGACGGGCCGACGCTCTTGAAATTATCTGCCTTTTTTTTTTTATATAGGCCTGAACCATCGATTGGCATTGTCGCCTCGGCTCGGATGCCGTCCGTAAGTTTTAGAGGTTTAATTATATGTTTCCTGAACGTTTTCGACAGCTCTCAATTTCTTGTGTCGATCTCTAGAATCGAGAACAAAAAAGAAGGTTTTGTAGGCAGCCCTTGCGATTTGAAAGGAGGATCTTGGAGTTGGTAGAGCAACTGCGAGGACGCTTCCTTACGCTACCGATCGGGCACTTATTCTAGAGCTGAAGTTCCGGCTTAGTGTTATCGATAAATCGCTAGGTTATCGATTGTGCGGGGGAGAGCGTTGAGCGAGGAAGGGGGAAGGAAGCGGGTCTCGCCCTAGCTCGATTTAAGAGCTAAAAAGAAGAAACTTGCCTGTCTGCACATTGTTAACGTCAAGTCCGACGTAACACCTGCATTGACTTATATTCACATATAGATTGCTGTTATGTGACAACTTTCCCGTGGCTATTATTCGAGATTCTATTTCGAATATAGCTTCGAGAAAGTTCCACATACAAAAAGCATAGCGAGTATTCAAGGCACTAAAATATCAAGTGACCAGAATCTCGCTGAGCTAAACACCTTCCCCGCCGATGGCTACTTGCGCGCGTGCGATGCTGCGATTGCAGTTTCGGCGCTTGACCGTTGCCAGGCCCCGTAAGGCCTAATGAGTGCAACAAGCGTCGACGCTGTGACGTAGCAGCGGGGAAATAAAGCTTGGGACAGCGTGGGAGGTCCGGAAGACTTCCGAGCGTCCCCAAGCCAAGCTTCTCGTCACTCCGTGATCAGGCAACGATGCCGGCGGACCGATAGATTTGTAGATTTAGATTCAGAGTTCATTTTCGGATTTACATTTTTTATTAGTTTGAATTGTTTTAGATTTCTTTCTCTTCCTTACACGCGAAGCTGTACATTTTTTTTCTATAGATTTCAAACTTAGATTCAGATTTAAACATTTTTAGTTGATCATTCATTAAGAGTCAGAAAAACGCTTTAGCTAGAATTATTATATTCGAGGAGAATACATTGTACAAGTTTTGGACCAAGTTAATTATTACAGAGGATTAATAAATAGAACCACACATACACAAAAGAAAGCATTAGTTGGTTTCGATCTTTTTCTTTGGACGCACATCAATCCCTTAACTATCTTCCAAGGACAATTATAACACAAAGGAGAATCGAGTCAAATTTAGATAGGACAAAAGTCAACACACATACGAGGTAAGATTTTATTCTATTAAATTTGGACCAAGATAAGGAGATTAGAGAGTGTGTTTGTGGGCAGTAAGGGCATCTTGACCAGATTCTCCCTGAGCACCTGTATAGCTGCTAGACAGACAGACTCTCATATACGAAGGAGAAACTCCTCAAGTTTCTCCCTAACAATTGCATTAAGTACCCGCTCTATAATATACAGACAGGAAGAGCATTATCAATTTGTGCTCTGTTTATCCAGCACGCGTTGCTGTCCCGAACCAAATAGACTTTGCACGTAGTAATACACTACGAATCCCCAAATTTAACTGGGAAGGATTTAAAATTGTTTTTTTTCGATTGAAGCCCATATTACGTGAGATAGTCTACCAGCCTAACAAGAGTGGACTGACAGATTTTCCTTATAAAAAAAAATAAAGATATATATAGGGAAAAATATTTAAATTTAAGGAAGTAAAAAAATAAAACACTGCCTTGCGAGTGAATGTACTCAACCTCCTCGATCGGTACACCCCAAATGCGTTGTACACCGCCACGCGATAGCAGTATCAACGTAATTAGTACGGATAAAAAGAAGCACTATCTGAATCCATCGCCCACACAAAAATTAAAACAAATTTATAAATACTACCCCACGGAAACCGCTGCCTACTTAAATGAAATCAAGGAAATCTGCGAGTTCAGCAACTCGTTACCTGTATCACTAGAAGAAGAGATTTTCGATGTTATCTGGAAGTGCTGCGCCAATGTAAAAAACGCTAGATAACTGGCCGAGACGCCTAATTAAGGCCCTCAAGCAATTTATTGTACACTAGAATTATTAGAAGAAAAAAAAAACTATTGGCAATAAAATTAAGCTACAGTTCGACAGCGAATTAGATAAAATTTAGAGAAAGAAATAATAAATAAACAACAAAATGGGGGAACCAACTCTGGCAAATTTATCACACCATCAATCCATCACCGATCGTTTACTAACAACGATGGGAGAGAGTATGGCAGAGTCACAGGCACTCAACAATATACCAAATTATGACGGTAAAAATATGCCACTAAAGTCTTTTATACAAGACGTAGAAAGCGGATTCAACATATGCCCTGAAGGAATAAGGGAATCCTTTCTCAAGGGAGTAGTGGCGAAACTCCGGGACACGGCACGTGAAGCAGTAGGCGATACGACCATATCAACCGTGAACGATCTGAAAAACGCCCTCAAGGAATACTTCACGCCTAAAAAGAATTATTCGCATTACTGCGCCGAACTCCAAGCTGTTAGAATGAGACAACAAGAAACTGTAATTGAATACTATAGCCGCATAAAGAGGATAGTAGAGAATGCAAAGGCATCCCTATCAGAAAAATTTGAAGCGACACAAGTACCAAATATGACTATTATGCTGGAAGGGATAGCCCTTGAATCGTTTAAACGAGGACTATCTGACGAATTACTATACGCAATGAGCGTACAAGAACCAGCCTCGCTCAGAGACGCCCTAAGAATAGCCCAGCGGCTAGAACGCGACATGCTAGGGTCAAGTGACCGTAAGAGGCACGTAAACTGGACCAGAGCCGAATCACCAGGACGACAAGTTCATTTCGGTCTACAGAACTAACTTTCTTTGAAAAACCAATAAAATTCCAGGTTTTCACAAATAACCTACCACTGCCGGCCAAGGGAATCCTAGGAGTGGACTTCTTGAAAAACGAGTCTGCCGAAATATCCTTCCATCACAATGCCCTAATTACCGCCTCTCAGCCTATAAGGCCCATTCGATTCACAAATTTCGAGTACCGTAAACCTAAATGAACAAAATTCATCCTTCAAGCTCGCACTAAGAGAAAAATTAAACTACCTCTCGTACCAACGACTCTCCGTACCGGATACCTACCTAGGCTGCAAACTCCAGAGAAAATATTTATCGGAGAGGGGATAGTAGAAAACGACAACAATGAATGCTACGTTATGGCAATTAATGCTTACGAGCAGGACGTCGAAATAGAAATTCCACCACAACAACTTGAGGAATACAGTACTAATGAATCGGAGGACTTCTTCGAATCAGAGTGTAGCGACCCAGAGCAATTAACCCCACAAGAGCGATATGACAGAGTATTACAGCTGTTGAGGTTAAGTCACCTGAATGAGGAAGAAAAAAACCACGTACTAAAACTAATACAAGGCTATCCTCATCTTTTCCATTTGCCTGGAGATAAGTTTGTAACGTCACGCGTATTTTCACCAACCGATAACTTGACTCTTGGTTTGTAGGATAGAGACCGTTATTATCTCGCATCTTTTTCCGACCGACTTTCTCCGAAAAGAACAGCACCCGCGCCTCAGTCTTTTTTTCTACATGTACGCCCGCAAACTCGCAGACCGGACGCACCCCTGGTGGTCGTCTGGAAAATGTCCCAAATAAAAGGGACTCTCGACTTCCCGGCTCCGAACCGCCGCGCACGTGCACCTCCGTTCGTGGAAAGGTCGTAAAATTTCGACCGTTACAACTTTCACTCTCAAGCGACACTTTTTCCCTCTGGAATGCTAAAAACATTTTTTCTCTTTGCTTATATTAATAGACGTAATTTAGCGTACACATTATTTTTAATTATTATTACATCAATAGATTTTAAGTAATACAACAAGTATAAATAACACTATAATATTCCGATGACATTTAAATCATTTATTCANAAGCCACATAGCGGCCGAAGGCCGCGTTGTGGCGCGCTAGTTTCTTCTACATGTACGCCCGCAAACTCGCAGACCGGACGCACCCCTGGTGTCGTCTGGAAAATGTCCCAAAAAAATGGGACTCTCGACTTCCCGGCTCCGAACCGCCGCGCACGTGCCGTTCGTGGAAAGGTCGTAAAATTTCGACCATTACAACTTTTACTCTCAAGCGACATTTTTTCCCTCTGGAATGCTAAAAACATTTTTTCTCTTTGCTTATATTAATAGACGTAATTTAGAGTACACACTATTTTTAATTATTATTACATCAATAGATTTTAAGTAATACAACAAGTATAAATAACACTATAATATTCCGATGACATTTAAATCATTTATTCATTTCTAAATCTTCGTTGATGCACTGTCAAATATATATAAATTTAAATACATATTACTTGAATTTTAATAATATTATACGACCATGTACACAAATTTAATACAATAGTAAATTAAATTTGAGTTACAGAAATTTAAAATTAATATATTGTCGATTAAATTAAATCAAAGTTTAGCATAAATTTCGCTTTTGGTGCTTGACATTAAAATTTATGCAAAACAGTGTATATTAACCAAATATATGTAACAGTTGCATTGCTATTTTTCTCAAGAATAATTATGACATTAATAATTATTTAGTTATACACTGACAGAAAATAATCCAAGTGTCATCCGAATATTATCGTATTATCTCCCAGTTTAAATATTATATACATTATTATATAGAAATATATACATTATTGTCTACGCACATTATTAGTTAAGTTAGTTTAAATCATGCGATAATATGCACTAATATTTATGCATATACATTTTATATATACACATATATAAAAGACTGATTACACGTATAAAAATTAGTTAATAATATAACGTAATAATATAGCTTAATAATAATTTAATAATAAACGGTACAGTCGTGCCATCTGTGTAATTTGCGGCGTAGTTAGTATGTAAATTAGGTACGACGCTTTAGCGAAAGCCAATAGAATTTAAGATTCAGGAAAACTGTTAACGCCCAACTTCGGGGATGGACCTGAAGAAAATCCAATCAGGAAAATCTTAGCCTCGAGCGAAATTTCCCATTCGTCCATCCCTCTCCTCAGGCCCTCCGCAGCCCCCAAAGTCCCGAGCGGTCCGGCTTTCGTCCCGAGACGCTCTCTCCCAAAACCCACTCTCACTCTGCATCCCGAACAGGAAGGTCGGGTCTCTCTAAGTACTATATATATACCTACACACTTACTCTCTCTTTTCATCCGCATACGAAGTTGGGTCGTCTTACATCTGAGTATTAACAAGTAAGTTCAAATAAAAACCTTTATTTAATTACAAAATCTTGCTCTCTATCTACATCTATATCCTCCGAGAAGTAAATTGACCTGTGAGAGGTTGATTTCTTTTATCCCTTCCTTACTCCTAGAATTAATCGGACCCTATAGGGGTTAGATAAGTTCTTGTTCATATTTTCCTTACACATTGTACTCATTCTTTCCTATATACATAAATGAAAGGATAAGCACGGAAAAAGCACTTGTCTCATCCCAGCATAGCGCTAAAAAAGAGACGGAATCTGCAGTAACGACTGAACTGATATCTGGACGTTACAAGTTACCGGCGACTGATGTATTGATGGACTCTATACCAACGACGAACGAGATACCAATCAATATAAAACAGTACAAGGAAGCACCTAAGAACAAGAGGGAAGCCATAGAACAGGTGCAGAAACTGCTGGACGCAGAAATAATCGTGCATTCAAGCTCGGGATATAACAGCCCACTTTTGATAGTCCCCAAGAAATCGGACTCCCAAGGGAGGCCCAGAAAGAGACTAGTAATTGACTATAGAGAAATAAATGAAGTAACAATACCAGATGCTTTTCCAATACCGCAAATAAGCGATATACTAGATAAATTGGGCGGAGCAAAATACTTTAGTACTTTTGACTTAGCCAGCGGGTACCATCAAGTCCGGATGGACCCCAAGGACCAACATAAAACTGCATTTAGCACCGCTAACGGCCACTATGAGTATACCAGAATGCCATTTGGTTTACGCAACGCTCCATCGACTTTTCAGCGTCTGATGAACCTAGTTTTGCTAGGTTTACAAGACGTAGAACTGCTAGTATACTCAGATGACGTCATCATATACGCATCAAGCCTAGAAGAACACGAAAAGAAGGTCATAAGATTCTTCAAACGGCTAGAGAACGCTAATCTATCGCTGCAACCAGACAAATGTGAATTTTTAGCAAGAGAAGTTCAATACTTGGGTCATGTTATTAACGAAGAGGGCATGAAACCAGATCCAAGCAAAACAGAGGCCGTACGAAACTTCCCAACACCAAAGACTCAGAAAAACATTAGACAGTTCCTAGGACTAGCAGGATACTATAGACGATTCATAGAAGGATTTTCAAAAAGAGCTTGATCGAAGAATCAACGAAAGTAAGTCTATTTTTTTTTTAATTAATTTAAAAATAATTTTTTAAATAAAAAATAATCATTTTTTATTATAGTCCTCAGACGTCGCCAGAACGTGGGCATACCCCTCGATTTGGGTGCAGTCCCAGAGAACGATGCTGCTGGTGCCTTTTTATTGGCTGCCATGCGCAACCGCGATAATGGCCGCGCGCGAGAAGTAGGGTGGTTCAACACCATGGTCGAGAACTCGCGCGAAGCCTTAATCGCAATGACTGTAGCCGAATTGAGGGAGCTGTTCGACGAGATCATAAGAGACTGTAACAGCATCGATGAACCGTAAGCTCTTATTGCAGTCGACGATGAAAACATCAGCAGCGCCGAAGAGGAAGTCCCGTCATTCTACCTGCCATCATCATCAACAGCATCGGAGGGGCAGACTCGGACCACTCGAGTTCAACAGGGGCAAGCGCCTCATTGTCCTTGCTGCAGAAGGTTCTCATCTACGATGCGGGGCACTGGACCAGCAATGATGACGAGGATAGTATAGCGAGCGACACTTCGCAGGTAGGCGAGAGCGACAGTGGCGTAATTTTAAGTGCGGTAGCGATCGGTACATCGCAGGTAGGCGGTGGTGGCGGCGGTGACACCTTTGCCTCTGGCGAGAGTTCCGAAGAGGTGGCGTCAGTAGTATATGGGCCCGTATGGAGAGACTGGGCGTGGCCTAGCCTGGCGCCGACGGGGGAGGGGCACAGTAGCCGGTGTTTATGTAAACAGTAGCACTTGTTTATGTAAACAGTAGCTAATTAGGTCAATTAACATGATTTATGACCCCTAATTATGTAAACAGTAGTTAATTGTTGTAAACAGTAGTTAAGTGGGTCAATTAGCAAGATTAATGACCGCTACTGTATAAACAAGCTATAAAAAGTGTGTCACCGCTCGCGTGACCTACTTTCAATTGTTTAAATAAATAAATTATTATTTAAATAATTAAATTTTGGCGCCTGCCACGCTGACCTATATATGTATATATATATATATATATATATATATATATGGGGGACAAGGATTCAAGTGGCATAATTTATGTGCCCTAAATATTTTTTAAATAAACTATATAGTCCACGTATCTACACCATACAAGCCCCGAGGTCCCCCTCCCCCCTTTACTCCATAGCGGCCCCGAGCTCTCGGCGCACGTGCGTGCCGCGGCTCTCTCCCCCCACTACTTTACGCTATACCAGCCCGGAGCTCTTGTGTCAGCTCGCTCCCCCCTTTTTACTCTATAGCGGTCCCGAGCTCTCACCGCGCGCGCGTGCTGCCTCTCTCTCTCTCTCTCTCTCTCTCCTTCTACACCATACCGGCCCGAACTCGCTTTCGATGACGCGTTTCTTTCTGGCAGAGCGCGCGTGCCTCGACTCTCTCCCTCCACCGCTTTACGCTATATCAGACCCGAGCCTCTGTCGCTCTCTCGCTTCTCGACTCGAGGCTCCCCTCCCCCATCTTTTACTCCGTACAAGCCCGAACTCGCTTATACGATGACGATGCTCTGCGCGCGCGGGTGCGTCCCTCTCCCCTACCGCTGTACTCTATACCAGGCCCGAGTCTCTGACGTTCTCTCGCTTCTCGACTCGAGGTCCCGAAACAGCCGTCTACCTGCCGGTCGTATACCTTTATTGCCCCTAACGGTGACTCTGATCCATGCTGAAAAGACATTGTTCTACGTTTATGATAATATGGTGGCCCTGAAAAGGGCCGATTGTTTTTCAGATTATAAAAAAATTAGCGTTTTAATTTACTGTAGCCGTCTTTCTCTGGATATGAAAAGGTGTTTGTGGAAAATTCTTTAGGCTTCTGTGACGAGGAAGATGCTTTTCTTGACAGGTTATTATATCCACTTTTCTCTGGAAATGAGAAAGTGTTGGTTGAAAATGACGACTGGTTGTTCGGTGTCTTTGGCTGCTTCGTCTTCATGAGGGGCTGTCTCTCCTCCCACGTAGAACCTTTGTTCTGCTGCTTGCTCTGCTCCTGACCCATTGTCGAGTTGCTTCTTTGCCGGTCGCGTGAAGAATGAGGCATATCGAAATGAATGCATGCATATATTATATTCCTACTTCTCGACTCGAGGCTCCCCTCCCCCACTTTTACTATATACCGGCCTGAACTCGGTTTCTATGACGCGACTCTTGCCCTGCCGCTTTACAGGGCCTTCTCTCTCTCTCTCTCTCTCTCTCTCTCTCTCTCTCTCTCTCACTCGCTCGCTCTCCTTTTCCCGTTCTGAAGCTGGCGTCTACCTGTCGGTCGTATATCTTTATTGGCCCCTAGCGATGACTCTGCTCCCTGCTGTAAAGAAAGTGCATGCATGTCCCTACTACTCGGTGCCGCAAAGCCTACTCTAAATTTCAGCTTTGGGGATGATGGGAGTGGATATTTTTGTACTCCAAAGAAGAAAGAGAATTTTACATATACCTTAACATTTATTCAAGAAAGTAAAAGTAAAAATGATATGCTTACATAATAGTGTGTTCGCATGTGTGTGTGTGTGTGTGTGTGTGTGTGTGTGTGTGTGTGTGTGTGTGTGTGTGTGTGTGTGTGTGTGTGTGCGTGTGTGCGTGTGTGTGCGAGTGTGTGTGCGAGCGAGCGCACTCAAAGAGCGGTACAATGTTTACACCTTAAAAACTATTGTAAACAACCAACACATGTACACGTACGGGTTGCACGCAGCTGGCGGAGTTGACGCATAGGGCCGCCTCGGAGTAGTCCAGGTACCATCTCCTTCGGCGGCGTTGGCATCCTGTGGAAGTCGTATGGACGGGACGATTTTGGTGTGATCGCTTTATCGTCGTCGTCGTCGTCATCTGGTGATGGTGGAGGTGAAGGTGATCTTGGCGACTCCATGTCGAGGAAGCATGGGCACGGTTTTCCTTCGCATTTCCAGCAGCGAAATAGGAGACACTTCCAACACTGATCCCAAAAGTCGTGCGCAGATGACATTGCATAGCAAATTCTACACCGCACGCTGATGGGTACAAACCGTACGGCTAGAGAAGCTCTTCGCTCTTCTTCTTGCTGCTTTTTTTGCAATAGCGCTGACATGTCCAACAGCCGTTGCTGGTAACGGTCGAGTTGGCCGGTAATTTTCTCCAAGGCACGTTTCTTTGCTTCTATACTAGCGAGAAGTGCATCGCGGCGGGCTACAATTTTTTTTAACTCTGCCATGGTGGCCACGTGTGTGCTCTCTGCTAGGTCTCAGAGCGAACTGATCGCCGCGAGCCGTGCCATAAACGTTACCCAATAGCGTTAGCGGAGAAAATTCCTGCACATTGGTGGGGGAGTACGTGCCTCAGCGTCATTTAATGAACAGCATTGTTTTAAATACGAAGCTTTTGCTATACTCGAAGTGATTTATTGTCGTAGATACTCGAGATCCAGTGCAGGCACGGACTTTTAAAAAAAAAAAATGAGTCGCCGTCCAGCAAGAAAAAGGATCTCATTGTATCGTGTGTCAGCTCTAGGAAGAGTGGGCATCATGTGCGTGGACCTCGTCTTATTACCGCTACGAGTTTTCAAAACTAAGCATACCGTAGAACGATTCATTGTTCTCAGTCAGGTACTTGAAAAAAGGGTCGAACTGTTTCGTTTAGGATTACAGCTCGACGAGAAAGAGATTAAGAATGATCATAAAACACAGCTCGGCGCTTGTGGTGACAGGCCTGCGTCAACGGGGCTGGCAGGCCCGTTCTCTCTCAGATCCCCCTCTCTACCTACCTCAGGTTTATGGCCGGTACGTGCCTCGAGCGTTAACATCGAGCACGGTATCGGGTGTTTTTTTCAATGACTGGTGGACGCTCGTATTTTTCAGATCGGATTGCAATATGCGCTGCACTCTGAGAAACTCGTTAACGAGGTATTCGACCTTTTTTTCTCGTCTGACCAGCGAAAGATTTGAACTGACTGGCGCATCTTTCCGCCACATGCTAATTTTTTTTCGCGAGGCGAGGATTTTCTCGAGAAAAGTAAAGGTTACTCCTCGAGGGTTTGAGCTGGGAATTGGATGCATTGTTTTCATGATTTTTTGTATCACAAAACAAATCCCCTTCTTCAACTATGTTGACGTTCTACGAGCCCGTTCATTCGCCAAGAGCTAGGCCTAGGGAGGTCCTTATTTTTTCATATCAATCTCCCGGATTTTAACAAAACTCCTCTGCTCGTCCCACGCAGCATCAGTCGTCTTAAGATGCGTGTCATTGAGAGACAAGTTATCCCCGTCGCAAGCAGAATGTCGTCAACAGTTAGTGAAATTCGTAAAGCCGTTTTGCGTGTGGCCGGTGCTAAAAAGTTGCGTAACCCTGTTTTATCGAGGAAGTGCACCGATGAGTGGCGTGCTCGAGTGCATCGCATGAGTGAGGAGAGGCTGGCGCGTGAACTGCGATGCCTCTTAACCCATTGTACATATAGACAGATAGCACAGCTTTACAAGATGATTTTCCAACATTCATCAGCTGTCCTAAGAATCGTGGGTGATTTTATAGTGCGCCGCGGTGCCCGCGAGATTCACATTTTGCGGACCATTGTAGAAGCGCATGGTAAGTGTTTTTTCAATAACCTCTTTTTTTTAAATATAATAATTTTTAAGTATAAAAAAATTTTTTTTTTTTGTTCAGCCCAATTAAGTCTTTTAGATGACGCGGAGGCCGAAGACAGCGACGCTACGTTTTATAACGTGTCATCGCCAGGTTCGCCTCCTGGAGCATCAGCCGAGGAGGAGGAGGAGGAGGAGGAGGAGGAGATGGAGGAAGGTGACGATGACTCAGACGCGAGTAATGAGTCAGAAGTCTTGCGCCAAGCCGATGAAATCGTGGCTGCTGAAGGGCTTCTTTTGCTTAACGCTGAGCCCGAGGGTGCGGAAGCTGGTGGTGAAGCGCGCGCTGTACCCTATCAGCTTAGGGCTGGCCCTGTGGAAGAGGGGGTGGAGGTGGTGCAAGCCGTCCCTGAGGACGACAATGTTCAAGATGTAGAAGAAGAGGTGGAGGACGATCAACAGGGGTTTTTAGCTCATGAAATATACGAGCACGGTGCCCCTGCCCCCCTCAGGAGAGACGAGCCAATTGAACTGATGGAGGCACTCAGGAGACACTATGGAGATGACGGGACTCCTGGGCACTACACACCGGAACGTGCTGATCCATCTCGGTTCGAAATAATCGAAGGATTCTACAACCGTGAGTCGACTCCTGCTGATTCGAGATGGTTCAATCAGTACAATCAATTCGACCGAAGCATCAACGAGAGTAAGTCAAAATTTCTCTATTTTATTGTTTAAAAAAATACATTATTTTAAATTTTTTATTTTTAACAGTCGTCAGGAGACGATTGAATTCGGCCGAGGGGCTCGAACTGCACGATCGTGCTGCTGACGATGCGCTAGAGATGGTGTTTCAATACCATGCTCAACGAGTTTACCAAAGCACACGGGCTCGGGAAATCCGATGGTTCAATGACCTGTTGGAAACCGAGTTCGTGATGCTGCAAAATGCCACTGCTCGTCAGCTGATCGAGCTCTTCGCCGAAATTCGGGGAATGTTTAGTGGATCGAGCGAGGACTAAGTTGGAAAAAATTTTCAGTCGACGACGAGAACATCGAGACGAGCGACGAGGAGTCCCGAGTGCCATCAACGGGTCCTTTGAGCGCCGAAGAGGAAGACCCGTCGTCCTACCTGCCATCATCATCATCATCATCATTAGCATCGGAGGGGGTCGACTCTGACGACTCCAGCTCATCGGGGGCAAGCGCCTCATTGTCCTTGCTGCGGGAGGTGCTATTTTACGATGCGGGGCACCCGACCATCGACAACGACGAGGAAAGCATAGCCAGCGATTACTCACAGGTAGCGGAAAGCGCTGGCGGCGACGGCGCTGTGTCGCCTGCCGGTAGCGTAATTTTAAGTGCGGTAGCGAGCGGTACATCGCAGGTAGGCGATGGCAGCAGGGACGACACCTCTGACTCTGGCGAGAGTTTGGAAGAGGTGGCGTCGCATGCCGATAATAATAATTTAAGTAATTTAGCTAGTGGTGACGAACCGATGCAGGTAGGCGGCGGCGACACCTTATACTCTGGCGAGAGTTCGGTGGCGCCGTCGCCTACCAATAGTAGTAGTAATCATAATTCTCTAAGAGCGTCGGGCGAATCGGGTGAGGAGGAAGTTCGTGATGGTGAGCATCGTTATTTCGTGATAATAGAAAACCTTGTCCATCGCGTACGTAAATTCCGGACAGACGGTCACCGACTGACGTTACGAGTCAAAACACCCCCGCATCATACCAATATGCTAGTCTGGTTAGAGTTAGCAACACGCGAGATTTTCGAATACTTGCAAACTCTCATCAGAAGCGGTAGTGATCGCGTCGGTGTGACGATCTCTAGTGATTATTTCGTGAACGGGTCGGCAGGATTGTCTTATCGTCTCGCGAGCGCACTCAAGGCCGACGATATGTGGCTGTTGGTTGAAGGGCTCGTTCAGAGCAACGCTGGTTTTCGGATTGACGAGTCCTTTTTAGTTTGTTTGACCGTCGTAGAGATGCCTGTAGGTGCAGGTGGATCTCGACGGAAAAACTTAACCGTCAACAGCGTTGCTCAGCGATCCATCATCAGCATCACGAATCAAGACAATCTTTGTCTGCCGAGAGCGCTCGTTACAGGCGAGGCGAGAATAGCCTACCAGACAAACGGTACCGTTGCAATGCGCGCTGAATGGGATATTATACGCGACGGTCGTAGGCAACTGCAGTCTGAGCGAGCGCGAAAATTGTGCCAGGATGCCGGAGTTGACGTACCTGCCGACGGCTGCGGTATACGTGAGCTCCGGAAATTCCAGAATTATTTTTCGACTGGCAATATCGCTATAGTTGCCTACGAGAAAGAATCGTTGGGCAGCGGCGAAGCACCTTTTTTCGACGGACGCAGTGATGATAACTGCACAACCGTTATCTACTTGCTGCACTCAGACAACCATTATGATCTGATCCTCAATATTTTTGGAGCTGCGAAGGCAAAATTTTTTTGCACCTTCTGCAATCGCAGCTACTCAAATATTGAGGATCACAGGTGTAAGCAGGTGTGTTCACGCTGCTTCGTCTCGCCACCCTGTAGCGAGAACGAGGCCTTGCGAGAATGCACATCGTGTAATCGTAGTTTTTTCGGCGATGTATGCTTCAGTAACCATTCGGTTAAGGGAACATACAAAGCGAAAAACAAACGGTTATGCGATGTGCTGCAGATCTGCGGTACTTGCTGCAAAGTCGTGAACCGGCAGCGTGGAAAGCACGANTATCCAGCAAATTAAAGAGAAAAAAGCTGCTTCGCCGCGGAAGCGACTTTATGTTTTCTACGACTTCGAGACGACACAAGAGGAGTCGTATCGTGGTGATGAGAGCATAAAGATGCATGTCCCGAATCTCTGTGTGGTACAGCAAGTTTGCTCTGACTGCATCGATTCGGAGGACATTTTGGGATTATGCCCCTCGTGCGGAGTGCGCGAGCACATATTAAACAAAGATCCAGTCGAAGAGCTGTTACAGCTCGTGATACGCGACAGATCGGACTTTGAGAATATAATATGCACAGCGCACAACGCACGAGAATATGACGCGCAATTTGTTCTACGCCGACTTGTCGAGCGTAAAACAAATTGCGCGCCAAGCATAATTCTAAACGGGCAAAAAATTGTGTGCATGCGATACGGGCGCGCAAAGTTTATCGACAGTCTTAGCTACTTTCAGATGAGGCTGGCTGATTGGCCAGCTACATTTGGATTAGGTGAGACTGCGAAAAAAGGCTGTTTTACGCATCTGTTTAACTAGCTGGAAAACGCCGATTACCGTGGCCCCCTACCAGATGCACACTATTATTCGCCCGACAGTATGTCCTCGGCAAAGCGGGAGAAGTTTTCGCTGTGACACAGCGAGATGCGCGCATCTGGCGCAGTATTTGATTTCCGTGAGGAACTCATCGAATACTGTCGCATGGGTGTGACGATTCTACGTCGAGCTTGTGTGGCGTTTAGGAAAATTTTTCTCGATGTTGGAGACACGGACCCTTTTGTAGTGGCGACTACAATAGCGTCCGCGTGCTCGCATCTTTATAGAAAAATTTTTCTAAAACCACAGAGCATTGGTCTAGTACCCAAGAGCGGTTACAGACGAGCCGACAAGCACTCACAAAGTGCCTGCTGCAGTGCGTGTGAGAGGTCGGGCGCGAGATAATTCAGCGCGCGAGCATCGGCTTAGTGGGGGATTTTTGGTGGCTTTTTACCAGCTGCTAATCCAACTGAAAAACCGATTGTTTTTGAATATCAAGGCTGATATACTCACGGCTGCCCTGACTGTTTCAAAAACAATCGCGATAAGCCGAACGCTTGGGGGCGTACTTTCAACACCCTGCTCGAAGGTACGCGCGCCAAGATCGCGAAGCTCCAGGCATTGAATTACGAGACTCGCGAAATATGGGAGTGCGCTTTTGATCGGGTCAAACGCGAAAACCCTGAAATCGCAAAATATGTGTCGGAGAGTAGATAAGCTATAGGCTTACCAGATCACACGGATTCTAGATCACCCCCTCTCCTCCAAAAGTGATCTAGAATCCGACGTGTGTATTTTAGATGGAGAGTTTTTTTAATCCCCCCTCCTGTCCAATAATATGCGAGCCCCTCCTTAGGCTGACCCCCTCTCAAAGTGATTTAGAATCCGAGGTGTGTATAAGCCCTATCCCTGTGTTGTCCTCTTCTTCAATTTTTCCAAGATGTTTTAAGCCTCTCCCCTGGATTCCCCCCTCTCGAATTGATTTAGAATCCGTAGTGTGTATAAGCGACATATAGTCTCCACTCCTGAATCTGGTAGGCCCTTTTCTTCGACTCCCACCTCTTTTTTTCATCTGATCGGAAAATCTATTGGTCAGTTTTTTTTCTGGTGCTTGAGAAGAGAGGGAAAGGAGGAGCTATCCTGCTATATTATTCTAAGATGCGTGGTGGAAATCCTATGTATGCGTCCCACTACTTTTTTAAAGAAAGGTGCAGTTTTCTCATGAAAGTGAAAAGATCGGGATGTGTATGGGGAAAAAAATAAAATTTCGAATCCTCGCAGTAAGGTGCATCATTAATTTCAACGAAAAAAAAAATTGAAACCTTAAGAACCATAGGGGTTTCAAAGCTGCGCAATGAACTTAGCCAAGACATAAAAAATATCTACCTTTTCCCAAAATCTCAAGTGCAATAAGGCCTTTTTACGCCCGTAACCGAGACTCAAAAAAACTCATTTTTTTCAGTTTTCGATTTATTACTGAAAAAATAAGTAGTCAAATCACTTGAAATTTTAATGGAATATAGTTTGACACGTAACCCATCAACATATTTCTTTTCGTGAGGTTATGATGTTTAGTTTCAAAGATATGAATTAAAAAAAAATCACCTTTTTTATTTTATCTGCCGAACGGAGCGGTCAATCCCGAGGACCAAACGGGGAAAAGTCGGTAATTTTATTATCTTTCAAATGCATTTTAGCTGAATTGTTTGTAACAATGGAATGATTAAAAAAAAAAAAGAAAATAATGTTTTTCATAAATTAAAAAATGGCCATAAAAAAAATTAATTGAAAAAAATTAAAAAATAAATGTTTTTCCCGAATTCAGAATCCAAAAATAGATATGCATGTCAAATTTGATTGATATTGACGGAGTAGTTTCAGAAATATCACGGCACACACACACACACACACACACACACACACACATCCATATGGACATTTCCTAAAAACACGTAATTCGAACTTCTAACATCGAAAAACATGTTTCTCTGAAGTTTTAGCGAAACTGAAAATTTTACTATTACAAAGCTTCCTCTAGGAGGAACCAAAAATTCCCACCCAATTCGGAAAGGGGTGCGGGTTTGAAAGAGTAGGTAAAATACTCTTAAAATTTTAGAAGTTCTGTTCGAAATAAAAAAGCGGAGATGGCGCGCAGCAGGTAAGGGAAATGTAAATATTTATGGCGCACAGGTGAAGGAAATATAAATCAGAGTTAGGTGGATCGCATAGTGCGTTGCATCAGTAAATACTTTCTCTGGCGCTTTAAATGGTCAAGCCTAAAGAATTTTTCCCATCGTTCAATACGACTGCAAAGCCTTGAAGATGCCGAAAGACAACACACCTTTACTTTTGGGTGAAAAGAGCGACTATCCTTCTACCTGCTAATGTATGTGAAAAAAAGAGAAATTTCTTTTCTCTCGCCTATCTTTGAGGGAAGCGAAATTTTCTTGGATGAAATTCGTCCTTCTTAAAGAAAATAAATTTCTACCCAATTCGGAAAGGGGTGCGGGTTTGAAAGAGTAGGTAAAATACTTTTAAAATTTTCGCATGGTGGTGGAAAGCGTTCGAGGAAGGGAAGGTTTCCCTATAAATACTTGAGGGAAATCGTGGATCGTCAGTTCAAAATTCGTATCCGAAAAATGAACAACGCTAAAACGAGCAGTAGCAGCAGCCATTTGTAATATAATATTATTTTGTATTTAGTACCTCCGTTACCACCAAGTGTCTGCTCAGTTAGCTTGGATAGCAGCTCGGGCAGAGAAAAAAAAATATTGAAAGATCTTGGACCGATTCCCAAGATCACAAGAATATCATCAGGTAAACAAAATAATCTTTAAAAAATGCATATTTTTTCTTTATGAATGATTTTATTTATTTATCATTATTTGTTATAGTTGAACGTAGGACAGCACCTCGACCGTCGAAGGAAGCTGAGGCGACAGGAGCATTGTCCAAACCACCCTCGCCAAGGGCATCGCCAGAGGTAATAGAAACTATGACAAAACCACCGTCGCCAAGGAAATCGCCACCGTCAGAGGTACCAGAAACGATGACAAAACCACCCTCGCCAAGGGCATCGCCAGAGGTATCAAAGGTATCAGAAACGATGACAAAACCACCTACGCCATGAGCGTCGTCCTCGACAAGAATGTCTAATTTGTGTAAGTTTGCATTTATTTATGATTATTTATCTATCGTTTTTTTTTAAATTAAACATAATTCATTTAAATTATTATTTTTGCTTCCTCCTCAAGAGGAAGCTTTGTAATAGTAAAATTTTCAGTTTTGCTAATACTTCGTGGAAACGCATTTGGAGGTGTTTGGAGTACGAATCATACGTTTTTAGAAAATGTCCGTGCGGATGGCTGTGTGTGTGTGTGTGTGTGTGTGTGTGTGTGTGTGTGTGTGTGTGTGTGTATGTACGTATACCGCCATAATTTTGGAACCATGCGACGGATCGTAATAAAATTTGACATGCATATATTTTTTCTAATTCTGAATTTAGGTCATTTTTTGTTTTATGATTCTGACCATTTTATGGCCATATTATAGCCATTTTTCTATTTTTGAAAAAATATTTTTGCTTTTTTATAATGATATGATTTATACAATATATTCAACAATAGTGTATCTAAAAGCACATAAATTTGTCTACTTTTTCCCGCAAGATTTTCTAGATTGACTGATCTGTTCATATTTTATGATATAAAAAGTAATTTTTCGATAAACATAAATAACTCAAAAAATAAATAGTTAAGTGTTTGAAAAATTCATGACAATAAAAAATAACGATATCTACTGAGTTGTAAAAATTTTAAGCAAATTTGGCAACTAGTTTTTGAGATAAAAATCAAAAACTAGAAAAAATGTTTTTTTTATATCGTACGATTACGGAGTAAAAAGGTTTAAATTGAGTTGAAATTTTAGGAAAAAGATTGATCTTTTTGATCACTTCCGGCTAGGTTCTTTTTGTAGCTTATGAAACCTTTTTAGTTTATTAAAAGTATTAAGATTCAAATTCTTCAACTCTCACCCTGTATACTCTGTGTGACTGAACATTATTATTTTGTTAAACATATAATTGATAATTACAAGCTTAGTATATTTTGAGAGTTTTCATGGTTTCAAGGAGTTCACGGAGCTCTATCCTTTTGATATGCCACCTTTAACCCCAAGTCCCTGATACCCCTCCCCTACAAGTGTCTTCCTAACCCTATCCTTTTTAGTATCGAATAGTAGCGAATATTTAAATCAAAGAATGAGTTGATTGTCCCATGTAATTATCTTCCACTAGCAGAATAGGAGGAAGCTAAGTGCCAATGAGTTGGCAGCGGTTTTTATTTATTACAGTTGAACCAGATAGAATTTTACAGAGGAAGGTGGGGCGATTGTCCCCATCAAATAAAAAAAAGACTGCTGCTATATCACCGCACGGCAGCGGTAGCAGCAGCAGTAACGGTAGCAGCAGCGGTAGTAGCAGCAGTGGTAGCAATAGAAGTAGGCCGCGAATAATAGAAGATATTACAATTTTAGACTGATGTACGATGCGAAAAATTTATGCTATTTCAAACTAATGTACTTTTTTTAATGTAATTTATAAATTTATGTATAAATAAATAAAAGAAGACAATAATGAAAAATAATATGATTATTTAAATAGAAAGTGTGAAATTGATTCTCTAAAATATATGTTTATCACAAAAGAAATTTTAAAACTAGATTAATAAAATATTTTTAAGATATTTTATATTATATCAATCACGGGATTAGGAGGAAGCTAAGTGTCAATAATTTGGCTCTTATATTTTGATATAAATAATCTGTATGGATGGGCAATGGTGCAGCATTTGCCAGTTGGAAAGTTCAAATGGGATGATTTTGAGTCTAATCCAACCTTCTACAATGTAGCACCTGATTCAGATGCGGGATACATTGCAGAAGTAGATTTAGAGTATCCATAGAAAATACACGATGAACACCGTGATTTGCCTTTCTGTTCTGAGCATCTTACACCACCTGGCTCGAAACAGAAGAAACTCCTCACTACATTACACAATAAAAAAGGTATGTGATACATTATCAAGCACTTAAACAGGCACTGGACAATGGGCTTTGATTGAATAAAGTCATAGACTTTTGAGATTTGAGCAGAAGCCATGGGTCAAACCCTATGTTGAGTTGATTATCGAAAAGAGAAAGCAATCTAAAAATGAGTTTGAAAAACTCTTTTATAAACTGCTGATTAACGCCGTCTACAGAAAGTGTATTGAGCGAGAGCGATCTCGAGTTGACGTGCGATTAGTCAATAAATTTACCGGCAGATATGGAGCAGAAGCTCGTATAGCTCAGCCAAATTTTCATAGTTGTGCAATCTTTGATGAAAATTTGGTTGCTATCCAAATGAAAAGAACGAGTATTACAATCAAGAAGCTGATATACGTAGGCCTTAGTATACTTGATTTATCTAAGACTTTAGTTTATGATTTCCATTACTCATATATGAAAAAACGTGTTGGAGAAAAATGCAAACTCTTGTACACAGATACAGATAGTTTAATTTACGAAGTTCAAGATATTGATATGTATAAAATCATGAAAGAAGATATTCACCGATTCGATACTTCCGATTATGCTGAAGATAACCCATTCAACACCCAACAGTAAACAAAAAATCCTTGGATTAATGAAAGATGAATGATGTGGCAAGATTATGACTGAATTCATAGGTTTGCGCAGCAAAATCTACAGTATTTTAATTGAAGGTGGAGAGACCATTAAAAAGGCCAAAGGTATAAAATCGAGTGTAGTTAACAAATCAATTACTTTTGAAGACTCGAAAATGTCTTCAGGACCTTGCAATTATACAACGTGAGCAGTGCAATATTTGATTTAAGTTGCATATAGTGCATACAGAAAAACAAAACAAAAATGCACTAAGTTCTCATGAAGATAAGAGATTCACCAAGCTCATTCGCCAAGAGCTAGGCCTAGGGAGGTCCTTATTTTTTCATATCAATCTCCCGGGTTTTAACAAAACTCCTCTGCTCGTCCCATGCAGCATCAGTCGTCTTAAGATGCATGTCATTGAGAGACAAGTTATCCCCGTCGCAAGCAGAATGTCGTCAACAGTTAGTGAAATTCGTAAAGCCGTTTTGCGTGTGGCCGGTGCTACAAGGAAGCGTAACCCTGTTTTATCGAGGAAGTGCACAGATGAGTGGTGTGATCTTGTGCATCGCATGAGTGAGGAGAGGCTGGCGCGTGAACTGCGATGCCTCTTAACTCATTGTACTTATAGGCAGATAGCACAACTTTACAATCTGATTTTCCAACATTCATCAGCTGTTCTAAGAATCGTGGGTGATTTTATAGTGCGCCGCGGTGCCCGCGATATTCACGGTTTGCGGACCATTGTAGAGGCGTATGGTAAGTGTTTTTTTCAATAACATCTTTTTTTTTTTTTTAATATAATAATTTCTAAGAATATAAAAATTTTTCAGCCCGATTAAGTCTTTTAGATGACGCGGAGGCCGAAGACAGCGACGGTACGTTTTATAACGTGTCATCGCCAGGCACGCCTCCTGGAGCATCAGCCGAGGAGGATGAGGAGGAGGAGGAGATGGAGGAAGGTGGCGATGAGTCAGAAGTCTTTCGCCAAGCGGATGAAATCGTGGCTGCTGAAGGGCTTCTTTTGCTTGACGCTGCTGGTGCTGAGCCCGAGGGGGAGGAAGCGGTGGTCCCTATCAGCGTATGGCTGACCCCGTGGAAGAGGGGGTGGACGTGGTGCAAGCCGTCCCTGAGGACGACAATGTTCAAGTCGTAGAATAGGAGGTGGACGATCAACAGGTGTTTTTAGCTCATGAAATATACGAGCTCAATGCCCCTGCTCCCCTCAGAAGAGACGAGCCAGTTGAACTGATGGAGGCACTCAGGAGACACTATGGAAATGCCGGGACTCCTGGACACTACACACCGGAACGTGTTGATCCATCTCGGTTCGAAATAATCGATGGGTTCTATAACCGTGAGCCGACTCCTGCTGACTCGAGATGGTTCAATCAGTACAACAAATACGACCGAAATATCAACGAGAGTAAGTCAAAATTTCTCTATTTTATTACTTTTAAAAAAGGTATATTTTTTTCAATTTTTTTATTTTTTAACAGTCGTCAGGAGACGATTGAATTCGGCCAAGGGGCTCAAACTGCACGATCGTGCTGCCGACGATGCGCTAGAGATGGTGTTTCAATACCATGCTCAACGCGTCTACCAAAGCACACGGGCTCGGGAAATCTGATGATTCAATGACCTGTTAGAAACCGAGTTCGTGATGCTGCAAAATGCTACTGCTCGTCAGCTGATCGAGCTCTTTGCCGAAATTCGGGGAATGTTTGTGGATCGAGCGAGGACTAAGATAAAAAAAAAAAATTTAAGTCGACGACGAGAACGTCGAGACGAGCGACGAGGAGTCCCGGGAACCATCAACGGGTCCTTTGAGCGCCGAAGAGGAAGGCTCGTCATCCTACCTGCCATCATCATCATCATCATCAGCATCGGAGGGGACAGACTCGGACCACTCGAGTTCAACAGGGGCAAGCGCCTCATTATCCTTGCTGCAAAAAGTTCTCTTTTACGATGCGCGGCACTGGACCAGCAATAATGACGAGGCTTGTATAGCGAGAGACACTTCGCAGGTAGGCGAGAGCGACTGTGGCATAATTTTAAGTGTGGTAGCGATCGGTACATCGCAGTTAGGCGGTGGTGTCGGCGGCGACACCTTTGACTCTGGCGAGAGGGATTGTCGTATCGCCTTGCAAGCGCTCTCGAAGCCAAAGATTTATGGTTTCTGATTGAAGGGCTCGTTCAGAGCAACGCTATGTTTACGATCGATGAGTCATTTTCGGTAACTTTGACCATCGTAGAGATGCCTGTAGGTGCAGCAGGTGGATCTCGACGGTATTTGACCGTCGATAGCGTTGCTCAGCGGTCCATCATTGGAATTAATAACCGGGACAATCTTTGTCTGCCGAGAGCGCCCGTTGTAGACGAGGCGAAAATCGCTCTGCAATCGAGCGATATCCCGGCGATTCGCGCGCAGTGGAATGTCGTGCGGGACAGTTGTAGGCGATTACAGCTTGAGCGAGCTGAAAAATTGTGCATCGATGCCGGAGTTCACGTACCTGCTGAAGGTTGTGGTATACGTGAGCTCCTGCAATTTCAGCATTATTTTTCGGCTCGCGGGATAGCTATAGTTGCCTACGAAAAAGAATCGTTGGGAAGCGTCGAAGCGCCCTTTTTCGACGGACGCAGTGTCGATAACTGCACAACCGTCATTGTCTTACTGCACTCGGGTGACCATTACGATGTGATCATCAATATTTTTGGAGTCGCGATGGCAATTTTTTTTTTGTTCCTTTTGCAATCACGGCTACTCAAATATTGAGGATCACAGATGTGAGGCTGTGTTCACGGTGCTTCGTCTCGCCACCCTGTAGGGAGGATGAGGCGTTGCGCGAATGCACATCGTGTAACCGTAGTTTTTTTCGGAGATGTATGCTTCCGCAAACCATTCGGTTAGGGGAACACACAAAGCGAAAAACAAAGGGTTATGCGATGTGGTGCAGATCTGCGCAAAGAGGTCAAGTCACGTAGCATAGTACTAAAAAAGCGTAGGTATGTTTCTGCCGGGTTATCGCTCCCGTATGGTTATAAAAGTTAAGTTAGATTTTAAGCGTATAATAAATATAGCATAGTTATATAGTAAAAGAATTGTCTGGTCGCGAGACCGATATGATCGGAGTAACGGTCGCGAGTGACCATTTAGCACGTGGATCAGAGGGTCTTTCTTATAGATACGTACGAGATTTTCTCTATGTCCATCTATGGAATTTAATTCATGCGCTAGGACAGAGCAACAACATTCTCTTAGTAGATTTTAATTTTACATTAGAAGTGACGATCGTTGAAATGCCTGTCGGTGCAGGTCGTAAAAATAACATAACTGTAGATAGTGTAGGGCAGCGCAGTAATATTAGTATAGTTAATAGAGATAATCTGTGTCTGCCGCGCGCACTCGTAGTCGGTGAGACACATCTACGTTTGAAAGAAAATAACAGCAACGCCACGCGGACAGAATGGACTGTTACACGTGACGGGCGACGAAAAATACAAGAGGAGAGAGCCAAAATTTTTGTGTCGCGATGCTGCAGTTTGTGTACCAGCCAACGGTTGTGGTGTACACGAACGGCAGCTATTTCAAGATTAGTTTGCGACACAAGATATAGGCCTCGTAGCGTATGAGGTCGATACTTTCGGGAACTCTGACCCTCCTTTCTTCGATGGGTGCATAGATATTATGTCTCTATCGGGGACAATATTTATTTTGAAAATTTACGCTCAAAAAACACGTCTTCTGCTAAAACACTGGAAACAGTTGCCGGCGATCGATTCAAGTGGAATAGCGCAGGAAGGGTCAGTATAGATGGCAAGCCCATACAAGATTCCAACATTATAGAGCTGATTAGCGACGTTGTCGCACGCAAGAAATACCGGTGGATTTCTTTCGCCAAACGTTGTTATCTTGAAGGCCAAGCCTTGTTCTCATGTTAACATAAATTTATACCTCTGCTTTTGCTGTAGCAATAAACTATTAACTTAATTAAGCTAATTTTAGTCACTAACTTAATTTTAACTGCGTTCAGGACTCGTGCCTGTTTAGCAGTCACCCCAAAGTAGAGTCAAACTTACTAAAAACATGTAGGTATTTGAACAGTTATTATTCTTTTATTTTCTTATATTAAAAAGACTACACTTTTCTTATTTAAAATCCTTTCCGAACAAACGAAAATCTCATCCCTATCTATTTGCGGCAACGCAAGGGTAGAAAGGAGCGACACTCTTCCAACATTTCTCTCAGTAGAGAAATTGTTGGCTTAAAACGAATCGGATCTGTCCAAAAGACAGAATCCGTCGTAACACCAGCTACAGAAGCGAGGAATGTATGAAAAAAACAGCGCCTTACAAGATAAGCGGAAAGGTCGACCCTTTTTTTTGCAAGGTGAAAGCTGTCTACAAGAGATTTAGAGGAATGATGCGAGAAATGGTTTGCTATTATGTAAGTTTCATGGAGCAATGTATAAAAAACTAAAGTCTTTTCTTTTACAAATGAATAGTTGTAGGACCGTTAAAAGCAAGAAGTTTAAAATGAATTTAGTTTGTACTAAACATTGAGCAGCACCAGCGCTGCAACCTCCTCATTACCAAGTCGGTAGGGGTATAGGTAGGGGTGATTTTTAAAAAATTATAATTTTAAATTAAAGTTCTTGTCGTGCGCGTAATTTTCATACCGCAGCTCGCGATGTAGAATTGTTAGAAATGTATCGTTATTTAGTGGCCGGTCTAAATGACGATATTTTAATAGGCATAACCGTGAATAGTGATAGATTCGCTAGAGGGGATGCATGGTTTCCGGTGAAAAAGATCCGCTACTTTGATTTCAATGATCTCTGGGCGCGTATAGGTAGCGTTACACAGAGTAACGAAGCGTTTTTTATAGATGAAACGCTGCGTGTAAACGCTACTTATATAGATTTACCACGCGGAGGTAATGGTCAAGAGTCAAAGTTGATTGACGAGTTAAATCGTCAATCAATTATGACCATTAAAAATAATGATAATTTGTGCCTGCCGCGGGCAAACGCATATGGGTTAAAGCAGGAGTAGTCGTAACTGATGAAGGCTGCGGCTATCCCGAATTTCAGGCACGAGGAGGACGCCGTGGAAATGCTGAGGTGCTGGGCAGCAAGGCACTACCAGGCTGGAAACGAGGAGCAAGGAGAAACTTCCTTTATTTTCTGAGTAGGATAAATTGATATGGTTTGATGCCGTTTCGACGGAACTGCCTAATCAGTTTTTCACTGCGAAAAAAAAGAGAAACTTTCTAACATCCATTTCACCAATAAACATTTTTCCTATTAATTAAAGTATTGAAAGAATTATTTTAGTCATATTATTGTGCCTATTGAGGCTTATTTTTAGATTTTGAATAAATTCCTTTCATTTTTTATTATACAAAAAGCCTTCCACATTATAAAAACCTTTTCTTTTGTACTTCTAGTGGAAGAAAAAAAGAAAAGGAAATTGACAAAAAATCAACGTCAGGCTAAAAAAAAGAGGGTTCTTGAGGCGCTAAGGGATTTTGCGCTACAGTATAAGGAGATTATTGATAATCCTCCACCCCCTCCGCCGGTAGAGAAGGTCGAAGACATACCGCTTCCGCCACCTACTCCGCCAAAGCAAAAGTCTGTCCGAAAAAAACGCTGCAAAAAGTGTCTACGGCGACGAAAAAAACAGTGCTCTACCTGTTTCAATCAAAATTATAAAATAAAAAAACGGATTGTTCTGGAGTTCCTAGATAACATCCTCCAACGGATGGATGCGGATAAGGACATCCGAAAAATTCCCCTAATTGATTAAGTGAGGGTATTGTAGTAATAGATATATTTTTTTTATTTTTTTTTTATTTTCTCTTCAAAGAAAGGGTTCTAAAAACAAAAAATGCTGTTTGTAGATGAATCCCGGAGATAAACCGAACAAGGACAACGAGGATAATAAAAAGAGGAAAAACGTCGGCAAACACCACGATAGAAATCAAAAGAGGAAAAAGGCTAGGCAATTGGAAGCCCAGACGAGAAGAAACGACGAAAACGCCGATCCGCAAGCTAATAACAACGATCCCGCGCCTATCGAGGGATCATTAGAGCCACCTCCGTCGCCGGCAGTTAGGGACAGCAACGGTCAGCCGGAACGAAATCTACCTGCTCCAGCAGAACCGTTGGAACGATCTCCGCCCCGCGAGGTAGTGGATGCTCGAGAGGTATTATTACCTGTTGTCCCTGAAGCGATACCGGTAGTAAATCCGCGGTTGCCGAGGATATCTATAATCAAGCCACTGTTGACAATCCTCATCAAGAGAGGATTGATAGTATATTAAGGGAAATATCCATCAACGCGCCGTATCTTCAGCGAGGCACTAATATTAGGCCTGTATACCCTCCCAGAAGAAGATTAGGTCATGCAAATGTTGCAGTGATACTTCCTTTCAATACACCACCTGCGCCAGTTCCTCCACCGGAGGCCGTTGAGATCGAAGCCGAGCAAGTTCCTGCTAACGCTCCGCGAAATCGCGTGCGCCGCGTACGACCGGCATTAGAATCGGTCAACGCTGATGTGATAGAGGAGATTGTCCTAGACTAAGAACTTTTTAATATATACTATTATAAGTTAACATTATTCATTAGTTTAAATAAATCATTTTCATTTATACCTTACACTGATGTTTGAAGTTTAATACTCCCCTTAATGATTCCTTATTTCCTTCAAGACCTCAGTGCCCCTCAAGCCTCAAATAGGATTGTAATTTTAGAGGACCGCGTAAATCAATTAGAGCGGATTATTCTTGAGCAAAACAACAATTTTACTACGTTCAACGAACGTATTGCTCAACAGGATTATAAAATTGAAGTTTTGCACAACGCCATTCAGGCTTTAAACTTATCTTTTATTGATATTACCGAAAAAACGAGTAAACGATTAACTATAGTTCAAGGACTAACGCGTAGTATCGCCAAAGCGACAGCACAGGGTTTTAAAGAGATTAATAAACGTCAGCCCGTAGAACAGTCGGATATTTGTAAATTAGAATTAGCATTTGAGAAATTATCGATTAAATAGTTTATCCATAAATTACCTGGTATATTTAAATGACTTTGTATGATATCGCGGGAGATCAATTGTGCAAAAACCATTTAGAGTCTGCTTGCAAACTAGCTCTAGCTAAGACAAGCAGTAGAGTATATATTACGCATATTAATTACTCCTGCGCCGCTACGGTAAATTCAGTAAGTTCTAAGAGAGAACATTTAGAATACATATATAGTTCAAACAACGGTATATCTCCTAACACCTTTGCATTACTTCCTACGTCTTACGAGTCCAATTATTACCTAAGCTTAACCTCATTAGTGAGAATTAGCGACTGGAATCCGTCATTGAATAATATCTGAACAAGGAGAGAGAAGGATCGTATTACTAGAGGAAATGGAAAGTCTTGATGGCCGGATTTCTTGTTTCTTAAAAGGATAAAAAGGCAATAAGTTTGATGACTGGATGCTTCGCCTTATTAGAGAGCGTCTGTACCGAGAGGGGTATGTCAGCCACTCTTGTTATCGATTACTTCAAGTTAGGCAGGACGAGATTCAAAGTCAACGAATTCATTTACAAATAGAGACTCCAACATTTACAAATGGGGACTCTAAAAAAGTAATATGTTAAATTTACGTTACTAGTATATATACACATATATATATATATATAAATTATTTAATATAAAATATTTATATAATTAAGTGTAATTATATAAATATTTATATATATATTAAATTTTAATTATATATTATTTAANTTATATAATTAAGTGTAATTATATAAATATTTATATATATATTAAATTTTAATTAGATATACAAATAGAGACTCTAGCATTTTCAAAAGTCACTCATGCTTGAACAAAGAGGGTTGAGCCATGCTACTACATGACAAGAGCGCTATTCTTGTCGTAAAATCACAAGTGCAGACTCTATCTATGAGTAAGAGCCAAGACGCTCATTCACGATCACTTGCTTCTCCATAACTCCTTACTTTGCTATTACACTTTTATCTAACGCTTACAAGTAGCTCCCTAGCGGAGCTAGCTGTACTACAGTCATTGCTCCCTCTTGAGCAGTGCCGTCTTAATGCCCCTGATAGAAAATTTTTCGCAGGGAAATAGCGGAAAAGCAAAAAAAAAAAATTGTATTCTTAAAAAAGGACGTCAAAGGGCGCTTTTTTATGTTAACAAATTTTCGAGATACAAAATTGAGCGAAGGACATCAAAAGAAAAAATCGCTTTATAGCGTTACTAGCTTATAGGTATAAAAAACAGAAACTATAACTTTCCGTAGATCACCGACAGATCGATTCTTCAGTTTCCGGATTTAAAGGCTGCTTCTTCTTCGAGGATTTTTTTTTTTTTTTTTTTTTTTTGTGACAAGCTCCTGCATTTTCTTGAACATGGCCTCCGGGTGATGATCCAACTCCTTCAATTTGTCGGCCTCCTACTGCATCAGCACCCCACACTCCTCTGGTAAGGGTAGAGGTTGGTATGACTCGACTGGTGGTGTTCGTATTGGCATCTTTGCCGGTCTTGTTAGCTACACGATGATAGGCCCGGGTGATGGTCTGCTGTATTTCGGCTCCAACTTTCCTGATTTTATTCTCGGGTCTTATTGAACTTGTTGCCAAGGTGTTGCAGGCTCGGTCAGTGATACCGCCAGGAGTAGTGATAAAAGAGCTGGTGAATGGGTGGGTTTTAAGGTCGCTTGGCATACCGAAGGTAACATAAAAATGTCGAGGGTGACTGGCTTGTAGAGCAGTGGTAGCGTTGGTGCCTTTACTGATGGTAAAGAGCACCAAAATCTCACGTCAGACTCTGCCCAGCTTTAAGTCTGTTTGAGCTGCTCTACCTGTCTCATGCATCTTAGTGCCATTGATAAATCGTGTTGCCAGTCCGTTGCGAATATCTTTGCCGGTGTCTGTCCTATTACAAATATGAACTTTCAAATAAATCGTTCGACTTCTTTTCAAATGACAGAACACAAAGAATCATGGTATGCTGGTTCACTCTCTTTACCAACAATAGGCTACTCCGGTTGCTAGCTTCTTCTCATCCACCCATGGGCTCTGGTGCATACGGAAAACTGCTCCGTGTGTGTGCTGGAAGCATTTGGCTACTTCAGAAGTTCCGATGTTTCGCTTCTTAGTGTGCTCGTGTTTGCTTCTTGATTTTTATCGAGCCCTTAGCTTTTTCAGGCACACTATCGAAATTTTTGGTGGTTTGACAGGATATTTTCGTAAGATCGAGAGCGGCTGCTGAAGTGTGAAGTTTTCCAGGAAATATATTGACACGTGATGTTGTGATGGAAAACTCATTATCGGTCGTCTGCTGTATGTCTATCCCGAACTTCTTCATATTACAACACTTTGTATCTACAAATTTTTATTTTGATGCCTTTTACACAGTTTCTTGTTTTTGTCGTCGATAATGAAATTTTTTCTTACATTTAACATCGCTTTATGTCGAAACAAATTATTTCCATGAAACCGTGTTTTCTTTCTTTTTTATATGATATTGTTTATTCGATTTTATTTTCTAAACATGATTTCATGCAAATATTCTAATTCTTAGATCTATTTAACGTAAATAATAATCTATGCGAATTCTTGCTAATTTTAATTGTTTTGTAGTTATAAGTGAATTCGCGTAAATCCTTATTTATACTTGTACTTGCTATATACAAACTTAGGCTTGATTTGAAATATTCTACAAATAAAGTTACAAATGAATATGTTCATTGCTCGGACTATCGTGTAATTATTAGTTATTGAATATTTTGAATTGATTTTTTTGTGACATTCTTTCTTATATGTAATTTTTTTTGCATTGAACTATTATGGCATTCTTTTTTCTATTTTTTCCTATCCTTAAATTTTGTATTTTTTTTTTAATCAAATTCAATTTATTGTCACACTCACAAAAACTTGAAAAATTTTCAATTTGAATTTTTCTTACATTTTTATGAATTTTGCATTTACTCCATTTGAAATTTTCTTTCCTTATTATCGAAACTATGACTAGATACTAATGCTAATATTAAAACTAATCTAAAATATTTAGTATATTTTGATGAACTGTTGATGAACTTAAACACTTTATAGCACTGGGTGGCCTAAATCCGCTATAGGTCACGAAAATCCGTGTCCTATGTAGCCCTTTCTGGCACCGTGTATATCGCTACGCTCATGCGCTAACCTCATGGTGCCTGAAAGAACTTCATACGCCACGGATTTGTGTGACTTGGCGGATTTATTCAAGCAGTGCTATAAAATATCGTACGATACTCGAGTCCTATGAGGCACATTCTGGCACGGCGTAAGCACCCTCGCTCCGCTTGGGCGCTTAACCTCACCGTGCCAGAAAATGCCTCATAGGACACTTGTATCGTAATGTACTATAATTTTACATTGATTTGGTTCCGACATATTATATTTGATGGTATGCTCTTTTTAATTAAACTTAATAATTTTGAATCCACAATTTATTTATTGGTAATTGTTAATTTCTTAACCTATTTTATATTTTAAGTTTTTTTAGTTCTCTTGAGATGTATATAAATTGTGCTTTCAAAATTTCAATTTTATTCCTTTCTATTCTACTACCAATCGCATTTTCCGCCTCTGTATCAAGTTTAATCCACGTGCGAAAAGTTGATACTACATTTGTGAGATTATCATAAAAGTGTCACCTCATACTCGTGTAGATTCAACTTTTGTACATTTGTATCGAAATATACCGTTTTCTTACTTATGTCTACTAACAGTTCAGTTTTTCCCTTTTGTACAATGGCATACAATGTGCACTTGATTTACAAATTTTTTCAACACGCTTGCTAATATTAAAATCTTTGGACGGTCTTTTGTATTTGATTGCTGAATTCGCAACTTAGCAAACATGTTAGAGCCTCGGGATCTGTTCGTACTTTAATCTCTATTGCCCTTTTTAAGTATGTATTCAGCGTGTCAAGCGTTAAAAGCGGGTACCTGATGGATATCGTTAGGCAGCGTAGGTGTAGGAATCGGATTGTGGCGAGCAAAGAGGAGACGTTTGAGGCCAAAGTAAGGGGAAGATCGGAAGAAGTGACGCGGGGAAAAAAGGAAGTAACGTCAGTTGGGCTTAGACTTCAATTAGAACGGAACATTTATCCGTTGGTTGGTTTATGTCTTCAGATTATGTCAATGCTATTCCAGCGGAACAGATAGATATCAACAATCAGCAATATTATTTAGTGCCGGAAGAATACGGAGTATGCGAAGAGCTACATAAGCTCATGAAAAATAAGAACAACGAATTTAACTCAAATGCGTTAAAATTTTTGCAAACTTAAGTATCGCTACAATGTAATGGACGATCCGCCCTATCGTGCAGTGGATTATTTAGAACCGAATAAAGCTTCATCCGGTGAGTATTGGAGAAAAAATGGACGTGTATTTGAGAAATCAATCGAGAGATTTTTGGTTCTTGTTTTCTTACTTCGAGAGATTTTTGGTTCTTGTTAATACAGAAGCAAAGTATGTCTTTACAAGCACAATGAAAAGCTTTAATTAAAATTAATATTCCTCACGATTTATTACAAACAAGTAAGATAGAAGAATTTCGTTCATATTTCTGTCATCATAAAAGTTTATTTAGGCAGTTATAGAATGAGTAGCCCAAGTAGCAGGTCCGACATTAGGGGCAGTTAAGACGTAGGTGAGATACCGCTACACGTCGGGTATTGTTATGTGACAACTTTCCCGTGGCTATTATTCGAGATTTTATTTCGAATATAGCTTCGAGAAAGTTCCACATACAAAAAGCATAGCGAGTATTCAAGGCCACTAAAATATCAAGTGACCAAGAATCTCGCTGAGCTAAACACCTTCCCCGCCGACGGCTACTTGCGCGCGTGCGATGCTGCGATTGCAGTTTCGGCGCTTGACCGTTGCCAGGCCCCGTAAGGCCTAATGAGTGCAACAAGCGTCGACGCTGTGAAGTAGCATCGGGGAAATAAAGCTTGGGACAGCGTGGGAGGTCCGGAAGACTTCCGAGCGTCCCCAAGCCAAGCTTCTCGGCACTCCGTGATCGGGCATTGAAGCTGGCGGACCTATAGATTTTTGTAATAGATTTCACTACAGATTTCAAGTTCAGATTCAAGTTGTAAATCCATTGTTCGGATAAATAAGAGTGCTTAATTCTTTCTTGTTTGGAAGCTATTGATTTCATTTAAATAAAGATTTGGACCAGATAAATATAAGAGTATATTCAATTGTCACGTCCGGCAAGTTTTAGGAAAATAAAAATTTTAAATATTTAGAAAAAACGTACGTGACGCTTTTCAAATATAGAAAATCGGAGATGCGGGCCTGAGGAGAGAAAGCGAAGGACAAATAGCCCTATCGTACATCTCTTGAGCTGCGCGCATCGACGAGAAGCATCAGCGGATGCATCATAATACCGATAATAAAGTTTTTCTGCGCGTTAGTCATTAAGAGAGAAATTTCGGCGCGTCGGACCGAGCGTCATGTTTATGATGAGCAGCTGCGTTTGCTCAAGATATCGGCTGCGTCTCGGGCGAGCGGTCATTAAGATAGCCTAGGACAAAGGCTCGGACCTTTTTTTATTACAGGGAAAGTTTCGGGAATATGCACGCTTGCAGCTGTGTACCGATCCTGGAATTTTCCGCTGTTTTCAATATAACATTATCAATTATTTAGCTAGAAATAGGAATTATTTGCATTAGATTTTTTCACTACAAGCTGTTGTATAAACTATGCATTTTTCGATTTGCATAAGTTCGCTTTTAGCAACAGTTTTGGTGAGAAGGTTTTATGTAGATATGTTTATACTTATATATATATTGTCTGCAGCTGTCATAATCAAATTTTAAAATAACAAACTAGCAGTGCAATTTATTCATTAATTATTTTAGCACTAAACTGTATATTTTTCGATTTATACAGTTCGCTTTTGTGCATAATTGATGGATGGATTGAGTGCCTGTTTGTAAACTTTACTTTTAATTACATTTAGTAGAACTGCAATAATCGGTCGGTGTGAAGCTACGATTATTGTAGAAATATATATATATTTTTGCAGAGTTATAATAATCGGTCGGTGTGAAGCTACGATTATTGTAACGATGCATTGCAAATAAACTCAGAATATAACAAATTTATGATTTACGTTAATAGTGATGGCTGTAGGCATGAAATGTATGTAGTTTTCAATAGTAGTTTCATTTATTTATAAAATCTTTTGAGGTAACGCGCGTAAAAGCTTTATTAAATAATTTTAAGTATATGCTATTTAGTATCAATTTGTAGGGAATTTCACAAGCATTAAAAATATAATATTAATTATTTCTCCTTTCCACTTTAGTAAACCTTGATTAAAGAATAATCTAAATGCTTGGGAAATTCTATGCAAATTTGGCGTGCGCGTCGAAGCGTTAACTTCGAGAACCACGATCATAGAAGAGAGGGCGTAGGCGGACCGAAGGGCCTGACCAATGCTGCGTAGGAGGAGAGATGCGAAAATTCGGCGTAAGTGAGGGAAAGCTCAGATATAACGGCTTTTCTCACTGGCTAATTTTCGGCATCTAGGCGGAACGAGACACCCAACAACATCAAGGAGGGATGACTCTGGGCCCTACGTGCTGCAAAGGCTCACTCTCGATCTTCACTCCGGTCCCGACTCTCAGTAAGCTCGGTAGATTTTTACGCGCTTGGTACGCATCGAAGATTACGCGCTTAGTACGCAGTTTATATTTACGCGCTTGGTACGCGATTTTTATATTTACGCGCTTGGTACGCGATTTTTATATTTACGCGCTTGGTACGCGATTTTGTTTGTACGCGATTTTTATATTTACGCGCTTGGTACGCATTTAAGTTTGTACGCGAATAGTTAGATTTAAAGAAAAAAAATAAATAAATTACTTGTTTTTCCTAATCGTGATTTAAAGTTTTGTTTTTGACGTGACTCCCGATTCCTCAATTGTAAACTCTGTGTGAGTTCAACAGCAGCCAGCCAACAGCAGGAAAAAGTAAGTGCATCTTATTTGGCTATTCTATCTTTCCTAGAACTGCCTAAATCTATCGCTAGGATAAATTGAACCGATTAACACCGGGTCTTTTTATCCCATATCTTTCCTTTTAGAACTTAGATCCGACTAACCCCGGGTCATTTTCTAAAAGTTTTCATTTCCTTTCATTTTCTTTTATTTTTGCAAACACTCAAAGCACCCAGCTATTGCACGAAAGTGCAGGCTAAAAGGTGTAGATTTTTAAATAAGTGCGGTAGCATCGTTGGATGTTACACAATTGTCGTTGTCCAATAACAGAATTTGCTCGAAGCAAGACTCTTCCATCTTCATTTGAGGGAGATTTATTGATTGCTGAACAGGATAAAATCGAGGTAAGAATTTTGACTATTAAAAATACATGACAAAAAGAGAAAGAGAAAATTCGAGTTTAGTCTGCTGATATTCAAAGGTTAGACCAACTTTGAAAAGCATTTCCCTGTACAGGGGAATTGATGCGCAAACTCTCTCACAAAAATTAATATTTTAATCAACGGAAAAACTCCTCGGGTTTTTCACGTAACAGGTATGTTTAAAATTTGACTTGTTTATTGAAATTATTTAATTTCTTATTTTCAATCGTGTTTTTTCTTTGTTTTAATCGTAGGCAATGTATCGTGCACATCAGACTGGCACTATAAATCTAGGACTTTGCGGATGTTCTATAGGCTGATAATCGACGGAATATTTTTTAAGCGGAAAAACAAATACATTCATCCTTGCCAGCGTCAGCTCAGGTGAAACCCTGTTTAGTTTTCTCTCCAAGGTGAATAAAAAATAAATAACGCGTTAACTCAACATTTTTTTCTCTTTCAAGTACTTCTTTTCTGTATAAAATAATACTTTTAATTTCTGTTCCCTTTTTCGAACCACAAGCGCGCTCATCCCTACTTATTTGTGGAAGACAAAAAGAAAATAAAACTTACAAAAAACCACCGTGAGGTTAAGAGAAAAAGAGCCCTTGACGTGCTACGGGACTTAGCGCTGCGATATAAAGACAATATCGAGAATCCTTCACCTTCTTCGCCGTTAGAGAAAGTCGAGGATATACCGCTTCCGCTACCTGCTGTTGCTGGCAAAATCTGCCCCGAAGCCGGTAAAGAAAAGGCGCTGCAAAAAGTGCCGACGGCGACAAAAGAAGCAGTGTTCTGCTTGTTTCAAATTAAATCATAACTTTGAAAAACGGGCTGTTCCATCCCTTCTTGATAATATCCTCCATCAGATAGACAAGGACAAGAACGTCCGGAAAATTCCATTAACCGAATAAGTGAGGTTATTTTTATTGCAGCAATAGCTTTTGTTCTTTTATTTTTTAAAGTAAAAAAAATCTATTTTTAAAATGTTATTTGTAGATGAACCCCGGAGATAGGCAGGATAAGGATGACGAAAGTGGGAAACGCAAGAGTGTCGGCAAACACCACGACAAAAACCAAAAGAGGAAAAAAAAGAAGCAATTAGAAGCCCAGTCAAAAAATAATAACGAGAACGCCGATCTTCGACCCAATATCGTCGAAGAACTTCCGACGCCTCTCGAGGAGCAGTTAGAAGCACCGCCATAGAGGTGTTACTACTAGAGGGAAGAAGCCAGCCCCAAGCGTGATGCTCACGAAGATAGAAAGAGAGAGAGAGAGAGAGAGAGAGAGAGAGAGAGAGAGAGAGAGAGAGAGAGAGAGAGCGAGAGAGAGAGAGCGAGAGAGAGAGAGAGAGCTATAGAAAGTTAGAAAGAGAGCGCAATATTAAGGGACGAAATGAGGACCATCGAAAATCCCCCCACCTAAAACAGTACTCTGTCCCTCTCTTCCTCTGCGCTCTGGTCGCTCTCGCTTGCCGATGCGCTCCCCTCACGTCTCGTAGCTCTCGCTCTCTTTTTAATATGCTGTAGTAATACCTCTATGAGCACCGCCCATAATTCAGGACAACAACGTTCAGCCGGAGCAAAATATACCTGCATGCTCCAACCGAACCGTTGGAACGGTCTCCGCCGCGCGAAGCAGCTCACGACGCGTTAGAAATACCTGCTGTTCCGAAAGCAGAACCGGGAGTAAATAATCCCGAAGTTGTGGAAGCGAATCCTAATAACAATATTGTAGCCGATTTGAATGCTATTGATCCGAATCTAGAGAGAATTAATAACGTTTTGCGGAATATCTCTGTAAATGCACCTTATTAATAAAGGGCAACGTCAATAGAGCCGCATTCCTTCCGAGAGAACGTTTACGACAAGAAAACGTTGCGGTGATATTGCCTGTAATCAGGCCACACGAGTCACCTCCACTGTAGGAAGTTATCGTTATCGAAGACGACCCTGAAGCTGTAGGAGCAGTATAGAAGATCCTGCGGCACCGGTGCAGGCCGAATTAGACGACGTACAGCCAGCACTTGAGGCTGAAGTCGTAGTTAAACAAATTCCCGCTAATATTCCGCGGAATCGCGCTCGTCGCATGGCTACGGCCCGTATTAGAACAGGTCAACGCTGACCCTATAAATGAGATTATCTTAGATTAAGATTATTTTTTGTATCCGCTATTGTACTATTAATATTATAATTAAGTTAAAATAAACTAATCCTATTTGCATTTAATATCAATGTCGTGTTAAAATATTTTTTAATGATTCCCTATTTTATTGAGGACCTCAGTGCTCCCCGAGCAGCGAATAGAATATTACTCTTAGAAGCGCGTATTAACCAATTAACTCGTACTCTTCACGAACAAAACCATAACTTTGCCACGTTTGATGCGCATATCGCTCAACAAAATAATAAAATCGAAATTCTTCACAACGTTATCCAAACATTGAATCAGTCATTTATCGCGATCACAGAAAAAAACGGATAAACTCTTAACCATAGTTCAAGGTTTGACGCGCAGTATCGCTAAGGCGACCGCACAAGGATTTCGCGAGATCAATAAAAATCAATAGGTAACCCAGTCTGATATTAGCAAATTAGAACGGCCTTTGAAAAATTATCTATTAAATAAATTATAGATAAATTACTCCCTTTTTCGAACCACAAGCTCGCTCATCCCTACCTATTGGTGAAAACATAAGGGTAAAAAGGAGCGACCCTCTTCTATTCAATCGAGCGGATCAGTCCAAGAGACAAAATCCGACGTAACACGTCTCTGAAGATCGGCAATCGTTTAACTATAAGATTTCGTTTTCGAACTGGCAGTCGAAATAGAGCGTTCTCGAAGCCGCCGCTGAGCTAGAGACTTATTACACTCAGCCGTCAATATTCTAACTCATGCGCCTAGCGTAGAGATCATAGAGGGGGCTCACCTTTCAAACTGTTACTTATTTTTCGCACAATCACTGCAAATTTTGTAGAACCCAAGGAAAAATAAGTTTAGTTTGAAAGCTTACCCCCCTCCATACTTTCTACGCTCAGCGCATGAATTCAAATATCGACGGTTAAGTGGAATAAGGCTCTATTTAAACGGCGGCTAGGAGAATGCTCTATCGCAACTACCGTTTCGAGAACGCTTTATCGACTCAGATCGACTAGAAAAGCTATGTATTCAGCTATGTTGTTGGTACACCGGCCATGCCAGTCGAAACGCGTACTGGTGGCACTAAATCGAGCTTGCGGGGCAAACATACTCATAAGTGCGAATCTACGGCTATACGTATATTAATATTTGAAATATCTATCTATCTATATATCTAATAATCGAAACAACCAATTAAAACACGTGAATTTAGAAATCAACACAAAGAAAAACTATTCTCTTTCATGCCTAAAAGCGACAGAAAAAATGAGCTTTTCGAGCGTCTTTTTAGTGGCGGTAAGAAAAATTCAACATCGAAAAGTATACGTTTTCTATCTAGATAATGAAAAAAACTATTTCCTTGGGAGAAAAAGTACTCTACAAAGTCATTTTTTCTAGATTTGACAACTCGAAATGCCTAATCTCACGTTTCCTAGCATACGAAAAATCCTATTTCTGTTATTCTAATTTTTTCTTCTGACATGCACAATGCACTATTGCCGCAAAAAATTTGTTTTATTATATGAAATTCAATAAATAATCACGTAATATCAAATAAATAATGTACATTATAAACAAAAAAGTTAAAATTAACGAAGTAGAACATTTAAAAAAATATTGGCCAGCAATTCCTTTGCTGTATAACTTTGCGCAATATAAATAATATAAACATCGATTACTTTCTAAAAATAAATTAACATTTATACAAATTCATGCGTATACTTACCTTGATCGAAGAGAACGCCGATTACTTCCTTCAGAACCCAAGCCTCCATCTTGTTATCAGTAGATCCGCACTTGTATATGTTGAAAATTAAAACCTCCGGTGATAGGTTGGAGAGAAATGTAAAAGCTTGAAAACTAGAGTTCATTTTGGCTTGCTGATTTTAGAAAGAGAAAATGTAGTATATGACGCGGATGACTAGAGGTGTGCACGTCGCCGCGGCCCGAGAGGAACTGTCAGTTCGAACTTTTCATTCTTGGATCCTGACCCTCTCCCCTTTTCAGTGCGCCCTCTATTGGAAGCATTAGGAAAGGTCACGTGCGCATCATCTAGCGGCCTAGTAGAAGAGAGTCCCGTTTGCTATTGCTCTGCTTGTTCAGAACTGAACAATAGAACCATCGTAGGTCTCGGTATCCTAATGGGATCGTTTATTACCTGGGCTAGTTGGTACGTTCTATGTGCGCCATTATACTGCCAGGGGAAAACCCATGCTCCGTCGGACGAGCGCACAGAGCCATATAATTCAGAACCCGAGCGGAAAAATGGAAGCCGTTTATGACGGCTTATTCTGGGAATCTGTTCTGCATGTCTGTGCTTATTTTCTGTCTGATGACAGAAAGTGTACGCAAGTGTGTATGTGTATTGGCTAAAGCGTGTGGCGCAGCTACTGCAAAATAGTATATTGTGTACCAAGGGCGTAAAGTGTGCTTTTTTAGACCGAGTGTGGAGTTTGTAGTACGAGTCGAAGGCGAGGTAGCACGAGCCGAAGGCGAGTGCGTACTGAGTCAAAGACGAGTGCGTACTGAGTCAAAGACGAGTACTGCAACCACACGAGGTCAAAAAGCCCACTTAGCCCTTGGTGCACACCATATTTTTTGTGACGCATGTATTGATTTTCGCGTTTTTCATGGCTATAAAGCGGGAGTAAATAAGCCTTTTTTTACACGGCCACTACACACCTATAAATATTTAGAAAATACGACTCAGAAACTCAAAATTTGCATTTTCAAACAAAATTTTGTCAGCGGGCAAAAAAAGTCAGTAGCGGGCAAAAAGGTGTTGGAAATATCCGTATTTCAAAACTAAATCTTGAGTGCATTTATAGCTAAGAAGGGCCTAGTTGTGCGTTTATGTTTTTATGAATATAAGCTCGGGTAGCGTCGCTACGGCATGATGTGCTGCGACACGTTGTAGCGGGCCGCGGACTTCTCGGTGGGCCTTGCCATCTGGAGTCCTTCTGCGAGATATATAGTAGGGCCATTGTTTTAGTGATTTTTCCCTTTCTACGCTGCACTTTTGGTATGCGCTTCTCGCTTGCCATAGTTAGTCTCTGACAGAACGCCATAGAGTTAGGATGTGCTTGCTGCTTCGATGCATCTCAGAATAAATGAGATTAATTAAAAGGATTATAATTCAGAGTTATTTATTTTCCATTTCCAATAAAAAGTCAGCAGCAGACAAAAAAAAAAATTTTTTGTAACACAAGCACGATTTTTGCGTCTTTCTGACCTATTAAACGGGACTAAAGTAACTTTTTTCAGACCGCCGGGCAAAAAAACTGAAAAACGCCCGCTAACATTTTTCGGGAAATTTTCTATATGTATACACACATATATATATACATATATATATAAATTTAAAAATTAGTCTACTAAGAGTGGTCGCCGATTCTGAAAAAAGTTGCACTCAATATCTAAAAAAAAAACACAAAAATCTGTACTTGCGTTACAAAAAATATGGTGTATATACAAACTCCACACTCGGCCTAAAAAAGCCCACTTTACGCCCGTGGCACACAATATACTATTGTTTGTACTAGCTATAAGTTAGATGTATACTTTATCTTCCCTGCTAATAGTTAGAGATTAGAAAGGATTAAAATATCAAAATTGAACACAAATCTCGACCCCAATGCCGATTAAGATAGATTAAATTTATCGATTTTAATCCTCGTTTTAATCGGCGTTTGGGCTCAATCTTAGTATATTAATCCGCTCTTATCTCCAACTGTTAGCAGGACGACTACACCTTGTTAACGGTTCGTTATTCAATCAAACTCAACTACCATAATTTCAAGGCGATTATACCTAATGCATCTCTATTCCTTTCCCGCTTCTTCCGCCCCACTATCGACGTAATTTCCATTCGCTCTGCTATGCGGATACAAGAAGTGGAGCCCTGAGTCTACGATGTGCATGCGTACTCGTTTACAAATAGTTAAGCAACAAATATTTATTTGCAACACGCTCTTTATCACTTTTTTAGAGAGAGAGAGAGAGAGAGAGAGAGAGAGAGAGAGAGAGAGAGAGAGAGAGAGAGAGAGAGAGAGAAAGATATAAAGCTAGCAGCGTTGGCTAACGTTTAGAGAAAGAGAGAATCGACCAAAGCGGATTTATAGATATACGCGTGCGCACTCTGTCTTTCTCTCTCTTTCTCTCGCTCGCGGGTTTGTTAACGCCGAGGAAATCGAAATATGTTTTCATTCACGGCTAATGAGTGAAGGGATTCTGTACGTGAATCTGAATACCGTGCGAGGGGTCCGAATGAGNAGAGAGAGAGAGAGAGAGAGAGAGAGAGAGAGAGAGAGAGAGAGAGAGAGAGAGAGAGAGAGAGATGATGGTTTAACTACTAAACTAAATTTAGGTTTAGTTTTTGTAAAATATATAAATAAATTTTTATCATTTCATAATACTGCACGTGAAGCATGCAAAAAAGCCATTCGATTTACGGTTTATTGATAGGGCTGAAATCAGTTCAAGACCTATGCATACATACAAGTTTCAGATTTTTAATAATATTTTTTTAATGTTTTTTGACAACTTAGAACTCTACTACTTTCAGGCATGAAAAGACCTTCTCATCCGCTTGTTGAAAGAAATACGAGGTGTAACACAGAAAGAATAGTATATTATGTACCAAGGGCTTTTTATAGTGTATAGAGATTGTAGTACAAGTCGAGGCGAGTGCGTTTGTGAGCTGACGAAGATGAGTAATGCAACTACATGAGGTCAAAAAGTCCGCTTAGCGTTCTTTTGTATAAGCAGCACAAAGGTGACTTTTTTGACACAGCAGCTCATAGTATTCAGTTCTATATATTAAACACGTACCTATATGTTGTAGCGGGGTGACTGCGACGTAAATAAAACAGGCGGCCGCTATTATGCCGCGTGTCACCAAGTTCATGGCTTTTTCGTCTGGCTTACTCTCAGTGAAGGCTGAAAAAGAGCGAGTGGACGTTAGCCACCGATTGTACAGGACTTTTCTCCATGCTTTGCCGCCGGCCTTCGATAAAATGCGTGGCGTGCCCGATACTTTTCTCCACGTATATTCTATACAACTTCGAGTGCTGTACGATGAATTCTAGATCGGTTCGGGGGATTATAGTTAAACCAATGGAAATAAAACACTTAGTATGTTGAATAAAGAAGGATAAATATATTTTACTATTGCATTTGAGTTTACACTGAATTCACAGAAGTCGCGCGTGTATCGACGCAAGGGACGCGCACTCTTTGACGACTTAGATAAAGCCGAATCGAAGACTTGATGGCGACGAGTCTCGACCTTAGACAGCTTCCGTCTGGTAACACGCTCGAAAACACTCGTACTCACTCACAAATCTGTAGCCTGCTACACTCGTGCTCGCTGTTTTCGCGGGTAAAAGCGAAGAGACCTGGAAGCGTCCTCCCAGGTGTAACGCTCTGCGGGATGATGATCCGGGGACCGCTGTCCTCGGATGCGATGCTGACCGCTTCTTTATACGCCGTTGCCTGTCACATCCGTCGCGGAATGTTCATGGCTATGGTCTCTAGATGTTTTCAACGCGGACGCGAAAGTGAATCGGTCGCGAAGCACGTGCTTCCGCCCGCCGAGCTCTCCCATCGGCGCCGGCCGCTGACGCCATCTGCTAGGTTATCGCGAGACATACCTCTGTACTCTCGACTCTGACTCATGCTAAATACTTCAGTCGAGCGTAAAAAAGCTTTTTTATAATACATGGATGATTTCCGCGTTTTTTAAATAAATTTTTTTTTGCCAAGTTTAAAAAAAATGTATGCAAATGATTGAGTCTATATCGCTGGTCCATACTCGAACAATTTCATCAGCTTTGTCTTGATAATGTTAGTATCTCTTTAAAACATAATAAATCTGTCTTATCGAAAGAATCTGAGTTGTATCATGCTTCGCCTAAAATCCGAATTGTACTACTCTTTGTTTGAAAATCTGTTTAAATATAGCCGCTCCATACAAAAAGTAGTGCATTTCATAATTTGCGCAAAAAAACTAGTACATTTCACTGTTTGCTGCGAAAACTATTACATTTCATTATTTGACGCGAAAACTAGCATGTCTCAGGATTTTGCCACGAAGACTAATATTTTTCAGCGTAACAATGTTTAGCAAGTTCTCAAAATTTCTAAAATTTCACTTTTTTAATACTTTGAAATGAATATTTTTCGCGGCAAATGTGTAAAAAGTGCACATCTTCGGAGCAAAACAAAATGAAAAGTGCTAGTCTTCGCGGCAAGGGCGCTAATCTTCGCGGTAAAAAATGTAAATTACTACTCTTCTTGAGGGATTCGGGACTTCTACTCTTCGTAGGGAGCAACGATATGTACTCACGCATTATTTTGTAACGAGCGCCGCGACGATCCGAATCCCGCGCATTCGTACCTATTTAATATTATAATAATTATATGTGGTCATCCAAACCCCATAAGGAGGCGCTGCAAGTTATACCAAAGTCATGTGATATAAAGCGGCAAGTTTGATCTTCTATAAGAGAAAATATGAAAAATTGACAAACTTTGATTAAAACTTTGATTTCTTTAAATTCTAGCTACAGCCCTGGTAGAAAAGCGCCTATTTAAAATGGTGGTAAAGGCAGAAACTGGCTAAGTAAAATGTAAAAAAACTAGAAATTTTAAATTCCTTAAAAGTAGCGATATCTTGTGTATTTTTCATGGGTGAGAATTATATTTCATGAAAGTATCAATAAATTAATTAGTTTTTTGGATGCAAGATACAAAATTATTAAATTTAGGCATAAACTGAATAATTGTAATAATTTAAAAACATATGGCGAAGCTCGTAGCGCTTGTGTGGAAGAAGTGGTCCAGTCGGTTAAGGCGCACGACCGTACTTATTTGTCCTCGTGCAGGGCGTGGGTTCAAATCCCCGATCAGACAGAATTTTTTCAGATGCAAATAATTATTCTATACTTTCCTATTATCAAAAAACTCGAATCGAAGCCTGCTAGCCACGTCTTTTCAATTCTAACGTCGAACCGCGATAAGCCACGTGTAACTCAGCTGTGTAACTCGACCAACTATAATGGGCAGTTTGTACATAAAAACAAGGTACGCAGATTAAATCCAAGAACTGCCCATTAAGTCGGAGAAAAAGCGTTACATTCTGCCTAAAAAATCACAAATAAAACTGTCCAGTACGTTCTTAGATTCTATGCCAAGAACTGGCCATTAAGTGGGTTACCGATTCTACCAGGGAGTGTATTGCACACAAATATAATTGAATTTTATTTCGCTATTTCATGTATGCTATATATGCTTCTCATTGCTTTTGTTTCCAGCAGTATGCAGCAAACAAGACGCTGGACTTGCGTTTTTGTGTACGCAGCAGTCAGCACAGAGATCCGACAAACTGACCGAGAAAGATGAAACGCCATGTGCAAGTTTATTGTTTCGCAGCGCTTGCTTGAATAAATCAGCGTATAAAGCCGTCAGCGATGCCTGTCCTCCCTATTTTGCTTCCTTCCTAAGAACGTCATGTAATAGTAATTTTTGGAGTTTGTGTAAAAACATGTGGGAAGTCTGTTTTGATGAATTTTTAGTCGAAAAATGGTGTTTTTAGAAAATGTCCGTACGGATGTGATGTAGTGTGTGTGTTTTGTGTGTGTGTGTGTGTGTGTGTGTGTGTGCGAATGTATACGCCTGTTTCTCAGCTTCTACTTGGTGATTTTAACCCACCAAGTCTCATTTTCTTTGTTTTGGCTAGAAGATAGTGGGACGAAAGTCCGTTTTTACAATTTATATACGCGTTTTTTTTAGTGATTTTTTAGTTTTGAGATTTCAGTTTTGCCAACAAAGTTATCCGGAAAATTTAACAAAAGTAAATTGCTTAATATGTACTTGAAAGAGAATAAAATTGCCTATGTTTTTACCGTGAAAAATTTATATTATCGTTCGTCGTTCTTTTATTATACACCATACAGTGCAATTTTTTTAAATCGTTATAACTCAAAAACTAAATAGCGAATCATTCTAAAAAAATATATGATTATTGAAGGTAATTAGAACTATATACCACTTAAATTTTAAGTCATTTCATGGGGCAGATCCTGAGAAAAACATCAAAAACTGAAAAAAATCGTTTTTCTACGTGACGCGATAACTGGAGTAAAAAGGCAATAATCAAGTTCAAATTTTGGATTTAGTTAGCATTATATAGCACAATGATCCCTTTCTTTGGGATTTTTATAAAACCAGTTAGTTTCAAAGATATTGAGCTTCAAACTTTTGTTTTTTCACCCTGTATACTATGAGTCGTTTTTTCTACGTGATGCGATAACTGGAGTAAAAAGGCAATAATCAATTTAAAATTTTGGATTTAGTTAGCATTATATAGCACCTTTATCTCTTTCTTTGGGTTGTTTATGATACCAGTTAGTTTTAAAGATATTAAGCTTCAAAATTTTGTTTTCTTACCCTGTATACTCTATATAACTGAAAACTGTATCGCTTCGATCTCAGTTTCCATTAATGGATTTTAAACTATACTTAGACTCGTTTTTTGCTGTTTTTGTTTTATTAATTCGTTAAAAATAAGATTTTCAGTTACGCATGTGCGTATATTCATGGCGATTTTTCGATCACTGGTGATTTTAGATACGTTCCGCGAACTATATCCTTATCATTGTATCTCGGAAACTAAATTTTGAACTTTTCGTTAAAACATCATGATTATCGAATGTTATTCTATAGACTACTTATAAATTTTAAGTAGTCTACGGCAATTAAAAATTTTGAAATTTTTCAAAATTTTCAAAATTTTTCAAAATATGCTATGCGTCAAAGAGTTCTCAATTTCCTACTCCTTTTGCATGCTTAAAAAAGGGTCTATTCATGCTAGGTATCATAAAAAGTACGGTGTTCAACAAGGGGGGAGTGGCTTTTTCAGACTCGGGTGATATTTTGAGCACTCGTGCCCGACTCGGGCGCCTACGGCGCCCTCGACTCCCATTCGTGCTCAAAATATCACCTTCGCTAGAAAAAGCCAATTTTCCCCCAAGTTGCAATATACAATATACTATTTTATGCCAAAAATTGCCGCCCTGGTCATTATTAATTTTAACGCAACCTAGGCAAGCACGCATAACTGAAACTCTATATAACTGAAAACTGCATCGCTTAGATCTTAGCTTCTATTTGATGGATTTTAATCTATACCTTGGCTAGTTTTTTTCTGTTTTTTGTTTTATTAAATCGTTAAAAACAATATTTTCAGTTACGCATTGATTATGTAATATAATTATTTCGAAATAATTTTATCCATCAAACGAAAAAGCATAAAAACTTTATAGAATTATATATGAAGTAAAAACAATTTAGATATTAAAGCGATACATATGGTTGAAGGAAGCTACGTGCCAAAGAATTGGCAGCGGTTTTTACATAGCTAACGGCTTATTACTGCTCGGTGAAATGCGCAGATCAAACGTTCATAAAGATTAAGATTAATGCATTTATGAAGAGGTGGCCATACGAGGTTCTATTTATAATATTGTATATTATAGGTGTTGCCGCGCAACTTATATACTATATTTAGTTATTCATATTTAATATTTAAAATAGCTTCAACGATAATTTTTGATTCATAGCTACAAATATTCGAGAACCGAAACCGATATCCTACATATGTATGCTCGCATCAATTGTCAAGTACAATATTCACAGGTAAAATCCTGCAGCACTGTTGCACTAATATTACTTGTTCTTGAAAATATTACAATGGCTACGAAATATCTTTCCAGCTTGCACATGTTATTGCGCGCAATAAGAAATACCGTTATTTCTTGTCTAGACAAGTATATATAATTCTGGAGTGTTCTATTGTTCGAATCGTCCTTTGTTTGGTACAGACCAAGAAATATTCTAGAAATAAGTAGTCATTTATAGACGGTCGAACGACTCCGCCTTCGGCCGTTGGCGTCCCTTACGCAGGTATACCGATCTCAGGCCAATCCTTACTCCGCTATACACTTTAAGCAATTTTTTTTTTTTTTTAAGTGGCATTTCGAACTCGAAAGTTCATTGCCTCATCTACGCAAGCCTTCCACGTATCTCTATTTTGTGCCAGCTCCATCCATTTCGCACCCTCCCGCCCGATTTCAGTTAAGTCCGTTTTTACGTTGTCCCCCCACCTGCGTCTAGCTCTACCTAGAGGTCGCGGTGTGCTTGGCTTTCCTTTCATTATACGCGCCGCCGTGCGTTCTTCTCCCATTCTTGCCACGTGCCCTGCCCATCTTAATCTACGCGATTTAATTATTCTGTTTATATTCGGTGACGCGTATAAATTGTGTAGCTCGTCATTGTGCAGTTTCCTCCACTCCCCGGTTTCTTCATCTTTCTTTGGCCCGTATATTTTCCGCAGAACCTAATTTTCGAACACCCTAAAACGGTTGTCTTCCGCTTTAGTAAGCGCCCAAGTTTCGCACCCGTACAGGATTACCGGCATTATTATAGTCCTATATATCCTTACTTTTACATTTCTAGACAACAGTTTTGATTTTAGTAATCTATTCACGGCGTAGAAGCAGGCATTGCCCGAATGAAGTCTCTTGTTAATCTCGGCTTTAATTTCGTTTCGATCATTTATGGTTGTGCCTAAATATCTGAATTCGCTAACCTTTTCAAAAGTATAATTTCCGACTCTAAGATCACCCTCACCTTCGCAAATGCCCAATTTATCCATGATCATATATTTCGTTTTCGATTCGCTCACCTCTAGCCCTGTGTCCTCAGCCGCATTTATGAGAATTTCCGCGTTTCTCGCTACCGCTGCACCGTTATCCCCTAGTATGTCCAAGTCATCCGCATATCCTAGAATTTAAGTTTTTCCATTAAGGGTTGCACCTAGCCTGCTAGTCTGCATTTTTCTAACAACATATTCTAGCGTTAAGTGAAAGAGTACCGTAGAGAGACCGTCACCTTGTTTCAAACCGTCGCGTATCATGAATGATTCGGATACGTTACCGCCTACTCGGACCTTTCCCGTGCTTCCGTTCAGACATATTTGAATTAATTTCACGAGTTTTTTTGGTACTCCGAGGAGCACCAGGATTTGATACATTTTGCTTCGTTTGATAAAGTCGTACGCTTTTTTAAAGTCTATAAATAGGAGGTGTATTGTTTCGCAATGTTCCCATTTTTTCTCTAACAACTGTCTTATAGTAAACATTTGATCGCTCATCGACCTGTTACGCCGGAATCCACACTGATAGTCTCCTATTATATCTTCCGCGAAGGGCGTGAGTCTGGCCTGTATTACGTTTGACAGAACTTTGTAGCAGGTAGCTAAAAGTGAGATTCCCCGATAGTTATTGCAGTCTGTCTTATCTCCCTTTTTAAAAATCGGTATGATGATGGATTCTTTCCAGTTTTCCGGCATTGTTTCATTTTTCCAAATAGAGCGTACTAGTTCAAAAATTTTCGATGTCAGCGCAGTGCCCCCATATTTAAGTAGTTCAGCTGGTATAGAATCGTTTCCCGCGGCCTTATTGTTTTTTAGTTTTTTGATCGCGGCTTCTACTTCTTTGTAGGTCGGTTCTTCCATATGGAGTTCAGCAGTGTGGATTTCGTTTCCCGTTTCCTCGCAGTTTTCATGTACGTTTAGCAGCTTATCAAAATAGCCCTTCCACCGCTTTAACAGTTCACCTTCGCTTGTGACGAGATTCCCGCCCTCATCTTTCATTAATTGTGATCTACTCTGGAAACCCTTCCTAATAGCGTTAATTCCTTTGTACATCTCGCGCGGGTTATTTTCCTTACTGTTGGTTTCTATTTTTCTAATCTGGTTCTTTTGATACTCGCGCTATTTCATGGTACTCTTCTACGGCCCTATCGCTTTCATTGTGTACGCTGTCTAACTTAGCTTTTTTGCGCCTTTCAAACCAAAGTTCGCATTCTTCGTCAAACGATGGTTTGCTCATTGGCTTTTTCTTTTTACCTAGCATTTTATTCGCTGCCTCTTTTACCGTTCTTTTGATAGCCCCCCATAGACTGTTCGGGTCGTCATCTACCTCCGTCGGTGTATCTGTGTCCTCGAGAACCTGAAACCGGTTACTTATTTCTACTTGATACTGAATTCGCTCTACCCCGTTTCGCAGCTTTTCAATGTTGAAGGTTTCTACTTTGTTCGCCCGTTTACTATTTTGCCCGGCTACTAACTTGGCTTTTAATTTGGCTACTACTAGAAAATGATCCGAGTCGCAATCTGCCCCCCCCCCCCTATAGGTTCTTACGTCAAGTACATTCGTGTGGCGTCTCTTATCGATAAGTAAGTGATCGATTTGATTTTGCGTGGCTCCGTCCGGCGATGTCCACGTTGCTTTGTGTATATCCTTGTGCTTAAAGCACGTAGTCTTTACTATAAGATCTTTTGCCGCCGCGAAATTTATGACTCTAATACCGTTATCGTTGCTGGTCTAGTGCAGACTTTCCTTGCCTATAGTGGGCCTAAACATTTCCTCTTTCCCTATTTTAGCGTTGAAATCCCCTACTACTATTTTGGTGTCGTAAGACGCGAGTCGATCGATTAATTGTTCCAATGCTTCGTAATAAAGATCCTTGACCTCTTCCTCTTTGTCCTCCGTAGGACAGTGTACGTTAATAACCACGTAATTATACCACGCTCCTTCGATGATGATATACGAGAGTCTGTCGTTCACGAATTTGAAACTTTTAACAGCGTGTATAATTCTTTTGCTAACCAGAAAACCGGTACCTAAGGAGTGTCCGCTCGTGCCCCCGAATATAAAGATGAAGTTATCTTTTGTTAAAATCCCGCTATTTTGCCACCGAGTTTCTTGTATTGCTACTAAATCCAATTCGCGCTCGCCAGCTTCTTTTAAGATTTCCTGGTACGCGCCTGCTCTGTACAAACTGCGCACATTCCACGTTCCCACCTTTAAGTCCCTATTGGTTTTGGTTTGGTTTTGTTTTTTTTTTTTGAGCCATGATAGCAAGTTAAACCCGCGCGTTTTGGATCCTGTTCCGATCGCAGGTGATGTCAACCGTTCTAGAGGTGATAACCCCCATACCTCTCTAGAACTAAGTATGAGAGCTTTCCAACTTTGATGAGGACGGAGTCAGCTCATCGTCGGACACACTACGGTCTCATTCTCGTATCCTAACGCACCCCTGCAAGGCAGCGCGTCTTCGCTGGCTTCGTTACCGCGTAAGACCAGGTAGCGAATCATTCTACACATCCCCTTTCGGGGCAGTTGTCATCGCTCCCGCATCCTCCACGGCAGCAGGATTTTTGTAATGTGTGCTAAAAGACATAGATTATAGACATAGTGAGGTAGAAAGAGAGAGTGAAAATATGAAATGTTGTTGAGTGTTCGTTGTTGTGGTGGAATAATTTATGGAATAATATAATATTACTAATAAATTAACAATATCCAAAATATAGTATACAATATGTAAATAATTAGTTTTAATAACTAGACTCCATGGAATGAAAGTTACATTTATAGATAATTAATTTAATTGACTACTAAATTTAATTATTCTAATCGTTGCTGAAGAGTGGGATATAAACAATTTAGTATTAATTTTACCGAATAATTTATGGAATAATATAATATTACTAATAAATTAACAATATCCAAAATATTGTATACAATATGTAAATAATTAGTTTTAATAACTAGACTCCATGTAATGAAAGTTACATTTATAGATAATTAATTTAATTGACTACTAAATTTAATTATTCTAATCGTTGCTGAAGAGTAGGATATAAACAATTTAGTATTAATTTTATTAGTATAGAAACACATTATAGTGTTTCTAGATGAATGCGCTCGCCAGTGTGGGCTCATCACACCCACGCCCGGGTCTATCGGCTGTCCGCGGCTGCTTATTCGATTTATTCGCAGCTAACCTCCTTCTCAGGGGCCGTTCCTCTATCCGCAACCTGAGGACGCGCTGTGCAGTGGTGATAGGCACCCACCCGCCCGCTCTGGACGCACAGACACTCTAAGCAATATAATAGTAATTGCACCTTTCACTTGTATACGAAATGCGAAGTATAACAAGGGAACTTCGAAGATCAACAAGTAAACGTTAGAGCTGTCTACATATGCATTTATATTTTCTGACAAGGTAAAGCTTAAATTTTGTGAGAGCGTAAATGATTATAAGTTTTACGAGTTTTGATACGCAGGAGCCAACATTCATAAATCCATTGATTTATATATTGAATACCTCTAATATCTTTAATTTTAGATTAAAGCATGCTTCAACGGCAAATCGCTGACTCTCGGAAGTCTGTCGAATAGCTTTGTTACGTCCTGACTACTCTTAATTGAATAGATCAGGAACGCAATGATAAGTGTAGTGTCAAGGCTGTAAAAAATGTTAGTACGCGTCTAGTACTCACTACTATTAGTGAATAAATAATAAAACTTACTTTTACGGTGAACCTGCGCTTACTAGGTACTGGGGTTTCTCGTAAAGAAATGGAACTCCGTAAAATTTCTTTTAGGATAAACTGATCGTTTATTCGTGTAATTATCAGTAATCAATGTAAATGTAATTTTCTTTCGATAAAGTAATGTTGTCAGTTAAATTTAGACAAAGCTAAGAAAAGAAATTTATGGAATTATTGAGCCTTATTACAAAAAAATGAAAAAATGTTAATCGTGGTGAAACGGCTTAAGCTTGATCATTGTCACCGATTGTCGGACCGGCGCGATACGGAACTCGTGACTGATGACAAAAAAAAACTGTCGATGAAAGCCGTGCAAGGCATATTTAACACTTCGCATCGTTCTAAAAATCAATTGCTTGTTTCGCAAGGTAAATCGAAGTCGTATTTTAAAAGTGATTGTTTTGCATCTCGCGAGCTCGACTCATAAGCGACACTGACACACTGAAAGACATCTTGACTGCAATAAATGCTCAAGGAAAATGAGATTCGGCAGTTTAATTTAGGCCGTATCTAGCTATATAAATATGATTACCCTAATAACACACAACGTTCTGAAAACGTTATTTAGACGTTGTGTAATAGACGACATAACGTCTTTTTTTAGGAGTAAAAATAACATTAAAAAAACGTCTTTTTAACGTTATTTTGGCCGCAAAATTTTTGACTGAAAAATTTTTGAATGGATGTAGATACGTTATAATGACGTCTTTGAAACTTGATTGCTACGTGTCAACAACGTTATTTATACATTGTTGAGACGTTAGTATGACGTAGTTCAAGACGTTTATTGAACGTCCTATACACGTATTTTATTCGTATTTAATATATAGAAATGCGGCAGACCGAAAAGTTGAAACGTTGTTCAGACGTCGGAATCACGTTTTAATTTCGTTAAATAAACGTTTCTAGAAACGTTAAATTAACGTTTTTCAGACGTTTCTATATTTATGAGAAAACTATGTTATAATCGTATAATTGTTGCTCATAGGATGACTTGGTAAACGAGAAAAAGTATTATTTTTGTTCATACATCAAAGCTTTTATTATAAACATTATATTATATATAAAGCATATCGTACATATCGTATAAAATGCTTTAACATATTATCTTTAAATACTACGTATAAACGACTACGCACTAACTTCTAAATGTGTTTTATCCTTTAATTCGTACATTTTTCCTTCCTGTTTCGTAAAGATTCGACGACAATTAGCCGTCATAAACAAATGTCCAATCTTTTGAATTTTTATTGCTAATAAAAATTGGAAGTGTATATTTTTCACTCCATTTTTTGTGTGTTTATTAAAAAACTCAAATTATGCGTCTACGTGATAATACACTGACAAATATTACAACGCTCAAACTCAGTAAAGAGATGCACAAAGAAAAAGAAATAAGTTAAATATTAAGTATCGTAAATAGCATATTTACAGAGGCTTAGCTGTGACTCTAACAAAATCGCTTTTACACTCGTGATTTTGAGTCAGTCGGTCGCACTATCCATTATAACACCTACGAAGGAAGAAAAGTCACGGACGTTATTATTTGGCACAAATTATACGTTTAAATTACAAGCAATCAATTAAACGAAAAAGGTGTTTTCTCAATCGATTCATTGAATATAATGATATTAAGTGGAATCATCTGAATCATAACTGTCATTGGATTCGCCAACGGCTCTATTAGACAGTAGAGATAGCGGCAGAATATTTCTTACTTCTTTACTTTGTAAAGTTTTACCTTTATTAACTTTACTTTTCTTCAGCTTTCCCTTACTACTTTCGTTTGGTTTATCATAACCGTTTTCTTTGCCTGTAATACGTATAAAATTGATCATATTTATTAAATGTCAAGCAGATATAAGAAATTTCGTTCTCATATTACCTTTAGTGCATAGACGAGTCTTCGCATGTTTCAAAAATTCGCTAACGTAAGTCTGCACTTTCTCTGCGGTTGCGCGTTTTGTTTTTTTTTTTGGCTTTTCAGTCGCAGCAACTAAAACGATGATAGACATTTTAGAAAAGTTAATTATTATAAATATACAATTGAATGTTATGATGAGTAATAACACAAGTACGCAAAAAATGGTCGTTAGCAAAGAGTATAAACTATTAATAATCATATTCATAATAGTGTTTAATGCAGACCATTCTTTTATATACCTATATTACTATTAAATCCAACTATTTAATTATTATAAACAGAAATTACTTTCAACAAAACTGTAAAAATACGTTTCTTTAAAAGGTTTTTTTCCTTTTTGCCCACAGCAACTGTACAAACTTTGCACTCCATTACTCATGATTCCTCCAATCACTTTGCGCACGGTGTTTTTCCAATCATCTCTGTTAATGAAGACTTGAAGATATTGCCACTAAAATATTTAAAATAATATAATAAAATACCATAATTTTTGAAAACAAGATTATTCATTCTGTAACAACAATAATAAACTACTAAAATATAAAAATCCACTGATAGCATGTTGATTAAATTATTAATAAAAAGTTTAAGTCGTTATTATTTAAGATAGGTTGTATATTATAGATTTTGATTTCATACGAAACCAGCCACTGCAGCGATCTTAAATAATTCAAACATTAAAAAAGACATTGTTATAGATATATCCAAAACTTACGGTTTTTTCTCTAAAACATTCATCATTGCGTAAATCATTGTCAAATGATTCAAAACCATCAATTTCATTGATTGGGAAATAATCTTTAAAGATCATAGTCTCTGCCAATGCTAAACCCCCTTTCATTTCAGTACAATTATTTTTTTCAACATTTATAGATACTGCCATCTTACATTGATTAGCAATTATTTGTTGCTGTTGTACTGAAAATAATAACAAATTTAAGTATATTTTATTGATTATATGTGTGTATGTGTGTGTGTGTGTGTCACATAGATCACGTAAAGTTAAATCAACTATTTTCTAGAGCTTTTTAGGAATCATAGAAGCTTCATCCCAAATAATCAAATCTGCTTCTCGTAACTTTTCTTTGTCAGATTCAAACTTCAAAAATGCAATTTTTTAAATTTGTTAAATCTAAAGTGTAAACGAAAAGTTCTATGACTTCATATATAATATTATTGAATTCACAATTATTCTAAATAACAAATATTATCGAAGATTCAACTTACAGAACAAAAATAATAAATACATTTTTGTATAGTTTTTAGTGCTAGGTGTGAAAATCATTCGAGGTGGTGTCTAGGTGTACAAGAGTGACTGGTGAAAGGGCTAGGTGGTGCGCTACATGGTTTTTGTGTCTGGATAAATAAATCATATGAGAGAGATGTACAAGGTGGCTGATAACGAAGTCTAGAGTAGTTCGCACCGTGATTTTTAGTATCATAAGTGTAAAAATCATTCAAACGCAGTGTCTTAGTGTCACAGAAACTGAAATGTGGGGGTTGGCGGACGGAGCGAGCAGGGGGGCGAAGCCCCACTAGTATATATATATATATATATACTTCATCCAATTACATTCAATTTCGCATCTGTCGGCAACATGATAAACTTATCCGGTTCAAATTTACTGTTAGCTGAAAAAAGATTGTAGCAATTATTATTAAAATCTAATTATTCAAAACGAAGAGCTTAGCAACACTGTAGATAATAATATGTTATTTAAAAACTTTCTTCAATTATTAAACTTACAATCAATTTGTAATGCAGGACTTGCTTTGGGAGGTTCTGCGTCAAAATTGTCCGCCAATTCTAAACTTGAATTGTTTTGTAATAAACCTGCAACAGAACAATAAAATAAATTTTAGTGATTAATTTTTCAGACATGGGTACATAAAATGACAAATTAAGTTTGATGATTTTTCTGGCGCACATATCCCGGCAAGATGTGACGAAGATAAAAAGAATCGTGTACAAGAGAGGAAGGCGCGAGTTATTTCGAAAGTGTCGTCAACTTCTATATATAGATGTGGAATATGTTACCTTTATCATTATGTAAATTTCCTTTTTGGTTTTTCGCATTTATTCAGATTAATTTTATTTTGTTTTAGTTTCCGAGTAACGGATCATCATTTGGTTTGATCATAGTGTGATCTTGATCGTTTTGAGGGTCCCGTGCCCTCTTGATTAACGCCATCGATAATCTTGGTTTTGTAGTTTTGCTAACGGATCATCATTTGGCTAATGATACGTGCTGATTTGCTTCTGGAGAGTTTCTGCCTGCTTCGTTAGCCAGTCAATGGATCTTTTGAATAAATTCACTCTTCCTGATTTGTTATGAGGTTTCTGCCTCTAACGAAACCGAAATCATTTGTGTTTATATTGCACAAACCCGACCATGGCATTAGAATATATTTTATGTCTCCTTACTTCGTTATCACTGTCCAGAACGACTCACGTTCCATTTGCAGATCTGTCTGAATAAATCTTCACGGCTTCACGTACTACATTATCAAAAGTTTGTAAAATTGTACCAATTCGATAATTAGGCTGATGATGTATCGTTACCGTCATTCTTCATCACAAAGCTTTAGTAGAATTTCATTCTTGAGGCAGCTGATTCTGGGCTCCCTATTAGCTACTGTTTACTAAAAGAATGCGTTTTTTAACGCATAATAGATGACTTGATTATGACTTTATTTTAAGTTGTAGCGTTGTCTTCTCATGGTACAGTTTCATCGCTTTTTAAGAAATTATGCACTTTTTGATTCGTATCATTTCGGTAACTAATTATTAGTATTATTTATTGAGG
>CM053172.1:10091583-10112441 GCA_012977825.3 Pteromalus puparum | reverse complement strand
ACTTTAAAAACGTGTCGGCTGATTCTAAGTCGTGTAATTCGGTTGCTCATACTCAGATTTTTGATTGCTCGCGTAAAATCATCTCTGTAATATTTTCTAAATATTTCATCAAGATCACACTTCTTCCCCTTTGCCACGCGGTTGAGTAACTCTAATTAGACTTTTTCGACTTGCTTTTTCTTTCCGCAAAATTTTCGAGTCCGCGAACACATTTTCCCCCACTGCCTGGTAATCTCCAATATATATCAGTATCATTTACACTTGTCATTTATACCTATCGAGAGTACGATTAGACTATGTCCATTCGTCTTTTAATTGACATCGTAATTCATTTATTCGCTTCCGAACTACAGTCCAGCGTATGTTGCTACATTGTCTGAGATAGTCAGGTCGCGTTGGGGGTTTCGTTGGCCTCCAAACTAGACTGCTCTCAGCGGTTCAGTATTAAGGAAATATAGTCCGAGTGTCCATGTGTGCCGTGTCTGAAAGGAAAGCTGACCGTTGATATGATTTGTAAGTGTTGATTGTGTGTAAGGTGTTTCAAAGTCTACTACAATTTAGCTTGTAGTATTTTTATAATCACTTATGAAATTATAGTGGGTATTTATCTTCTATATTAATAGTCATTTTGGCAAGATTCCCCCCACCACCCCCCACCGACCCCCACTACCCCCCACCGACCCCCACCAACCCCCCACCTTGGTCCCCCCAAATAACGTAAAATTCTTTCATTTTTATGTGATTTTTGAAAATCTTAAAAGACCCCCCACCCCCCCCACCAGCCCTCCACCACCCACCACCCCCCCCTAACCCCCACCAACCCCCCACCAAGCCCCCCCACCAGCCCCCACCAACCCCCACCAGCCCCACCTACCTATTCTTCACCAAATAACGCACAGACGTTAGCGTCAGGGAAAAGTGCAAATTATTATTAGAAATAGAAAATTAACTATGTACTATTATAGACAGTTTTCCACACCACCCAAGGGGTACTGTCAGAAGCATATTATATTTTAGTTATATATAATACAACATACTTCAGGCACCGTTGATTTTTTTTGTTTTTTTTATTTTTATTGTATAAAATTGCCGATAATTTCATATAATTTCATGACATGATGAATTATACAAAATTATGGTTATTGTTAAAAATGAATTATGTTCTAAATATAATGCATTCAAAAAGGAAATATTTAATTGTAAAGATAATATATTAAAAATAATATTTTCAATCTATTCAAAAAGGAAATTAATTAATACTGATCATTTTTATCAATTAAAATTTGATATACAATAATCTAAAAAAAACCGTGGAATCATCGCCTGGAGCCCTATAACCACGGGAGTCTTAGATACCAATCCTCCTCCCCTAAGACTCCACCTCATACCATCCTCCGTCCTACAGCATCACTTTTACTTTGAAAAAGTTTTTTGAAAAAAAAAATTTGTAAGCGTACACATGTTTATTAAATTAAACACCTGTTCAAAAATAGATTTTTGAACAAGGTACAATTTAAATTACAACATTTTTCATGTAAAAGTGTACAAATAATCGTTAACATTTTTAAATTAACTAAGTATTATTACATCATGTCCTGTAATAATACAAAATTAACTTACTATATTTGCTAATGATTGTTTTTGTGTGCCTGTTCTGTACTGTTTTTGTGTTGTATCTTGGTATGAAAAAGGTTTCTAAAAACGGTTTTCGAATGATATTTAGGAATTTTATTTTTTTATTGAAAAATAATTATTGAGAAAATGACGAATATTAATTGTTCCTGTAAGTTGAATCTTCGATAATATTTGTTTATTTAGATAATTGTGATTTACATAAATAATTTGTGAAATAATATTTTTACTTTCATTAATCATACGATTAATTTTGATTGATATGATTTAGAATGTTAGCTATATTAATAATATATTCAAATAAGCTGCACTATCATTTTTCAAGTTATCTGGAAGAAGATCATGTGTTCTCTACGAACTTTAAAATCGATTGAATAGTCAATGTGGTTTCAGTTGGAATTTGGTCTAAACTTGTAAATTTTGAGGTTATTTGTACTTCGTCACGAGATATTTCAAAAAATTGAATTTGTAAATGTAATCTTTTTAATCGATCTTCGTCATATTCTCTTACCAAATCATAATACGTTCATAATTTACTTGTTCTAATTCATGTTGTTCAATTTGATTATTTAATGCTTGCAAAAAGTTTCCATGGGGCTTCGTTTCTATTGGAACTAAAAATTTCGAGTTGGATCCCATTCCATTTTTAATTATTTGTAGATATAGCCTATAATATAAATAGAACAAGGATATTTTTTTTATTAAATTTAAAAATATATATATGCTCTAATCGAAAATTTCATTCCACACTATATTTTCTATTTCTGAATTGTTTTCACTTTCATTTTGAATAAACAATCGATTAGGATCTTTGCATCTAGATAATGATACATACAATTGTCCATGAGAAAATAACGGTTTTTTTTAGGTATATTCCTACATTATCGAAACATTTGTCCTGAGGATTATTAATAGTCATAGCCAACGCTAAGACATAAGGAAATTGTTTTCTGTATAAAATAATTGGCAATGAAGATAATTTCCAGTATTTAAAGTAATTCTAGGTATGAAAACTTTATTTCCGATTTTTTCCCCAGTTATAATTTCAGCTTCAATGTTGTACTTAAATAGTTTGGTAATTTTTAATCGCGTGCCATTACACAAACCGTCTGTTATACTCAAGTTTCTTATTACATAATAATAGCCCCAATTTTTAATTGAACTTCATGAGGTGATCTCTCTCTTTTTTTTTTTTAGTTTCGATAACGGATCATCATTTGGGTTTGTATAGTGGTGATTTGTTTTTGAGGTTCCTGCCTCTTGGTTAGCCATCGGTAAATCTTGGTTTTGTAGTTTTGCTAACGGATCATCATTTGGGTTTGTATTGTGCTGATTTGTTTCTGAAGTTTCTGCCTCTTCGTTAGCCATCAATGGATCTTTTGAATAAATTTCTTCCTGATTTGTTATTGAGGTTTCTGCCTCTACTGAAACCGAAAATCATTTGTGTTTATATTGCAAAACCGACCATGCATAGAATATATTTTATTTCCTTACCTTCGTTATCACTGTCAGAACGACTCACGTTTCCTTTGCGATTGTCTGAAATAAATTTTCAGGTATCACTGTATACATTTCAAATTTGTAAATTGTACAATTGATATTAGCTATATTATGTTACCTTCATTCTTCATCAAAGCTTTAGTAGAATTTTCATTCTTTACAGCTGATTTGCTCCTATTAGTACTGTTTACTAAAAGAATGCGGTTGTTCGGAAGCATAATAGATGACTTGATTATGACTTTATTTTTACGTTGTACGTTGTCTTCCTCATGTACAGTTTCATCTGCTTTATTAAGACAATTATTCACTTCTTCTGATTCTATATTTGGTAATAATTATTTGTATTATTATTATTTTCTCTTATAACATTAATTTATAACTGCTTTAGTAATGTTTTCTCACAGAATTTTGGTAGTTTATAAGTTAACGTTAATAAAATTTATAATTTTGCTAATTTAATTTGTTATTACCTGCATTAACGATAGTTTCTGGAATTACATCATTCGACATTACATCTTGCATATCGTCCACTTTTCCGTCAACTTCTTCAACCCTACTAGCCGTTCCTTCCTCAACTTGTGTATTATCCTTTGTCTTGTCAACTTCTGTCATACCAGCCATTGTACCGTCATCATCTGAATTCCACGTTATTTGTTCATATTGATTGCCATCACTTTCATGAAATGGAAACTTTTCTTTGCCTTTATAAAAATGATGTACTTTTAGTATGTTAACTATTTACATATTTTTTAAATAATATTAATTTATCATTTATTACCTTCACTTATAGATTCAAAAAAATTGCAATTATTCAGATTTGTGTCATCTAATGGTGGCGTCGACGATCTTTTCTCCGATTTGATATATTTTGGTGACTGCTGGCCTGTTAAGAGTTCCGGCAGTGCCATGAAAACACATGCAGATTTTGATAGCGATCCATTTTCGATCACTTTATCGGCAAAGTTTTGATTTGATGGCGATCCATCCTCATTAACTTGACCTGTAGAGTTTGGCTTTTTATGTTCCATTTTTCTTTTTTTAGCCATTTCGAGTTCCTCGTCACTTTCCATAATTTTCTGACATCTATCTTTTCTCTTTTTTCGATCGTTAAAATCATTCCACTTTTGCTGTATACTTTCCTCACTTGAAGTCTCTTCAGCAAATGATAGTTTCTTCAAAGCATCTTGGTAGTTTGTCGTAGCTGCAAATGTAATAAATGCAAACATAATTATATTTAACTGAATGAATATATTATGATATTAAATTGAAATAAAAAAGTATAAAGAAATACAAAAAATGTGGTACATGTATATATAATTTTTATGTGGAGTAGATCTTTTTATCATCATTGAATAATAAATAAAAAAGTATTCAAATTTATTTAACTTTCGTCTAATATGATTAAATTGTATTTCACAATCAAAAATATCTATTTTTCCTCTTGAAAATAATTGTCATCGAAGACGTACATTACAATATTGTTATAAAAAAGACAGTATGTACATTACCTTTTTAACATTACATTTAATTTAACTAACCTGTTGTCCAATACACTTCCTCAACTGGATACTTCAACCAGTTATCTTTCGGTTTTGCTCTCCTACATACGCTACTCATCGCTGACACACTTGAGGGCCACATAGTTGATTGGTCCCCATCGCGCAACCAAGATTTTAGGACGATTGCTGGTTCTTTCTCGCCTTTATCATTAAAAACCACTATTATATAAGGATCCGTGTTGATGTTAGTTGCTGCAGACATGATTAATTTGTAACAATCTAAAAATAAAAATCACATGAATTTTATTAAACTTTTTTGACATTGTGATATACTTATTTGCTCGTATTCTTTTATGCACTTAAAAATGCACAAAATTAGTAAACAATAGCTTATTTGAATAATCTAATTTTCATATCACGTCCGTGATAAGCAATTGATAAAATGTATAAATGTATCTATTTTAACAATAATTTGAAGGGGAAATTGAAAGTGCGCGCGCGCGCCTGCTCGCGGTGCTGCGGAGGAAAATAAAAAAGGAGAAGAGCACTCTGCGTGTATATATATATATAGAAGCCGTAGAGCGCGATAAAAATTGCATAAGCGGTGCGGCGAAAGCTAAAAAAGTGAGTATTTTTTTCTCCCTCAGTCCGCGAGCTTCGAGAAAATTGCAGAAAACAAAATATGCAGGTACCTCCTACATTATAGATGATATTGAAAAAGCCCGATAAGTGAAGCCGAGAAATTCGCGATTTTCGAGGTCCGGTACGAGGCGATTTTTCGAGTTCTAGGCGTAGACCTGGCAAAACTCATTCTGCATGATTTATAATAAATACACATAATACACCACGGGACGTTTCAGCTATTTTTTTTCCGAGAATTTTCGTACGCGCGAGTTATTTCAACGTGTATTTCGCTGCAGGCTGGTACACGTCGCGCGTGTGACATATATATTCCCGAAATACATGCCCGGTCCTGCTACAATAACATGCGATTGTCAATGCGGAAACTTGTACAGGCATTATATCTATTGTTTAAATAGATTCGGTAATATCATATATAATCCTAACATCTTCGAAGTATGATACAAATTTTTCAACGAAATCAAGAAAATGCCGTACAGTTACAAACTAGAAAACCGCGTCTGGGTGTAACAGGTAAACAAGGGTACAGGATAATGTTAAATAAAAGCTGCCATGGTAATAAGATTTAAAATTAGTTTCAAAACATTTGTACAAAATTTCAGCTGTGTAATTAAAAATTTAATGATATTTTTTGGTCTGAATGTATCTTTCATGAAACATGCTGAAACTAAAATATCAATAAATTTTTAATTACACAGCTGAAATTTTGTACAGATGTTTTAAAACTAGTTTAAAAACTTATTACCGTGTCAGATTTTCTTTAACTTTGCACTACTATTACAAGTTTGTTTGTAATATCCACTCGTCGCGTCTTTTTCAGTTTGCCCTGTAATTTCTGAGATGATCTTTCATAGATGATCCAGTGAGTAGAATACATTGATACAAGGTCTCCACGGAATAATGGATAATACATGAAATTCATCTCAGCAATATAGTCCCAAACCTGGAAAACGACGAGTGGATATTACAAACAAACTTATATACAGGTGAAAAGTTAAACAAAATCTGACACGGTAATAAGTTTTAAACTAGTTTTAAAACATTTGTACAAAATTTCAGCTGTGTAATTAAAAATTTTATGATTTTTTGGTCGAATGATCTTTCATGAACATGTTGAAACAAAAATATCAATAATTTTAATTACACAGCTGAAATTTTGTATCAGATGTTTTAAAACTAGTTTAAAATTTTACCGTGTCAGATTTTGTTTAACTTTCACCTGTATATAAGTTTGTTTTAATATCGCACCTCGTCGTGTTTTCCAGTTTGGTACTATAAGTTGCTGAGATTGGACTTTCAGTATATCCATTATACGCGTGTGAACTTGTATCAATGTTATTCTACTCACTGGTATCTATGAAGAGGATCATGCTCAGAAATTAAGCAGTTGCCAAACTGTAAAACGACGTTAGCGTGGTATTACAAACACTTTATAGGGTAAACGTACAGTCCGCTTTCCGAGTTGTGGCACTGATAATTCTAGATTTTACAGTTAAAATTTTATAAGTCAGCCTAAGACTATACTATTAAAATGCGAATCTTTCATAGCATTGAAGGCATGGATGAAAGGGCCTTTATCGTTACTTGATGCAGGGCGCAAATGCATGCAATAGCTGAGTAATCGCGAGTGAAGAAGCTGCTGGAGAACAGTGGTAATCCTTGTGTTTTGTTGGATGTAGGACTGCATGCAGGGCTGCGAACGCTGAGGAATTCCACTGAAGAAGTCTTCTTGAACCAGTATATTAACACAAATATGCATTAATAAGAACCCTTAAACTTCAGTTACTATAAATATATAATAATTATTATTTTATTGATTATAAGTTTAAATGCTGTAAAGTAATAGTAAAAATATATTTAAATTATTATTGCGGTTGGGTGACTGACAAAACGAAATTAAACTAATGAGAATTTATACAGAATTAATTAGAGAATGTAAAAAAAAAAAAATTAATAGTAAAAGGCGATAGACAAAAAGTGAAGGAACTGAGAGAACAAAATTGATGAATCGATAAGATAATGATACAAAATAAATGAAAATTAATGCCCCAGGAAGTCCTCCATCAGGTGGACATACGCGAAGTTTGTGGTTGTGCAGTCTCCCCAGGAGGCACCTTTCACACAATGGAACTATTAGATAAACCGGGAACATAACCTCACTCGTCTAAAACGTTATTACGCGTATTTACAGTTTTATAAAATAATATAATTATAACATATTACGTAACAGTTTATCAATAATACCTTCAATACAATAATTTTACATTTTTTGAGTCTAATATTTGTTTTAAACGATGTTATAAATTATACCCCCGTTCGACACTAAGTGCGTACAATCGTTCATTAATAAAAATGTATATTTATACTTACCAAATTAAATAGTTGATCATAAAAACTGGAATTGATTGAACCACAAATCACGGAATAATTGTTGTTAATTATTAGTGTGCAAAAGAGATGTTTGCGGTGTACACCTTCTAGCGCAGCCAAAGCAAAAACACCGGGGATCGGCCGATTCTTGGAAAAACATAAACGTGCGAGCGGCGACGTGCTGTTTTTTCCGTGTCGCTGTGTCTCTACCGTGGCGCCCATGGTAGAAGAAGAGTGACAAGGTATGTCCATGCGCATGTTTACTTTTAACAACCTATCAGAAGGTTGCCCGCAATGACGTCATTTTTTGCGCGAAATTTGAAATAAAGACTCCAAAAAAGCACCTTTTCAATAACAAAAATTAAGAAACAACAAATAAAATAACATAATCAATATGAAATTATGTAAATCAGTCGAATTGCTAAAAATTAAGTTTGTTGACACATAAAATGGTTTAAAATGTTTTTAAAGAATAGATGAATTTATTATGGAAAGTTAGGAGATGATTTTAATAATGTATAAAGTAAATAAAGTTTATTCGCAGTATACGTATATAACAAAGTAAGAAATATATATTTTATACTAAATAATAACTTTTTTTTAAATACAGTGCATAAATTACGCAACAACATTTAATTTTTTTAATTTTTTAATCTTTTTTCTTGATTTTTCTTCAACTGAATTTTTATTTATTTGTCTTAGTCTTATATAAGTTCTGGTACGAACTAAACAATTGAGAACTATTTCAGGAATAAAATCATTAAGTTTATCAGTCAGTTTCAAACGAACCAGTCTTGCAACTTTTCGAAATATAAAAGGTTCGGCTGATAAATCGGTTAGTCCATGAAAAGAATTAAAACACTCTTCGTGTATATTAGCTATTGTTAATAATTCTGCCGATGGCATTAAGAGACCTCCTCTTGATAAAAACGTTACCCAATCTGGGCAAGGAGTTCCTACTATGAAGGGTCCAGTTTTATTACCTAAAAATGGATATTTGTATCTAAATCGATGTGCAATGTATCCTACTACATATTTCAATCCCTCTTCATTGATTTGTTGTCGAATGTATCGAAGACTTTCCAGATCTGTGCACACATCTGTTTGACGTACAAAATTGATTTAAAATTATTTGTTAAATGTAGAATAAGATTTCATTGTTATAAAAATAATAAAGTTATAAATTAGGTACAAAAATTCAAAAAGAGCATAAATTAGACCATTGAAGTTTACCTTCATTTTGTGTTTCAAGATTTAAATTGTCTACATTCTCATCATTCTGAAAGTGATCATCATTATCACAGTTCTCATCACCACAATTATTTAAAAATTTGTTGTCATCTTCAAATAACGAGTATAAGAATTCATCTTCGACATTATCTTCTAAACTAAGTTTCAGGGGATGTTCTTGATGGAAATCATCAGTAATCTATGTACAAAAAATAAACATTAACATGGATGTATGTATAAAAATCATCTAAAATTATGAAATCAATGATATTTGGAAACCGTAATTGGTTTGACTTTTTCCAGGTCGCCTTTGCTGTTTAAACTAATTATTAAATTATGTACAAATTGATTATATGCTAGTTAAAAAATATAATAAAAAATATATTAGAAAATCACTTTTGCATCTATTAAGTGACTTACGAGCGAATTTGATACATTTGAAACAGAACTTGAATTTTGCAGCGTCAAATCAATAGTTTCTTGCGTGTTTGTATCAAATTCCGTTTGCTCGCTTTCTACTTCCATTTCTGATTCAATATTTATATTAGTAGATACTGTGATATCATCATTATTTTTGTCAGTTCCGTCAAAGAAAATTCTCGTCATAATCTCATCATCAACTTGAATAAATTTTTCTTCACTTTCTACAGCTTCTGTATTTGTTCCTAAACTGAAAAGGTTTGTCGAATATTTTCCAAGAATATATAATCGAAGTCTATTTTTAATGTCTAAAGCAGAAGGATGGTCGTGAGCAGCTCCCATAGCGCGAAGATAAGAAAACAAATTTTCCAGTATGTCCTGATTTAGTCTAAATGTTAGTAGATACTCGATTTCGAAATTTTCTGTACTGTATGTATTCTTCAAGTATGTAAATAAACTTTTTAAAGAAGCATTATTCCGTAGAATTCCTTTTTGACAATCTATAAGATTTTTATGATTTCCAACTCTCAAGTCTTTAATAAATTCACTCATATCGTGTAAAATAGCGTTTTGTCTATCTAAATCTAGTCCATAAGCATCAGTTTTGTTTTTTTCAAATTTTAATTTAGTATTAAATAAATCGAACCAGTCATTAATAATTTTGATACATGAGCTAGCTAAGGGACAAACAGAATCATTTAGCCATCCTTTTTCATAACAATATAAAATTGCTTTTGCTGATCTGTTCGAAAATAATTGCACAGCAGGTTTCACTTTTTGTCTTTCACTTTGAGTGACTTCCAGATGGGCTTGAGTAAGTTTATGTATCAGATTAAGTTCTGTATCATTGATGAGAAGTAATTTTTCAAAAATACTTTTATCAATTAAACTGTCGTCAATAAAAAATCCGTGATCTAAGAAGTGATTACGCAATAATTTTATTAAGTGCGGTATATCAAAGAAGACATGTACGAGCAATGATTCGTCGCATGGATGGCTGAAAAAACAGCTTTCAGGATCATTCAATGGACAGCCTAAATCGTTGAATGCTTTTCTATTCGAAGGTCCTAAATCGCAAACAGTAGCAACAACAGTAAACCCACATTCATACAGCTGTTTTATAATATTTAGTAATATTTCAGATGTCATCGATTGATCATAATCGTAATACACAGGTTGCTTCCAAGATTTGAATAATCCTCTAGCCATAACGACTTGACACCGTTCGTGAGGTCCTATTTTTTGTTCAAGTTTCCGATCAATTGCAGCAACGTGCGAAAGATATATTTCATCAAAGCTTAAAACTACTAGTTTCTCTATTGGGTGATAAGAATTTGCTGCCACTTCCATTATTTTTAGAACATTTTTTAAAATACCTGGACTAAAATTTAACTGAGATATCCATCGCCTAAGAGTACTAACAGCAGGTAAGGGTAATTTGACGGTATTCCTTAGATATCTATATCCTCTTGAACTGATGGACTTCAATGAAATCGCTGCTGATATGTCTTCAGAATTCCATCGAATCTTTTTGGTAGGATTAAATAATTTTTTTATTTGTCCTGGGGTAAAAACTTGTTTTAAAGCATTTTCGTACTTATTTTTCAAAGCTTTTAGTTCTTCCTCATGTTGTTTAGCCATTGCTTTGTTTTGATTCTTCCAATATTTACATTCATTTTTACTTTTCTCGTATTGATTTTTAATTTCTTGCAATTCAGAACGTAATTTTTCTATTTCTTTATTACCGCTGTCACTATAAGATTTGTCACTGGAACATGATGGATTCCTAAAACGTTTAACAGTATTTTTAATATTAAGATAATATAAAATGTATATGTATCATTAATAATGAAATTTTATTTACAATTCTGTTCGTTTTGCTTTTTTGATGGACGGTGGATGAAACTCTTCTACATCAACAGGAACGTCGTTCAAAGTTTGTCTTTAAAAAACAAAGTTCAAAAATTATTAACTTTTTTTTATTGTTATTCTATACAATGCAAATACATACTTAACAAGCAATTGCGGTTCACCAGCAGTAGTTGTATTCGAGTTTGCACCAGATTGACAGTTTTCCTTCCAAAACAAATTTATATGCGGTATGGCATTGTTTTTTAATTTTTTATTATTATCAGAATATCCCATTAACTGTTGTTGAAGCGATATTTCATAATCAGCGTCTTCAAAATGATCAGAGCAGGCTCGTGCTATTTGCACAATAAATAGTATTTTTTAATGAATAAAATATAATTTACATGATTAGATGCAATATATTTATATAATAATAAGCCACACTTTATTTTCATTGTTTATTATAAAAAAAGTGACATATATTTACCATCTTTTATATTAAAATTATCAATATCATAACCACATGCTTCGATCGATTTCTGATTAATGTTTTCATTTTTTGGAAACGTAAAATATCTTACGTTTTTATTACTATTTGATTTTTTAGTCCTATTTTTACATAATTTCACTGAACACACTGGCATTGTATTGATTTACAATTTTTTTATGTTAAAAAAAACACTAACAGTAGAAGTTCGGTATGCTCTCTACAGCAGTTGCCGCCGCCATTTTAAATTCTATGACGTCATTGCGGGACATGCGCGAACTGGATGAAAACGCGACTGGCTAATGGGCATACCTTGTCACTCTTCTTCTACCATGGTGGCGCCCTCATTTAAGAGGAATTCAAGTGATTTGTAATATTTTAATGAGAAAAGTGTAAGTTGTAAATAACAATGTTTAAGGTAATTTTTTAAGGCCTTTTCTTTCCTCCTTCATGTTTCTAACCCTTTGTATTAATGCTTCTTGGTTTCTCGTAGGTTATGTAAGCAGGGGCTTTTACTATATCAATCCAAGATTGCCTAAGAAATCTTGAGGACGATTATAGTCCTATCTGTTCTGTCGGACATATTCTGAATTGAAATTCACCCATTGACGGATTCGTATAGTTGCAGAGGAATTGTCAGCTGCCACAGTCAAAGGTAAAGTTTCATAAAATACTCTAAAATCAGCTTTCATACATAATATAATATTAAGGATATAAGGGTGTATTATCAACAATGTGAACTTCGTAGTTCATCTAAAAAATAAAAATTACATAGCTGCAGCTACACGGATAGAGAAAATGTGTGAGCGTTTATGCGCATGCGCTCATGCGTGAAAATGTTTTTAATACGGATATACTTTTGTGGTGGTAGCATGAATAAATATAAATATAGCCAGAATATAGAGGTTAGGTTTCTCTAGTGTAATGCATGGTGTAAGAAACAGTGTATGTATAATATACCGACGGCTGCCAGGCAGAAGACTCTATCCTGGCCGCCGCGGCAAGAAGGCCCTATCTCGGGACGAGCTTATATTGGAGACTTTTCTAGGTCTATTCTAGCCCAGATGCGATTGATTTTCTGCAATTTTTTTATGATAGTTTACCACACTTCTTTAAAGCGCACATGACTACCATAAAAAATTGCAGAAAATCAATCGCATCTGTACTAGAATAGACCTACAAAAGTCTCCAATATAAGCTCCTTCCGAGATAGGGCCTTCTTGCCGCGGCGGCCAGGATAGGGTCTTCTTGAAAGGGCGCACGGGATAGGGCTCTCTCGGAGCGGCGACCAAGATAGAGCCTTCTCCAAGAGGCGCCCTTCTGCCTGGCAGCCGTGAATATCAGGGGGTCCAGTTAATTTCGGATGGTAAATCTTTGATGCGCCAAATTCTATGGCTAATAATTCGGATACGCTGAAAATTCTGATAGTTAAATATTTCGGAAAGATACAAATTGTACGGACAAAGTTTGGAAAGATAAAAATTCGGAAAATAATGATTCGGAAAGGTAAAAGTAAAGAAAATTAGAAAGCTAAAATTACCGAACGTTGAAAATTCGTTAAGACAAAAATGCCGAAGATAAAAACCGTATGGACAAAAATACCGAACAGTAAAAGATATGGACAAAAATACCGAATATCAGAAATTCGTTTATTCGATAGCAAATTGTGTTTATTCGTTAGTACAAGTGATGATTATAAATATTTACGGTACGCTTAATTAAACAGAATAAAATAGATAAGTCGGTGCCCGCTGTTGGATATCGCGGTAGGTGCTGCCATCACTACGGTACGGATTTTTCAGTTAGTCGAGGAAATAAAGCACAAAAAACGGCCTAACCATCAATTTTTTGAGCAGTAAGACGGATCTTAATGCGGTTTTTTGCATTCGATTAGTCAGATCGCCTAGAAATTTTGTGAACTAATGTGATCAATTACTTTTTTGAAAATGCATTATTGCATAAACAATATGCATTTTAAAAGTGCATTTCGAAGATATATTAAATACAAAATTGACAACTCGGTAAATAATAATGGAAATGACTCCAGTTGCTGAACACGAATATCGTGACGGCAATGGCCTCCGAGGTACCTGGTGACCAGGGTATACAGTATGAACGTCATCTTCGAGAGTTTTACGGGAAATTGTGACTAGTGAGTCGAAACTCGTTACTCGGGGGTTTTCGAGTTCGCTGATCACGAATATCGTGACGGCAACTGCCTCCGTGGTACCTGGTGCCCAGGGTAGACAGTGTCGACGTAACGTCTCCGAGAGTTTTACGGGAAATTGTGACATAGCGAGTTGAAACTCGTTATTCGGGGGTTTATGAGGTTGTTAATCACGAATATCGCGACGGCAACGACCTCCGTGGTACCTGGTGCCCAGGGTAGACAGTGTCAACGTCGTCTCCGAGAGTTTTACGGGAAATCGTGACGTAGAGAATTAAAACTCGTTAATCGGGAGTTTTTGAGGTCGCTGATCACGAATATCGCGACTGCAATGGCCTTCGAGGTACCAGGGTAGACAGTATGAACGTCATCTCCGAGAGTTTTACGGAAAATTGTGAAGTTTTAGTGTCTCTATTAGGAAAAAAACGTCTCTCACAATAGGAAAAAAGAAGAAAATGATCTACGAAGTCATTATATGCGTGCATGTGCGTAATTGACTATAGTGTGGGCAGGACTGTACTTGGTAGGCACAAACAACTCTGCTTATAGATCAAGGATCATCCTAGGACCCTTGGCTCGCATCGATGGATTGAAGAGGGCACCGAGCAATCGCTCTATAAGTAGAACACGCTGGCCTGCGACACCAAGAGCGAGAATTGAGATCGACAGCGTGATCAGCAGCCATTCCAAGCTCGGCTTCACGGACCCCGTTGCCTACAATGTCTATATACCTAGACCCAGATCCTCTTCTCCCATAACCTCATTTATTTATTCCTCCAAAACGTGTCGCAGACGGCAAAGTCTAATTCCTCAATCTCTTTCGTATACGCACTTTAATCTTAATCTGAGCGACGCCGCCTCGATCATGGTCAATCTGAACCGGCCTGTGCCTTATATATATAATATATATATATATAGATATACTAGGGGGGGTTACCCCCTGCTCGCTCCGCTCGCCACCCCAATTTAATTTACGATGTACTTCAACATTCTGTTTAGGCAATGAGAATTGAAATAAGGTTTTTCCGCTCTATATAATGTTTATGTCACAGTATATTTAATAATGTTGAAAGTAATTTTACCTTTGGAAATATTTCTCAACCTTCTGAATTAAAATTTTACTAATGGAAGAACAAGTTCTGGTCATTTTGACATCATTCTTGAATCTAAATAACGATAGTTCAACATCACATATTTTTAACGCCTAATAAAAAAACAATATTCTGAAAGAAAAGCTTTAGAAAATAAATAAGTGAAAATATTCCATATAAAAAAGTTAAGTCTCTAGATCTAAACTAAAATTCGTGGTAGAGTAAAAAAGGACAAATATCAGTAAAAGATTTCTCAGATTTTGAGGAAATGAGTTTTACATGTAAAATGTGTTTCAGCAGTATATTGACAAGAGAAAAAGTAAACTCTAACTTTGTTTGCCATAACGGAAAAGTTAGGTTATTCACCTTTAGCAAATATAACAAAGATCTCAAAGAGCTTTACTTAATGATAATCATTTCAGACACTTAATAAGATATTACAAATAACTTTTCTCTTTCGACTTTTAGTGCCAATGTAAAACGAAAACAGAGAGCTATTTATAATTTAAAATTCAGGTCAAGTTTGTCACACTACACCATCTAATTGATACCTATAATAATGACCTATATGTGGACAACTTTATATTAATGATGACATAAATTCTTTTAGAAAAAAGACTTAAAACTAAAATGAGAAATGACTGACAACTTTACAGATTTTAACAAATATTTTAAATAGAAATCCATACGCCAAGAATTTTTAAATGTTTAAATCAAATATCTAACATACAAAATTACAAATTACAAATTATTTTTTATTCGTAAAACCGATAAACATAAACACAGATATACATGAACCGATTACTGCAGAATGTGGCGCTATTTGTCTCAAATCAACTCCTGCAAACTATGATCTTTGCGTATATCCCAAAATAACTTGATTGTGAACATAAGCATATTTATTGAAACAATTGTACATCACGTAGTCCTATGGTTTTGTTAATGTTTCATCGATGATTTGGGATGGAGTATTGGATACAATAAAAACAGATTCTAAAGAAACGGTTATAATATTGAAGATCTTACTCTAATTCCAACCAAAACGAAGCTTAGATAACTTGACTCTTTTACAATATTTATTATTAGACTTTCATATAGACAAGTACAAACTTTTCTCCAATCTTATTTATGGTTAGAATAACACAACAATATTTTTTACAGCATTATAATGTAGAATTAATAGAATGAATTTCTTTCGAAGTTAATCAAAAACAAACTTAGAATAGAATGTTACAAAGGTTTATATGACCACGTTTACAACTCAGCGCAAACAATTCTCGAATTTTGAAAAGAAGAAATGATTAGGACATTTGTTTATTTTTACCCACAATACATAGGTAGTCCTCGATACATGCAACAGCATATCAAGATGCTTATGGCAATAGTAAGATCAAAACCAAAACCTGATTTAATTAATTACCATGACGTGTAATCCTAAATGGGTAGAGTTAAAAAGAGTTTTAGAAATTTTCCAAAAGGAAACTTCTCCAATGATATTCCAATATTACATTAGATTATTTTATACAAAATTCATGTCATTACTTGATGATATAGAAAAAATGAAATATTGGAAAAGTATAGCTTACGTTTATACGATGAATTTCAAAAAATGGGCATTACCACACGAACATATAGTTGTTACACTACATCCAAAAAACAAACTCATGAACACTCAATTAATGATAAATATATTTCCTGCTGAAATTCCCGATTTAGATATAGATTTGCAAAAATTAGTAATAAAACATGTTACACTGGACCATATATAGATCATGAGAAATAAATCTCCTTGCATTGAAAACGATGAAACATATTGTAAGAAAAAATTCCAAACATTTCTGCGATACCCACAATTTTAAAGAAATGGTTATCTGAATATCGAAGGAGAGATAAACTTCACGAAACATACTTACAGAGTGAAAAATTTAAAAGTATTCCAGTCGATAACGAATGGTGGTTCCTATAATAACTTTCTTTAAAAAGATATAAGTGTCACATCAACGTCGAATATTGCTGCATCAATTCAAAGTATTAATATATATTATAAAACATTCATAAAGGAGGAGATGGAGCATTATGCAGGTTAAAAAATGACAATCTATAAATTCTAATGAAGAAATCCCTTATTCATGATGGACTTACTGAATACGTAGATGGGAGATATTTAAGCCAATGGAGCTGCTTGGCAGTCTTCAAGGATATCCTATTTGTGGCAAGTTCCTGCCTGTAGAACGTTGAGAATCCATACAAAATATCAACAAACCATAGTTTATGAAGAAAGCAAAAATTAGAACATAACAAAAAGAAACTACTTAACAGCATGGTTTTAATTGAATAAAATTGATGATTTGCAAAGAACTTAAATATGTTCAAATACCAGAATATTATAGGTTTTAATAGAAAATCACCACTCTTGGATAAAACGTAACAGTAATTGTAAATTTGCACCATTGCTCGTCTCATATCGTATCGCCAAAAGATACTGAAAGATTTTTTTTTAAATTATATTTGAACGCGACATGAGGTCCACTTCATTTGAAGATTTAAAATTCATAAAGGATATCAACGTAAAATACAAAGACGCAGCGCTTGCAATGGGTTGATAGAAGATGATTCAATGTTTATTATTTTTTTGAAGAGCTTGTCACATTATGTTACCATTTCCATTACGAAATTTTATGGCATGGTTCATTTTAGCCAGAAAACATACAAGCATAATACAATTTGCAATAAATTAAAAATTCTTTTACAGAGATTTTAAAACAATAAGAAAATAATGCTCTATCTCATATTCAAACTATATTAGAGAACGAGGAAGATCATGCAAAGATTTCAGTTTACCAGAACCAAATATGACTATTGAAATAATTGAACACATTCTGACGATCATTTTTTGAAACCCAAAAACGTAATCTAATCTCGCTAGTGGCTGTACCTTTAACGGTTGTTCACAATTGGACTGAGTGCAAAAGTCAGCTTTTTGAAAGAGTAATTGACAACTAAAGACAAATTTACTTTATTGATGGCCGGGGGTCAGAAAACTTTTATACAAACATTAATTTATATTACGATGTCATTAAACAAAAAAGTTTGTCAATGGCCATGGCTGGAATGAATCTTATTTTATTACCTAAAAGTGTTAACAAGTCATCAGAAAATTTTAATTTACATTTAGATTTAAATAAAATTAGAATAGCGCTTTTTGAAATTTAGAGTCAGACAACAAAAATAAGAGAGTGCCAGATTTAATAATTTGGGATGAACTTCAATGATACCTAAAAAGCTTAAATTATTGTCGTAACTGAGAGACTGTTGTTGTAGTAAGATATTCCTTTTGCAGGCAAATTGATAGTATTGGAGTGATTTCAGACAATTTACCGAGTAATTAACACGGGTACCGTACTCAATCGTAGAGGAAACAATTAAATATTCATTTTATGGCTCTTTAAAACATTGAAACTCATAAAATATGCGTTCAAACAACTGGTAGAATTTTTCTTCTTTTTACTAGAATAGGAGAAGGCAAAATCAAATACCATTTGAAATACCCCAAATTGGAAAACTACCTAATGTTTGTAATGAAATTTACATAAAATTAATTTAGAAGCTTCTATCAATAGTGAATCTAGCTCTCACAATGAAGATATCAAAAACTTAAATGATATAGTTTTAAAATATTACATGGTGAGTCAAAAACATATATGTATAAGCATTATGCTACCGTACAGGAGTAGATCAAACTGAGGAGACTATTCAATTTAAAATATCCAGTTGAATGTATAAACGCAATTCGAGATGCCTTTCCACACATAACTAATTATAAAGTAAATGCAAGTAGTTATGTTGATTAGAAATTTAGTATAACAGATTGGTTTAGACAAGGCCTCGTTTAAAGATATACTAAATTGTTATAATTATAACATCGAAGCAGAAATACATTACGAGCGAACAATATAGGCCAAAAAGTTTTTCATACAAAGAATAACAGTAATACTGAAAATTCGTCGCCTTTCCTTTTACTTTTTTTGCGAAAACAATCTCAAATCACATTAGCGTTTGACCATTTACAATCAATAATCTTCAAGGCCACAAAGTTTTGATTCAATAGGAATATATTGAGCGCCATTGTATTTCTCATGTGTCAATTTATGTCGCATTGTCTCGATGTAGAACCCTACAATATACACATTCAAAATGAAAGTCACAATTGTGAATCAATAAAAATATAGTGTTGGAAAGAATTTTAATTAATCAAAGTGTATTAAAGTTTTTGATTCTATTTGTTGTTCTTTCTTTCGTGAATCCATGGATGTACACGACAATATACATTTCTACGACTCCAAGTTTCACCTCTCTCAAACTCTTATGTCAAAGCTGAGTGTTGTCGAGTTTTCGAAATCGTAAAATATAAACTATTTATTTGTACAACTGTTGGAGAATTGTCTACTATTGGTGCTTTTATACATAATCAATCTGTAGAAGTGCTCAAATCATTGCGTTTTTTAAATTTTGTACCATGTTTGGTATGTTTTTTATTATCTTGCACACGCCTACATGTGTTTACGCATTCACTAAAGAATATACCATACTCCTTTATTTAATTCCAAAAAAATTTTATTTTTTTTTTTTGTCAAGAGATTTACCCTTTTGTCCTTACATTTATTATTTTATAGATCAACTTATATAATACAACAATGGAATGGAATTTCACTCCAAATTCTGTATGTTCAAGTTGACAGTTTGTTATTTGATGACCAAGAATTTATTTACAATGTGCTCTACAGTAACCCTTGGGGTGTGGAAAACTGTCAAATGAAGCAGTACAATAGAGTACATTGATCTTTTGCCGATGAAAACGTATCATGTCCGCGACAATGAAGTGAGCGGGCCGGTGGAGGTGCCATGGTGGAGGGGTGAGGGCCGGTGGAGGTGGAGGGGGCGGGGTGGAGGGGATGGAAGGGGGCGGGAAGAAGAAAACAAAACGGGTTGCACATCAGAGTTGTTGTGAATTTGCTGATGGCTTGGCTGACATAAAACAAACAAAATTTCATACGTAATTAACTAAAAATAGGATAACTAATTGGGGTGGAGGGCAGTGTGGGACGCGGAGATATATATGTGACATTTTTCGCCCTATCTGTAAACACGGCAATTATATGAGACCATTTGCTCGCGATATTATCACAAAAAAGGATTGAGCTAAAGTACCGACCTTCATTTTCATGGGCTCCGTCAGTTTCGTTAGAGGGTTTGAGGATAGATAGGCCGATTTACTGTGACGGTAGACTGAATCCCTGGGCGGCTGGTGACAGTTGTTTGGGCGGGTGGAGGCGGAGTGGTGGCGATGGGAAGTCGCATACGCCGCTGCATTCCGCGCGCTGGAGGGGCCGTTCGCACCATGGGTGCATGTATAGGAATCGACGGAAATCAAACGGAATATAATTCTCTGTAGCTCGAATTCCGCGCCGCAAATGCTCTTAGATATCAGCGCTACGATGATACCATTTTAATTGATCGCAATAGATCAAGGCAGGCCGTAAGATAATGGTATAGCCATAAAGTGCTTTATGTCTATGTGCGCAGTTAATGCAGGTCTAGCGCATCGGGTTCGCGAGCGCAGCGCTTTTGACGGACAGTAAGGCGACCAGGCCTTGGAATTCTCTCCGCTGCCGTGACACGCCCGACTCCAAGGCGGATCATAGCCTTCATCTCCGGGCTCCAGTACTACCTCTGGTTGATAGTTTGTCGTGTCTTCCCTTTCGTGGCTCGCCAGTTTCTGTTAGACGACGACTTCATGAGTGTACCTCGAGCGTCTGCTCGTAATCGCTCTGGTGTTCTCGGGAGACGCGTTCGCATGCGGACTATTCCGGTACGCACAGAGTTTGAGCACGAGGGGGAGGTGACATCAAGCCGGTGAGGAGAGCCGCTGAATTCCCAGGAAATGCATATAAACGAGTCGGGTGCCCAAG
>CM053172.1:10075110-10085790 GCA_012977825.3 Pteromalus puparum | reverse complement strand
AGATCTGCCGCTTTTGTTAATTAATAATTAAGATTTATTGGAATCCAAATTTCCACATAGCATTTACATAGATCGAATATTATTTTCAAGAATATTTATTACAATCTAAGTATCTGAGTAGGATGCAGCAAGTCGCGACATTTGTGAAATTCTAAGAAAAAATCTTTTACGCTAAAAACGATTGAAAAAAAGATTGTGGCGGGCGCGCTCCATCAATTTTTTTTCTGATTGCCACATGTTTGAAACAATGCAAAACCACGTTCCAACACGTAAAAATGCCTTATGTACTGTTTTCTGCCCCTTCAACTTTGACCGAAAATAGCCATTGTTCAATAGCATGTAATTAACTTCTAAAGCGCAAACGGAAATCCGACTAATCAAGTGAAAGTGCGGTAAAAGAGCTTTATTTTTAAAATGCGTTAATAACGCTTGATTTGGTAAAAGTTGCTACAATTGAAAATATAGCACAATCATAAAAATCGTAGCGGATTTTTTTTGACTCCGAAAATCCTAAAATTTGATGCTTCAGAAATTAAGTACATGCTATTGAACAAACAATGCACAAGCACTTTTGATGTTGGAACGTGCTTGGAATTTTGCTTCCTTCCTAAGAAGCCTTGTAATAGTGATTTTTTGAGTTTGTGTAAACATGTAGAAAGTGTGTTTTGATGTATTTTTAGTCGCAAAATAGTGTTTTTAGAAATCGTCCGTATGGAGATGTGTGTGTGTGTGTGTTTTCGTTCGTCGACATCTGTATCTCAGCTTCTACTCAGTGGATTTTGATCCACCAACTCTTATTTTCGTTCTTTACTATAGCATGATGGGAAATCAGTCCGTTTTACATTTCGTAGGGTTTTTTTTTATAGCGATTTTTAGTTTTGAGATTTTAGTTTTCTCCGATAAAGTTATGAAAAGTTAATAAAGGAAAATTGCTTAATATGCACATGAAAGAGTAAAATTACCTATCTTTTTACCGCGGAGATTTATATTTATCTTTCGTCGTTCTTTTATTATACACCATCAAGTGACATTTTTTTAAATCGTTATAACTCAAAAACTAAAATAGTGAATCATTCTAAAAAAATACATGATTATTTAAGGTAATTAGAACTATTGTACCACTTTAATTTTAAGCAGTTCATCGAAGAAAAACATCATAAAAGGCATTAATCAAGTTTCAAATTTTGAATTTAGTTAGTATTATATAGCATCTGATCCCTATGTTACGAAACCAATTAGTTTCGAAGATATGAAGCCTTCAAAAATTTTTTTCCATCCTGTATACTATGAATCGTTATTTTACGTGTCGCGATAACTGGAGTAAAAGGCAATAATCATTTAAATTTTCGATTTAGTTAGTATTATATAGCATCTTGATCCCTTTGATGATAAGGTATTACAAAATTACAAATGCTATATTTCATCATGGTAATAATATCAATTCAGGACATTACACGAATATGTTGAGGAAAAATAATAAATGGATAAGAGTCGAGGATTTGAATATAACAAAACAAAATTGGCCTAGGTACAGCAAAGATGCTTATCTTGTTTTATTAGAAGAAATGCAATTCATTAAATAATATGCATTTATCAATAATTGAAAAATAATTTTAAATAAAAGTAAAAATAAAGTGGATTAGGCCTTTTCGCATAATATTGTGCATTATATTGCTTTCTTGATCCTGTTGCAACAGAAATATATCATTAATATAAATCAGATGGAAAGTATAACTTATCCACTTCATTCAGTTTAAAAAATATTATGCGATTAGGGATACCACTTTAAACAAAGTTTTATATCATCCATTTTAAGACTTCTATATGTAAATCCCATTAAATTGTGAGATATAAAACATTGTTTTAAGGAAATGTAAGAGAAAATAGAAAAATACTTCAGCTTAGTTAATAGACAAATATTGAGATGAGAAAACTGTTACATTTCCTTACAAAAAAAAAAAAAAAAAAAAAACGCACGAGATATCTACCGCTTGGTGGTGAGGAAACGATATCATTTAGATGTAAGTAATACAAAGATTACGTTAAATAATGTTTAGGTAAAAAAGGGAGGGTGATGTCTCTTGGAGATCAGTTCAACAATTAGCTATGCAAGATATACGAAAGAAAGATAGGGAGAGATAGAGACGAGAGAGAGAGAGAGAGAGAGAGAGAGAATTATATATATATATGTAATTGATTCAAAATAATTGTATCCATAAAAACAAAACAAAAAAAAATGATTCCCTGACAGATGATCCCTGACCTGATGATTATCTGACAGAGGAGCTGATTGGAATATATCTGGTTATTCAGACCGACTACTCGGTCTGAATAAACCGACTGGGTCCTCGGTATGATTATACGTACCAATTCCAACACGTCCGCGTTATTATTTTCGATTAAGGTGATCGCTTTCCCCATCTGGTACCGCACGTGATCATGCCAAGACTTCTGTTTCTTTTCTAATGCCGAATGCACCCCGGCTGAAAATAATCATATGAGAGCTCGTATGAGAGCTCATACAAGGGATCATATGATGGCTCATATGAGCGCTCATATGAGACTTTCGACCGAATTCTCATATGATGGCTCATATGAGCCATCATATGAGCTCTCATATGATCCACGAGAGATTCAAAACCTAAATTAATTTCAAAGTTAATTTTAATTATTTAAATTATATTTTTCTGAATACTATTGGGTATACATTTTATTGTGAATAAATTTGTTAATTAAAAAGTTACTCTTTCATTTTATTTTGTTTATTAATTGTCAATGGGGTAATACAATTTTTTTTTAGATAATCAACATTTCATGAGTATACCTAAGTACAAAATTTTATAGCTAAATATATACAAAATATATTTATAAAGTCTAATAATGATGAGGATTCGGTACAGGTATTATATGCGTTTTTTTTTCAATATTAAAATATATACAATTGACATCAATTTCAGTAGTTAATACAATCGTAATTTCATCTTCTATACATTGAACTTCTTTTATAAACATCGAAATACTATTCGATTTTATTTTGATCAATTGACATACTGTACATTCGTTTTTATTTTCAAGATCTACTACAAAGTAATTTATTTTGATAAAATTGTCATCCTTCAACCGAGCAAAGAAATTACAGGATCGTTTATTAATTTTCTCACAAGTCTTAAATAAACAACCATTCATTACAATTTTCGAAAATATTTTTGCTCTTGGAGAAATATTTAATTGATTAAATAAATGTTGATTCACAATTGTTGTAGTACCAAAATAAGAAATTACTGACAATTTAAACACTTTGTTACATTTTGATTTAAGCGTGTTATCACAATAATTTTGTACAGGTAGAGAACAATCTTGATATACAGTTTGTTCTAAAATATTAGCATATCGTTGAAGATTATTATATCTCAAAATTTGCAAAATGACGCCTTTTGAAGAATGTATAGCATTGAATAAATCGTGATTAGCAGCTTCGAAACAAAAGGTAGAATGAGACCATAATGGTCCCCAATCATTAACACTCCTGGCAATATGCAGTAGCTGGTGCACGTTATATGTCATGGATTTTAATGAATAGAGTTGTTCAACTTGCGATACAAGAGAATGAAGCATTTCATTAGCCTTATTTAAGTCGTCGAATGTGATATCTGTACCCAAACAAATATGCATTGCCTCTACTAACAGTAACCAATGATTGAGCAATTTTTTATTTTTTAGTACTGAATTAAAAACTGGTACACTGTAGTACAGTAACCAATTTTCCCATTCACGGGCTTTCCAATTTCCTCTATCATTGAGTGGTCTTGTTAATCGGCCTAATTGTTTGGGTACTTTGATCTCGATAAGTAATTGATCAATTTTTTTAATATCATTATTACTGAAAGTAACCAAAATGCTTTCAGTAAATTGTGAAGTCACTCCAGCTAAGACGCAATGCATATAGTCTGGAGTGAATCCTCTTATTATGTCAAAATTGTGCAATTGCAAAAGTGGAGATGAACTTTTGACACCAAAACTTGGTTTGCCAGTGCGTAGAGCTTCTTCAGCAAATTTGATAGTATTGTCTCTGTTTCTTTCCAAGGGTATTGTATTTAAGTAACGATACCGCATGCTTCCTTCATGATATATGCCTTCTTGTGTACACCAATCACAACCGCATCTCGAATTAAATTGCTGTGTCCCATTCATCGGTGCTCGTGCAATCGTATCGACAACAGCAACTAATACAAATAGTTTTATACATATATTTTCATTTTTTATTCTGCATGCTATACCACTTGTAGATAAATTGTTCATTTGTTTTACAAAAACTTCTAATAAAACACTCATTTCAGGTTTGCTATATCCAAACCAAAGAGCAACTAAAATGACATTGTTGAACCTTGCTTGCACAGGAAGTTCATTAAGCATTAGGTAAACTGGCCAAATTGAAAAATTTGAAGACTCAAATGTCGGTGCTCCATCAGTGTTCAGCGTAGCAGTTAGATATTTATTCTTATCTACAGCTGATAAATTATGCTAAAGCTAAAGGAGATGCAAAGAAGCAAATTATTGCTGCATGTGAATATTATATAGGCGAGAATTCTCCTGGTGCTGCAGATCGTAGGAGGCGTTATCAAGTCACAGATGGATTGGTATGCTATTTATGCTTTAACGAAACGAAAATAAAGGAAAGAAATACATTTTAACATATTGAAATGAATTTACGGATTTATCTAGGAGAAGGAATCAGTGTAACCAATCTGGGCTTTAATGTAGAAAGCAAAGGTTCATGGAATGATTTTGCAAGATGGCTTGCCATTGAAATATGGGGGGAGCGAGAGCTCTTAAACTGTGCCCTACAGATTAACAGGGTCCACTCACCTGAACTTCCTGAAAGATCGCCTAGAAAGCAAATCGACTCGACTCTTTTAAGACTATTCATAAGTACGTAACTTTATATTTGTAAATAATTAATTGCTATACTACATTCTTAATTTATTAAAATTCATTATTTTCTTTGTAGGTTTGTTTCATGATTTTACTGAAAGACGAACGGATATTCCACAAAATGAGAGAGTAGAGGCGTTATTAAATATCACAGTCAAATTATCTTTAATCATCAGAGATTTAAGAAAGCTTCATAAGAAAAACCTTGCACGAAGGTTACAGACTTAAGTTCGTTGAAAAAGATTTTAAAAAATAATTTTGATTATTCAATTACTAATCATTAACTAAAAAATGTGATTTTCAAACCAAAAGTTGTATTATTAAGTTATCAAAGTGTACGACAAAAAGTAACCAAAAATTATATTATTAAGTTATCAAAGTGCATGGCTCTTTAAAATTGTATTAGTAATGTTGTATTAATAATTTGTGTTCTTAATGTATGCTATTTTTATGCATATTATTCTCGTACTTAGCTTATTAAGTTAACTCGCAACTGTTACATTACAATATGTAAAACTCAATAAAATATAATATTCATGTTACTTTCTTTTTATAAATAAATCGATGAATTTAAATATTGAATTCCATTAATACCCAACAACAATTATTAAAAAAATATATTAAATAATTATCTAAATGATTTAATTTAGGTTTTTTAAAATTTTGTAAAATCTCTTAAATCATATGAGAGCTCATATGAGGGCTCATATGAGCCATCATATGAGAATTCGGTCGAAAGGCTCATATGAGTGCTCATATGAGCCATCATATGATCACTCGTATGAGCTCTCATACGAGCTCTCATATGATTATTTTCAGCCGGGACATCTTCCGCTTCCAACAGGATTTTATTCCTGATACTCACTTTGAAGCAAGAGAATACATACTCGTGGGGCTTCATGTATCTGAGCTTTCCCTCGTTGACAAGCGATAACCGCTTTAGGAAGGAGTTGCATCCAGATCTCATGACCGAATCCGCAACGGAATGCGGAAAGTCTTGGACTTTTTCAGATAGATCTTCATCTTCATCTTCGTTCACGAGGGATTCGGGGTTGCGTATAATTAAGTCCTAAGAAAAAGATATTATTACTATTATTATTATTATTATTATTATTATTATTATTATTATTATTATTATTATTATTATTATTATTATTATTATTATACCTACGGATCACTGCGCCTGCCATGAGGCCAAAATCTTTCTGTGAGTTTTCAGGATTTTCTTAGCATTGCGTTGACACTCCTATTCTATAATCTTCCTAATTTGAGCGATCACTCGTGACGAGAAACACACAGCTTCTTTTTCAAAGTTTAACGTTGCCACACGCCATCTGGTGGATGATACTTTGTTGTGCCATCTTTCATATACATATATACAATATATCAATTTGTACTATATATCGATTTTTTTTCCTCAATTTTACGTTTTGGTTCCTTCCTAAGGAATAATAATTTTTGTAATAGTAATTTTTGAGTTTGTGTAAAAACATGTAGAAAGTGTGTTTTGATGTATTTTTAGTCAAAAAATAGTATTTTTAGAAAATGTCCGTATGAATGTGTGTGTGTGTGTGTGTGTGTGTGTGTGTGTGTTGTGTGTGTGTGGTGTGTGTGTGTGTGTTGTGTGTCGTTCAGCTTCTACTCAGTGGATTTTGATACACCAACTCTCATTTTCTTCGTTTTTACTATAGCATGATGGGAAAACAGTCTGTTTTACATTTTGTAGGCGTATTTTTTTTTATAGCGATTTTTAGTTTTGATATTTCAGTTTTCCTCCGATAAAGTTATTGAAAAAGTTAATAAAAGTAAATTGCTTAATATGTGCATGAAAGAGAATAGAATTACCTATCTTTTTACCGCGGAGAATTTATATTATCTTTCGTCGTTCTTTTATTATACACCATCAAGTGACATTTTTTTAAATCGTTATAAAAAACTAAAATAGTGAATCATTCTAAAAAAATACATGATTATTGAAGGTAATTAGAACTATGTACCACTTTAATTTTAAGGCAGTTCATCGAAGAAAAACATCATAAAAAGGCATTAATCAAGTTCAAATTTTGAATTTAGTTAGTATTATATAGCATCTTGATCCCTATGTTTACGAAACAATTAGTTTCGAAGATATGAAGCTTCAAAAATTTTTTTTCTCATCCTGTATACTATGAATCGTTTATTTTACGTGTCGCGATAACTGGAGTAAAAGGCAATAATCAATTTAAAATTTCGATTTAGTTAGTATTATATAGCATCTAGATCCCTTTGATGATAAGGTATACAAAATTACAAATGCTATATTTCATCATGGTAATAATATCAATTCAGGACATTACACGAATATGTTGAGGAAAAATAATAAATGGATAAGAGTCGAGGATTTGAATATAACAAAACAAAAATTGGCCTAGGTACAGCAAAGATGCTTATCTTGTTTTATTAGAAGAAATGCAATTCATTAAATAATATGCATTTATCAATAATTGAAAAATATTTTAAATAAAAGTAAAAATAAAGTGGATTAGGCCTTTTCGCATAATATTGTGCATTATATTGCTTTCTTGATCCTGTTGCAACAGAAATATATCATTAATATAAATCAGATGGAAAGTATAACTTATCCACTTCATTCAGTTTAAAAAATATTATATGATTGGGGATACCATTTAAACAAAGTTTATATCATCCATTTTAAGACTTCTATATGTAAATCCCATTAAATAGTGAGATATAAAACATTGTTTTAAGGAAATGTAAAGAAAATAGAAAAATACTTCAGCTTAGTTAATAGACAAATATTGAGATAAAAACTGTTACATTCTCTTACAAAAAAACGCGCCGAGATATCTACCGCTTGGTGGTGAGGAAACGAAATCATTTAGATGTAAGTAATACAAAGATTACGTTAAATAAAATATTTTAAAGTGTTAGTAAATAAGATGTTAGGTAAAAAGGGAGGGTGATGTCTCTGGAGATGAGTTCAACAATTAGCTATGCAAGATATACGAAAGAAAGATAGGGAGAGATAGAGAGAGAGAGAGAGAGAGAGAGAGAGAGAGAGAGAGAGAGAGAGAGAGAGAGAGAGAGAGAGAGAGAGAGAGAGAAGAATTATATATATGTAATTGATTCAAAATAATTTTATCCATAAAAACAAAAAAAAAAAGATTCCCTGACAGATGATCCCTGACCTGATGATTATCTGACAGAGGAGCTGATTGGAATATATCTGGTTATTCAGACCGACTACTCGGTCTGAATAAACGCACGGGTCCTCGGTATGATTATACGTACCAATTCCAACGCGTCCGCGTTATTATTTCGAATAAGGTGATCACTTTCCCCATCTGGTACGCGCACGTGATCATGCCAAGACTTCTGTTTCTTTTCTAATGCCGAATGCACAATGCTTACCGGCTTTCCCACAATAGCGAAATTTTGCTATAGCTTTGTACGCCAAATGTCCGTTCGGTCTGAAGTTAGCTATTCGGTGCAATATTCTGCACTTCCGGTTGCCAACCCTGCTTCGTTGCCAACCCTGCTCGCGCTCACCGGCCGTGGTGGTCCGCCAGGTGGCGCGTCGATCCGATGGTGCAAGTGGGGATACTCATATATAAGTAGGACTGCTCACCAGTCAAAGCTTATACGTTCTAGAAAGCAACCGATCTTATAGTACTTCTTACGTTGTAGCTTGGCTATATCTTATTTACCGTGTGAAAATTTGCTATGGCTTCACAAAGTAGAAAAAGTGTGTGATCAAAATTGACGGCCAGGAGATCAAATCAGAGGCTGTGCGTCTGTTTGATGAAGGAGCCAGGAAGGTGGATATTGCCCGCTATCTGCGCGTCCGGAGTCGACGTTGCGGGGCTGGCTTAAGAATCCAGTCAAAGATTTCAACGGTAACTTAGAAGCTGAAGTTGAATCGAGAAAGCGACACCGCGAGGTTTCGGCGGACAACGGAGCCCAGGAAATCCTTCGTGCAACAAAGAAGCAACGCGCAAGGCGCCGAAGGCAGTGAAGTGCAGGTCAAGTCATCTGAGGATCCAGTGAGTATTATTGAATTTGCAAGATATTTAGGGTTGATTAGTAAGTTGGATGCAAAAGATAATAATTTTGTTCCAATTTATAAATTAAGGAGCAAAACGGCGCGTTTCCGCAACAGTGCGCAGAACCACAAATCTCGGTAATCTATTCCAAAGTTGCACTTTTAACACCCCTAGCATGAAGTGCATACTTTATCGCCACCGAGTCGGTAAAAAAGAGCTACGTACATTTAATTCCTATCCTCACTTAGTTTTCAGCCCAAAGCGAGAAGCAAGAGTGAGGTTAGGAAAGAAACATGTAGCTCTTTTTCCCTTCTCGCGTGGGGTAAAAAGGGTATACTGAACTCGCTAACAAAGGTGGGCTGTGTACCTCTGCGTTACCCTCGCTTCACTTAAGTCAGAAAGACTATGGAAAAAAGAGTGTCAATTAGATACGGCAAGAAAGCAAAATTGGGCTGAAACTTTTTCCGCCGCATGGCGGCGCTGTGATCTGTAAGTTTCTGACGCCATTCCCTGGTAGAAATGTTAACGGTTCAATTTGCTTATTAATGGCTTATTTAACCAAATTCGTTAATAAACCGTTTAGAAATTCGCTAAATAACCGCTTACTGGAATAGAAATTATACACGGCTCCTAACGGTTAATTTGCTTATATTTAGTTTACCAGGCATGCATGTACAATTCTGAGGTTAGGATGTTCATCAATGAATGTAATTATTATAATTATAATTTAAATAAGGGCAGGAAATGCCAAGAACATTAAATAATTTGTAGGAAACATATTCAAGTCATATATATAGGTATATTTTGAGGTTAAGAGGTTAGGATAATCCTCATATAAATAAATCGCAGTTTGATTTTATTAATGTTTTAACTTGATATATTTAATTCGATCCTACTCTACTATCTTCAAAAAGTTGATATGATACCACATGCACTGCACTTCATTTAACTTGACTGAACAGAGCCATCAACTTTTATTTCATAATATCCTGTTATCTGGTAGACAAATTAATAGATATTAATTATATTAGCATGATAACAAATGTCTTGCTTAACAAAAGTGAACCTAAAATGAACCCATTCGAACATTCATTGTGTCTTGTCGAGTACATTAGATAAAAATTTCACATTTCGCTTGGGCATATGGTCATTTTGGCCAAAATTTCAAATCAGCCAATTCCAATGATAACAGAATGAATTTTATTTGAACTTGTGTATCAACTCTTGACAATTAAAAAAGAGTATATATCAATAACTTTGATTCATAGTTTAAAAGATATTCAAAAACTTCAAAAAATTTTCAAGCACTTGCTCGTGTTTTTAATTTTTGAAGATAAATGTTCTACTTACTTCTGAACTGTAAATTAAAAGTTATTGATATATACTCTTTCTTGAATTGTCGAGAGCTGATACACAAGTTCAAATAAAATTCATTCTGTTATCATTTCAATTGCTCATTTGAAATTTGGTCAAATTGACCGTATCCAAGCGAAATTTTCATCTAATGTACTCGACAAGCCACAATGAATGTCCGAAGGTTCATTTTTGTTTAGTTTTGTTTATTAAGACAGTAATATAAACAATATCTTATAATTGTTTAATCAGATACTGTTGGCTGCTAAATCAGAATTTAGAGAGTTCTTGGCCAAAAATGGGACAAAAAAGTTATAAACAAACTCATTGTTCAAAAGGCCATACCTCCAAA
>CM053172.1:10059572-10075010 GCA_012977825.3 Pteromalus puparum | reverse complement strand
TAAAGTAGTTCTTAGTTAAATGCACGTAATAAAATAGTTCTTGGTTGTTAGTTGTGGACTTTAAAGATTTGACAGAGTTTGTAATCGTATACGATAAAACAAAGTACTGCAGTTTTCAGTGGGTGGTTTCAAACTTATTCTTAATATATGTGTATAATGTATACATGCATTTAAACAGCAGTGAGCGCAACGCTACTCACTGAAGCTCAGTATAGATCGTGTACTTAACGCTGACTATACAGCTCAGACGTGCGAGTCTACGATAATCAACTTCGGATTTCTTTCAGACACCTTTTTGGCCACCTGAGTAGATACGTAGTGATAGTTTGCAGCTCATTTTTAGCATTTCCTATGGTAGTATCAAACTTTCATGAAGCTACTCAAGTTAATTGAAAAACTTGGACATAGCTAATATTCGAGAGAAAGCAGCAAGTGCGACTGTAGCGCTTGTTACATTTTCACGCGAACGTTTGATCCATTTCTTCAAATGTTGCAATCGCTAAGACTTGATGCAAAGCGTGGACTTTACGCCGACTATGCATCAGTTCAGCCGCAAGAGTCTAGGCGCATTAACTTTGATAAATCTCTCGGACACCTTTTTCATCACGTGTCAGCGATTACGTCAAATATAGACCAGGATATGTGATATATACTATATAAAAATTGTATCGCCTCCTTGCGTATCTGCGGGTAAAAACTTTATTGTTAGACATTGTTTCAACATTGTATTCTTCATAGAGCTGTTTCCCTAGACTAATTTTTAATTAGTAGAAAATTATGAAATGTGAAAATATAGCTTGCAAACTTGTATTGTTGTTTCTAGCAATAAAAAATCAATTTGGCGAGTTTAGTACAATTAATGGTTAAGCAGCATCTTGCGTGAAAAAATTCCATTGAAACGAGGAATTCGCAAGTAACTCCTATAAAAATATGCTTCGGTCAAAACTCAGGCCAAAAACGGACAGCGTCATAGCATTCGAGTGCGTATATATATATATATATATATACACACACATATATGCACGTCCAAACAGCGCGCGACGTTCGAGATGCTTGAAGCGAGCACGTGACCCCCTCCCCTACTGTATACTCGTCGCCGCGAGTCGTCTGTATGTATCGTGCGCACGACGCGAACTATATACTTCTTCGCGTGTTGTCCCGCGCAGCCCGCGCCGTGACAGTTCGCCCGGCTTTTTAGCGCTCAGTTTCGACGAGAGTGCCCTGGACTTCGAATATAGTCTTCAGCTGCGCGAATACGATATCGGCGATTCGAAAGTCCTGTTCAAGCAGTTATTTTTTCTACGTGTAGTCACGCGCCGTGCCGGCTACTACCTCGCCACCGTGTATTTCGACGTAGTGCAGTTTCCCATGCAACTTCGCCGTTGCTCGTAGTACGACAAGGAAGTTGCAGAGAGACCGATACCCAGGTTGCAATCTCACAGGTCGTTTTCTTGTGTACTTGCTGGTAATGGTAAGTCGTTCATCGTAAAAAATAATTTTGCAGTTTATCGTTTCAACTTTTTTGTCGGGAAGCTATCGCCACAGTTCAATATCGCAGTAGTACCAAGTTTATTTGATATAAAACCACGTCTCTATTATGCATGAATCATAACTCTTGTGTTTATGATAGTCTGTAACTCGGAATTCTTGACAAAATTTTCATTTCTATTATTAAACTCCTTCTACGGATACAAGTTGGCATCTGAGAATTAAAAAACTCCTATAAAAATATGCTTCGGTCAAAACTCAGGCCAAAAACGGACAGCGTCATAGCATTCGAGTGCGTATATATATATATATATATATACACACACATATATGCACGTCCAAACAGCGCGCGACGTTCGAGATGCTTGAAGCGAGCACGTGACCCCCTCCCCTACTGTATACTCGTCGCCGCGAGTCGTCTGTATGTATCGTGCGCACGACGCGAACTATATACTTCTTCGCGTGTTGTCCCGCGCAGCCCGCGCCGTGACAGTTCGCCCGGCTTTTTAGCGCTCAGTTTCGACGAGAGTGCCCTGGACTTCGAATATAGTCTTCAGCTGCGCGAATACGATATCGGCGATTCGAAAGTCCTGTTCAAGCAGTTATTTTTTCTACGTGTAGTCACGCGCCGTGCCGGCTACTACCTCGCCACCGTGTATTTCGACGTAGTGCAGTTTCCCATGCAACTTCGCCGTTGCTCGTAGTACGACAAGGAAGTTGCAGAGAGACCGATACCCAGGTTGCAATCTCACAGGTCGTTTTCTTGTGTACTTGCTGGTAATGGTAAGTCGTTCATCGTAAAAAATAATTTTGCAGTTTATCGTTTCAACTTTTTTGTCGGGAAGCTATCGCCACAGTTCAATATCGCAGTAGTGCCAAGTTTATTTGATATAAAACCACGTCTCTATTATGCATGAATCATAACTCTTGTGTTTATGATAGTCTGTAACTCGTAATTCTTGACAAAATTTTCATTTCTATTATTAAACTCCTTCTACGGATACAAGTTGGCATCTGAGAATTAAAAAACTCCTATAAAAGTATGCTTCGGTCAAAACTCAGGCCAAAAACGGACAGCGTGATAGCATTCGAGTGTGTATATATATACCCATATATGCACATCCAAACAGCGCGCGACGTTCGAGATGCTTCAAGCGAGCACGTGACCCCCTCCCCTACTGTATACTCGTCGCCGCGAGTCCTTTGTATGTGTCGTGCGCACGACGCGAGTCGCGAACTATATACTTCTTCGCGTGTTGTCCCGCGCAGTCCGCGCTATGACAGTTCTCCCGGCTTTTTAGCGCTCAGTTTCGACGAGAGTGCCCTGCACTTCGGATATATTCTTCAGCTGCGCGAATACGATATCGGCGATTCGAAAGTCCTGTTCAAGCAGTTATTTTTTCTACGTGTAGTCACGCGCCGTGCCGGCTACTACCTCGCCACCGTGTATTTCGACGTAGTGCAGTTTCCCATGCAACTTCGCCGTTGCTCGTAGTACGACAAGGAAGTTGCAGAGAGACCGATACCCAGGTTGCAATCTCACAGGTCGTTTTCTTGTGTACTTGCTGGTAATGGTAAGTCGTTCATCGTAAAAAATAATTTTGCAGTTTATCGTTTCAACTTTTTTGTCGGGAAGCTATCGCCACAGTTCAATATCGCAATAGTACCAAGTTTATTTGATATAAAACCACGTCTCTATTATGCATGAATCATAACTCTTGTGTTTATGATAGTCTGTAACTCGGAATTCTTGACAAAATTTTCATTTCTATTATTAAACTCCTTCTACGGCTACAAGTAAGCATTCAGAATTACAATGCTCCTATAGAAATGCGCTTAGGTTAAAAATCAGGCGGAATCAGGGCAGCGTCATAGCATTCGATTTTACATATAGGTATATGCACGTCCAAACAGCGCGCGACGTTCGAGATGCTTCAAGCGAGCACGTGACCCCCTCCCCTACTGTATACTCGTCGTCGCGAGTCCTTTGTATGTGTCGTGCGCACGACGCGGACTATACTCCTGAGTGCCGCGAGGCCCGGTATCATCAAATCACTTCTTCGCGTCTTGTCCCACGCAGCCCGCGCTGTGACAGTTCTCCTGGCTCTTTGGCGTGCAGTTTCTACTACAGTGCCCTGGACTTTGGCTATATTCTTTAGCACAGAAACATATATGATGCGCGTCGTCTTCTTGTGTGCCTGCTGGTAAACCGTCCATCGTAAAAGTTATTTTTGCACTTTATCGTTACAACTTTCTTTTTGTCGAGAAGCTACCGCCACAGATCGTCATCGCAATAGTACCACCTTTTTTATTTCATTTGTATAGACTTCTTATATAGCTGCAAGCAAGATTTTAAGAATTACAATGCTCTAATAGAAATTCGCTTTGGTTAAAAATCAGGCGAAAAACGGGCAGCGTAATAGCATTCGGCGGCGTTCGAGATTCTAAAAGCGAGCAGTTACCCCCTCTTCTTCTTTTCATTAGTTGCCGCGAGTCATCGGTATAGAGCGTGCGCACGACGCGGGCTATACTCCTCTGTGGTGTGAGGCCTGCTATCATCGATTTGATTCTCTGCGTGTTGTCCTGCGCTGTGACAGTTTTCTCCGTTTTTATAGTGCAGTTTCTGCGGTAGTGCGCTGGATGTTATATATATTTTTTAGCTATATTCTTTAGCTGCGCGAATCACGGTATTGCCGATTGGAAATTCTTGTTGGAGATTCCACGTGTCATCATGCGCCGCGTCAGCTCTCAGCTCTTCCGCCGTGCGATTCGTCGTGGCGCAGTCTTACAAGAAACTTTGCCTTTGCATTTACTCTTGCATATCTGCTGATAGAAATTATTTTAAATATTTTATTATTGCAAAGCTATCGCCACAGGCTGACATCCTAATCCCTATATAAAAAAGTCATGACCGGATGAAGTGAAGCCAAGAATGCGTCAATATGATTGGCTCGTGTAGTGCGCATGCGTCAAAAGTATCGTTAGAATTTTTTGATTTGTTTTTGATTTCTTAAATTGATCCTAATACAAAGAATGTAATATATTACTATAATACATATCAATAATTATTAGTTGTGTATTTATAATATTCTATTGTAAATATTATCATTGTTACAAAAAGTGACATGATGTGAACGTTGACACGAACTGAGTTGAGACATAACCTTAAAATTTTAAAAGGTAGTTGGTGACGAAACCGCGGCAATTTTGAAATTTACATGAGCGCGAAATGAATCAATCATATATTGTAAAGTTTGATATATTTCCGTAATAGAAAACAAATATTAAAAATATCAATCAAGCATTTATATTTCATTTAATAAGTTAATGAATTAATATTCTACTACAGTGCGCGCAGCGCACTGCGCCAAAAGTCTAGTATTACTAAATAATTCGTTTTAACATACACGTTTTTATTCAGCGTGAATTATGACTTTTATGTCTGATACTCTGTTGTACGTTACCACGCGTGTATTTGATATACTTGTAAATTTCTATGACGACAAAAAATAAATTGATAGTTCCAAATACTTGCGATTCTTAGCAACGTAATTATACATATCGTGTGTTTACCTATAGCTGCTTCTGTGCAATAATGAAAATGCCTTAAGCAAGTACATTTGTTTGGTCTAAAATTATGCAATATACCAACGCGGCGCCAAAACATTCGAAATATACGCATTGATACAGACGAATTTCAACAGCGGCAAACGAGACGCTTGAAGCGACCACGTGACCCCCTCTCTTTTCTTCCATTATGCGCCACGAGACTTTGGTGAGTATATCGTGCGCACGACGCTGGCTATATACTGCTTGGTACAGATCTTAATTTCTTTTTGACATTTTTTTCCACGTATTTTCTCGCGCTGTAGCAGTTTTCTCGGCTCCTGACCGTACAGTTTCTATGAAAGTGCACCAATCGTCGTCGTATATATTTTTCATCTGCGCGAGCCAGGACATTAACGATTCAATATTCTTGTTAGAGGTTTTTAATCCCCATGAATCGTTGCGCCGCCTCAGGTATTAGCTAGCCGCCGTGCAGTTTGTCATAGTGCTGTAGTGCTGCTTAACAAGTATAACATTGTCATTGCCACGCCGCGTCAGGAAGGACGTCGCTAAATCTCATCTTTGGGTTCCAAACTGCAGAGCTTTTTTAATCTAACATGGCTACGCCAAGTGTCTTCGAAAGAAAAAATTAACATTCCTATCAGAGATTACTCTTGAATTTCTGCCTAGGATATATATATATATATATATATATATATATATATATATATAGAATGTGTGTCGACTCCTTGTGTATCCGTTGGTGACCACTGTATAATTAAATATCATTTTGAATTTTTTTCCATTGCAAAACTTGCGCTGTGGATTGACATCTCTATAGCACTAAATAATTAGCTGCAAAAAAACACGTTTTTATTGAGTGTGAATCATGACTCGTGTAAGAATGCTCTTTTGTAACTCGATACGCGTAGTTCGATATACATAGAAATTCTCATTGACGTCAGAAAAGCTTGATATTTTCGATTTTAATACATTTACTCAGGATTCTTAGCGACATATTTATGCTATAGCTCCTAGTAAGCATTTGATAATAACAATGTCTTTCGAAATATTGCTCGGTTGAAAATAGGGGGCAAACGAGCGGCGCCAAAGCATTCAAAATATACGTATATGTATAGGCAGGTTCAAACAGCGGCGACTAAGACGCTTTAATTGAGCGCGTAGCCTCCACCTCTTTTTTCCAGGACTCGGCTCGAGGCTTTGGTATAGAGCGTGCACACGATGCTGGTTATACTGCTCGGTTGCGCGAGCTGCATTGTTGATCGTAGATTTCTGTTTAACGTTTCTTTTCCAAGTCTTCTCGTGCTAGGACAGTTCTGTTGACTCGTCATTGTGTAGATTGTACGGGATTACATAAGACATCGGCTATATGATATTAACGATTATATACGGAAAATAAGAGACTTGTTTAAATGCATAGATACTTTTTCCGTCAGTGTGCTATGAGTTTCTTTTTAGACGTCGACTGTTGTTTTAGCTTAAAAATATTATATTCTTGTTTGTGCAATATACATGTTTTTAGTTTTTGGATATTTCATACTACGACTACAGCAGGTTATTGATCTTTACAGATAGGTTGTACTATCGACTTATTGTTATAACCCATTTTGCTACTAATATTTGTAATATTCGCGGTAAAAAAAGTTAGCTGCAAAATTCGTCTACTAATATCCGCAACTGCTTTTATTGGTTTAATTACTTTTTTCTCTGGTTTCATAATGTGATATTTACAGGTCAAGTCTTTTTGAAATGCACTTCAATTACTACCGGATACAATGAATGTTCAGAAAAAGAAACGTGAATTTCAACCACAAATCCAAAGACGACTGAATGGTCGTACTTTTCAAAAAAATGGTTCCCGCAATGACAAAAAGTGAGTGGATATAGCAGTTTTATTTCAATAGAAACGAGATTATTTATATTTTTATTAAAAGACTATTCAAAAGAAGTAGAAAAATTTTTTTTAAAATAATATACAACAATTAATATGTGTATATATATTATAACTACCTATCTTATAGTTGTTTGGAAATATACTCCCCAAATTCCCTCCCCCGGCACCCGCACCCCCCCCGCAGCCCACCCACCCCCCCGCACTGCCCGTCCAACCCCCACCATATGGCAAATTCTTTGTCATTTTCATGTGATTTGATAATGGAAAACCCTCGACCCCCGCCCCAGCCCCCCCAACCCCCCCCCAATGTTTTAACCCGCAACGTGGCCGCACCCACCCGCACACCCCCCGCCACCCCCCCGAGCCCACCCGCACCTCCCCCCGCACCTCCTATTACAAGCTTTTCCTAACTTTATTAATGTTGTACAATTTTTTAATAAAGTTTTAATAGGCCAAAAAATTTACTAAAACAATTGTAATAGTACTCGGACTAAAAATCGGATCAATTTGAACACTTTTTGAATCAGCTTTAACGAAATTTAGTCGTGTACTTCGCGACCGACGTTATAATTCGATTTCTAAATAATATATAGGATCCCTATATACTTAGCACTATATAAAGATGATGTGTAAAGGTTACTTTCCGTCCGACTCTACAACCGCACGATCGAGCAATACAATACATCTTTGCATAATAATGTCTTTAAGCCTCGGGAAATCCACATCCTTGAGAAACTTCCAAGCCCCTCATCACAAAGCTAAGCACATCAGTATCAAGATATATATAACAGTAAGATGAGAACTTCTAAGAGATATAAAACTTAAATTTAGTCTATGTCACACACCACATATGAGGTTAAATAGACAACGTTTTTTATATTTTTGTTATATAATTTAACTTAAAAGTTGACTTACTGTTTGAATAAGGAGAAATTCTTATAAGGGTGTTTGCTTTGTATTAACTACTTTGATGTGCGTATATTAGCATTGACTTTTGCTTTTTGTATTGTTGACTACTTGATGTGTGTATACTTAGCTATGTCTTTTGCTTTTTGTATATATCAACTTTGCGTTTTATCTTACATGGTAAAACTGTATAAGATCATACATGAGAAATACTTATTTCAAAGCTTAACAAGAAATAAAGGCTACCCTCGATAGGCCAATCGTTATATATTATATCGATTGTCGAGGCCCTTAAATATTATTGGGTAAAAATTGTAACTCATGTGGTACTTAGGTGCAAAATTTAGAGTAAGTTTCGAAAAAGTTGAACAAAAAATAATGAAATAACTAATGACATTACAAGTAAAGATTAAGAAGTAATTTAAACTTGCAAGATCGATAAATTCGTAGAAATAAGAATTGAGATAACAAGAATGTCCGGATCCAATTTTATATGGATTTGGCCTTATTTCTTTTACTTAACATTGGTCCTAACAATGCAAGGCTTCCCTAGGTAGGAAACAAAAATTTTATTTTTAAATAATTGAGTTTTAGAACAAACATTATAAAATGAAAAACATATTTTTTCCTCCTATTATGCTACCTAAAACCACGAAAAGATCGATATCATCAACATATATAGCGCCACGCTCATTCAGACAACGCACCAATGGTTATTAATAAGAAAAAGTAGTGGACTAGATTTATGTATCATTGTAACATATTAATTGAAAAGTGGGAAGAACAATATTGAATTTCAAAACCATTTCCGAAAAAAAGTAAAAAAAACTATAGTATTTTAAATATCCATAACATAGAATTCGGCGTAATTCGTACTTTTACTTTTATCTTCTTCGATTTTCCTCTATTATCGGAGACAAACATGTAATTTCTGACGCTTTTTATGCATCACAAATTTTTATCAATACTAATAAGATGTTCTTGCAACTAGACTTAAATCCTCAGATAACGAAATAACAGTTGAAAATAAAAATCAAACAAACAAAAATGGGGGTTGGCGAGCGAACGAGCAGGGGGCGAAGCCCCACTAGTATCTTATCAGATTATTAAAGGTACTACCGATGTGCAACGATCGGCTGCCATGCTACTGCTTACTCCATGTCGGACAACGTATTGCATATGGGAACCATTGCACACGCTTCTCACTGCGAGGACGATGGAAAGGATCAGGTGGTTGAGATGAAGCATTATATGAAGACAGAGTTGCAAGATAAATGGTGGGGCTTCTTGGACTTGTACGAGGATGCTTGCAAAAAGTAACGTCGTGCAAAAATATATTTAACTGTATATGATTACTATAATTAGTTATTAATACATAATTTTTTGCAGATTTCAAGTAGGTGCTGAAAGATTGTCACTTGATCGGATTAGATCTTCACTCAAAGTTTGGAGACTAAAAGCATTTCCACCAACTCCAGTATCAATGGTACAATTCGCAGAGCAACTTATGGAGGGAAAGTATAACTGCCTTTTACAATATAAATCCCATACATTGGAGGCGGCTGTTGTGAAGGATGGTGAACCTGATGGAAACATACACATACTATTTTACGATAGACAATTTATAAATTCTAATTTGAAACGAATAATGCAATTATTTGTTGACGCAACATATGATTCAAGGCCGAAATTAAATGACTGTATGCAGTTACTGACGATTATGGGTATATATCTCGGTCGAGTACGTATTATAATGGTCGATTACTTCTTAAATGCATAATATATGTTTTTTAAATACATGAATATAACGAATTATTCATTTTTGCAGGCAGTTAGCATGTTCTATGTATTGATGTCAAGAAAAACAAAGGCAGCTTATTTGGCTGTTTTTAAGCATGTTCTTGAAGTTGATGATTTTCAGTTCTTGCTTACGATAATGAGCGACTTCGAAGGTCCTTTGAGAAGCAGCTTGCACGAAGTATTTCCACTAGCTCAAATTGTGGGTTGCAATTTTCATTTTGACAAGGTATGTTTAAGACTTAATTTTTTTAACAGTTATATTAATTTATAATACCATTGGATTATAATTGTTTTAATGTACCTTCTCTTCTAGGCTATTTACGGAAAACTTAAAACTTTAAAATTAATGTATGCGATTAAAAGCCAACCCGTGGAAAATATATTAAAAAAAATTTGGCCTTAGCTTTTTTGCCTCCACACATGATAAAGAATGAGTATTATAGACAGAAAGAATCCATGGAAAATGATGACAAACGTCTGCTTACAAAATTCTTGGCCTATTTTGAGAGGTATTGGCTTCGTATTATCACACCAGCTGGTTTCAGTGTCTTTGGACTGACTAATAGAACTAATAATATTTCGGAGTCATGGAACAGCGAACTGTTTTTTTATCTTGGAAAAAATCCTGTTCCTGCTAATATGTGCCGTAATTAATTTTAAATAACTATATAATAAAGTATACATGTCAAATTATACGATACACTACTTATGTATATTTTGTTACAGAAAAACTCGTGCTTCTCACATTCAGAGCTAGAACACAAGTAGAGCAAAGAAGAAATTTTCAATTTGGAAGCACTTTACCAAGATATCAAACACAATATAAAGATGCACAGCTAAAAAAAGGTGGTGTAGATTTTTATACTAAATGAAATTTAATACAAAATTATTTAATAAAAGGATGTAAATATTACGATTAATATTTGTAAATTTCAACAGGATGGATACTTCTTATGGACCCCGATGCCAACTTTTCAGCAGAAGATTTTATAGAATGTGCTGCCAAACTGAAGGGAAATTTAAAAGATAAATTGCAGAATTTCAGGAACGGATTAATCACTTTACAGACTGAAATGACTGAGAGACCTACGATCGTTCCTCTTTCGGCGGACATTGAGTTTGATTTCTCTGTAGTTATGGATCCTGCAGCTCGACGAATATATGAGCAGCTTAAGAGGCAAATTCCTAATCAAAACCAGAATATTCCTCATTTTTATCGTTCGTTCTATTTTTTATTGATTATATTGCACTTAGTATCACTATTTTATACTTTTCTTTAATCCATATATATACGTCATAGGCTCCATCGCGATGCTTTTCTAAATCTGTTTGCCATGTATAATAGTAACACAATTATATAGGTACTTTTAAATTTCTTTCAGTGATAGCTACAACAACAAACTGCGCAGATATTCGCAGTTGTGTTCGTCTATGTAGCCAGGACCTAACAACTATTCGGTGATCACTCTCTCTCCCTCGCACCTGCGGCATTACTTGCTTTCCTTTGAAACCATTCTGTCAGAGATGATTGTGTCTCTAACACGACAGACTACATATCTCAACAGTTTATTGTTGTAGCTACTAATTACTGAAAATTCTCGATAAGAACTGGTAGTAGTAGAAAGCGCAACAATGATTAAGTAAACATTTTATTGCACACCAAGGGCGTAAAGTGGGTTTGTTTACACCGAGTGCGGAATTAGCAATACGAGTCAAGGCAAGTTTACGAGCCAGAGACGAGTACTGCACCCACACGAGGTCAAAAAGTCCACTTTGCCCTTGGTACACACCATATTTTAAATCCCCTAGAGACCGCGGTACCCCTTTTATACGCTTCCGCCCACCATCGCTCATGGTTAGCTCTGTCCGTCGTTCGATTTTCGTCGGCAACAACTAAACGATACGACCGACGATTGTTTCACTCGTCGATGATATCAATCCATATCTTTGACTCACGTCAACATGGACGGAATTCTTGCCGCTCGTCATTGCGTAGAAGGCTCCATTATCCGGCGGCGGCGACGACGCATCCAAGTGTAAGTCGGCCGGATATCGGAAAAACGGTGCTGAACTGCCCGTCTCTCGCTCTCTCCCTCTCCCCCGCGGACGCCTCGCAATTTCACCGAAAGGTAACTCTGTCGTCGCGCGGCTGGCTGCGAGTGCACTGGTACATCTCGCGTGCTGCTGTATATAACCTATACATACGCACTATACAGCGCAAGTTAGAGCGAGACGGAGCGAAAACCCACACAGGCATCCTGTTTGGCGTTGTCGCGGTGAACGTTCATCGTAGCCCAACGGAGCCCCAGATATAACAAACTCTACCGTATATCGTATATACGCTCTCGGGCGGCTAGTGTCTGTCTCTCCGTGAGAGGATGGAGCCACTCAGGAAGAACCAGAAGTCAGAGACGAGTCCTCCTAAAAACTTTACCACGTCTACGCCGTCCAAAGATAGCAAATACAATGACAGGGAGAATATGCCAACAGAACTTGAGCCGTTGCCTAGGAGTTATAAGGACAGAGAAAAGTGCAAGGATACTTGGAGGCCCACAGAGCTTGACAACACTTTTCCGGTGCTGAATCCTTACGCTGGAGAGTATATACAGGACAAGAGGCGTACTAGTGCCTCGTGTCAAGCTCTGAGGCATGCGGTGGCATCCTTTAATCGGCTCAATGACTTCTACCTGCAGAAAATTGGTGCTGGCTTCTTCTCCGAGGTCTTTAAGGTATGTGCACAGAATTCTTAATTGATTTCCTGCGCTACACTTGACCAATCCTATACTGCATTAGTCATTTCTTCAATTGACTCATTTGTAATGCAAGTACAGCAGTGTCGTTCTCTAAAAATACAATTATTAATTGTTTAATTTCATAAAGTCATTCAAGTCAGGAGAGGTAATTATAAAAACGCTCCACGAGAAAACTTTCCACATGAAAACATTTTATCACTCGGATAATGAGCGGTTCGCGGGAAGAAAGTGTTTTTATTAATAAAGTGCGTCTGCGTAAGTACACTCGACACGAACAATATCTGATTCGAACGATTTGAAAAAATGATAGTGTAATATGGCCTTTGCCAAGGTTAGGTTAGGCTCCTAACTTCTGGATGTCGTAACCTCGGCAAAGGCAGTATTACACTAGGATTTTTTTAAATCGTTCGAATCAGATATTGTTCGTGTCGAGTGTACATTTATTATGGTAGATGCTCGAAAGGTCTTTTTTGAACTTCCTGCTTGAATCAGACGCGTTTTGCCTTTATATGATTTTTTTACGACGAAATGCAATACTGTGCCGTCGTTTTCCTGTTTCGTTGGTTTTCTCCGCGACCTCCTCGTAGTTGATTCCGTATTAATATTTATTGTACGAAAAAGTTAAGTGTTTTTACGAGCTTTTATTCAATGCCGACGACTAAATAGATTCGCGCAATTTACTCAATATTTCAAATTCTATATAAATTATATAACTTATTTAAAGTAGCATACGATTTTTTCCCAATCAAGGGGAAGTTTAGTGAACCGTATACGATATTTTAATGTGGAACGCGAGTGTATAAACCTGATCGAGGAGTGCTAATTGAGTGCGTACTCAATATGATACTTACGCAAACGACATATAGCGCTAAATTTAACCTTCAATTTTTTACAAAAAACTTTGAAGCGCGTCAGCTCAGTCGACGCGCTCGTGATTTCTCTCGGCGAAGTCTATAACGTACTTTCCTTTTGATTGATAATGATAAATTTATGACACAAACTCGTTTTCCAGGAAACGCGATAATTTTAAAATCCGAAATTTTCTACATTGCATTATACGACGACGACTCTCCTACATAAAAGAAAAAAAAGTCAACTCGGATCGATTAATTTTCCTCGCACGCTTCATGTGATGCCTTTGTACACAAGCGTCACGCGTCTTTCCATTTATTTCTCGGGTCGTCGATTAATTACCGACCAGATTACATAAAGTCGGCGAATATTTCAGGTGTCGTAAAAAAATGTTGATCCACACCGTCGCGTCGGGTCTTTCTGGCTCTGAATTTTGTCCCGCGTCTAGGCCTTAATCCACACACACGAGACATCATCTCGAATCTACAGGGAGAGAAAAAGTGAATGACCGTGCAAAAATCGCTATACGCTACCTGTATCCACCTGCCTCTTTCCCGCAACTGTGTCGTCGAATTCGAATCCATCAAAAACGAAGCAAAAATCCATCGCGCTCCTATCCGCCGCCAGTACCAACTGATTAAGATTAACGATTTCTTTCAACGACTACTACGCACTTAAAAATATTTAGAATTCAATGTTTAATGTGATAATTAATAATACACATCTATTAATAAATATTTATTGCTTCTCCTAGAGGAAGCTTTGTAATAGAAAAATTTTCAGTTTCGCTAAAACTTCATAGAAACATGTTTTTAGATATTAGAAGTTCGAATTGAGTGTTTTTAGGAAATGTCGGTATGGATGTGTGTGTGTGTGTGTGTGTGTGTGTGTGTGTGTGTGTGTGTGTGTGTGTGTGTGTGTGTGTGTGAGTTCGCGGGAAGAAAGTGTTTTTATTAATAAAGTGCGTCTGCGTAAGTACACTCGACACGAACAATATCTGATTCGAACGACTTGAAAAAATGATAGTGTAATATGGCCTTTGCCAAGGTTAGGTTAGGCTCCTAACTTCTGGATGTCGTAACCTCGGCAAAGGCAGTATTACACTAGGATTTTTTTAAATCGTTCGAATCAGATATTGTTCGTGTCGAGTGTACATTTATTATGGTAGATGCTCGAAAGGTCTTTTTTGAACTTCCTGCTTGAATCAGACGCGTTTTGCCTTTATATGATTTTTTTACGACGAAATGCAATACTGTGCCGTCGTTTTCCTGTTTCGTTGGTTTTCTCCGCGACCTCCTCGTAGTTGATTCCGTATTAATATTTATTGTACGAAAAAGTTAAGTGTTTTTACGAGCTTTTATTCAATGCCGACGACTAAATAGATTCGCGCAATTTACTCAATATTTCAAATTCTATATAAATTATATAACTTATTTAAAGTAGCATACGATTTTTTCCCAATCAAGGGGAAGTTTAGTGAACCGTATACGATATTTTAATGTGGAACGCGAGTGTATAAACCTGATCGAGGAGTGCTAATTGAGTGCGTACTCAATATGATACTTACGCAAACGACATATAGCGCTAAATTTAACCTTCAATTTTTTACAAAAAACTTTGAAGCGCGTCAGCTCAGTCGACGCGCTCGTGATTTCTCTCGGCGAAGTCTATAACGTACTTTCCTTTTGATTGATAATGATAAATTTATGACACAAACTCGTTTTCCAGGAAACGCGATAATTTTAAAATCCGAAATTTTCTACATTGCATTATACGACGACGACTCTCCTACATAAAAGAAAAAAAAGTCAACTCGGATCGATTAATTTTCCTCGCACGCTTCATGTGATGCCTTTGTACACAAGCGTCACGCGTCTTTCCATTTATTTCTCGGGTCGTCGATTAATTACCGACCAGATTACATAAAGTCGGCGAATATTTCAGGTGTCGTAAAAAAATGTTGATCCACACCGTCGCGTCGGGTCTTTCTGGCTCTGAATTTTGTCCCGCGTCTAGGCCTTAATCCACACACACGAGACATCATCTCGAATCTACAGGGAGAGAAAAAGTGAATGACCGTGCAAAAATCGCTATACGCTACCTGTATCCACCTGCCTCTTTCCCGCAACTGTGTCGTCGAATTCGAATCCATCAAAAACGAAGCAAAAATCCATCGCG
>CM053172.1:10028038-10059290 GCA_012977825.3 Pteromalus puparum | reverse complement strand
TCTGTCTGTGTGTGTGTGTGTGTGTGTGTGTGTGTGTGTGTGTGTGTGTGTGTGTGTGTGTGTGTGTGTGTGTGTGTGTGTGGATGTGTGTGTATGTATACCGTGATATTTCTGAAACTACTCCGTCAATATCAATCAAATTTGACATGCATATCTATTTTTGGATTCTGAATTGTGGAAAAACATTTATTTTTTTATTTTTTCAATTACTTTCTTTTTTATGTCCATTTTTTGATTTTCGAAAAACGTTATTTTCGTTTTTTTAAATCATTTCATTGTTACAAACAATTCAGCTAAAATGCACTTGAAAGATAATAAAATTACCTACTTTTCCCCGTTTGGTCCTCGGGATTGACCGCTCCGTTCGGCAGATAAAATGAAAAAGGTGATTTTTTTTTTAAAAATTCATATCTCTGAAACTACACATCATAACCTCACGAAAAAAAATATGTTGATGGGTTACGTATCAAACTATATTCCATTAAAATTTCAAGTGATTTGACTACTTATTTTTTCAGTAATAAATTGAAAACTGAAAAAATGATTTTTTTTTGAGTCTCGATTACGGGCGTAAAAAGGCCTTATTGCACTTGAGATTTTGGGAAAAGGTAGATATTTTATATGTTTTGGCTAAGTTCATTGCGCAGCTTTGAAACCCCTATGGTTCTTAAGATATCAAGGTTTGAATGTTTTTTTTTTAATTTCTTGATTCCTTGTATCTCTAAAACAATGTAGTCAAATGCTTCAAAATTTTATTTCGTGATTCACCATAAACGAAGATATCTGCTTTTAAAATTTCAAACGATTTCGTTGAGCAGTTCTTAAGTAAAGAGCTGAAATGTAATAACCGATTTTTCTACAAAATTTGGCTTCCTCTTATAGGGTTGTCGTTGCAAGTCGTAAAGTCCCTCCCTAGGATGTCATACTGATAATATTAAAATAGCATTCACATACTGTATTTTAAAATAATATTTTATTTATTGGAACAATAAATTTCGTTGGACGAAGCTACGTGCCAATGAATTGGCAGCGGTTTTATTTTATCATAAAAATTTTCATTAACAAATAAAAAAAAATTTAAAATTCAACAAATTGTCTAAATGTTGCAAATTTGCAACGGGCATAAAAATATTTTATAGCCTGAGTGGCATTACTCCGCACTTATGTCTACGCTCGGGCGCTAACCTCACGGTGCAAAAACGGACTGCTTAGGCCACGGATAGGCGTGACATGGCGGATTTATGCAGTCAGTGCTATTAAATATTGTACGATACACGTGTCATGAGTCGTTCTTTATAGCATGGCGTTAAGCGCACTCGCTACGCTCGGGCGCTTATACACTCCGTGCCGTACAGTGCGACTTATGCCACTAGTATCGTAATGTACTATTTGCTCGCTGCTCGCTTTTTTTGGTTGCTGCTCAGTGTTCTTGCCAGCTGATCAAAAAATTTGCTATGTTACGCCTGCGAAATAGGTGTAACAAAATGCAAAAATCATGCTTGTGTTAAAAAAAATTTTAACACTGTGTGGCATAAATCCGTATATGTCACGCGTATCCGTGCACTCTTAAAAATTTTGAGAGAAATTTCACTACAAGATACGAAAAAATTAAACCAATCTTTTTCGGAGTGAATATTAATACTTCTTGAGACAATAGCCACTCACTGGATAGTGAATTTTTCACAAAAAATGCTGGATTTATTTCACAGTGAGTGACTATTGTGACTTATTGTTACTCAATAAGTGTCAATATTCTTTCCGAAAATGTATATATATATTTTTTTTTTCACAATGTTGAATAATTATATCGTGTTGTTGATTATAAACAAATGCTATAACTTTTGTTGCAGGTTGAGTCAAATCATGAGTTCAGAGAGAACGATTCGTAGTAGAGTAGCTGAACTAAAGCAATTATTTAATGAAGAAATAACAAGATGTTTGAATACATTTAAAAATACTTCTGAAAGTGATAGTATCGACATATCAAAAAGTATAGAGGAAAGCCAATCGCACGATGGTGTTCCTCAAGTTCCTCAGGTTAATCATGCTTTAAATGCTATGTGTTTCATGAATACATTAAATATTAAAAGACGGACCTCACTTGATCAACTAATCGCAAATCAATTTCAACGTCCGAAAGTCGAAGCAGTTGAAAATCGAATCCAACTACAAAATGAAGCAATTGATAAAAATCTTGTAAAAAATGAAGAAGTCGAATTTAACGATATTCTTCGTTCAAACGAAAGAAAAGAAAAAAAAATTCAGAATATAGATTTAATTTAAAAGATTATTTGCAAAACATCTCTAATGAAGAATCTGGCGATGAATCTGAAGGTGATTCAGAGGAAGATTTAGTTGCAGTTGAAGATGACAAAAAATTAAAATTTGTTAATGAAATTAGAGAACTTTGCCTAAAATACATTCATATATAACACACGAATACGTCGAAGAACTTATATCAAAATTGAGACAAGAAACTGGTGCACCTTTTCCAAAAACTGCTCGCACTTTTTTTAAAACACCTCGAAAAATAGAAACTCGGAAAATGGGATCAGGAAACTATTGTTATTATGGACTGGAAAGTGCTATAACATCGTTTATAAATATGTATGTAAACAAGGGAATAGATGTCGACTGCATAAAACTTCTTGTGGGTATTGATGGTGCTCCTCTTGCCGTTTCTTCGGGGAAAGGGTTATGGATTGTTTCTTGTTCCGAAAATATATTGAAGCTAGTAGAAGTGCTTTCAATTTACCATGGCGAAGACAAACCAACTGACGTCAATGAATTTTTAAAACAATTTCAAGAAGAAATAACATTTTTAATAAACAATGGGATTGATTATAAAAATAAGCATTATTCCGTAACTCTCGATCAATTAGTATGTGATGCGCCTGCAAAGGCATATGTTCTATGCGTCAAATATCATTCTGGATATTACAGCTGCTCAAAGTGTACCATTGAAGGTGAATACGACGGTGCAGTACATTTTCCTGGAGAAATTTGTACATTAAGAACAGACGAGAAAATGAAAAATCGTGAATATAATGATTTGTTTGGCGATGATTATCAAAGAAGTGGCGAAACAATTTTAAAAGATATTCCTAATTTTGGTTTAGTGAGTAATGTTGTGCTCGACTATATGCATCTCATATGTCTTGGTGTGACGTTAAAACTAATCGAACTATGGACCAAATCAATACTATGTGAGTCAGATATTACAAAAATTTCGGAAAGATTGAATAACATAAAAGATTTTGTGCCATCAGATTTCTGTAGAAATCCCAGACAGTTCAAGAAAATCAGACGTCTATGGAAAGCTACAGAATTAAGACAATTTCTGTTATGCACGGGTTCCGTTGTTTTATTAAATATCTTACAAGCAGAATTATACGTCCACTTTTTGTATTTAAACGTAGCTACCTCTATTTTAGTCAACCCAATTTTATGCAAAAGTTATGATTATTTAAACTATGCTGACGAATTATTAAAACGTTTCGTTAACGATTTTGCAGTACATTATGGAAGAAAAAACGTAACGTTCAATGTACATAATTTATTGCACATAGTTGCAGACGCAAGACGTTTTGGACCTGTAGATGACTTCAGTGCTTTTAGATTTGAAAATCTCATAAGAAAAGTTAAACAGCTTGTAAGGAAGGGCAATCAACCACTTGTACAAATTGGAAAAAGACTTGCAGAAATCAAATAATGTAAAGTATATTCAGACGAAAATGATTTCAAGTTTGATCTATCAATGTATCAACCTATGCAAGAGATTAAAGTATTTATTAAAAAATCGATTCGTATAGATTGTCGCAATAAAAGTAATGACACTGTTTTATTAAATAATGGTATTTACATTCAGTGCCACTACTTTATCAAAGACAAAAATAATCAACTTAAAGTTGTTGGAAGTGTATTAAAAGTGGTTGATAATTTCTACAAAGATCATCTTGAAAATGCATCAGATAAATTACATATCAAAATTGTTCGAATAAGTAAAGCAGTACAGCATACAACTTACTCGGCTGAATCAATTCTCGCGAAAGTATGCAAATTCCCTTTAGAAACCGAGAATAGTTTTGTTGTTATACCATTGATTCATACATATTGTAACTGATTCCAATTTCATATAATTTGTAGAGGTATCGGAAATATTGTTATTTACTTTTAAAAATGAAAACTATTGTAAAATTTAATTCAAGGCTTTATTTTTCGAAAAACTATTCAACTGTCGTTAACGAAAACTATGTAGTCATCCAGCGCTCATTTGTAAAAAAATTCTGTATTTTTGTATTACGAACATTTCATTCAAGTATGTTTATATAGATATATTTTTAGGGTTATTTTCTTTTAAGGGGAGGGATACGCCTTAAATTGTACAAAAATGAAAAATGACAGTTTATGTGTAATTTACCTTTCATTGCTTAAAATTGTATTAAAAAGTGATACAAAACTTAAAAACAGCGTAAACAACAAATAATAATTATTATATATGCCATATACCAGGTATGACATGCCTTCGAAGCATAATAGTCAGGGGAAAGGATAGTTTAAGATGAGGTTAGACGAGTCAATCTGTTATCTCATAATAGAAACTCAAAGAAAAAATGTATTTTAAAATACGTATCTGATCAGTTTGATGAAGCTCTCGAAATTCTCAAATAGATGGGTACACCATTACTCTTTTCGGCTAAGACTTTTTTGTAGCGTCCGCCACGACGTGTCATGAAAATTTTAAGTCCAAAACACACTGAAGTTGTATATTATTTGGCTGCGAAATTTCAAGTAAGTTTCCCGGCTGAAAATAATCATATGAGAGCTCGTATGAGAGCTCATACGAGGGATCATATGATGGCTCATATGAGACTTTCGACCGAATTCTTATATGATGGCTCATATGAGCCATCATATGAGCTCTCATATGATCCACGAGAGATTCAAAACCTAAATTAATTTCAAAGTTAATTTTAATTATTTAAATTATATTTTTCTGAATACTATTGGGTATACATTTTATTGTGAATAAATTTGTTAATTAAAAAGTTACTCTTTCATTTTATTTTGTTTATTAATTGTCAATGGGGTAATACAATTTTTTTTTTAGATAATCAACATTTCATGAGTATACCTAAGTACAAAATTTTATAGCTAAATATATACAAAATATATTTATAAAGTCTAATAATGATGAGGATTCGGTACAGGTATTATATACGTTTTTTTTTCAATATTAAAATATATACAATTGACATCAATTTCAGTAGTTAATACAATCACAATCATAACTTACGGTCTTCTCGTTTTTCAGTAAACGTTTCAATTTCTTTCTCATATAATTAGTTAATTTTATCGAATCTTCCTTATATGGGAAACGTGTATACTTTCGTATAGACATTTTGCCGATTCATTTATAAGTTTTTAGGTTATATTCAAATAATATATACTTTACGATTGTATTGTGCATCTAACCGTACGTATATGCTTGGATACACATACCGAAATTCTTTGGGAAAAGTGCAAAAAAATTAACTTTACAATATTATATTTTCACTAAAAAAAATCAATACATGCAACAGAAATATTGACTCAACTAAACTACTCTCATGTTTACATGTTAGCTTTTCGGCCCAACCGTTCGTTCCGCTCGCAGTCTCAGTCTCGCATTCCCGATGTTATACAGTCGTTTCAGATGGAATATTCAAGAAGACAATTCTATAGAACGGTAAAGAAAGAGAGAGACAGATATAAATCACGAAACTATAGACGTATCTGCCTATGCGCCAAACAAGTCCGTGTCGTACGGAGGTGCACGGTTTCCCCTCTTGTGATTGTGATTTGCAAGTTCATGGTTGCGAGAGCTCAGAGCCCGAGAGCTAACAGTGAGATTACTCTTTACAGTTGTGCCCGTGCAGTAATTGTTCTTTAATTTTTAACAATACAAGTATCTTTTATTTAAAAAAAAAATTCGTTATTGAGTATGTCGACACCTCTTTACGCTCGAATATGTTTTCGTCACGAGCCACGAAAATTTGTCACTAAAAGAATAATGGAGATAAAATGTAACCTAAAAGACGAAGATGATCTATATATACAGCCGGTAGACGTCTACGATTTTGATAAAAAAAAAGTGTATTATGCAAAGTATAAATGTGAATTAAATTGCCAGAAAAAACACGCACATTCTCAGTACATGGAATGCTTAATTATGTTTTTGGCAGGTAAGTATTTTTTATCACATAAAAATACAATCATTCATATAAAATAAAAATAAATTATGTTACAGAAAATGAAGATATGATTGCGTACATTGAAAATAAAACAAGGAACAGAGTCCCAAAAATTATAGATGAAATTGACGATGGACGTCCTCGTGGGAAGCCAAGTAAGAAAACAGATTTAAACGTAAGTACTTTTAAATTTTATCTCTATCTATTTCTAACTATAATTTGTAATGTAGAGTGTTAACGTAATAGATTAAAAATCAATTTATTATCCAATTGTTTTATCAATTTATTATCAATTTCATAAATATAATCTTCTGTTAAATTATAGGAAAAAAAACAATTGGATAAAATGAAGAAAAAAGTGACGTCAAAAAGAAGTCAATCTGTTTTACAACAATTGAAAAGGAAAACTGTCCTGGACAAGTTTGCGGATGATTCAGCCGATGAGGAAGAAATTAGTGAAAAGCAACTAAAGATTGAAAAGATGCCGACAAACTTCTCACTACATCATTCTCAACAGCCGATTCTAGGTATTTCTCTCATAGCTATGGCTAATCTTGTATACAATTGAAATAATAATTTTAATATTACTTTCTATAATTTTAAAAATCATTACAAAAAGTCTCAGCAACATTAAGTAATATATTCATTTTTATATAACGTTTTACAGATGAAGATGACCATCCTAAGAGTGATACGCAAGATATATTTTATAGCGATGATTCAGGATCTGAGGTTTACCCTGGAGACGGTATGTATTATACAAAATTACATAATATTTTTTTAATTTTAAAGTATTATTTAGATAAATTATATAACGGTCATTTTTAATTAATAGATGATACTACAGTCAAACCTACTGATCATCTTAATACTGAAAATTTGGAAGGTAAATATTAATTTCACCTTGCTAATGTGTTCTGTTAAGTCTCTAGAGCAAACATTCTGCTCCAAGTCATTCGAGTGGTTCACTTACTTTACATCCTATTCGTCTGATAAGTGAGCCACTCCAAGTGTTCGAGTGACATTATCACTTCATGTTTTCGATATTTATTATCTGTATGTGTTTTATCTTTATATCTTTATTATCTATATGTGTTTAATATAACAAATGTGTGAGTTCATTTTTCAGAGGATTCGATAGAAGCAGTTGCTAACACACAAAGTATTAGCGAAAGTCATGAAAACGATGTGCTGCAAACTATAAATTGTAATAATACCTTCAGCCTGCTTAACCAAGCTAAGAAAGGTACTCCTTTAAGAAAATATTTTATTTTATTGTTCATTATTTACAAATTTTTAATTTGTCTCCATAGCTGCTGGTTCAAGGAGTAATAATAATTGTGAAGAAACTGCAAATAAGGAGAATGTAGCTAATAATGGTCCGGGTAATGATCGTCAAAACCATCATGATTCTAATTCACGAAACGATGCAACTAAAAATGCTGATCCTACATCCAATGTAAATAATGATGCACCTGGGATTGAATTACTAAATAATCCAAACAATAATCCAGATAATAATGTACGCAATCGTCAAGCTCATCATGCTGTTAATTTACCAAACGAAACAGCTCCAGATAATGATCTTGTAACACTTATAAACCTAAAAAGTATTATATTAAGTGATGTTTAATAATGCTTAAAAAGATTTTGATTAAATGCTTTTATGTTTTAGATTACAATGCTAAAGGAGATGCAAAGAAGCAAATTATTGCTGCATGTGAATATTATATAGGCGAGAATTCTCCTGGTGCTGCAGATCGTAGGAGGCGTTATCAAGTCACAGATGGATTGGTATGCTATTTATGCTTTAACGAAACGAAAATAAAGGAAAGAAATACATTTTAACATATTGAAATGAATTTACAGATTTATCTAGGAGAAGGAATCAGTGTAACCAATCTGGGCTTTAATGTAGAAAGCAAAGGTTCATGGAATGATTTTGCAAGATGGCTTGCCATTGAAATATGGGGGGAGCGAGAGCTCTTAAACTGTGCCCTACAGATTAACAGGGTCCACTCACCTGAACTTCCTGAAAGATCGCCTAGAAAGCAAATCGACTCGACTCTTTTAAGACTATTCATAAGTACGTAACTTTATATTTGTAAATAATTAATTGCTATACTACATTCTTAATTTATTAAAATTCATTATTTTCTTTGTAGGTTTGTTTCATGATTTTACTGAAAGACGAACGGATATTCCACAAAATGAGAGAGTAGAGGCGTTATTAAATATCACAGTCAAATTATCTTTAATCATCAGAGATTTAAGAAAGCTTCATAAGAAAAACCTTGCACGAAGGTTACAGACTTAAGTTCGTTGAAAAAGATTTTAAAAAATAATTTTGATTATTCAATTACTAATCATTAACTAAAAAATGTGATTTTCAAACCAAAAGTTGTATTATTAAGTTATCAAAGTGTACGACAAAAAGTAACCAAAAATTATATTATTAAGTTATCAAAGTGCATGGCTCTTTAAAATTGTATTAGTAATGTTGTATTAATAATTTGTGTTCTTAATGTATGCTATTTTTATGCATATTATTCTCGTACTTAGCTTATTAAGTTAACTCGCAACTGTTACATTACAATATGTAAAACTCAATAAAATATAATATTCATGTTACTTTCTTTTTATAAATAAATCGATGAATTTAAATATTGAATTCCATTAATACCCAACAACAATTATTAAAAAAATATATTAAATAATTATCTAAATGATTTAATTTAGGTTTTTTAAAATTTTGTAAAATCTCTTAAATCATATGAGAGCTCATATGAGGGCTCATATGAGCCATCATATGAGAATTCGGTCGAAAGGCTCATATGAGTGCTCATATGAGCCATCATATGATCCCTCGTATGAACTCTCATACGAGCTCTCATATGATTATTTTCAGCCGGGTTATATGTTACAACTTCAGCTGTATGCTACTTCAGTGTGTTTTGGACTTTGAAAAATTTTCATGACACGTCGTGGCGGACGCTACAAAAAAGTTTTAGCCGGGAAGAGTAATTGGTGTACCCATCTATTTGAGAATTTCGAGAGCTTCATCAAACTGATCAGATACGTATATTAAAATACATTTTTTCTTTGAGTTTCTATTATGGGATACTCTTAACCTCATCTTAACCTATCCTTTCCCCTGACTATGTTATCTCCGTGCATTCATTTTAAATTTCGATCTTCACTAAATTTGCGACGGAATAAAAAACAAGATGCTTTGTGATAAATTTGTGTTTTTCAGAATCTCTACCGACGAGCTTGAAATCGGCCGAGCCACAGAGCAATGCATATCGTAGCGCAGTGTGCAAAATATGCGTACGATCAACGCCGTCGTAATTGTGGCGGACACTTACGATGCTGAGTAATGATGTTCTACGTACGTGAAATGGATTTTATTTTGACACACCGACCACCCATCGCCAAATCAGTTTTGTACATGGGGACAATCAAGTTGACGCCCCACTGCATTACAACCTTGCTGTGATCGCCATCGACCAAAGACAAGAAACTTTTAAAGAAAGACTAACGTAAAACATAGAGCTTGAATGTTTTTTTTCGTAAGAATGTAAAATGCGCCAATGAATATAACTTCGAAGTCTGAAATATGTATGTGACTCGGCCGTTTATATCTATCAAATGTACTGTAGATCTATTGCTCGTTAAAAAATAAAATATCATCATAAATTGTACATAAAAATGAGTTGTATTGTGTTAAATGCATGTTTAAAAATGCTCGCCTAAACGCAAATACGAAAATTTCAAATTTTTAACCGAGGTATTGGCGCAATGTTGCAAATGGCCCTCTAGCAAAGTTTTGGCAAAGTTGCGGCAAACCTTTTTCCAACATGTTGCCAATATTTTGCCCATACCTTTACCTTACCTTTGGCGCAGTGTTGGCAACATTTTGCCAATAGGTCCAATTTTTGCGCGGGGAACAAATTACTAAAATCAAAACTGCTGTCTAAAAATGTAAAAATTAGGATATATAGGACTATAATAATGCCGGTAATCTTGTACGGATGCGAAACTTGGGCGCTCACTAAAGCATAGGAAAACCGTTTTAGGGTGTTTGAAAATAAAGTTCTGCGAAAAATATACGGGCCAAAGAAAGATGAGGAAACCGGGGAGTGGAGGAAACTGCACAACGACGAGCTACATAACTTATACGCGTCACCGAATATAAACAGAATAATTAAATCGCGAAGACTAAGATGGGCAGGGCACGTTGCAAGAATGGGAAATGATCGCACGGCAGCGCGTATAATGAAAGGAAAGCCAAATACGTCGCGACCTCTAGGTAGACCTAGACGCAGGTGGGAGGACAATGTAAAAGCGGACTTAACTGAAATCGGGCAGGACGGCGCGAAATGGATAGGGCTAGCACAAAATAGGGATACGTGGAAGGCTTGCGTAGATGAGGCGATGAATTTTCGAGTTCGAAATGCCACTTAAAAAAAAACAAAATAGGTATACTAATCATTTTGAAATGTAAAAATTAAGTTAAGCATGAAACACATGATCAACTTTACTTATATTAATAGGGATGATTTATTCTCTTAAATTTCACGCGTTAAAAAAATTAAGCATATTTGAAATAATTGGATATTCACATTAACGTTTTTGAAACTGACAGTCACTTCAAATTTGCGGCTCATTTGTAGCGTTGCTCACTAAACGGTAAAAAAAATATTTCGCGCAGCTATTATACATTTAACTAGAATATTTATTGTCAACTTAACTTGTAGAATTCATGCAAAAGTACAAGATTCTTTTCGACTAGATGCCTGTCCCGAGCCTTTTCCCGCTTCGGTCAACAGCGGCCGGTGCGCACACGGTACGCTCTAAGCTTTATTAGATGCGATTCCTAATTTTAATCCGTACCAACGAAAATCCCCAAATACCTTTGGGTTAATGGAAGTAATAACATAGGTACTCTTCAGTCCAGGTAGATGCGCTTTCTTTGTTTCCTCTCTATACCGAATGCTTTATTGCCACATTTCCTCGCAGGGACCGCATAAAAGCTTCTGTCCTCTTTCGGCCCGCACGTGGCCCGCACGCAGATTCCATCCTGCAGGGCACGCGCTAAGCTTCATTACGTGCAATTTTATGGTACTAATAAAATCGTCGAAATACTTGAGAAAAAGCGGGTATTCCCGATTTTATCCATATGTACGCTACCCTCAATAGTAAAAGCAGACGAAGAAAACTATCGGGGTTCCAACCAATGAAAGCTCAGATTTTTCAGGGACTAATAAACCCTTCTCCAGGATTTTTGCGGGTCGGGATCGAAACAGAAGCTCAAACTTCGCCTATCCTTTGTCGAAGTAACATCGCGGTCTCAGAACGCCTTGCAGCTCCTACTTTTTACGCGCAGTCAGATATCTTGCACTATATCCAAGATTAAATATCTCAGATAATTTGAGTCGATTGTTTTAAGCTCTGTGTTAAGTAATTAAATATGCCTATGTGCTGTATTCCTTTCTGTTGTAACAGGACAGGGACAGAAAAATCGGAATTTCAACTCAAGTTAAAAAATATAAGTCAATATCACTACACAGGTAAGTAATCTTGAAAATATTGCTTAATTAAATTTTTTTGTCAGTAAAAATACATCGAAATACGTAAGAAATTACTAAAACAATAAAATTAAAAATCGATTTTGTTTTTGTACTTCTGATGCAGCAATTGATTTATTTAAACGCGTGAATTTTTAAATTCAATATGTAACCTATGTTATTGTCGTTTTCTTTGTAATTAGTTTATTTTTAATTTTATTGTCAACTAATATCATTTAATCAAAATATGTTAGACTCCCGAAAAATGAATAGCGAAGATTGAAGTGTCTGGAATAAGTTTACAGATAAAGGAACAGGATATAACAGTAAAATATCCTCATGTATGCTCAATACATTTTTCGGACGATTCTTTTTATAGAAGTGGTACGAAGATATTACTTCACAAAACCGCGATCCCAAAAGTAAGACAAACGATTATTATTTTGTAAACATAAAATCTTAATTATTGAATTAATTTTATACGTAAAATACAAATATTTTCGTAGATATGGCTTCATGAAGACGAAAAAATGCCATCATCTGATTCGGAGATTGATGAAAATTCATCAATCAATAGAAAAAGAAAATATATGGATCAAGATAACGTTACAATAGAAAGCGAAAACTCGTCTCGAAAAGAAATGACATCATCAAATTACAGCCAAACAACAGATGCTAATTGTTTCTTAGATGAAAAAACCGGAGAGCTAAAATGTATAAATGATTCCTTAATTTCAGCAACAGGGCAGTTTTGAAGAAGTTAAGAACGGAGACTCGCTTATTGATAGAGGGATATTCGACACAACTTATATCAATGAATCTCGTCATTTTTCAATTGGTACATTTTAAACTAGCACTGGGTGGCATATTTATGTATTTGTGCTAGTCAATGCTCTGAAATAGCGTTTTATACTTGTGTCATAAGTAGTATACTATTATTTTTATTGCTGGATTCGCGATATTATACTAATATAATTTTTCGTGCTCTCAGATTCACCGCAGTTGCAGAATTGGGAAATAGTATATTACGATAAGTGTGACTTAAATGGCGAGTTATTTCACGCCGTGAAACATCAACCCGCCACCCACAGGGAGAAAGGTTGTGGGGGAGGGGGGTCGGGGGCGGAGCCCCCCCCCCCCCCCGCATAAAAAAATAAGAAAAAAAAGTTCAAAAAAACTATGAAAATTACATTTTATACCACTCTAATCTCAAAATCAAAACTTTACTTTGATTATTTGGCACTCGTAGTATAAAATACGGATTGATACTGGTGTGCAAGGTAATTTTTACCTCATGTGACTTTGCGCACTCGCTGCGCTCGTGCGAAAACCGTCCCATGAGGTGCATAATCACCTGCCACACCTGTATCGAAATGTACTATTATTGTAAACTATAACATTTGAATTTCCTGCCTAAAAAATGTCTCATATGGGTGATTCTGCCGTAACTGGCTCAAAACGGGCACAAAAATGTTCTATACTAAAATCGACTATTTTTAACTTATCGGACGGTCATTCTAACTGCAATTACATACAAAACAAGTCCCTAAAGCTAAACCACAACATATAACTTTTATAACCAGTTATGTGAAGAATCCATATTTGACTAGGTTACGGAACTGATATTTTTGTAATTCGCGCTACTAAAACTCCAGTAAATTTTAATTTAACTTGGTACAAAAAATTAAATCGTCTAAGATATATATATATATATATATCTATCTATCTATATGTATATGTATATTCACTCAATATTTGACAGCCTGTTCGTTTATTCACGAAGATCGCAATATCGTTAAATGACGAATTATTTAAAAAAAATTAGACTCTTATTAGACGTTTCCTTGTAACTGGAGCCATTTAAATACTAAAAAAGCAATGATTAGGACATTATTAATGTATTAATGATACTTACTGTATTATGTGTTACGGAACTGACGGTTACGGAATTGACATTTAGGCGTTTAGTCAGCCTCGCTCAGCTCTCGTCATTATATAAACAATTCTTTGCACATATATTCGAACACTACTTAACTATTTACTCGAGAAGACGCTCTATATGTTTAAAATACATTGTTGCTACAAGTAGTAGTTTACTGCGATTATCGGACAAAGGTTGTGACCTTTTTTTCGAAATTTCTGATGAAAATCAAGGACTCCCTTCCACAATTTGATCTGGACCATGCTACGGTTGGATTTTCATAATAGTAGTATATAGTGAAATTCTGACCGATAGGCGAGCGCTAATATGACACACTTAGAACGCTTTTAACATAGGTATGTAGAGGGTTACCTTTTTTACCAGTAAAAAACGGGCGTCATGAGCTAACGCCCAGCTTTAATATTAAATAATTAATTTAATCCAAACATGAAAATTATTGTATAGGTCTATAGTTCATAACTATATATTGATGGATATTTTTTTACAGTGTTGGTACTTTTATACTGCATACGGCCTTTAGATTGAATCCGGTTGGAGACATGGTTTACTGCGAGATGAGGCATTTGAGGCCTATGTATTTTGCGTAGTTTTAAATATAAGCCTGACATACTCGATTTTAATCATTGGTAAAGTATAGTTAGTTATGCCAGAACATCATAAAACGCTTGTGCCATTTTTTTCAAATGTGTAAACGCCTCGGGAAGCAGGCGACGGCCAGAATGAGCCAGTTACCGGCAGAATCACCCATATATATGACTTGAATATGTTTCCTACAAATTATTTAATGTTCTTTGCATTTCCTGCCCTTATTTAAATTATAAATTATAATACTTCATTCATTGATGAACATCCTAACCTCAGAATTGTACATGCATGCCTGGTAAACTAAATATAAGCAAATTAACCGTTAGGAGCCGTGTTATATCTCTATTCCAGTAAGCGGTTATTTAGCGAATTTTATAACGGTTTATTAACGATTTGGTTAAATAAGCCATTAATAAGCATGACCTTAATGAAGATTCAATACTCTACCATGGAAATGGTGAGCGGCAGCCATTCCGTTCAGAAATTATAGATCCAGCGCCTCGCGCCATGCGGCGGAAAAGGTATCTTTCAGCCCAGATTTTGACATTTTTCTTCCGTATCTTAATTCGGAACTTTTTTCTTGTCTTTTTCTACTCAAGTGAAGCGAGGGGGTACGGAGAGGTTACACAGCCACTGGTTTATCGATGAGTTCAGTATACCCTTTTTTACCGCCAAAGCGGAGGGAAGGGAAAAAGAGCTACATGTTTCTTTCCTAACCTCACTCTTGCTTCTCGCTTTGGGCTGAAAACTAAGTGAGGATAGGAATTAAATGTACGTAGCTCTTTTTTACCGACTCGGTGGCGATAAAGTACGCACTTCATGCTAGGGTATGTTAAAAGTGCAACTTTGGAATAGATTACCGAGATTTGTGGTTCTGCGCACTGTTGCGGAAACGCGCCGTTTTGCTTCTTAATTTATAAATTGGAACAAAATTATTATCTTTTGCATCCAACTTACTAATCAACCCTAAATATCTTGCAAATTCAATAATACTCACTGGATCCTCAGATGACTTGACCTGCACTTCACTGCCTTCGGCGTCCTTGCGGCGTTGCTTCTTTGGTTGGCACAAAGGCATTTCCTGGGCTCCGTTGTCCGCCGAAACCTCGCGGTGTCGCTTTCTTGATTCAACTTCAGCTTTTAAGTTACCGTTGAAATCTTTGACTGGATTCTTAAGCCAGCCCCGCAACGTCGACTCCGGTACGCGCAGATAGCGGGCAATATCCACCTTCCTGGCTCCTTCATCAAACAGACGCACAGCCTCTGATTTGATCTCCTGGCCGCTCATTTTGATCACGCACTTTTGTCTACTTTGTGAAGCCATAGCAAATTTTCACACGGTAAATAAGATATAGCCAAGCTACAACGTAAGAAGTACTATAAGATCAATTGCTTCTAGAACGTATAAGCTTTGACTGGTGAGCCAGTCCTACTTATATGTGAGTATCCCCACTTGCCACCATCGAATCGACGCGCCACCTGGCGGACCACCACGGCGCGGTGAGCGCGAGCAGGGTTGGCAACCGGAAGTGCAGAATATTGCACCGAATAGCTAACTTCAGACCGAACGGATATTTGGCGTACAAAACTATAGCAAAATTTCGCTATTGTGCGTGATATGGAATTGTTCGGAAAGATTGTATTGACTATTGATTAATATACTTTACAAAGAACAAGAATGAGAATTATAATAATATAAACGGAATTTCCTACAATTAACTTTGCAATGAAAATAGACAATATAACCTTTAAACTTTTATCGATAATAACCGTTTGCAAAACCATGCAAGAATAAAAGAGAAAACGTATATATCAGATTCATGTTTATCGAACACCAAAACTTTTAATTCAATACGTTTTCTCTTTTATTCTTGCATGGTTTTGCAAACGGTTATTATTGATTAAAGTGTAAAAAAGGTTATACTGTCTATTTTCATTGCAAAGTTAATTGTAGGAAATTCCTTTCATATTATTATAATTCTCATTCTTGTTCTTTGTAAAGTATATTAATCAATAGTCAATATAATTTTTCCGAACAATTTCATATCACGCACAATAGCGAAATTTTGCTATAGTTTAGTACCCCGAATGTCCGTTCGGTCTGAAGTTAGCTATTCGGTGCAATATTCTGCACTTCCGGTTGCCAACCCTGTATATATACGACAGCTTCACAGCACCGATCAGAATTGGTCTAACCGCCGACGTGGCATATTGCTACGGAAAGTTTTCATTTGCGTGACAGTGGGAAATAAGAGAAAAATTAAAATCGAATTTGCTGACGATACAACTTGCCGACTCGCGCTTTAATTGTGAACCTTTAAACTCTGCACAAAAATAACGTGAGTATGGTTAGCTGTAAAGGGCCTCCGAGCATATTGCTATAATCAACTTTCAATTAGATATAGGTACATATAATAAACGAAGGAAATTGTCCGTACAGGAGGGTCTCTTTGCGATGTATTTTTGAAAGAACTGCTGCAACTAGGGCCTTGATAAAACGGATATTATTTAACGTACGTTTTCGCTCACAAATTGTACATCAAATAATATCACTTTATTTTCACGGTCCTAGGTGTGGCAGTTTATTGAAAAGTATATTGCAAAGGGACCCTCTTGGGCGGACGATTTCCTCGTTTACTATTATTTTCTTCTCTCTCTTGAAAAAGTGATGACCCGATGTCGTGAGCGTTAGCAAATGTCTGGTCTGAATATAGTTATACGATTTCAAACTTCTAATCGCCAAAAAATTGTGCGCACTGGATTTAGCTAGTATCTATATATATATATATATATATATATATATATATATATATATAGGGGAGGATTGGGCCAATTCGTAGAGGGGCAATTTCGTATATTGAGGTTAGCTTTTAGTGCACTACTTTTCAGCTTGTGTCGGTATTACAGATTTCAGTTATCGGTACAGTTGGACGTTTGTACGCGAGATGAGTTAAGGAGGTTCTAACCCTACTACACTAGTCAATATCGGTGCATTCTTTTACATTTCGTTTATTTTTAAATATGCACTGTTAAAGAAGCTGTAACCGTAAACCTACAACAAATAACGATTTTTCGAGTAAATTTAACAATCATATTTGTCCTGATTAAGAATAAAAATTTTCCCGTAGAAACTGATTTGACTAATTTTTTGAGGTGAAATGTCCGTTTTCGGCATTCTGTATTGCTTTTATTAGTTAGAGGTATCAAATGATATTTTTTAAGGGCTCTAATTATTTATCAGATATTTTTCTTATAGTACAATTTTTTTCAACAAAAACTTGGCGTTAAATCTTTAGCAATACATGAATAAGTACGACGAAATTGCAATTTCCCATAAGAGCCCGTGTTAGACAGCAAAAAATAAAATATATTACGATACATGTGACTTAAATAAACTCGCTGCGCTCGGGCGCTAACTATACGCCGTGAAACGGGCCATTTAAGTCACGAGTATCGTATACTATTTTATATCACGTGTGACATAAACCCGCCACCTACTTGGGGGAAGGTGGTGTCCCCGTCCCAAAAAATAAGCAAAAAAAAGTTCAAAAAAACAATGAAAATTAAATTTTATACCACTCTAACCTCAAAATTAAAACTTTACTTTGATTATTTGGCGCTCGTAGTATAAATTACGGTTTCATACAAACAATTCGCTCGTGCGAAAACCGTCCCATGAGGTACATAATTACCTTCCACACTCGTATCGAAACGTACTATTATTGTAAACTATAAAATTTGAATTTACCGCCCAAAAAAATTTCTCGTATGCATCTCGGCATGCAGGGATGACAACTTGAAAACGTTAAGACTAACCTCGAAGTGTCAAAACCATTACAACCAATTTTCTTAATTTCGCGTGCTTTTTGAGGATATTAACAGTGATTTTCCACTTCTTTTTTTTATTCTCATCATTAAAAACATTAATTACGAGTATTTTTAGTCTTTATTACAGCCTATACGGGTCTGTAACTTAAGCAAATTCATTATTTCACGGTGAAATAACGGGCTATTTAAGTCACGGATAATAGTACATTGCAATACAAGTGGCATAAATAGTCCATTACGGCACGGCGTGTATTAGCACCCGAGCGTAGCGAGGCGATTTATACCACGAGTACCGTACGCTATTTTATAGCACTTACTAGCATAAATCCGCCGTCACGCCTATCCGTGGCCTAAACAGTCCATTCTCGCACCGTGCAGTTAGCGCCCGAGCGTAGCGAGGGCGATCAGCACGGTGCATTAATGTACTATTTATGCCACGGATAGGCGTGACACAGATGCGGATTTATGCCAAAAGTTGCTATAAATTTATGTAGATAATTTTGAGGCATATGCGAACCTGTATACGAAATTTCTGAATTATCTTGGCGTTATTTCTATTTAGTATAGAACCTCCTTAAATCATTCGACAGTGCGAGTTTGTAACCGACAACCCGTATTTAGAAAAGCTGATTCTGTAATTTAGGAGTTGCAGGAAAATTATATACCCGATGCGTAGGAAGAGATTTCACGGATGACGATATCTTGAAAGTGTTATTCAAGACGAACTTTTCACACCGGCTAGGTCACCGTATGGCTCGTTGAGCTTATATGCTCACCATCGCAAGATTGCCCCGACGGTATACGAATTAACCCCGTGATTTGGGGCACTTTCGTAAAAAACGACTCTTTACTCAATCGGTTACAGTTCAATATTTTCTTTGCAAAAGGGCCTATAAAAATTTTTGTTAGTTAGTATTGTCCGTTAACTTAAGGTCTGTCTAGTGGCGCAATTATTTATCAATTTACGGCGAAGATAAAAATGAATGACGCGAAATATATGAATTGGCCCCATCCTCCCCTATATATAAAAGTTGCCTATAACGATATGCTCGAAGACCAGCTACAACATCAACATCGTGATTATTAATATATAACAGAAATTGACACATATCGTTTAGGATGGATTTTAATAAGGATCGCACGGTGTGACACACATAAAAGTCAAGGAATTCGAGTATACCTGGTTAATAGAGAATTTCAAGTATTACCACTGCAAAGTAGGAGCAGAATTAAAATCTCGGACATTTAGAACGGGCGACAATAACGAATACAATACGAATGGCGTTTGCATCTGTATCCGAATGCACGAAATAACGAAGTTAAAGATTATTTATCAGTGTATCTCGAACTATTAGAAGAAGCAACTACAAGGGCAGCATACTTAGTTTTATCTCTTGTCAATAGAAATGGAGACGAGTCAAATGTGTCTACCGAAATATATATTGTTCATCCGAACAAGATAAGAGGATAAAGTTGAAATCGAGGATATCGATTACGACGTTATGCAGCAACTGTTGCAATTCATTTACACAGGTAAAATTAACAATAAGCAAATGGCAATTTCCTACAGTGATCTTCTGATAGCGGCTAACAAGTACGAAATAGATGGGCTAAAGATGATGTGCGAAGATTCGCTAATAGTTACTGTATCTTTAACAAACGTTAGTGCATTGCTGATCGTTGCTGATCGCCACAAAGCTAACGCATTGAAAAAAGCTTCGCTGGAGTTCATCGCTAAACACGCGCAGCTCCTCATGGATTCAGATAAGTTTAAGGAAAACATGGCTGCCCTTTTACCTCTACTCATCGAAATAATTAACTTGTTTGTGTCGAAGTAATAAGATTTTAGTTTTTTAAAGTATTTCCGTGTCATTAATTAGCTAAGACGATTACTAAATTTGTGAGAGTCTACTGCTTTTAGTTAATAAAAAGAGGATTGAATTAAATCAATTTAAGAGTATTTCATCGCGCGCGTGTGTGTGTGTACATGCGTGTGTATGTATGTATATACATTGTTCGTGATGTAAATTTTATTATAAGTAGTTCAATTGAAAGTAGTTAAAATTAATATGCTTCCAAATTGCAAAATCACTCAAGATTATTGAAAAATGGGATCAATTTTTTAGTATCCGCCTAAACCCAGTTTTTTAACCGCATGAAAAGATGGAATTGATTGAATCGCCTAAAATATGTAGAACATAATCTTTTCAAAAGCATTGCAAAATTAATTAACGAATGAAAATCAGCTTTGATAATATTTATTGTAGGTCGTAAACTAATAATTATTATACGTCTTGCACTAATTATCAAGTCCTACAATATACAATGTGAATCAGTAAATTGATCGTTGCCTACTGTAACAACGCAAATGTCTAATTTTATGCTAATACTATTGAAACATTCCAAATTTTCTACAATACTTGCGTGCTTTAATTGCGCACGTTTCTTGGCGTAAGAATTAGCATATTTCAAAAATCATCGATATTCGAAGACGCAATAATCAATGTAATATAATAAATAACACAATAATAATTAGTGTTTAAAGTATATCAACAATTGTATATGAGTATATAATATATGCAGTTTTTTATACTGGTAGAAATTTGAACGTTTTTTTAGCTAAGTTTTAGCTTATTTGACCAACTTTTAGCTAATTAATCGTTTATGATTTAGCCGCAATGCCCAAAACATGCAGGTACTATCTATACTAGTCATCCAGATATTTTTATCTCGTATAACATTGAATCTAATTATATAACTTTTTAAATAATGTATTTTGTCAGAATCATAAAACAAAAAATGACCTAAATTCAGAATCAGAAAAAATATATGCATGTCAAATTTTATTACGATCCGTCGCATGGTTCCAAAATTATGGCGGTATACGTACATACACACACACACACACACACACACACACACACACATACACACACACACACACACACACACACACACACACACACACACAGCCATCCGCACGGACATTTTCTAAAAACGTATAATTCGTACTCCAAACACCTCCAAATGCGTTTCCACGAAGTATTAGCAAAACTGAAAATTTTACTATTACAAAGCTTCCTCTTGAGGAGGAAGCAAAAAGCGTATTTCATACACTATATCAATTTATATAAAAAATGAGATTTAATTTTATGTAAAGGAAAAATGATTCAGAAAATTCTTGAATAAGATAACCTACAGGGTCCGAATTAAGTCTCTGTAGAGTAAATAAGTAACTTCTATAAATTCTGAAAAATTGCGCTTAAAATCATTGCTAAACTTTACTCAAAAAGCAACTATCACTTTTACAAGTTTTAAAAAACCAGCAGCGACGACAACGAGCCTTACGCCTTCTCTATCGTCACTTGTTCCATCAATCACAGCTTCTACATCTGTTAGGCTGCGTTCATCGAAGAAGAAAAAACTGAAACCTTGCACCTGGACAAGGGGAGACTAAAGTACCATTTCAACCATTGGTCAAATGACCATCAAAACGACATCAATGTCATCTTCTATCTATAGAATCATCAACAATCTTTCATATCACCTAACTTGGGCGACCTTTCAAGTGACCTGGACAGCATTGAAAAAAGAGGAGGCTAGGCAGAAGAGAAGTGTCATAAGGTCACAACGAGAGATGGTATGCTTAGAGGGGTTACAATTGATAATAGCCCCAATTATATATTTTAATTCACTTAATTAATATAATAAAAATAATTTACTGAATCATTTTTTCTCTCTGGGAGTATAGTGAAAATTCTGCACTTTTCAAAAAATGTTCACTAGGGGACTATGTAACACCCCACACCAGCTCCGCAGGGTTTTCAATTTAAAACTATAAAAAACTAAAGTCTCGCGACTTGCTTTTTAGAAAAATTACACGCAAATAAGCGTACTCTCCCACTTTTCTCACCGACGCTCCGGGCCACAGCTGATCAGCCAGCTCCAAGCAACAACAGCAGCGCCATCAGGCAGTAGCGGCGGCAGCGGGAGTCATCACGCGGCAGCGGTAGCAGCGAGCGCGATATAGCTATACTCAGCGGCAGCAGCGAGCGCGTATATCTATACATGTAGCGCAGCGAGCGGTGCGGCGTGCACAGCGTGAGAGTGGGAAGATGACGTAGAGGCGGCGCGGCGCGCGCATCTCTGTATACTTGTATGAATGGTTTTTGTATATAGGTGTGAATGTGTGTGTATATATTTGTATGTAAGCGTTTTTTCGGCGGCTCGAGTCCCGCTCTCTTCGTAGCCTTTATAAGGACCTGCGCGGCCTATGGCCTGTCACTAGCTCCAGCGCAATTATCAGCACACTATTCCTATCAAGAGCAATCATTAAGCCTTGGTAGTAAAAATACTTAGAATATTGTCTCACTTTTGAAGGACTTATAAAATGTTCTAGTCAAGCAAAGATATCGCAATTTAAGCGAATCAGTCTTAGACTTAGAAAAATTTCAGTTCCTTTCAAAAGAATTAGAGAAATTTTCGAATATTCTTATACATATCAAAATTATCTAGTCAAGCACGATATCGCAATTTAATGCGTATCTGTCTTAGACGTACATCAATTTCTCTAAGTACCAAACATTTGTAAAATTTCGAATCATCAAGATAACGCAAATTAAACGCATCGGATTATATTTTCATTTATAAAAATCAAAAGCGGATTTACTATTTTATTTAATTTTGTGATATTGAATATATGCAATAATCAAGGCAATATTCTCAATCCTATTTGAATATATTTATATAAAAAAAAATACGCCTGACAAAATGTAATCAACACTGTTTTTCCCATCATGCTATAGTAAAAGACGAAGAAAAATGAGGTTGGTGGTATCAAAAGTCCACTGAGTAGAAAGCTTGAAGGGCGAAACAAACAGCACACACACACACACACACACACACACACACACACACACACACATCATACGACATTTCTAAAAAATACTATTTTTTGACTAAAATACATCAAAACACACTTTCCTACATGTTTTACACAAACTCAAAAAATTACTATTACAAAATATATTCCTAGCGAAGGAACCAAAACGTAAAATTGAGGAAAAAAAAATCGATATTAGTAACAAATTGATATATTGTATATATGTATATGAAAGATGGCCACAACAGAGTATCATCCACCAGATTGGTGTGCAACGTTAAACTTGAAAAGAAAGCTGGTTTGTTCTCGTCCACGAGTGATCGCTCAAATTAGGAAGATATAGAATAGGAGTGTCAACGCAATGCTAAGAAAATCCTGAAAACTCACAGAAAATTTTGGCCTCATGGCAGCGCAGTGATCCGGGTTAGTTTATTGACGTCATACTGTGCGCATGCGCAGATGTATCCAGTTTGATATCTCAAGTTTGATATCTCAAAAACTATAAAATATAACTAAAAAGTATAAAAAATAAAGTTTCAAAAAAATTAATATTTGAAACAAGTTTATCTCTGCTGCGATCTATATTTTGGAGGTATGGCCCTTTTGAACAAATGAGTTGTTTATAACTTTTTTGTCCCATTTTTTGGCCAAAACTCTCTAAATCTGATTTAGCAGCCAACAGTATCTGATAAACAAATTAATAGATATTGTTTGATATACTGTCTTAATAAACAAAACTAAACAAAAAAATAACCCTTCGGACATTCATGTGGCTTGTCGAGTACATTTATTAAAATTTCGCTTGGCATACGGTCAATTTGACCAAAATTTCAAAGAGCCAATTGAAATGATAACAGAATGAATTTTATTTGAACTTGTGTATCAGCTCTCGACAATTCAAAAGAGTATATATCACAATAACTTTTAATTACAGTTCAGAGTAAGTAGAACATTTTATCTTTCAAAAATTAAAAACCACGAGCAAGTGCTTGAAATTTTTTGAAGTTTTGAATATCTTTAAACTATGAATCAAAAGTACTTAATATATACTCTTTTTTTAATTGTCAAGAGTTGATACACAAGTTCAAATAAAGTTCATTCTGTTTATCATTGAATTGGCTGATTGAAAATTGGCCAAAATGACCATATGCCAACGAAATGTGAAATTTTATCTAATGTACTCGACAAGACACAATAATGTTCGAATGGGTCATTTAGTTCACTTTTGTTAAGCAGACATTTGTTATCATGCTAATATAATTAATATCTATTAATTGTCTACCAGGTAACAGGATATTATGAATAAAAAGTTGATGGCTCGTTCAGTCAAGTTAAATGAAGTGCAGTGCATGTGTATCATATCAACTTTTAGAGATAGTAGAGTAGATCGAATTAAATATATCAAGTTAAAACATAATAAAATCAAACTGCGATTTATTATATTGAGGATTATCCTAACCTCTTAACCTCAAAATAACCTATATATATGACTTGAATATGTTTCCTACAAAATTTAATGTTCTTGGCATTCCTGCGCCTTATTTAAATTATAATTATAATAATTACATTCATTGATGAACATTCCTAACCTCAGAATTGTACATGCATGCTGTAAACTAAATATAAGCAAATTAACCGTTAGGAGCGTGTTAATTTCTATTCCAGTAAGCGGTTATTTAGCGAATTCTAAACGGTTTATTAACGAATTTGGTTAAATAAGCCATTAATAAGCAATTGAACCGTTAACATTTCTACCAGGAATGCGTAAAACTTACAGATCCACAGCGCCGCCATGCGGCGGAAAAAGTTTTCAGCCCAATTTGCTTCTTGCCGTATCTAATTGACACTTTTTTCCATAGTCTTTCTGACTTAAGTGAGCGAGGTAACGCAGAGGTACACAGCCCACCTTTGTTAGCGAGTTCAGTATCCCTTTTTACCCCACCGAGAAGGGAAAAAGAGCTACATTTCTTTCCTAACCTCACTCTTCGCTTCTCGCTTTGGCTGAAAACTAAGTGAGGATAGGAATTAAATGTACTAGCTCTTTTTTTACCGACTCGGTGGCGATAAGTACGCACTTCATGCTAGGTATGTTAAAAGTGCAACTTTGAATAGATTACCGAGATTTGTGGTTCTGCGCACTGTTGCGGAAACGCCCGTTTTGCTTCTTAATTTATAAATTGGAAAAAATTATTATCTTTGCATCCAACTTACTAATCAACCTAAATATCTTGCAAATTCAATAATACTCACTGGATCCTCAGATGACTTGACCTGCACTTCACTGCCTTCGCGTCCTTGCGGGTTGCTCTTGGTTGGCACGAAGCATTTCCTGGCCGTTGTCCGCCGAAACCTCGCGGGTGTCGCTTTCTCGATTCAACTTCAGCTTCTAAGTTACCGTTGAAATCTTCGACTGGATTCTTAAGCCAGCCCCGCAACGTCGACTCCGGTACGCGCAGATAGCGGCAATATCCACCTTCCTGGCTCCTTCATCAAACAGACGCACAGCCTCTGATTTGATCTCCTGGCGCTCATTTTGATCACGCACTTTGTCTACTTTGTGAAGCCATAGCAAATTTCACACGGTAAATAAGATATAGCCAAGCTACAACGTAAAAGTACTATAAGATCGGTTGCTTCTAGAACGTATAAGCTTTGACTGGTGAGCCAGTCCTACTTATATATGAGTATCCCCACTTGCACCATCGGATCGACGCCCACCTGGCGGACCACCACGGCCCGAGTCGCGAGAGCAGGTTGGCAACCGAAGCAGGTTGCACCGAAGTGCAGAATATTGCACCGAATAGCTAACTTCAGACCGAACGGACATTTGCGTACAAAGCTAAGCAAAAATTTCGCTATTGTGTTATGGAATTGTTCGAAAATTGTATGACTATTGATTAATATACTTTACAAAGAACAAGAATGAGAATTATAATAATATAAGCGATTTCCTACAATTAACTTTGCAATGAAAATAGACAATATAACCTTTAAACTTTTATCGATAATAACGTTTGCAAAACCATGCAAGAATAAAGAGAAAACGTATATATCAGATTCATGTTTATCAAACACCAAAACTTTTAATTCAATACGTTATCTTTTATTCTTGCTGGTTTTGCAAACGTATTATTGATTAAAATTGTAAAAAGGTTATACTGTCTATTTTCATTGCAAATTAATTGTAGAAATTCCTTCATATTATTATAATTCTCATTCTTGTTCTTTGTAAAGTATATTAATCAATAGTCAATATAATTTTTCCGAACATTTCATATCACGCACAATAGCGAAATTTGCTATAGTTTAGTACCGAATGTCCGTTCGGTCTGAGGAGCTATTCGGTGCAATATTCTGCACTTCGGTTGCAACCCTGTATATATACGACCGCTTCACAGCACCGATCAGAAGTGTCTAAACGCCGACGTGCATATTGCTACGGAAATTTTCATTTGCGTGACAGGGGAAATAAGAGAAAAATTAAAATCGAATTTGCTGACGATACACTTGCCGACTCGCGCTTTAATTGTGAACCTTTAAACTCTGCACAAAAAAACGTGAGTATGGTTAGCTGTAAAGGGCCTCCGAGCATATTGCTATAATCAACTTTCAATTAGATATAGGTACATATAATAAACGAAGGAAATTGTCCGTACAGGAGGGTCTCTTTGCGATGTATTTTGAAAGAACTGCTGCAACTAGGCCTTGATAAAACGGATATTATTAACGTACGTTTCGCTCACAAATTGTACATCAAATAAATTCACTTTATTTTCACGGTCCTAGGTGTGCAGTTTATGAAAAGTATATTGCAAAGGGACCCTCTTGGGCGGACGATTTCCTCGTTTACTATTATTTTCTTCTCTCTCTGAAAAAGTGATGACCGATGTCGTGAGCGTTAGCAAATGTCTGGTATGAATATAGTTATACGATTTCAAACTTCTAATCGCCAAAAAATTTGTCGCCATGGATTTAGCTAGTATCTTATATATATATATATATATAATAGGGAGGGATTGGGCCAATTCGTAGAGGGGCAATTTCGTATATTGAGGTTAGCTTTAGTGCACTACTTTTCAGCTTGTGTCGTTATTACAGATTTCAGTTATCGGTACAGTTGGACGTTTGTACGCGAGATGAGTTAAGGAGGTTCTAACCTACTACACTAGTCAATATCGGTGCATTCTTTTACATTTCGTTTATTTTTAAATATGCACTGTTAAAGAAGCTGTAACCGTAACCTACAACAAATAACGATTTTCGAGTAAATTTAACAATCATATTTGTCCTGATTAAGAATAAAAATTTTCCCGGAGAAACTGATTTGACTAATTTTTTGAGGTGAAATGTCCGTTTTCGGCATTCTGTATTGCTTTTATTAGTTAGAGGTATCAAATGATATTTTTAAGTGCTCTAATTATTTATCAGATATTTTCTTATAGTACAATTTTTCAACAAAAACTTGGCGTTAAATCTTTAGCAATACATGAAAAGTACGACGAAATTGCAATTTCCATTAAGAGCCGTGTTAGACAGCAAAAAATAAAATATATTACGATACATGTGACTTAAATAAACTCGCTGCGCTCGGGCGCTAACTATACGCCGTGAAACGGCCATTAAGTCACGAGTATCGTATACTATTTTATATCACGTGTGACATAAACCCGCCACCTACTTGGGGAAGGTGGTGTCCCCGTCCCAAAAAAAAGCAAAAAAAAGTTCAAAAAAACAATGAAAATTAAATTTTATACCACTCTAACCTCAAAATGAAAACTTTACTTTGATTATTTGCGCTCGTAGTATAAATTACGGTTTCATACAAACAATTCGCTCGTGCGAAAACCGTCCCATGAGGTACATAATTACCTTCCACACTCGTATCGAAACGTACTATTATTGTAAACTATAACATTGAATTTACTCCCAAAAAATGTCTCGTATGCATCTCGCATGCAGGGATGACAACTTGAAAACGTTAAGACTAAACTCGAAATGTCAAAACCATTACAACCAATTTTCTAATTTCGCGGCTTTTTGAGGATATTAACAGTGATTTTCCACTTCTTTCTTTTATTCTCATCATTAAAAACATTAATTACGAGTATTTTAGTCTTTATTACAGCCTATACGGGGCTGTAACTTAAGCAAATTCATTATTTCACGGTGAAATAACGGCTATTTAAGTCAAGGATAAGCGTGATTTAAGTGCGGGTTTAGGTCACGCAGTCTAAATAGTATATTACGATACAAGTGACATAAATAGTCCATTACGGCACGGCGTGTATTAGCACCCGAGCGTAGCGAGGCGATTTATACCACGAGTACCGTACGCTATTTTATAGCACTTACTAGCATAAATCCGCCGTCACGCTATCCGTGCCTAAACAGTCCATTCTCGCACGCGGCAGTTAGCGCCCGAGCGTAGCGAGGGCGATCAGCACGGTGCATTAATGTACTATTTATGCACGGATAGCGTTCATAGATGCGGATTTATGCCACAAGTTGCTATAAATTTATGTAGATAATTTTGAGGCATATGCGAACCTGTATACGAAATTTCAGAATTATCTTGCGCTTATTTCTATTTAGTATAGAACCTCCTTAAATCATTCGACAGTGCGAGTTTGTAAACGACAACCCGTATTTAGAAAAGCTGATTCTGTAATTAGGAGTTGCAGGAAAATTATATACCCGATGCGTAGGAAGAATTTCACGGATGACGATACTCTAAAGTGTTATTCAGACGAACTTTTCACACGGCTAGGTCACCGTATGGCTCGTTGAGCTTATATGCTCACCATCGCAAGATTGCCCCGACGGTATACGAATTACCCCGTGATTGGGGCACTTTCGTAAAAACGACTCTTTTACTCAATCGGTTACAGTTCAATATTTTCTTTGCAAAAGGCCTATAAAAATTTTGTTAGTTAGTATTGTCCGTTAACTTAAGGTCTGTCTAGTGGCGCAATATTTATCAATTTACGGCGAAGATAAAAATGAATGACGCGAAATATATGAATTGCCCCATCCTCCCTATTATAAAAGTTCCTATAACGATATGCTCGAAGACCAGTACAACATCAACATCGTGATTATTAATATATAACAGAAATTGACACATATCGTTTAGGATGGATTTTAATAAGGATCGCACGGTGTGACACACATAAAAGTCAAGGAATTCGAGTATACCTGTTAATAGAGAATTTCAGATATTACCACTGCAAAGTAGGAGCAGAATTAAAATCTCGGACATTTAGAACGGGCGACAATAACGAATACGAATGGCGTTGAAATTAATATGCTTCCAAATTGCAAAATCACTCAAGATTATTTGAAAAATGGGATCATTTTTTAGTATCCGCTAAACCCAGTTTTTTAACCGCATGAAAAGATGGAATTGATTGAATCGCCTAAAATATGTAGAACATAATCTTTTCAAAAGCATTGCAAAATAATAACGAATGAAAATCAGCTTTGAAAAATTTATTGTAGGTCGTAATCCGCATGAATTTTCATCTTAACCTGATCGCGAACTTAAGGTGGTTCCGTCGGTAAGAGAAAAGCAGATCGCTTTGTGTAAGAAAGGTGTAAAGTGCATATTTCTGAGCGAAGAAAACGTGGCAACGTCGCACCGATCTATCACTACATCGACCCATATGCGCACCGCGACATAACCTCCAGATACTATGATCTAAAACCTATAATAAAAGCTTTAAAACATTTGTAAAATTGAAAAATATATAATTAAATCTCTCAAACATTCATAAGTATTATAAACTATTATTAGAGTCCAAATTCCACACTTTATAAATGGTTATGAAAATCTAATAAAAGTTAATAAAAGTTAATAAATTTTATTTATTTTTTTTTTTTTCCATATCCGGAGAGTTGGAGAAATGCTTAATGCACCATAGCAGGAGCCGTGCGGGACTCCCCGTGTGTGGGACTCTCCTGGCGCGGGACAGACGCCAGGCATACCCACTAAAACTCTACCTCTCATATGGCCGCGAGAATCCCCCCGGTAGCCGCATTCGCATTCCTTCGGGGGGTCGCCTGTCTTGTTACGACCTATAGGTCATCTATCGTCATCTAGTCAGCTAAGCACCCGTTACTATTTTTCGCGCGGAGAACCGTTTCCACGAACGCCGCAAATTGCCTCTTCCAGACCCAGAGAAGTTTCCACTCGGCCGCGAATTTGCACTTTAATGTTAACACGTGCGATTTAAAATATTCTTTGTTTTCCCGGTCTACAGGTGCGTAATATACTTATACTAAGTATTATTTTAATTAACTANTACTATTTTTCGCGCGGAGAACCGTTTCCACGAACGCCGCAAATTGCCTCTTCCAGACCCAGAGAAGTTTCCACTCGGCCGCGAATTTGCACTTTAATGTTTACACGTGCGATTTAAAATATTCTTTGTTTTCCCGGTCTACAGGTGCGTAATATACTTATACTAAGTATTATTTTAATTAACTATTATTGTTTATATAACCCACCCGCCACTGTGAGGACGCTAGAGATATAAGCGATGCAGTTTTCAATTATGCAAAATATACAGGGTGAGGAACGAAATTTTGAAGCTCAATATCTTTGAAACTTACTGGCATCGTAAACAACCCAAAGAAAGGGATCAAGATGCTATATAATACTAACTAAATCGAAAATTTTAAATTGATTGCCTTTTTACTCCAGTTATCGCGTCACGTAAAAATAACGATTCATAGTATACAGGGTGAGAAAAAAAATGTTGAAGCTTCATATCTTCGAAACTAATTGGTTTCATAAACAACCCAAACATAGGGATCAAGATGCTATATAATATTAACTAAATCCAAAATTTGAACTTGACTAATGTCTTTTTACTCCAGTTATCGTCTCCCATAGAAAAATGACTTTTATCAGTTTATGATGTTTTTCTTCAATGAACTGACTTAATATTAAAGTGGTACATAGTTCTAATTACCTTCAATAATCATGTATTATTTTAGAATAATTCACTATTTAGTTTTTGAGTTATAACGATTTAAAATAATTTCACTTCATGGTGTATAATAAAAGAACGACAAAAGATAATATAAATTCTCCGCGGTAAAATGATAGGTAATTTTATTCTCTTTCATGTGCATATTAAGCAATATACTCTTATTAACTTTTTCAATAACTTTATCGGAGAAAACTGAAATCTCAAAACTAAAAAATCGC
>CM053172.1:9962576-10016729 GCA_012977825.3 Pteromalus puparum | reverse complement strand
GTCCACACACGGGGCAGTCCGCACGGGCTCCTGCGCTATGGTGCATAAGCATTTCTCCAACTCTGCGGATATGGAAAAAAAAAAATAAATAAAAAGTTATTAAATTTTTATTAACTTTATAATTTTCATAACCTTTATTAAAGGTTCTGGAATTTCGGACACTTTATATAGTTTATAATACTATGAATGTTGAGAGAATTTATCATCTATTTTCAATTACAAATGTTTTAAAGCTTATTATAGTTTAGACTCAAGTATCTGGAGTTATGTCGGCGGTGGCTGTATGGCTTTGCGATTTAGCAGGCTTGACGTATGTTTCGGCGTGTGGGTCCCTTTTAGCCCTTGGCACGGCCCTTCTTCTTTTCTCGGTCAGTGAAATATGCCACTTTCCCCCTTTCTTTAACACAGCGATCGCCTCGGCTTTTCTCTTTTACCAGGAGGACGCACCCACCCTTAAACGTCCCTCATGCCCATCAGGTTTGAACGATGAATAAGTTCATTCGCGCGATCTATTTTCTAACTGTTGTCGATCGGCGAAATTCTATCGCACAGCAGATGCTCACGTAGTGAGTGCCTTTGATTAATGAAAGTTATATTCATTATTTTATATATATCGTCATATAATATCAATAAGTTTATTCAAGTCCAAACAATATCTGTGTCATCTACGTCTGTCCAGTACCTGGAGGTTCTCGGGGCATTGTCTTCGTTCGAGCCTGAGGACAGACGGTATAGGAATGTCCAAAGGTTTTTATCCTTGCAGAACATTAATTTTGAACCACCTACGTCTGCCGAGTTGGGTTGAAGCATGGCTTTATACTAGTGATCAGGGACGTTTTTTCTATTTTTTTTGCGCCTACTGGGGTCCTGCGGATCCGGGTTCTGCTTAGCACCATGCGGTCAGAATCTGGAAAGGTGGCTTGGATGAAATGGGGGCGGATGTGGGCGTGGAGGACGCGTCAAAAGGTCAGTTGTGATCGCAGTCATGGTTTCTTGTGTTAGCTAGGCTATTGGCGGAGCGACCGACCGCGCGACTCAAAATTCGTATGTGTTGTCTCTGTCGTAGACCTCCTATGCTGGCGACGTATAGGGACATGTTATTAAGAAGCCGCACTTGCTATTTTACTTATGGAATATGCGATTAATAAGAATTCTTGCGCTTTAGTTAGTTAATGAGTTAAAATTTTTTGGGGAAACCAATTCCCACATTAACATTACAAGACTTAAATACTATTTTCAAGATATTTTATTTACCATCTAATAATTATTCTGAAGTGGGAATTCAGCAGGCGAACATTGGGTGGAATTCTAAGAAACTTTTACGCTCAAAAACGATTTGCCAAAAAGGACTTGTTGCGCCGCCCGGGGCCCGCGCTGCCATCAATTCTTTTTTTCCTGATGGCACATAGTTTTGAAAACAATGCAAAACCACGTTCCACACGTATAAATGTCCTGATACCTGTTTTCTTGCCCCTTCAACTTCTGCGAAAATAGACTCTCCTGGCGCGGGACAGACGCCAGGCATACCCACTAAAACTCTACCTCTCATATGGCCGCGAGAATCCCCCCGGTAGCCGCATTCGCATTCCTTCGGGGGGTCGCCTGTCTTGTTACGACCTATAGGTCATCTATCGTCATCTAGTCAGCTAAGCACCCGTCACTATTTTTCGCGCGGAGAACCGTTTCCACGAACGCACACACACACACACACACACACACACACACACACACACACACACACACACACATTCATACGGACATTTTCTAAAAACACTATTTTTCGACTAAAAATACATCAAAACACACTTTCTACATGTTTTTACACAAACTCAAAAAATTACTATTACAAAAATTATTATTCCTTAGAAAGGAAGCAAAAACGTAAAATTGAGGAAAAAAAAATCGTTATATAGTACAAATTGATATATTGTATATATGTATATGAAAGATGGCACAACAAAGTATCATCCACCAGATGGCGTGTGGCAACGTTAAACTTTGAAAAAGAAAGCTGTGTGTTTCTCGTCCACGAGTGATCGCTCAAATTAGGAAGATTATAGAATAGGAGTCTCAACGAAATGCTAAGAAAATCCTGAAAACTCACAGAAAGATTTTGGCCTTATGGCGGCGCAGTGATCTGTAGGTTTCTATGACGTCATACTTGCGCATGCGCAGATGTATCTAACTGGGAAAATAAATTTTGTTACAAAAATAAATAATTTCCGTGCAACTTAATATCTCAAGTTTGATATCTCAAAAACTATAAAATATAACTAAAAAAGTATAAAAAATAAAAGTTTCTAAAAAAATTAATATTTGGAAACAAGTTTTATCTTGGTGCGATCTATTATTTTGGAGGTATAGCCTTTTGAACAATAAGTTTGTTTATAACTTTTTTGTCCCATTTTTTTGGCCAAGAACTCTCTAAATTCTGATTTAGCAGCCAAAAGTATCTGATTAAACAAATTAATAAATATTTTTTATGTTACTGTCTTAATAAACAAAACTAAACAAAAAATGAACCCTTCGGACATTCATTGTGGCTTGTCGAGTACATTAGATGAAAATTTCACATTTTGCTTGGCATACGGTCAATTTGACCAAAATTTCAAATGAGCCAATTGAAATGATAACAGAATGAATTTTATTTCAACTTGTGTATCAGCTCTCGACAATTCAAGAAAGAGTATATATCAATAACTTTTAATTTACAGTTCAGAAGTAAGTAGAACATTTTTATCTTCAAAAATTAAAAACCACGAGCAAGTGCTTGAAATTTTTTTGAAGTTTTTGAATATCTTTTAAACTATGAATCAAAAGTTATTGATATGATATATACTCTTTTTTTAATTGTCAAGAGTTGATACACAAGTTCAAATAAAGTTCATTCTGTTATCATTGGAATTGGCTGATTTGAAATTTTGGCCAAAATGACCATATGCCAAGCGAAATGTGAAATTTTTATCTAATGTACTCGACAAGACACAATGAATGTTCGAATGGGTTCATTTTAGGTTCACTTTTGTTAAGCAAGACATTTGTTATCATTCTAATATAATTAATATCTATTAATTTGTCTACCAGATAACATGATATTATGAAATAAAAGTTGATGGCTTTGTTCAGTCAAGTTAAATGAAGTGCAGTGCATGCGTATCATATCAACTTTTTAGAGATAGTAGAGTAGGATCGAATTAAATATATCAAGTTAAAACATTAATAAAATCAAACTGCGATTTATTTATATGAGGATTATCCTAACCTCTTAACCTCAAAATATACCTATATGGGTGATTCTGCCGTAACTGGCTTAAAACGGGCACAAAAATGTTCTATACTAAAATCGACTATTTTTAACTTATCGGACGGTCATTCTAACTGCAATTACATACAAAACAAGTCCCTAAAGCTAAACCACAACATATAACTTTTATAACCAGTTATTTGAAGAATCCATATTTGACTAGGTTACGGAACTGACATTTTTGTAATTCGCGCTACTAAAACTCCAGTAAATTTTAATTTGACTTGGTAAAAAAAATTAAATCGTCTAAGATATATATATATATATATCTATCTATCTATCTATATGTATATGTATATTCACTCAATATTTGACAGCCTGTTCGTTTATTCACGAAGATCGCAATATCGTTAAATGACGAATTATTTAAAAAAAATTAGACTCTTATTAGACGTTTCCTTGTAACTGGAGCCATTTAAATACTAAAAAAGCAATGATTAGGACATTATTAATGTATTAATGATACTTACTGTATTATGTGTTACGGAACTGACGGTTACGGAATTGACATTTAGGCGTTTATCAGCTCGCATAGCCTAGCGTAATTATTATAAACAATTCTTTGCACATATATTCGAAAATACTTACTATTTACTCGAGAAAAACGCCCTATATGTTTAAATACATTGTTGCTAAGTAGTAGTTTACTAGCGTTACGGAACTGACAGGTTGTGCTTTTTTTCGAAATTTCTGATGAAAAATCAGCTCTCACTTCCACAATTTTGAATTTTGGAACCATGCTACGGTTGGATTTCATAAATAGTAGTATATAGTTTGAAATTCTACCGATAGGCGGCGCTATATGACACACTAGAACGCTTTTAACATAAGGTAATGTAGAGGGTACCTTTTTAATGCAAAAACGGGCGTCAAAGAGTAAGCGCCCAGCTTTAATATTAAATAATTAATTTTAATCCCAAAACCATGAAAAATATATTGTAATAGGTCTATAGTTCATACTATATATGATGGAATTTTTTTTACATGTCGTACTTTTATCTGCATCGACCTTTTAGATTGAAATCCGTGTTGGAGTTACGGAACTGACATTTGAGGCCTATTATATTGCGTAGTTTTAAATATAAGCCTGCATACTCGGTTTTAACTATTGGTAAATATAGTTAGTTATGCCAGACATACATAAAACCGCTTGTGCGATTTTTTTTCAAATGTGTAAACGCCTGGGAAGCAGGCGCGCAGAATGAGCCAGTTACGGCAGAATCACCCATATGCATCTCGGCATGCAGGGATGACAACTTGAAAACGTTAAGACTAACCTCGAAATGTCAAAACGATTACAACCAATTTTGTTAATTTTGCATGCTTTTTGAGGATATTAATAGTGACTTTCCACTTCTTTCTTTTATTTTCATCATTAAAAACATTAATTACGAGTATTTTTAGTCTTTATTACAGCCTATACGGGTCTGTAACTTAAGCAAATTCATTATTTCACGGTGAAATAACGGTCTATTTAAGTCACGGATAAGCGTGACTTAAGTGCGGGTTTAGGTCACGCAGTTCTATAAAATATAATAAAACAGGAAAAATCAGCTGATCAACATCAATAACATGGGGATTTTTGATGGATTTTTGAGGTCGCCGAACACGAATATAGAGACGACAACGCTCCCCGAGGTACCTGGTCACCAGGGTAGGTAGGATCAAAGTCATCTCCTGGAGTTTTGTGGGAATTTGATTTTAAATAAGTGAAATACGTTACTTGGGAATTTCCAGGGCCACTGAACATGGATATGGTGTTATACTTATCATAATCCCAGGAGACGACGTTGATAATGCCCACCTTAGACACCAGGTACCTGGGGGAGCGTTGCCGTCACGATATTCGTATTCAGCGACCTCGAAAACCCCTGAGTAACGAGTTTCGACTAATTATGTTTCAAATTCTAACAAAACTCTAGGAGACGACGTGATACTGTCCACCCTGGGCACTAGGTACTTTTGAAAGTATTGCCGTTGCCATATTCGTGTTTAGCGACCCCAAAAACCTCCGAGTAATAAAACTGGACTTTCTTTCATCAATATTTACTGAGTTTTTTTGCTTCGCTGCATTATTATCTACATTTGAGGTTACGTTTCTCCTCTTCAAAAACAATATGGGCTAAAATAACCTTATTCTTGCGTAAAAACGATGTCGCTGTTAACCAATTATAACCCAATATTCTTGGCTTAGATAAGCCAATTCGACACTTATAAGCTTATTCTTGGGTTAAAATTGGTTGCGATTTCTACCAGGGGAAACTAAACATCATAACCTCGTGAAGAAAATCAAGTTGATGGGTCATGTGTCAAACCACTTATTTTTCTAGTAATAAATCGAAAACTGAAAAAAATGAGTTTTTTATGCCACGATTACGGGCGTAAAAAGGCTTTATTACACTTGAGATTTTGGGAAAAGGTAGATATTTTATGTGTTTTGGCTAAGTTCGTAAAACGTCTAGACGCATTTCCCTGTATTCTCTTGTGTATATAGGTATGCAATTATTCAAGACTATAGATTCTTCTCAATTCTTCTCCTCCTTCAGCAGCATCTTTGACCTTATCATAAAAGATTTGTGTAAAAGAATATGTGCTTATCGTGAACTGATGTTAATTACAAATCAATATACAAGTATCTTAGAAGTATAAGCCTTTCGCAACACGGCGTATATACATAAAGCGCGGAGCATGTAGTGAGGGTGCTTTACATGAGTATAGCACAATATTTTATAGCGAGGTCTAGCATAAAACCGCTATGACGCCTTGAAGAGCAGCAGTTTTCAATTACGGTACAAGCTCCTACTACCGATTTTTCCGTAGGCCGTTATAGGTGAGACGGAATTTAAAAATCCCCATTATGCTGCCCTGTCTCCAAGACACTTTATAGAAGGCCGTATACCGAACGCTCAACGGTACTTTGGCGCACTAAAGCGTTGCTCAAAGAGGGCGGGGAAGATTAGCGCTGAACTTTCTATTTGCATATAGAAAGTTCATTCATGCATAAGAAAGGATGCGGTATGTCATCCGCCCCCTTTGTTTCCCAGTTGTGTCGATGCTGCCACGCGCTGTACATTAGTTATGACATGCAAGCATGCATTCTTCCTATGTCCGATCACTAATCTCGAATTTTCAACATTGCATGAGTTGCACAACCTACTATGGTAGCGTCTGATTCGTTCATTACGTTATACTTACCTTGTGCTTGCACTCAACGCCACCCGTATGCGCTATAGGCAATTTACTGCACTTGTTGCACAATTTACTATTATTACTATATTTGAATTCGAAATGGATTAGCAAACTTATTTTCTACTCGCACACCCTGAATTAGTAAATAAACTGCAAGATATATAATAGCGCTCATGGGTGGCGTTGATCTATGAGACGGCCATCAGCCGGCCGCTTGCATTATTATAAGTATAGTTGCACGAGTCGATTTCAACACATACAATTTTTTTCACTTGTGCAAGGTATAATGTGTGCGCCAAAATATTATGCTATTTAATTTCGAGCACTTGCAATCCCTATTTGAACTACTAATATGTATATATATGCACCATATATTTTTGTTCGCACGCACATTAGTCCAGGCGGTAGAGCAGTAAAAGTAGGGTGTAATGTATGTTGTTTGATAACGCAAAAATTTGTATGCAAAAAGTTGCCGAATATTGTGAACAACAATAATCTATGTTTGCCTCCTCCAAAAAACGCTTGCGTCATGCTGTAGAACAACAAATGTACCAAAATCTCGAAAATTGACCCATTTTTTGATATATTTGTGTCTATAACTTTGAAACAAAGCCTTGAATCAAAAAAATTTACTCTTTCTTTTTTGTTTATTTGACGATTTCCTATAAGGGTAAAAAGTTTAATTTCCATTAGTAATATGCGAAAATAAGTAAAAAAATCATACATAATCTTTGAGAAATGTTTTCGGTAAATAAAAATTGATAAACATTTATCAAATTTTCAGAAAAGATAGTTCAACATATGACAACTACGCACAACAATTTTTGTAACGATCGACCGCGTAGTTTTTCACTGCCAGAATTGTTAATTAACAAAATATAAAAACCGCTGCCAATTCATTGCCGTAGCTTCCGTCCGAGAAACTTTACTTGTTCCAATACATATAAATTTGTTTTAAAATACAGTGTATGAATGCTATTGTTAAATATTTCCAAGTTTAATTATTTTGTTGGGTACAGCATCTAGACATCCATTAAGAGGAAGCAAATTTTTGAGAAAAATCGGTCATTACATTTCAGCTCTTTACTGAAGAACTGCTTAACGAAATTGTTTTAAATTAACAGAAGATAGCTTTGTTTATGGTAAATCACCAAAATAAAATTTTGAGCATTTGACTACACTGTTTTAGAGATATTCAGGAATCAAAAAAAAAAAAATCAACCTTGATATCTCAAAACCATTGTAGTCTATACAAACTACATCTGTGTCGTCTCAAGAATAAGTGGGAAATAAACGAGAAGCATTTATTAATAAACTTTACAGGAAATTAGAAAAAAATAATAGATAAGTATAACTATAACCGCTGAATGTCAGCAGCTTTCACAGCTTTTTCAGTATTTTAATATGTAAAAAGACATTTTATAAGAATATCAGTAAAAGCTCTACGTCTCGCAGATCGTCACCTTATACTTCAATGGACTTTATACTTCAATGACGTTGCGTACTGTTTTGATGACACGTGTGATCAATAAACCTGATAAAGGGGGGGGGGGGGGGGGGGGGGGGGGTGGGGGGGGGGGGGGGTGATCATATAAAGCATTCATTCGTTATGAATTGACATAGGCAACCTAGACTTGACAAGACAGCACGATATCGTAGCATGTTATTGTTTTTATCAGTCCGGTCTGACACACTACTATACCTCCGCGTAAGCATATATGATTAATACTACGTACTATATATAAATATACATACATAGAATATCAGTATAACATAATTACATAGGAGGACTTTAAAAACGCAACCAACACCCTCACAAGAAAAAGCAAATTTTGAAAAAAAGATCGTTTTCATTTAGTCTTTAATTTGAGTAACGTCACAAAATCGTTAAAAATTTTAACAGCGGCATAGCTTGTTTTGATGATCGCCCCAATAAATTTATGAGGAATTGTACTACATGTTTTTAAAGATATCACGAAATCAAAAAATTAAAAAAAAAAATTCAAACACTTTGATATCTCTGAGAACCCATCAGGTTGCTAAAAGACTGCGCCATTGACTTTAACAAGACAAATAAAATATCTCACCTTCTTCGACACAATCTCAAGTGCCATAAGGCCGTTTTAGCGCGCCGTACCTCGAGGCACAAAAAAAACGCTCATTTTTCTTCCATGTTTCGATTTCACTTACCTCGAAACCACAGTCACGAGCATAATCATTGAAACTTTAATACATATATTTCGACAGTGTCACCCATCAACATGATTGTTTTTCGTGAGGTCTGATGGTTTTACGTTTCAGAGATATCGAATGCTTTTAAAAAATCTAATCACCTTTTCATTTTATCTGCCGATCGCGACGTGTCGACTCCGAGGAGCGCAAACGGGAAAGTTCATTATTTTATTATCTTCTAACAATGCATCTTGCTGAATTGTTTGTTGTAACAACGGGATGATTGAAAATCGCCATAAAAAAAAAATAATTAAAAAAAATTAAAAAAAAATGTTTTTCCCGAATTTAGAATTCAAAAATAAATATGCATGTTAAATTTGATTAATATTGACGAAGTAGTTCCAGAAATATGACGGTATACATCCACACACACACACATCCACACACACACACACACACACACACACACACATCCATACAGACATTTCCTAAAATCACGTAATTCGAACTTCTAACATCTCAAAACATGTTTCTATAAAGATTTAGCGAAACCGAAAATTTTACTATTACAAAGCTTCCTCTAGGAGGAAGCAAAAGTTGATCGCGCTTGTTGGGCAATGGCAAAGAAACAGGTCAAAAAGCAGCCATAATTGATAGGACATAAGAGGACTTCTACGAAAAAAAAATACATAAGATTGCCGAAAAAATAGTATCATCATGCACTTTTTGCGTGTTGAAAAGTAGTCTGGTATATTCAACATGTAAAATTAGAAAACAATGGCTCAGGTACGCGCCCTAACAGGTTTTTTTATTGCTCATTAGGTTAAACGTGTGTATTATTTTTGTAGAATTTCTCATATGTAGATCTTCTCTTCGCATCCGAGGATCTCGTCTCCTGCAGTCCTGCTGTCGACGGCCTGGTCGCCACGGATGAGCATCATGTACCTGCGCTTTTCTTCGTTAGCGCCCCCGTCGCGTCCCGTATGTGTCATGTCCGTAAACGTAACTTTGTAAACGTCGATTATTCCGTCCTAAATCGTGCCCTTGTGGGTGTGAGCTGGGACACTATGCTGTAGTGCAATGACGTCGGGGATTGCTTACAACTTTTTAATACTACTCTTGGTACTGTCATAGATAAATGCGTGCCCTTATCCTCAGCATCTCCCAGCTCGTATCCAGGATGGTACGATAACGAGCTTATGAGTCTAATTAATGAAAAGAAGAGAGCGCACTGTCAGTGGAAGATCACGGATTTGTTGACTGATTATATTAACTTCAAGCGTCTCCGCGCTTGTTGCATTAGACTCTCGCGGTCCAAGCATAAAAATCATATTTTATCTGTCGAAAATAGTCTTAAGAGGAACATGAGATCCTTCTGGTCCTATGTCAAGGCGCTAAATAGGGACGATGGCTTCCCTTCTTGTGTGAGGCTTGGCGAAGAATCCTCATCAGATCGCGGCAACGCCAATCTTTTCGCCCGTTATTTCGGAGCTGTTTACACTGATGGGCCTGCATGTGAAAAGCGCCCCGATCGAATCGATTAATCGGTCTTTACTGTGAACTCCGAGGATTGGACCTTGTCAGGCCTTGTCGTCACTAAAGGGATGGCCTCGGCCGCCGTAGACTAAGCGACAACACGAATTGTGGTCCCGATATCGTCTCCCTTTTCCTGGAAACTACGGTCTTACACCTATTCAATAAATCACTTGAAACTGGTCTTTTCCCGGATCAGTGGAAGTTTTCTTACGTTATGCCGGTTTTCAAAAGTGGTGACCGTAATGATGTCAAAAGCTATAGGCCAATTTCAATCATTCGTAACTAACGAGTTATACGAGAGAGTAGCTTCAAACATCTCCAGGGACCAGCATGGCTTCATCAGGGGTCGCTCTACACTGACAAATTTGCTTTTATTTAATGACTACCTGTCGGAAGCCCTGGAGTCCTCATATCAGGTTGATACCATCTACACTGATTTCTCCAAGGCTTTCGACACGGTTGATCATTGCATTCTCGTCAATAAGTTGTACCAGATTGGCATACGTGGCACGCTTCTCAAATCGTTTGTCTCTTATCTTACGGGCCGCTCTTTCTCGGTTCGCATCAATAATGCTGTCTCTGCCATCGTCTCGGTTACATCAGGGGTTACCCAGGGATCTCACCTGGGCCCCCTTTTGTTTTACGTCTATATAAACGATCTTGTCAAACAGCTTCGCCACGTTAGGGTCCTCATGTACGCCGACGACGTAAAGTTATTTTCAATTGTCAAATCCAATGCCGATGCCCAGTGCCTCCAGAAGGACCTCGATGCGCTGGCGGAGTGGTCGGATGGTGTGGGATTGCGACTCAACTTATCCAAATGTTTTATTATCTCATACAGCAAGCGTCGCAGTCTTATATTGTTCGGCTACTCCGTCGGCTGCGTCCCCCTGTCGAGGGTGGATTCAGTAAAGGACTTGGGTGTCTGGTTCGATTTGAGCCTTTCGTTTTCCATTCATATCGATCATGTCATTTCCACCACTGATCCACCGCTCATTTCATAAACCTCCAGGCCATTATCCACCTCTATAGATCCCTAGTCCTGCCGCATTTTCTTTATCTTTCTCAAATTTGGTCTCCTCACACTCTCTATCAGTTCAAAAGGCTCGAGTCGATCCAGCACCGTTTCCTTCGGTACTTGGCCTTCAAGTCTGGCACCCCTATGCACCGGTTCGACCACGACTATGACGGCATTGCGAGCGAACTCGGGATCATATCGATACGATCTCTCCTGCACTTTTACGACTGTGTACTAGCTTTTAAGTTGAGGAACTCCGTATTTGATTCCATGGAGCTGAATAACTCCTTCATAACGCGCGATTTATAATACTCCCTCCGCTTTCCTCGCGAGGTAGTCGAGGGAGACGATAGAACGAATTTTGGATTCTTTACGATGCTGAATCGGCTTAGGAGAGTCTGGAACTCTTTGTCTACCAACGTTAAATCAGCCTCGTCTGTCAATGATTTCAAAGTCAAGGCTTTTCCATTCGTAGCAAGCTTCTCTTGCTCTACTTAGCCTTCCGGACTCTCCTAAGCCGACTCGCGCTCTTCTTTTATCTATTAACTTTCAGTCCTTTCTCACCTTTCGCTTTAAGTTGGTCTACGATACATTGTGTATCTTGTTGCGATCCACTGTCCATATTGGGTATTTAACCGTTATAAAAGCGCGTGCTGCGTTGCGCCACCGTATCGGATTTCTAAACCTATGTAATATTATCTATGTAAAGGGCAGTTTGACCGTTTGATGCTTAAAATAAAATAAATAAAATAAAATATACATATGAACAAATAAGTTTATGTCAATAACTCAATCAAGAAGGTGAAGGTGTAGGTACAGAATTGAAAAAATTTATTGCTTTTTGGTTTATTAATATTTGTTGATATTTATTATAAAATCACATACACGTCGAAGGGAAAGCAGTTTTCATAACAGTACGAAATTTAGATATTATAATATCTTTCGAGTAGTATGATAGCACAGTAAAAGTCATAACTTAGAATGAGGCAATGCTGCGCTTAACGGATTAACCTCTGGAAGTACTCATTAAGCTCATTAGAGGTATTTTATTTGTGAGTTTGCTATCCAGGTGAAATTTTGAACTGCTGCCATGAGATTTGTCACTCGAATATCTCGGAGATCTGTCACTTATGGTACGTTACTAGGAATATCAGGTGACTAGTCTTAGGTACGTTCGACGTTGCCGGACGGATTCTTAGTTCACGGCAATCACGGCCGTCAAAAAGTTCACCGTTGTGCCCTTCTTGCCTGTAATGCATCGACTCGATTCTCGAAGACAACCTCAGACGATTCGAGAGACCAATAGTAAAAAAAAAACTGGTACATTGCGCCCGCTTAAGGGGACGTGGTTGCTAAAAATACTGTTTTTCTATTACACATAACTTTTGAATAAAACTTTTATTGAAAAACCGAGTCCGCAGCGCCGTAGTGTTGAGATTAATGAATCGTTCTACCGAAGGAAATTTCGATTGGACTTTAAGTTTTTTTAAGAATTTGGAAATACGACTGGATGTCTACGCGATTGAACTAACCTCATAATGATTGTAATAACCTAATTTTACATGAAACTTTTTAACAAAAGCTTGCAATGAAAAATCGAGTCTTTATAGCACCGTAGTGTTGAGTTTAATGTATCGTTCTACCAGAGCAATTTTCGATCAGGCTTTTTATTTTTCTTAAAGTTTGGAAAAATACCCCTGCCGGATTTGCAAAGCTTTAGCTACCACGAAAATCGTGCACATGTTATAAAAAAAAATTTTTCGCACAAAGTGCAGACCATTTCAAACACGCGTCGCACATCTCAACAAACACTTATGTTCGCCCGGTTCGTCCTTCGTTAAACATTTAACGATGGACTACACGTAAAGAAGTTTTCAACGACAGTGGTGCTGCGCGTCAGCGTGGCGGAGTCAGTGTACTTTGTGGGAGAAATCGTGGCAGCCAGCTGCGTGCAACGCACTGTGGCGTGTGCGTGTTTCTTACAAAATAGCCAAGAAATGAAAGCGCAATCTGCGTAGTTATTTCGTACTAATTTTGCTTCCTCCTCAAGAGGAAGCTTTGTAATAGTAAAATTTTAAAAAGCGATTATGGGAGTATAGAAAACAACGTCAAGGGTCTGAAAGGCGGCTGTGGGTATGTAGAAATCGTGAAAAATAATTTTTTTGTGAAAAAGTTATTTTTCACAAAAAAATGAAGCCACCCGCAATTTTGTAACTTGCAGTTGTTAACGTTATTAACGATTCCGCAATTACTGGTATTTTTTTTATTACGATATATGTAAGTTATTTTAGGAGTTCACGGAGCTCTATCCTTTTGATATCAACCTTAACCCCCACTCCCCTGATACCCCTCCCCTACAAGTGTCTTCCTAACCTATCCTTTTAGTATCGAATAGTAGCGAATATTTAAATCAAAGAATGAGTTGATTGTCCCATGTAATTATCTTCCACTAGCAGAATAGGAGGAAGCTAAGTGCCAATGACTTGGCAACGGTTTTTAAACGAATTATTATAGCTAGAAGGTTGCTGCTGACGTTATTGTAGACAATTTTTTAACAAACAACTTTCATCTGAAACTTTTTGCTTCCTTCCTAAGGAAGCCTTGTAATAGTAATTGTTGGAGTTTGTGTAAAAACATGTGGGAAATGTGTTTTGATGAATTTTTAGTCGAAAAATGGTGTTTTTAGAAAATGTCCGTACGGATGTGTGTGTGTGTGTGTGTGTGTGTGTGTGTGTGTGCGTATGTATACGCCTGTTTCTCAGCTTCTACTTGGTGGATTTTAACCCACCAAGTCTCATTTTCTTTGTTTTTGCTAGAAGATAGTGGGACGAAAGTCCGTTTTTACAATTTATATACGCGTGTTTTTTTTTATAGTGATTTTTTAGTTTGGAGATTTCAGTTTTTGCCCACAAAGTTATCGGAAAAGTTAATAAAAGTAAATCTTAATATGTACCTGAAAGAGAATAAAATTTCCTATGTTTTTACCGTGAAAAATTTATATTATCGTTCCTCGTTCTTTTATTATACACCATACAGTGCAATTATTTTAAATCGTTATAACTCAAAAACTAAATAGCGAATCATTCAAAAAAAATTAAAAGAGACGATTAGCAGGACCACGTAGAAAACTTGTCAAAGAGGAATTGAAACATAAAAAGCCTAATAATTGAAGACGTGATGAAGCTCATAAGAATATGAAATATGGTGATTGTGAACCTCCTATATTATACAGTTTACCGGTTCTTCAAAAAGCACACCAACAAGCTACATATGATGAGTTAGGCCTCAAGCAAGGGGAAGATTTATTTATCTCTCTAAGCAATCTCAAGAAAAATGTAGAATTTAATAGATATATTGGATACAACAAGTTTTACATTTCTTTTTGGTCACCAGAACAAATTAGTATACATAATGACGTCCCACTATCTTCTAGCAAAAACAAAGAAAATGAGACTTGGTGGGTTAAAATCCACCAAGTAGAAGCTGAGAAACAGGCGTATACATTCGCACACACACACACACACACACACACACCCACCACACACACACACATACATCCGTATGAACATTTTCTAAAAACACCATTTTTCGACTAAAAATTCATCAAAACACACTTCCCACATGTTTTTACACAAAATCCAAAAATTACTATTACAAGGCTTCCTTAGGAAGGAAGCAAAATATTGTCAAGCAAAAAGTTACCAAAAATTAAAATGGGATTACTCATTACGCCAAATGTGATAAGTAGATATGAAAGAATAAGGTTAGAAGTAGTTAGTATACATATATATGACTCGAGGTATGTAAATGTTATTTAAGAGTGCTCTATACACCTGAGAGAGCCAATCAGAAGCCCGGATTTCAGCTGATCCGGAAGTATTTTGCTTAACTAACTACGGCTTTATTTCTAATAGTTTAATAAAATAAACAGTTGCATAAAATTGTTTGTATTTTTCTGCACGTGGGATGATTCCGAGATTTTGCAACTAATTATTGCAAAGCCGTAAAATAAAACTTGAACGTTTTCTGGGATATGTCGTCTGCTTCTGCAGCATAAGCCACCAAGCGAGTTGAACGAAAAATGCCCGATTGACAATTATCTGGGCTAAATTTCAACAAAAAAGGTATCATCCCACCTGCCGAAGAACCCAAAGAATATTGTTTATCCTTTTTCATATCTCAAAACGAAGAAATGGAGCCGTAGTTAGTTGAGAACAAATATATCAGAATACGATTGAAGGGCACCATCTAACAGTTGCCCTGTTTTATCGACATAACACGCGGAGCAGCATGCGTGCTCCTCCGCTACCGCAGGTATTTGTTGTCAACTAACTACGGCTCCATTTCTTCGTTTTGGGATACGAAAAAGGATAAACAATATTCTTTGGGTTCTTCGGCAGGTGGGATGATACCTTTTTTGTTGAAATTTAGCCCAGATAATTGTCAATCGGGCATTTTTCGTTCAACTCGCTTGGGGGCTTATGCTGCAGAAGCAGACGACATATCCCAGAAAACGTTCAAGTTTTATTTTACGGCTTTGCAATAATTAGTTGCAAAATCTCGGAATCATCCCACGTGCAGAAAAATACAAACAATTTTATGCAACTGTTTATTTTATTAAACTATTAGAAATAAAGCCGTAGTTAGTTAAGCAAAATACTTCCGGATCAGCTGAAATCCGGGCTTCTGATTGGCTCTCTCAGGTATATAGAGCACTCTTAAATTAAGTTGTAGCTTTATAAACATTAGTGTTAAATGCATGCTTATAATTATATTATTAAACTTACAGATACTCAGAATAGTTTATTTATATGGGTCAAAGTTCGTGTATAAAGTGTGATACTCACAATATGTGCTCCAAAATGTAACTGACACCATTTTTAAATTTGACAAAGAAGGAGTAGGTATACTTTGTCCAGATTTTGTCAAATTGGAAAATTTTTGTGTTCAAAAAGAAATAATATAATTATAAATTTTTAATAAATAGTTTTTTATTAACATTTATGTGTATATATACTTACTTTGACCAATGAAACATCAGTTATTGAACCAGGATCTATATTTTAGTAATAAACTTTAATTAAACAAAATAAAATGTAGAATTACACATAACATACATTTTTCTTTATTGAAATACACATAAATAAATGTATGCAGTCTTAAATTATTTGTATACTAATTATATGTACAAAAGGTTTTGTTAAAGAATTACTACAAAAATCACTCTATTGTGTTTGTAAAAGAACATCTACAAAAGATAATTTGATTATAATTTGTTTATACTTAACTGTTAAAAAAAAGCAATAAAAATATTATTATAAAATTTTAAATTATCGAGTTTTAAAATTTCGCGCCAATGGGTGTCACTATGTGGCTAATATCACGCGTCGCTGGGAATTAATGCAGGATATTTACACTTGTTTGAGTACTGATGGTTTTTATTCACAATAGCTTATTCTAGGTTTAGATACACTTGGTTAGAAATAAATAATAAGGTTCTAATTGGAAGTCGCTACATCTGCGGCGGATCGACGGAAGAACGTCCGGATCATGCAAGCGCTCGCGTCCAAGTGAGCGGTCAGAACAGCTCGCGGGGCATGATGACTTGCTTGCGCCGTCGTCGAGAGGTGGCGTTAGGCTCGGTGCTGTTGGGTTGTGCGGAGAGGTGGCGTCGGTCAGCGTTTGCTGTAGACGAAGCCTCCGGAACCGACACAACTACTGCGCATGTCACGCGCATTCTCAATTTATGGTTGGTATATACTCAAACAATATATTATTTATTATTTAAATAAATAAGGGTGTGCCATTAAAATATGCTGTAGTGCAGTTACAATCAACCTTTGTGCAGTTTATTGGCACTTGGTGCAGTTCCAAAAACGCAATGTTTAGGGAGATATCGAAATCCGAGTATGCAAAAAATGTGTCAATTTGTTTTTTATTTTTTATTAAAAATCAGGAGGTGTGCAATTAAAACTACAAGTACCAGCGTAATGTGCTAATGAAAATACATCGATTGGTATTTTTTTTATTAACAAATTCGTAAACTTGCAGGCTGGGATAGGGTAGGTCGCGGCGCTGCTGTAGGCAAATGCAAAGGGGGCGCCACCACTGTCCTGTCCCGTTAGAGAGCGAGGAAATGACGCTGGGAAAGAATGCCAGGCTGGAGGAATGATGGCAAAATAATGATGAGGGAGATGGCAGTCTGCCTTGCTTTATATTGTTATACTGCTGCTCTGGATTTTTCTTACTCAAACGTGGAAAATTCGAGGTGGTGGGGTGTGAGGGGGTGTCTTTTGTACGAGGCGCCTCTGGTGTATTGAACTATGTGCTTACCATAAAATCGTTTTCTTTTTTCTTTTAATGTGCGCAGGATTGATCGCAAGTTGAATTGCGTTTCTCTCGGTGTACATGGCATTATTTGCAGTGTTTAATTAAGGAAAACATATACGAGCGCGCGCGAATTGGTCAAATAAGACTCGGAGGGGCGACAGCTGCGCGACTCGTTATGAAATTCACTTTCAAACACTTCGCGAATTCCGGCGCCAAGTGTCAATAAATTTTCACAATGAAATTACGATTCGCACGTGGTCTCGGAGTGTATGAGTGCAAGTTTCTCGCTCGATGCTGTTTAAATATACGCAACAGGTGAAGTTGTTTAATGTTTGTTTCGTTATGAGATAAAGTCAATGTTGTAGCATTCATGTCAATGCTAACGTTATACAGCTGTATTTTGAGAAAATTCTTTTAAATAAATCCGCTTTTTGATTCAGTTATTTACAAGTAAAAAGATTTATGATTAATTTCAAGCAAGTTTGTAATCGATAGCTTTATGCAGATACATTAATACATTAACTTATCATTTAATGAACTTTTTACATTTATGATTTTTGGATTACAGAATAGTACATAACTTATTATTTGATCGACTTTTTTAGATTTATGATTTTTTGATAACATAATAGTATCATTTCGTAACTTATCATTTAATTAACTTTTTTACGTTTTCATTCTCGAAATTGTACGTGATAAACAGGAGGATACTAAAATGAAAGTGGTAACGATATATTATTACGAATCTATCTCTGTTATCTCTATTTTCTTAATCTACTTTATAAATGTCAGAACTTTTCTGACTATAGCTTGATTATTGCTTCTAGTTCCTTCGGCGGGATATATTTCTAAAAAGAATCTTTGTATGCATTCTAGAAAATGAGCACATTCTTTTGGGTATGTGTGGTTGAAATTGAAATAAACTATAAGCATTACCCTGAGTGCTTCAACCAAACAGTTGACCTCCAGGAAAGTTATACCATCAACTACTACAATATATTTTCTGGTGCTATCCTTATGATTGTCCTCATTATCATGTTCCTCTATTGGTAAGCCACCAATAATGATAATGAACGTATATGTATGAGTAAGTGGCATGTTATTCATATCAAAGTCGACCTAGAAAAATAAATATATTATGCTGAACTATTGAAAAAGTATTTATTATAATGACAACCTAATTTTTTTTTTTTTTTTTATTTACCAGATACAAAAAATTTACATAAACTGTAAAAATCCTGCCGAGATAAACAGAATTATCTGTGCGCAGGCCTGGCATTACAAAATATAAAAATATAAAATAATAATAATAAACAAAAAAAAAATACTTAAAACTAAGACTTAAAGCTAAAATATAGAAACCAACGCTTATTATTAAGTAACAATGTTACATTAAGGTAACCATCATATATCTTACTTATATCTATGTATATATTTACAAATAACACCCAACAACCGAATTAGATGTTCAACTTGATCCAATTTTTCAAGATTTTCTTATGTGATAATTTTTTAATGTTCAGAATTTTCAACTCATTTGGTAGATTATTGAAGGTAACAACAGCTTTATTGAAACAATTCTTATCGCCTATTCTTTTGTTATTTTTAGGTAATATTATACTCTTTTTCCTAGTTACACTAGTAGATGTCGAATATTTCCTTTTTAGCTCGGAGTAATGATAGTTTAATGCCTCAAATGTATACTGTTGTTCTAAATTTAATGGATTTTCGTGTACGATCATATTGTTTTTGTTAATAATTAAAAATTTTTTTTTTTAAGATTTTGCAGTAGATTTCGATTATTTAGGTATGCTCCTCCCCAAGCCAAGATGCCATAACTCAACAAGCTATGAACAAAAGCATAATATATCATTCTCAAAGTATCAGTTGACATTGAATTTACGATTTTATAGAAAATGTATACTAAATATTTGGTTCTACTAATAATATATGGAATGTGCCTATCCCATCTCATATTGCAGTCAAATACTAATCCTAAATATTTAAAATATTCAACTCTGGTTATTTGTTCATTATTAATTATTATATCCATAAGATCTGGGACACTATTGCAATAACTGCCAAAGGTCATGAAAACTGTCTTATCAACGTTCAATGACAATTTGTTCAACGCTAACCATTTACTAATAATGTTTAAAGAATTGTTCATCTTAACTTGGACTTCGTTCCAAGTGTCGCCAGTGGCAATTATCGCAGTGTCATCCGCATATGACAGTATTTCATCAGTAATGGTATCCTTCAGCATATCATTAATGTACAGAATAAAAAGCAGAGGTCCTAGGATTGTACCCTGAGGAACCCCTATATTTATCACCCAGTTATCACTTTTATTACCATCTATAATAACTGCTTGATATCTGTTAGTAAGGTAATTTGATAACAAATCCAGAGCCTGACCTCTGATCCGAATGCAATAAAGTGTTTCTAATAGAATTTTATGATCAACTGTATCAAATGCTTTTGCCAGGTCTAGAAAAGTTATCAGTATTGGCTTACTTTTATCGATATTATTATATAATATATTGGTTATATAGTTCAAAGCGTCATTGGTACCTATATTTTTCAAGAATCCAAATTGGCGTTTCGATATAAGGTTGCTCATATTTACAAAATCAAGTATTCTATTATAAATAATTCTTTCGAAAATTTTCGCCACATTAGAAATTAGAGAAGTAGGTCTATAATTAGAAGACATATTGTGCTTTTATCCCGATTTTTGTAACGTCAGCACTTTTCAACGCATTAGGCCAAATGGCTTTTTCAATTTTTTTTTTTTTTTTTTTTTTAAGTGGCATTTCGAACTCGAAAGTTCATCGCCTCATCTACGCAAGCCTTCCACGTATCCCTATTTTGTGCTAACCCTATCCATTTCGCACCGTCCCGTCCGATTTCAGTTAAGTCCGCTTTTACATTGTCCTCCCACCTGCGTCTAGGTCTACCTAGAGGTCGCGATGTATTTGGCTTTCCTTTCATTATCCGCGCTGCCGTGCGATCATTTCCCATTCTTGCAACGTGCCCTGCCCATCTTAGTCTTCGCGATTTAATTATTCTGTTTATATTCGGTGACGCGTATAGGTTATGTAGCTCGTCGTTGTGCAGTTTCCTCCACTCCCCGGTTTCCTCATCTTTCTTTGGCCCGTATATTTTTCGCAGAACCTTATTTTCGAACACCCTAAAACGGTTTTCTTCCGCTTTAGTAAGCGCCCAAGTTTCGCACCCGTACAGGATTACCGGCATTATTATAGTCCTATATATCCTTACTTTTACATTTCTAGACCGCCAGTTTTGATTTTAGTAAAAATCTATTCACGGTTAAAGTAAATATATATTATGGCATTATTATTAATTGTGTTTCATACAATTAATAACCGTGTAAATAGATATTGCTTATGATGTATAGAATTAGGATATAGTATGTGCTGTCTATTATAGATACATAGGCGTCATACTAGTAAAATTATTTGCAATTTATTAAGTACCAGAAAAATAATTCATGAAAAAGTCCTCGTTTGTAACTATATTCTCAGAACTTATTTTACACCCGTCATCTATATTAATAACAGTATAGATAGATTTATCCCAGCTCTAACTTAAACTATATCATTATATTTACATTGTTAAACGTTAACTTTAATCCTCTATACGACTTGTAAAAAATCAATTTTGGTTTATTTCAGTTTCTGTGATATCCGTATGGCGTAATCATAATGAAATTGACTCGTATTTTCTCCGATACGCAGACTAAAACCGTTACTATACAGATGTCCCATGCTCACAGCTAAACATATTGAATGAGAGTATTCATTAATCATTGCTCAAGTCCTCTACTTTATGACACAATATGCATGGTGTAGCAATTACGATAATATGCCAGTCACTAGATATGACGTATCTCACGCAATTAACTTCCATTAGAGTTTGTGTTCCTGTAGTGTTTCCAATTAAAATAATAAGAGGGGGTTAAACTAAATTCTATGGTGATGAGTGGTGTGTTTTTTCAACATTTCTATAGCCGGGCTTGTTATCATTTTAATTCAATATATCTATATACACGCACTTTTGCATTGAAAATTCTATTACGGTGGAGTTTAACTAGTCACAAAGGCATGAAAATAGTGTCATAATGAGGAGAGCTCATTGTTATTCCTTCTCCTCATTCTAGCTATGGTATAATTCCTTATCCTCTGTCCCGCTATTCATGAATTGCATTCCCGATACGTTACGCCTTACTCGGACCTTTCCCGTGCTTCCTTCAACATATTTGAATTAATTTCACGAGTTTTTTTGGTCACTCGAGGAAGCACCAGGATTTTGATACGCATTGTTGCTTCGTTTGATAGAGTTACGACTTTTTTAAGTATATAAATAGTTGGTGTATTGTTTCGCAATGTTTCCATTTTTTTTAACAATGTTTATAGTAAACATTTGTGACGTCGGACCTGTTTACGCCGGCATCGCGCCTGATAGTTCCTTTATGTCTTCGCCGAAGGTGCGAGAGTCTGGCCTGTTTTACGTTTGATTAGAATTTGTAGCAGCGTAGCTAATAAGTGAGATTACCCCGTATTTATTGCGATTGTCTTATCTCCCTTTGAAATCGGTATATGATGGATTCTTTCCAGGTTTTCGGTTATGTTCGTTCATTTTTCCAATAGCACATACTAGTTCAAAAATTTTGAGTGTAAGCGCGTGTGCTCCCCGTATTAAGTATTCAGCTGGTTATAGAATCGCTTTCCCGCGGGCCTTATTGTTTTTAGTTTTTTGATCGCGACTTTCTACTTCTTTGGGTAGGTCGGTTCTTCCATATGGAGTTCCGCAGGGTGGATTTCGTCTCCCGTTCTCGCAGTTTCATGTACGTTTAGTAACTTATCAAAATATCCTTTCCACAGCTTTTAGCAGTTTTTTTCGCTTTGTAGAGGATTCCGGCCCTCATTCTTTCATTAACTTGCGAGTCTCTCTGGAAACCCTTCCTAATGATCGTTAATCCTTGTACATCTCGGCGGGTTATTTTCCTTACTATTAGTTTCTATTTTTTAATCTGATTCTTTTGATACTTCGCGCTTTTTGTTCCTGTAAATCGCCCCCCTTGCGTTTATGTGGTACTCTTTTAACGGCCCTAATCGCCTCCAATTGCTTAGGTTCTATTTTGGCCTTTTTGGGCCTTTCAACCAGGAGATTCGCAGGTCTTCGCAAACATGGTTTGCTCTTTGGCTGTTTTCTTTTACCTAGCACTTTTATTCGCGGCTGTTTTATCGCTTTTTCCGCATATCCCCACAGCTGTTCGGTCGTATTACCTCGTCCGGTGCCATCGTTTCTTCGAGTACCTGAAACCGATTCCTTATTTTATTGAACTTAATTCGTCTATCCCGTTCGTAGCTTTTCAATATCGAAGTTGTCTACTTTGTCGCCGTCTTACTATTTTGCCCAGCTTATATTTGGCTTAATTTGGCCATACTAGAATTGTCCGTAGTCGCATCGCCCTTAGCGCGTTCTTAGTCAAGAGTTCGTGTGGCCCTCTTATCGATAAGAACGTGAATCGATTGGAATTTTCGTGGCTCCGTCGGCGATGTCCACGACTTTGTGTTTCCTTGGTGCATTGTTAGCAGTACTCTTTACTATAATCTTTTGCCGCCGCGAAATTTATGCCTAATACGTTTCGTTGTGGTTTTGCGTGCGTGACTTTCCATTGACCTTAGTGGCACTACCATTTCTTCTTCCTATTGGGGTAGCGTTGTGAATCCCCATACTTTTTGGTGTCCGTACGACGCGATGTGTCGTAATTGCCAAGGGTTCGTAATAAAGATCTTCATTTCTCTTTGTCTCGATAGACATGCACGTTAATACCACGTATTGTACACGTCGTCGATGCGTTCGAGAGTCTGTGTTTACGAATTTGAAATTTTAACGCCGTGCTATAATTTTTTTTCGCTAATCAGAAACGGTCCGGGTACCTTAGAATGTCCGCTCGCGCCCGTACATAAAGGTGAGGTTTTCGTTTCCAAATACCGCTATCTTGCAGTCGGAGTTTCATTAGGTACTAAGTCTAGATTGTACCCGCTAGCTTCTTTTAGATTTCCCGGTACGCGCTCTGCCTCTGTATAACTGGCACATTACCACGTTCTACCTTTAGTCCTATTGATTTGGTTTGGTTTGGTTTTTTTGAGCCATGGTAGTAAGTGAAACCCCGTTTTGGCTCTGTTTCCGATCGCAGGTGAATCATCCGTTTAGAGGTGATAACTCCCATACCTCTCTAGAATAAGTATGAGAGCTTTCGACTTTTGATAAGGAGCGGAGTCAGCTCATCGTCGGACACGACTACGAATCACGCTCGTATCCTAACGCCCCCCTGCAGGCAGCCGCCTAGTGGCTTCGTTCCGTGTAAGACAGGGGCCGTAATCATTCTACACATCCTGTCGGCGGCGTTTCTGTCCGCATTCTCCACGGCAGCAGGATTTTTGTAATGTGTGCTAAGAGGGATAGATTATAGACATAGTTAGGTATGAAGAGAGAGTGGAATAAGAAATATTGTTGAGTGTTCGTTGTTGTGGTGCTTGCGTAGTGTTTCTAGATGAATGCGTTCGATCGCCAGTGTGGGCTCATCACACCCACGCCCGGGCCTATCGGCTGTCCGCGGCTGCTTATTCGATTTATTCGCAGCTAACCTCTTTCTCAGGGGCCGTTCCTCTATCCGCAACCTGAGGACGCGCCGTGTAGTGGTGATAGGCACCCACCCGTCCGCTCTGGACGCACAGAATGGCTTTTTCAATACATAAATTAACTAAGTGGTTCAGCAATATGATTGCACAGTAGTTTCTAGACTTTTGCATTAATTTTGTCGACACCTCCACTTTTCAACTTTAAGTTATTGATTAAGCTTGTTACCTCAGTAACACTAGTAGGATTTAGGAAAATGGACTTAGCATTTTTAGCAGGTAATCTGAGCTCAGCATTTACCGGTTTAACAATCTTAAGACTTAATTTGTTACCAACTCCGCAAAAATATTCATTAATATTTTTAGCTATTTCACTTTTATCAGTAATCTTATTGTTATTAATTTTTATACAACTAATAGCTTCCTTAGTTTTACTTTTTTTCCCTATTTTTAAATTCACAATTTCCCAAAGTTTTTTTGGGTTATTAGAATTACTTTGGACTAGAATTTTGTCATATTGGATTTTAGCTTCTCTAATTACCTTATCAAGTATTTTAGAGTATTCTTTATATTGTAGTCGTAGTTGATCATTTTTAAGATCCATTTGCCATAGGTTGTATAAAAATTCTTTTGTTTCGCAAGATTTTATAATAGCTTCAGTAATCCATTCTTTCCTTCCTTTATTCCTATTGTTACTTTTTTTTGATTTCGCTAAATTTACGCATTGCTTAATTTCGAACAATAATTTGTCCAACGCTTGATTAGGGTCATGAGTAGACATACACTCATTCCAATTTTTTGTTCTAGCCAGTTTTGTTAATTTTTTGTAGTGTAGAAAATTTATTTGTTCTAAGTTTACTGTTTTCATACTGTTTATAGCAATAACAATGGGGTAGTGATCAGTTATCGAAAGTTTGAGTTTATATGTAACCGTAACTAGATCATTAGTTTTTATGAATATATTGTCTATGCAGGACCCTTTACATAAGTTAGTAGGCGGTCTGGTTATACCAATAAAACCCGGCCTATATTCTTTTTCACAAAAATTACATAAGAATTCCTGGCTTAGTTTATCACATTCTAAGAGATCTATGTTGAAGTCACCGATCACTAAGTGATTTTTAATATTTTTCTTTTTGTGTAGATAATTATTAAGATCAAGAATAAATTCAGTCTTTGTAATGCCATGCGAACGGTACATGGCTGAGATCTCCAATTTACTATTATTATTAAGTGTAATACGAGTATTAATAATTTTTATCCTACCAGAATTAACTATTTTAGTTTCCTGCACTAAACTGCTATCAATAAAAACAATAACGCCATCATTCCTATTTATCCGACTATCATTATAGTAACTCTTATAATCATAATTTGATCCCTTTAATACATATATATCATGCTTAACTTGTTCAAAAGCTTCAGTACATATAATGATAGTAGGTTTGCAATCAAGTTTCTCGAGTAATATTTTAATTTTATCAAAATGAGCGTTCATGCTTCTTATATTAATGTGCATGATTAAATCGTTTTTATTGTTAACAATCTTGTTGAAAATATCTATGTTACTACAAGTCTTCTCTTTTTGAATCGAATCTCGCATTATCAAATCTAGATAATCAAAATGATCCATTTTAACTAAATTCGCTTATTAGTGTTTTGGCTTACTATTATTCTTATTGTTGTTTCCTTTGAGGTATTGTTGTCCCGCTTGTAGTTTACCTGTGTTTTTCCCAGTGTTTTTGCCAGTTGGAGTAGATGTAGTTGTACCAGTAGCATTAATGTTATCCGACTGTTGTTGTTGTATATGTTCTATACTACCATTATCTTGTCGGTGTCCCAGAATCACTACCTTGCCGACATGTTTTGGGATGATAGGCGAGTACGTACTTGGGTACTCGTACCTCTCAAGGCTTAACCTCACTTTTTTTTTAGAATTTGGCAGTTTTCTGTGTCTGTTGCTTGATGATCAATGCTGTATGTTATTCTGAATTGTAATTTATTTATTAATCCGAAACGTACCTCCACCATGGTGAATAGATTTGAATAATCTTCTTTAAAATACTTGAAAATAATTTTCACTGCGGTCCAGTTTTTGAATGCATCAGTTGCTGAATCAAGCGTTGCATGATCGTAGATTAACATTCTGGGTACATATGATTCAAAATTTGCTTTAAACTCGGTTGTTGGTTTTCCTGTCAATAATTGAAAATGGATTTCAGCAAACAGGTTGGTAAATAAGCATGGCCATAGCTCTTGAATAGTTGCTGCGATTGGAGGTTCCTTTCGATTTAGAAGAAGCCTTTGAAGTGGGAAATTAGCAAAATCTGTGATGCAATTTGTAAAGTCATCTTGATTTTGCATTTGAATATCGTTATAATTAAAAAAATGTAGTCTTATCGTTTCTGCAGTGTCTTTATCGTAACCCTTCTCGAAATTCGGTTGCCAACTTACGCAACCAGCTTTGATCGACTTGTATTTTTTAGCATCTTTTATAGGAAGCTTCAGTGTTCTTTGAAGACTATTAGTTAGATGTGGGCGATTTAAATATCTATTGCGTTCCAGCAATTTATTTTCCAAGGTTGCATAACCAGAACCTTGACGACTTCCATCCGAAAATTTATCTTAAAAAATTTTATCAAATTTTTCACACATTTTTTTAGATAATGATCTAAAAGCTATGGCTGGAGCATGATCGCTGATCTCTCGCACATGGTCGACGACATAATGGACCGCACGAGTGATCGTCTTGTCTCTCTGCTTCTTGTCGAGACCATCTAAGTTTTTTTCGAGATGTGTGAGTGTATGAAAGTCAAATTTTTTCCATGGTACTTCCAGAGCTTTCCAGTCAGTATCGTGCCACAATTTTAGAAGTTTTTCGTGTGGAGTGTCCTCTGTTCCGGCGAAGACATTCTTATTAGAACTACTTTCACTGTTTTCGGGAGTTTCGTCTATAAAAAAAATTTTTTGTTGAAAACCAAAGTTACTTCAGAAATTGATATTTACGATTCATTTTACTACGTATTTTTCGTGATTCAACACACAGAAATTTCATTTACAACTTTGTTTGGTTTTTCAATTGACGATAAACGCAGTAGTTAAAAGAATATAAATTTATTTTTTCATTGATTGAATTTATTACCTGATAGAGTAGATTTCTGCCTTGAATTCTGAGTGTTTGCGTTAGGAGATTTATTTTCTTTTGATGAAGACGGTTCACCCGCTTGGTTTGATGCAGACCAATGTTGATCCTTTTTAAGAACCATGAATAACTTATCCTTCCATGTCAGTACCAATAAATCACGATCAATGTCGATGCCATCTTCATGTAAGACCAAAGAATCGACCGATATCCCAAATTGTTGACTAGCTTCAGAAATGACATCTGCTATTAAAGTAGTCGAGTCTTTGACGACAATGACAGCTTTTCGGCGTGCTTGGTTCACGGTGCAAACTTTTATGGCCAGCATCTAAGGACAGAAAACATGAATAATTAAAAATAAATTCAATGACAAAGTTTTATTCAATGCAATGTTCATTTTAATGTTCTTCAAGAATGATTTTCTTGTCTATTATCAAAATTTTGAGCAATGAATAAAAATAAATATGTAGAAGGTATATGCCCAAGGAACATGTATAAAAATGAGAGAAAATAATGGTTTTGTAATCATCTACAAATGCAGAACTTTATTTGCACTTTTACAAATTTAGCCATGCCATGGAAGAGGTTAAAATAGATTAAGTATAAATGATTGAAAACTATATGAAAATAAAGGGAAATAGAAGGAAATAAAGGTAATAGGGGAAAATAGAGGAAAATATGGATGATAATAAAGGACAAATGCAGGGAAATAAAGGAAAATAAAATGAAACTCTTGTTAATTTAAGCGCACTCACTAAGTTCGGGCGCTTATAGACGCCATGGCGTAAAATGCGACTTATGCCACCAGTACCGCATTATTTAGTATACAATGACATAAGCATCAGCAATGATCAGAATGCAAACTTGAAATCGTATATGTGCAGGTACATAATGCACAATTTATACTCACTGGTTATTAAACCATTGGATCAAATGGCACATACTTCATTAAGTAAACGGGGTAACATTTCAAGGTATATCTTGGTAAAGGATCAGGTAATAAAAGGTAGGAATACGGAAAAATGCAAAGCAATCGAGATCTGTTTTCCAACCCTTCGCATTGAGCTTTTTCATAAACGCCTAATTCTTCGCAAGGAACTATTTCATCAGTCCACCCAAGAAAATATATATAATTAAACCTTTCATTTATTAATACATATTTAATGGTACAAATAACAAAGTTTCCAAAGGTATTTTTACATACGCAAACGCATATATTTTCGGAATAATGGACATTGCAAAAATCAACTTTCTTTGCTACATGAGATACTGCCCCTGGACTTTTTGCTAAAACATTGTTTATTAATGAAGAGATTTCTGTTTCATATTGATTAGATAAGTAAGGTATTGCATCTTTCGATTCAGCAACAATATCATATTGACGTTCAAGCGAAGCTTGTAACAATTCATGTTTTTACGCTAATGTCATATGAATATTTTTAAAGTTCCTTAAGCTTTCAACAATGCTTCGAAAGTAACTGGATTCAAATCTGAGTTTCCAAACATGTTTTAATGGTCCAAATACATAAAACAAATGTGGATAATGCATAACGAATTCATGTTTTGGTCTTAAAGGATCTGTGAAGCGCGTAGTTCTTAACTGTATATAATCTTCTATAACACTCGACAGAATAGCTATTTGGTTAAAATTTAAAGCTGGAGCACTAGCTATACAGCATATTTTTCTTAAAAGCATTATCATTTTCCAAACTTTATCATACGGATCCTTGATTTTATCGTACAGAGCTAAAGGGAGGATCAGCATTAATCTTTTAATCTGGCTAGCTGAGCCAGTCAATTTTTTGTTTTTTGAGTTAATTTTTATGTTTGGAATAAACGTGGCAGTTTCGTTAAATTTTATTGTGTTTAATCGATAATTTAACAAATGTAAGCGTATCCATTTTTTTTTTTAATTAAATATTTTAAGTATACATCGTACGGAACTATGCCCTCGAAAAGATCATGTGCAACGCGAGGTGCAAGTCCTGGTCCAGCAACATGAAAATGATTAAGATCATTTAATGGCGATTTCATTTTAATGCCTTTAACGTCTTTTCCAGAATTTACAGCTTGCGTGGCACATCTATCATAACTCTCAATCGTTCTCAATGGCTTTCTATTGAAGGGATTGTCCCGAAATTCTTTGAGAGTTATATCGCAATACTGACATATCGACGTACAAGGAGAACTACAATTTTCAACATAACCTCCGATAGAGTGATTGCCTAGATTATCGCCTATACTTGTGACAATACTACCACGGAAATTCATTTCCTCAGAGTTGATAGTAATATTTACGCCCTCATTTTCTAAAATATGTAAATCTGACAATAACGTTCGTAAAATATTTTTCCAACCAAATCTATTCTGATCATTTTAAACTTGGACTTAGACACGCCAAGTGGATTGCATACTTCGAAGGCGTCCTGGTATAAACCTAACTGTATGGTGTTCTTATTATTGAAAAAATTTTTATTTTTTATAGCGTTACCATCTTTTATATCAAATAAACCTTGACTGATACTGTTTTTGCGTGGATTAATGCAATATGGTCGAACGTTATCATTTATTAACCAACTTTTTATGGTTTCTAATATCGGAACATAACTAAAATAATATTGCGTTTCGCTTTCATCATTATCTAAAATTGCTACTTCAACGGGTTTGATATAATGGAATTCTTTTTTATAATATTTTTTTCTCATATGCGTACTTCTTAGAGCACCAGTTTTTGGGTTGTGTGGCATTATAAAACTTGCAAAACTATTATTAAAAATATAAGTAATATTTTATTACTATTTTTACTTATAAGACCTTCATTTTCGACATTTGAACGAGAAACAGATTCTGTAAATTTGTTTTTGCATAAATCAAATATAGAATACATACTACTCATAACACCTTGTAGTACGGATTCAGTTGCAAAATATTTCACTTCTAAGCTTAGATATATTTTCGCTAAATTTTTTACAGGATCTGTATCTTTTCTTTCATTCTTTTTACAAGCTATATATTGTTCCACTTCCCAATTTAACGAATTCACAATAAATGAATTTTGTATTTCTACGACACTTTCATCGTCATTTTTTGTTTGAAACTTCCCAAAAATATTTTGTTACATTATACGAAGCATTATCATTTGTTTTTGATTCAATCGTCGATGATTGATTGGTAATAATCTGCGCATTAACATCAAGTACAGTCGAATCTTGCAATGATTCTTCCAAAGATTCACTATATACATCTAACTTACGGATTTTAGGCTGATTATAAGAAGCATTAGTTGGCTTATTCGCGTCGCTAACAAATGGATCAGGATAACGTCTTTTCAAAGAGTTTACAATATTTTTTATTTTTATTGATGTTGAAATTAGGGGTGCTTTTAAACTCGTCTTTTGTGAAATGTTATTTTTACAAATAGGTTTAATATTTTTATGATTTCTAAGTAAATGACACCTGTAGGTACTATAATTGTAGAAAATATTATTTTCGTCTTGGCAGTATTCACATTTTATTATTTTTTTCCCAGGTAAATGACTTTCTTTATGTTTCGTGAGATCCAGTAAACTGCAGATCGTGCGGGCATTAAAATGCGATCTATGAAAACGTAGTAAATGTTTTTTAAAACTCAAAAAGTTAAACTCAAAGTACTATTACAACCCGAATATACACAAGATATATTGTTAGTTACAAAGCTTCTGTGCACTTTTTGATGATCATTATATAATAGAATACTTTGAAATATAGAATTACAATTATTACACGAATACATAGCAGAACTCTATGCTGGAACAAAAAACGTAATGCTTCACTCGCAGAAATTACGCAAGTAATGTATAAAGTAGAGACATCTGTTGAAAATGCTCAAGCTGTATGTCATGATGGTGGTGGCGGTGGCGATTGCGATAATAATAATAATAATGAGGAAATGTATCGTTCTGACGTTGATGCGTCACGAGTTTCTGTATCGCTGCGCGAACTTGAAACTGTTGACGCGAATGATGGTGCGGGCACCTCGTCACCGACTAATACTGATGGGTTTGTGGTGCGTAAAGGTCGACGTCGAGTTCGGAGTGTTAGGCCCATTGAAAGAAAAGTTTTGCCCGATATCGGCTGCGGCGAGGCTCCTGATACCGCCGATGGCGGGACACGTGAACGCAGGGCGTCGCAGGTTGATGGCAGTGAGATTCTGATTACAAACTTTATTGATTGTAAAGATTTGAATTTTGAGAAAGCGGCTTTCGCTGTCATCAATACTGTTTTGCCCTCGTTTACCGTGGAAGATATTGTGTCTTGCCGCCCGAATGTTGGGAGAGATCGTGCGGGCATTAAAAGTGATGCGCGCCCCGCCTCATTTTTTGTAAAATTGCGTACATCCTCTCTTGTAAAGGATGTAGTTAGAGCGAAGAAAAAATTCAATTTGCTACATACTCGAGATTTGAACCTGTCGGCACTTCACCAGGAGGACTCATCTAAAATTTTGGATACCAATATTTACATCAATGAGGTTCTTAGTAAAGATGATTACAAGTTATACTTAAGTCTGAAAACGGTAGCCAGAAACCTCGGTTTTAAGTATGTATGGCACCGCGCTGGTTCTTTCCTGGTGAGGTGGTGTGACGGTGATAAATCACATGGATTTGCGTCGGCGGCTGATCTTAATGCAATCGCTACTGCGTATAGGTCCGCGGAGAGACAAGTAAAAGGGAAAAGTGACAATATTGACACAAGCAATAAAGCGGATTGACTAACCGGTGACAGCGATGTAAATACAGTTAATTGTAAGAAAAGGGGTGTGAAGGGCTTGAGGGATGGTTTTCTTAATGCCTGTTCATTGAAGGGTCATATTGACGATTTCAGGCAGTATTTGTTGGACAATACTTATGATCTTTTTGGCGTGGCGGAGACTCGTTTGGGTCCAATGGTCGACAGATCTCTGGTTAATATTAAGGGCTATTCTTTGTCTACTCAGGATAGGAATGTGCGCGGAGGTGGTGTGGCCCTATACATTAGAGATAGTTTGACGTTTACGGAGTTGGCTCACTCCAATACCACGTCTCCCACCAAGCCGCTGGAAACTNAACTCGTTTGGGTGCAATGGTCGACAGATCTCTGGTTAATATTAAGGGCTATTTTTTGTCTACTCAGGATAGGAATGTGCGCGGAGGTGGTGTGGCCCTATACATTAGAGATAGTTTGACGTTTACGGAGTTGGCTCACTCCAATACCACGTCTCCCACCAAGCCGCTGGAAACTGAATATTTAATGGGCTACGTCCGGGGTGGCAAGTTGAATAACACTTTTGTCTGCGTCGTGTATAGACCTCCAGGGGTAGCATTTTCTCCATCTTTTGTAAATGATCTTAAAAATCTTAGTGCTGACTACAGCAGTAAAATCATAATGGGGGATTTCAATGCAAATTTACTGTCTACTTCTAGAGATGCCAATTTTCTCTTTGACCTGGCAGGAGAATTGGCTTTGCGAGTTGTCGACCATGGTCCCACGAACTTTACTGTGCAGCCTGGTACTCAGATTGACGCAATCTTGACTGACATTAATGACACTATACTGACTTTTGATAATCGAGCTGCTCCTTATCATAATCAGCATAACTTAATCGAGGTCACACTTGATTTATTCTCTCCGTCACTGCCCTGTGAATCTTTTACGTACAGGGCTTTCAATAAAGTTACTGCTACGGAGCTTAACGCTGTGCTTGCTGAGTGTGACTGGAGTCTGTTCGATTCATCGTCTACGGAACTAGACGTACTGTTACGCGACTTAACGGACAATGTTACTGAAGCGATTAACATCTTAGCTCCAGAAAAGACGGTTCATCCTAGGAAACGCCAAACTCCTTGGATTACCTCTAACATCGACTTACTAAGAAGAAAGCAGGACGCAGCGATGAGACGCCACAAGGGGACTGGGGACCCTTTCTTTTTGGAGGAATTCTTAAGGTTACGCAAGGAAGTGTCAGAGGCTACTGCGTATGAGCGCACAAGCTATATACATGGAAAACTGGCAGATGCACTAGATAATAATAGTAATTTTTGGAAGGAATTGCGTAATCTGGGACTTCTTCCGAAGTCGGCTAGTGGCCTCCATGGTTTTTCTTTGGATGGCCTTAATCGTCACTTTGCTGGTGTGTCTTGCTCTTCCTCTGAGAATGTGAGAGATGCCTTAAATGTTATCGAGTCAATGCCTGTTGAGGGTATCACTCTAAGTCCTGTGTCCTTATTTGATGTTATTCTGGCAATATCTCACTTTTCTTCACAGGCCAGGGGAGAGGATGGTATACCGCAGAGTGTCATCGCAAAGGCTCTTCCTACTATTGGTCCGTTTCTGGTGAAAATTTTTAATCTTTCGTTTGCAAATAGTACTTTTCCGGAGGCTTGGAAGAGGGCTCAATTGGTTCCCTTAAAGAAAAAGCCAACGCCCTCCTCTCCATCAGACTTTCGACCCATTGCGCTCTTGAGCTTTCTATCCAAGGTTCTGGAAAAGTTGGTGCACGACCAAATCATGGAGGCTGTTATCCAGAGGGGGGTCCTCGACACATTACAGACTGTATTTCGTAAACACCATAGTACGACCACTGCACTGCTTAAGTTGGCAGAGGACATACGAACTGGCTTTGATAAAAAACTCGTGACCATTGCCTTGCTGTTTGACTTCAGTAAGGCATTTGATTCTATTACACCGACGTTACCGCTGCGTAAGCTGGGCAGCATGGGATTTTCGCGTTCGTTGCTCTGTTGGATTCACTCGTATATTTGGGAAAGAAAACAGCAAGTCACAGCAAAGAGTGGTACCTCTGAGTGGGTTACCACTAATCTTGGTGTTCCACAGGGTTCCGTGCTTGGTCCCCTGCTGTTCAGTCTGTACATCAATGATATACAGGACCTGTTTAACGGACGCGACGTGAGACACATTTTATACGCGGACGACCTACAGATTTACATCCAGGTACCGCTTAATTCAATTGTGGAGGGCATCTCCGGACTCTCCGCGGTTGCCAGAGATGTTTCCGATTGGGCGGGGCGGTCTGGCCTCCGGCTCAACCTCGGTAAGACTCAGGCAATCTACTTTGCCACACAACACACTGTAAAGCTAATTGAAAGAATGGGGCTTGCTGGGGTTGGGCTGGGACAGGGTGTCACTGTCCCATTCTCGGAGACGGTGGTCAGCCTTGGTGTTGTGTTCGATCGAATACTTTCTTGGAAGCAACATCTGGATCACGTCACTAAGAAAGTTAATAAAGTCTTATATACGTTGCGTTTCCTTCGGTCGTACACTACGGAGATGCTCAGACAGCGCCTCGTTCAGGCGCTTGTCTTTCCACTCTTGGATTACTGTGACATCGTACTTATAAACGCTACGAACGAACAGAGGACTAGACTGCAAAGATTGCAGAATATGTGTATCAGGTACATATTTGGATTGGGAAGGGGTGATCATGTGAGTCCTTACCGAGTGCGATTAGGCTGGATGCGCACGGACACCAGACGGTCATACTTTATGGCCGTCTTACTTTACAAAGTTCTAAACTTCCGTGCTCCGTCTTATTTGTTTGAAATGTTTGAAAAGCGCCAGCCCGATCGTCCGGCTAGATAAGTTACCGGGGACCTTAAGGTTTCACTAACATACCTCAGGTCCTTCAAGGTACAAGGTGTGCGACTGTGGAATTCGCTTCCATGCGGAATTAAGTATAAGCCGTAAGTTGTAACGTGGCAGTCCGACTGCACGTTACAAAGCGCGCGAGAGACGCCGCGTCGGTAAGAGAGCGCCCGACCCCCGCGGCGGAGCGTCCATGCGAGCGAATACGGGAGGAGAGAGTACACTCAACGAACGCGCGCGGCGCTGACTCGCGGGCCTCGTGTGCCGACCGGTGGGGAGATTCTCGTCCCTTTCGCTTATCAGCCTCGGCCGAGCTAGGTTGCTCTCTCTTCGCTCCGCCTGACACCGTTCTTCCCGTTGGCGGCAAACTCCGCAGCCCAAGGAGTGGATTGGAGTCGACGTTCCGCAATAAAAAAAGTAAGTGGTGCCAGTGCGGTCGTTTCAATATTCGCGAATCGTAAAGTGCGCGAGTGCATAAGATCGTCGCGAACACGTGCTTATCGTGGCGCAGTCTCGCAGGTTGCGACAAAGGAAAATGGCGCCGTCCCGCGACCACGTGCCAGGATTCGCGCCTGGTGCCGCTGTCGTGTCTTATCGCTCTCGAATATTTCGCTCTCGTGATTGTTGCTCGCGTGCAACAATCAGCTATCGTAAATCCCGGTCCAGCTATCGTTCTCGTGCGCCCAGCTAACGTTTCCTAGTCAACTATCGTTTAATCCAGCTATCGTATCCATTTCCGTCACTCAGCTATCGAATCCCTTGTTAATTTAGTATCGCACTTAACTCCTTGTTCCCAGGCTATCGTATAGTCCTCAGCTATCGCTCCCGTCCTGTTATAGATTAATCTCTCTCGCTTCCGCTCTCGCTAGACCGTAAGGTTTGCGCAGACAGCCTCATGCGAGATGGCTGTCTGTTATCCGATAGTTTAGATAATTATTATGAGTCGATAATGCGCGGTTGCATTGGGATGGGGTAGGTTAGTAGTTAGACGTGTGTCGGGACAGCGGGTCCCTGTGTAGTGTGTGTGTGCGCGCGTCACGGTCGCGGCAAGGTTGCCGGCAAGCGGCTAGGAAAAGAGTTGGCGCGCGGGCGGTAATAACGTGTTGAAAATTCGGCCGGGGAGTCGCAAGCCCGTGAGAGCACGTCGTGACGGACGCGCCGATCGTCCTGGCCGGCGGACGTTTCGGAGAGGCGAGGCGAGTGTTTCGGCCGCATCGGCAAGTCGGCGGTGTTCGCGCTGACGAGCGCGAGCACGGCGTCGATTGCGCGATGGGCACGGGCAGATCCGTCGGCGAATTTTACGTGGGGCCGTTTCGCGCACTCGGATGGGGTAATCGCGGCGACCTTGTCGTGGGCCGTGAACAAGCGAGCGGTATGCTAGCCGCGGAGTGTGATGTGTGAAGTCTCGGCCAGCGGGCCATGTGAGAGACAGAGTGATTATCGGCAGGATGCCGTAGTGTAATAAAGTTCAGAGATTTGAGAAAATAATTGAGTACGTAAAAGCAAAGTCAGCAACAGCCAAGTCAAGCGTTATTATCCCACGACCCTGATTCCCGACCTTTCCCAACGATAAGCTAGCCGAGCTTAAATTTCTCGCATCGACAGTCTTTGACACGTGGTGGCCTCTCAAGGAAAGGGGATCTTAGGTCCCTGGCATTCCAATGCCTGGCGCCCTGAGCCGCGGCGGCTCGCCACCACGTATGAATTGAAGCCTGTTCGGTTGCACGGTCGAAAAGAAACCTAGGCTTCTCCTAGCGTTTCAAAGCCATCCCTAGCAACATTTAAGAGCGCTCTTAAAATATACTTACTGAATATCGACTGATAGTACTAGTCATTGTCTATCTTTTTATTTTGACAAGCTGTAATATATTTTGATATTTTAAATGTACGTTTCAATATAATTGTAAACTGGAATGAGCGATTGTGTGCTTATGTATGCACTTATGTAAATTATTGAATGAGATAAGTTATTTCACTGTGATATCTAATTCGACTGAGCGGCTCTGTGCTGCATGATGTGATTTGTATAATGTATTTTCTTTTTTTTGGACCCTGACCAAAAATAAATCAATTATTATTATTATTATTATTATTATTATTATTAAATATTGAGTATATACAGATCTGATTATGGGAGGAAAAGGAAAGGAGAAATTACTCTTAAAAGCGTGCCATTTTGTACGGTACTGTCAGGCCATTATCATGGTATTGTCAGCGCGTTGCTTTGCTGCAAAATTTATGCAATAATATATATATTGTTTGAATTCAGTATTACTTTGGTAGAAAACCGATTATTAGAAATGTTCTAACAACTATAAAATTGTCAGGATAATTGGCAATTTTCCGTCGCGAATGAAACGATATTTAGAGTATTTTATAACCTTTCGACTGTAATAAAAGGATGACTTTACTCATTGTATGCCTACTGAATGTTTTTGAATACAAATTATAATACTTTTTTTCTTTAAAGTTAATTTAAAATGTAAATATAAAAAAATTTTCGGAGAAAGTATAACTCATATCATGTATGCATTACATAAACTTTTGGAAATTTTTCAGATAATAATTTCAGATCCAATTTGATATCTTTTACCCACAAATAAAAATGAGCATTTGCACAACTATTTTCAAATACCTTTAAAATAAACCGTGTCTTATAGGACGTTTTTATTTAGCCAGAGATTATTAAATAACTTTGCTTATATACGCCCGAAAATCTTTTTAATATCATTACATTTGTGGTTCAAAGGCAGATAAGTATTTTGATTTTCTGGTAAAAAAAATTGAGCGGTGACACTTAATACAAGCCCGTGTGCATTTTATTATGTCAGTGTAGTTTGAAAGGTTTTCAGAGGGCAGAAGACCTACTTCAGTCTGAAGGGGCTACGCCAACGACGCCTTTTGAGAGTAAAGTAGACCTTGCGCTCTCTCAATACTTATCAAACTATATACTGACACAATGAAATCTGCACAGAGGGCTTATCTATAAACTTTCAGGTCCTCGCAGTTTACCAGTTTTAAGCTATTTGATAATATGTGAATTTTGAACTTTAATTTTTGGTTATTTCAAAACTGGTACACTACTCAGACTTAAAAATTAATATACAAGCCCTCTATGCACATTTCATCATGTCAGTGTAGTTTGATAAGTTTTCAGAGGGAGAAGATATACTTTAGTCTGAAGGAGCTACGCCAACGTCGCATTTTGTGACTGGCCAGTCCTTAAGCAATAGCATACTTAAAAACCTGTCGAAAATGATATAATTGAACTGGCTAAGAGCAGATGAACATTTTTTATACGCCAAGATTATTTGCTAAGAAAAATAATGAAAATTGAACAACTATTACTAAACTGTTCAAAATTTTTTACCAAGTTCGCTTCTTACAAATACTAGCACATTTTAGTTAAAGTCTAAATAGTTGTTATTAAAGTATCGGAATAAAAGATAATAATCTGGGTCTTCATAAGTTTATTAAGTAATATACAAAATCAGTTGAACTTTTTTTATATGCTAGTCTTCATAGAAAGCTACAACATGTGCATTATTTTGAGATTTCTAAGCTAAGTAGTATGGATAATGCACTGTGATACTCACTATAATTCTCTTTCACTTTCTTCACTTGATGTAATAAGAACTGTATCCGGAAGACTTATATAACTACTTTTTCCATTTCTATCATAAAGAATATCTGAGATTCTATTGAGACAATTCTTAATAAATATGTATTTTCTTCAATGCGCAGTCTCAAAAGATGTAAATCGATTCTCTGTTCTAAATCTGTGATCGAATTATCAATGTTCTGCAATGCTTTAACAGTAGAGTAATTTTCTCAATATCCTTTAAAAATTGAGTGTCTAGTGAAGTTTCAAAGCACAGCTTATTATTCAGAAGTATTAGGTCCGTTTTCTGATCATCTAAAATTTCTATAAAATTTTTCACTGCAACTCTCATCTGAAAAAAAACGTATGAATTGTCGCAAGTAGGTATACCTACATAACCTCTATGTGGACATCTCCTTTAATCTCGAATTTTTTCACGAAAAATAATAAAAATGAGTACTAGCGATTGTTACGGTAGCTAAATACAACTTACCTTAAGTTAAAGAAGACTTCATAAATAAATAACCTGCCTCGTGTCGACGATTCCGCGCACATGAGGAGTCTAGAGACTGCTCACGGTAAAGTTACACTGGTCAACAGTGGAAAAACACTGCTGATGGTAGAAGACCCCCGCTCAGTGAAGTAAAATTACATGAACATTGTAAATACACATAATCGATGTAAATTCACATTGCTCAACGGTGTGATTTCTGTACATGAAAACGGTAATCTTACACGAAATATTTTCCAGTGTAGGATGAAAGAACGGTAAAAGAGTTTTAATTTAAAAAAAATGCGTTGAAATGCTTGATTTTGTCAAAAGTTGTCTACAATTGAAAATATAGAAAAATCACGAAAAAATGTACGAATTTCTTGACTTCGAAAAATCCTATATTTTCATGATTTTTCCATATTTTAAATTGTAGACAACTTTTGACCAAATCAAGCATTTTCAACGCATTTTTTTTTTTTTTGTGTCGAAAAAAGTGAATCGAAGTATTTCGAGTCGTCTTCCTCAAGCTGTCGCAGGAGCAACATCACGCAGAAATCGGATTACGATGGATTTTTATCTTATCAGCATTTTTCGGCTAGTTCTAGGAGGAGTAGATCATCCTGACTTTTGAGAAAAATGGTTTTTACATTTCAGATTTTTACTTGAGAACTGCTCAATGAAATCGTTTAAAATTTTAACAGCAGATAGCTTTGTTTATAGCTTTGTTGACTTTTAATCACCAAATAAAATTTTGAAGCTTTTGGCAACATTGTTTTAGAGATATAAGAGATATAAAAAAACTTCAAGCCTTGATATTTGAAGCTTCATAGGGGTTTCAAAGCTGCGCAATAAACTTAGCCAAAACACATAAAATATTCACCTTTTCTCAAAATAAGGGCTTTTTACGCCCGTAATCGAGGCACAAAATAGTATATTGTATGTCAAGGGCGTAAAGTGGGCTTTTTTAGGCCGAGTGTGGAGTTTGCAGTACGAGTCAAGGCGAGTTAGCCCGAGCCGAAGGCGAGGGCGTTTACGAGCCGCAGACGAGTACTGCAACCACACGAGGCCAAAAAGCCCACTTAGCCCTTGGTGCATACCATATTTATTGTAACGAAAGTACAGATTTTTGCGTTTTTTTTTTAGATATTGAGTGCGACTGATGCAACTTTTTTCAGAATCGGCGACCACACTCTTAGTAGACTAATTTTTAAATTTATATATATATATATATATATATATGTGTATACATATAGAAAATTTCCCGAAAAATGTTAGTGGGCGTTTTTCATTTTTTTTTTTGCCCGCCGGTCTGAAAAAAGTTGCTTTAGTCCCACTTAATAGGTCAGAAAAACGCGAAAATCGTGCTTGGGTTACAAAAAACTCATTTTTTCAGTTTTCGATTTATTACTGAAAAAATAAGTAGTCAAAACCCATAAAATATTGATAAAATATAGTTTGACACGTGACCCATCAACATGATTTTTTTTCGTGTGGTTATGCTGTTTAGTTTTAGAGATATGAAATTTTTTTAAAAAAGCACCTTTTTCATTTTATTTGCTGAACGGAGCGGTCAATCCCAAGGACTAAACAGGGAAAAGTAGATAATTTTATTATCTTTCGAATGCATTTTAGCTTAATTGTTTTTAACAATGGGATGATCGAAAAAAACGCAAAATAATGTTTTTCAAAGATCAAAAGATGTCCATAATAAAAAACCGCGGCCAATTCTTTGGCACGTAGCTTCCTTGAACATTATGTATCGCTTTGATATCTAAATTATTTTTACTTTATATGAAATTCTATAGGTTAGCTATATAAGTTTTTGTACTTTTTCATTTGATAGTTAAAATTATTTCGAATTAATTATACATACATCATCGATGCGTAACTGAAAATCTTGTTTTTAACGATTTGATATAACAAAAAACAGAAAAAAACTTATGACGAGGAACAATGTTAACTCGTCATAACCTCCCCAGCATAAATATCATAATGTATAATAATGTATTACAGCTCTGTTACAGACGAACGGCGGAGAGTGAAACGGGAGTAAGCACGGTAAGTGGGGAGAGAGAGAGAGAGAGAGCCTCGCGCACGTGCCGCGTCTCGCAGAGAGAGAGACAGATTCGTTTAGACTCGCAGAGAGTAAGCATCGTCCGCGCGACTCCTCGATACGAAAAAGACCGATAGCTTTGTGAGAACGACGTGCGAAGGCTCCTGGTTTTACGACTGCAACCCAGAGGGTCCGTCAACGACTGCGCCTTGTTCGAGGTTTCTGTGCGACTCCGCTACGTCCAAGGCTTCCGAGCGATTCCAACCACTCGCCTGCGAAGGAGACGTCCTGGGGCTGAGCCGACTTTCGTCAACCGTAAGTGTCAGCTCTGCATTTCTCTCTCTCACCAGTGCCCTCCCGGTCTCTAACTGCTTCGTTCGTTTGCGTCTCGCACACCCGCGTGTGTGCTCGTGTACCTACTTTTTGATTGAACAATATACTTTACATTTTCTACGCTACCCAGCGTGTTTTGATTGAACACCGGTCCGTACTCCTATTAAGTTCCCCGCCGCCTCCGCGGGCACGTGCATCGCTTCACGGTGCACGTGCGAATAAACTGCAGCTAGCCAAAATACGACCTTGGCCGGTCCACCTACGAACTCGATAATACCCGAGGAAACGAGACTTGGTCTCGATTATTACGCGGTTGTCTCTCCGCTCCGGTAGCTGCACTGCACGCAGCTAACGTCTGCGCGGCTATCGACACCGAGCAGAGCAGCCCCGTTATGAACTAGCCTAGGTATAGATTATAATTCATCAAATAGAAGCTGAGATCTAAGCGATGCAGTTTTCAGTTATATAGAGTATACAGGGTGAGAAAACGAAATTTTGAAGCTTAATATCTTTGAAACTAAATGGTTTCATGAACAGCCAAAAAAAGGGGACAAGATACTATATAATGCTAAGTAAATACAAAATTTTAAATTGATTATTGTCTTTTTACTCCAGTTATCGCGTCACGTAGAAAATATAATGCTAACTAAATCCAAAATTTTAAATCGATTATTGCCTTTTTACTCCAGTTATCACGTCACGTAGAAAATATAATGCTAACTAAATCCAAAATTTTAAATCGATTATTGCCTTTTTACTCCAGTTATCGCGTCACGTAGAAAAACCACTGCCAATCTCAAAACATGTTTCTATGAAGTTCTAGCGAAACTGAAAATTTTACTATTACAAAGCTCCCTCTAGAAGGAAGCAAAATTATTTTCGTTAGTTATCATTATAAATAAGAACAGCTGCCAATTCTTTAGCACGTAGCTTCCTTCAACCTTATATTAAATTGTTTTTACTTCATATACAATTCTATAAAGTTTTTATGCTTTTTCGTTTGATGGATAAAATTATCTCGAAATAATTATATTACATAATCAATGCGTAACTGAAAATATTGTTTTTAACGATTTAATAAAACAAAAGACAGAAAAAACTAGCCAAGGTATAGATTAAAATCCATCAAATTTTTTGAAAAATTTCAAAATTTTTAATTGCCGTAGACTACTTAAAATTAAAGTAGTCTATAGAATAACATTCGATAATCTATGTTTTAACGAAAAGTTCAAAATTTAGTTTCCGAGATAATGATAGGATATAGTTCGCGGACGTATCTAAAATCACCAAGTGATCGAAAAATCAGCTCGGAATATACGCACCATCGTAACTGAAAATCTTATTTTTAACAAATTAATAAAACAAAACAGTAAAAGACGAGTCTAGTATAGATTAAAACCATTATGAAACTGAGATCGAAGCGATACAGTTTTCAGTTATATAAGAGATACAGGGGTAAGAAAAACAAAATTTTGAGAACTTAAATATCGCTTTACACTAATACTGGTATCAATAAACAACCCAAGAAAAGAGAAAAGTGATATATAAGCTAATAAATCGCAAAATTTTATATTATTATTGTCTTTTACTCCAGTTATCGGCGTCACGTAGAAAAACGATTTTTTTCAGTTTTTTATGTTTTTCTCAGGATCTGCCCCATGAAAGATTAATTTAAGGTGGTATATAGTTATAATTACCTCAATAAACATATATTTTTTAGAGTGATTCGGCTATTTAGTTTTGAGTTATACGATTTTAAAAGAATTGGCACTCTATGGTGTATATAAAAGAACGACGAACGATTAATATAAATTTTCCGGTAAAACATAGGCAATTTTATTCTTTCAAGTAGCATAATAAGCAATTTACTTTTATTAACCTTTTCCGATAACTTTTGTTGGCAAAAACTGAAATCTCAAAACTAAATCACTATAAAAAAAAACACGTATATAAATTGTAAAACGCCTTTCATCCCACTATCTTGTAGCAAAAACAAAGAAAATGAGACTTGGTGGGTTAAAATCCACCAAGTAGAAGCTGAGAAACAGGCGTATACACACACACACACACACACATACATCCGTACGGACATTTTCTAAAAACACCATTTTTCGACTAAAAATTCATCAAAACACACTTCCCACATGTTTTTACACAAACTCCAAAAATTACTATTACAAGGCTTCCTTAGGAAGGAAGCAATTATACTTTCCGACTATTATTTTTAGGAAAGGTTTTATTTTGAAGATTTCAATATTTTTTAAGAGAACTAGAAAATCATTGGTTCATTTTGCGTCACCATATGTAGTATTTACAGTTAAACACTAGAAAGGAGCACCACCTTTAACTCGTTATTTCGTCCGCATGAACGCCGTCCTTGAATATTATTTACACCTCGACAGCAAAACTTACGAAACGCACATACCTAGGCCTCTACATTAGCTACCCTGTACACCTAGCCTCCAAAAACTATATACCGCACCACTTAGATCTCGTCATCGGCGACCCTGTATACTTCGACACGGTTCACCTAGACGCCATCCCGAAATAATTTGTACACATAGACACGAAAAACTATGGATCGCACCATCTAGACTCCGTCACCGGCTATCCTGTACACCTAGACGCCATCCTAGAACATTTTTTGCACCTAGACCAGAAAAACTACGGAGCGCAACATCCAGACACACCTAGATGGACTCGTCGAACATTATTTGTATCTAAACCCAAAAAACTACCTGTACTGGACCTTGTCATCGGCCACCTTATTGGCACCTCATCTGGGCGCATTAGATTGGCCTTGTCATTAGTCACTTTGGTTAGCTATACATTATTTATAAAAGCAATGGTACAATTGTATTGTAGACAGACACGCCTCTTTACTTATTTACGTACTTAGCCATCTACTTAGTGGACACTTCACAAGATCCAGTGTTTTAAGTACAGGTTCAGGAGGCATAGCACAATGGGCTTTGCCTGGGTGCTTGTCCGGTACGTCCGCAGTTCAGCTCCGTTTACACGACTAAGATTAAAAAAGACCCAGTGTTAATTTTTTTATCACCTTTGCTTGGTAAGATCATTGGATTCATGTTTTTTTTTTAATTTGTAATGAGCGTTCTACCCACTTATAGTTTAATTCAGAAAATAGTTATTTTGCCCAAGTTTTTTATGTGTAAATGATGAAAACAAATGAAACAGTATGAAATTATATGTCGTAAAAATATTTTATTCCCTTCTTTGCTTGATTAAAATTGTTACAGTGCTTGATTAAAGTTGTTACAGTTTCTTTTATTTAGTTGTGGGTTACAGGTTTTATGTAAGTTATGATTTTGAGAAGCAGAGTTACATTTACTATCATTTAGAATCCAGTCCTCCATAATCAAATCGCTGCCTTTCTCACCAATCATGATAACCGGCGCATTGATATTACCTCTCGGGACCGTTGGTATGATCGACGCATCTACAACTCTTAGACCTCTGACTCCGTAAACTCTCAATCTTGCGTCGACGACAGCTCCAGGATCGTTGACCGGGCCCATTTTGCAGGTACATACTGAGTAGTCACCAGATCGGCTATATTTGACTGCTACGCAGGCATAGTACTCCGGGTTGTCAAACTCCAAATGAAGACATAATTCTTGAGGTACTTTGTACTGGGTTATGCCATTGTATTTAAATACATCAGTATCGAAAATTTGACGAGCTATCATCGAACCCTCTACTACGACCGCGAGATCCTCTGGGTATGTGAAGAAGTTTGAGTGGATCAGCGGAGGACCCCAGATAGGGTCAGTTTCGTTAAGCCTGACGAAACCTGGTAAGAACGTAATTCTGTTAATTATTTATTTATGTAATAAAGCTGCACTATGCAGAATTTGAATTATTCAAAAGGAAGAATAATTTTATTTTTGAAAATACACATTTTATAATGGCAATATATACAACAAATAATATTTATAAATCTCGTACCTCTACTTTTCATATTCAATAAATGAGGTCCAAAAGATATGGCATCGTGGTAAGCGGTCGGTATGTAGTTTATTGGTTGGAAATTGTTGGGTACTTTTGTGTAATCCTCCAAAACTGTTGTACGTATGAAGTACTGCACGCCCGGGACATCAGGGCGTGGTTCACGAGAAGTTTTGACAAAAGCTGCGACACTTAACAGTGAACCTGTTCCAGATAGAGCAGTCGTATAAGAGTTTAGCCAGCCCATGGCATCGTTGATGATTGCTTCTGGAGTCTTTACAGTTGATCTACTTGGATGGATGACACCTAGTATAACAATATCAAATATTTTAAATGCATTTATATTGAAATATTTTGCATGCATATCTAGAAAGGCAAATCAAAACCGCTGCCAAGTCATTGGCACTTAGCTTCCTCCTATTCTGCTACTGGTTTAAATATTCGCTACTATTCGATACTAAAAGGATACGTTAGGAAGACACTTGTAGGGGAGGGGTATCAGGGGAGTGGGGGTTAAGGTGGATATCAAAAGGATAGAGCTCCGTGACTCCTAAAATAACTTACATATATCGTAATAAAAAAAATACCAGTAATTGCGGAATCGTTAATAACATTAACAACTGCAAATTAGAAAATTGCGGGTGGCTTCATTTTTTTCATTAATTATTTTTCACGATTTCTACATACCCACAGCCGCCTTTCAGACCCTTGACGTTGTTTTCTATATTCCCATAATCGCCTATTACTTTTAGACCCTCGTAAAGTTTTCTATATTCCATAGCTCTGGGAGAGTGGTCTCACCGGAGATCCCTCGGACTGAAGCCCCGAGCTCTCTCTTAAGACGAGAGAGCGCGGCGTCGGAGAACAATCTAGAAAATCTTGCGGGAAAAAGTAGACAAATTTATGTTCTTTTTACACTATTGTTGTTGAATATATTGTATAAATCATATAATAAAAAGCAAAAATATTTTTTCAAAAATCGAAAAATGGCCATGAAATGGTCATAAAATAGTCTAAATCTTAAAAGAAAATTTACTCGAATTCAGAATCAGAAAACATATATGCACGTCCAATCTTATTACGATCGATCACGTAGTTCCAGAATTATAACAGTATACGTACGCAAGCACACACACAAACACACAGACAAAACCATTTGCACGGACATTTTATAAAACCACGAAAACTCTCAAAATATACTAAGCTTTAATTATCAAATTATATGGTTTAACAAAAATAATAATGTTCAGTCACACAGAGTATACAGGGTGAGAGTTGAAGAATTTGAATCTTAATATCTTTTAAACTAAAAGGTTTCATAAGCTACAAAAAGAACCTAGCCGAAGTGATCAAAAGATCAATCTTTTCCTAAAATTTCAACTCAATTTAAACCTTTTTACTCCCGTAATCGTACGACATAAAAAAAACATTTTTTTTAGTTTTTGATTTTTATCTCAAAAACTAGTCGCCAAAATTGCTTAAAATTTTTACAACTAGTAGATATCGTTGTTTTTTATTGTCATGAATTTTTTCAAAACATTTAACTATTTATTTTTTGAGTTATATATGTTTATCGAAAAATTACCTTTTATATCATAAAAAATGAACAGATCAGTCAATCTAGAAAATCTTGCGGGAAAAAGTAGACAAATTTATGTTCTTTTAGATACACTATTGTTGAATATATTGTATAAATCATATCATTATAAAAAAGCAAAAATATTTTTTCAAAAATAGAAAAATGGCTATAATATGGCCATAAAATGGTCAGAATCATAAAACAAAAAATGACCTAAATTCAGAATTAGAAAAAATATATGCATGTCAAATTTTATTACGATCCGTCGCATGGTTCCAAAATTATGGCGGTATACGTACACACACACACACACACACACACACACACACACACACACACAGCCATCCGCACGGACATTTTCTAAAAACGTATGATTCGTACTCCAAACACCTCCAAATGCGTTTCCACGAAGTATTAGCAAAACTGGAAATTTTACTATTACAAAGCTTCCTCTTGAGGAGGAAGCAATACTTTAAACTTTATTGTTTTTTTTCTTTTATCCTAGCATTGAATGGAAATTAATAAGAGCATTAAGAGCAGCTCAATCGAATCTTGAACTGTATAGAATTAATCTGAAAAGCCCTCGCAAAAATATCTTTTCGATACCTAAGAAGCTTTCGAAAGGATTTGCTTACCTATCAAAGGCGTGACGGTGACATGACCGTGCAGATTCTCTCCAACAGGCAAATCAGCTACGACCTCGATTTCGAACTTCTTCAGCTCGTAGGCTTTACCGATCACCGACAGCATCAGCAGTTTCGGCGTGTTAATAGCCCCGGCCGACAGTACCACCTCCTTACTGGCATAAACCATTCCTCTCAAAATCGTTGTACTCCACACCAATCGCGCTTTTTGTTCGTGAATCTATAAGGACCCGAGTGACGAAGGCATTGGTTCTGACGTAGAGGTTCGGAAGGTTGGCACGGATCGGCGAAATGAAAGCCTCGTTTTTGCTCTGGCGAACACCGTTTCGGGCGCATACTACTTGCGCGTGGCCCACGCCGATTTGCTCGGCTGAGTTGGGATCGCGCTCAGGGAGACCTAGTTTCTTGAATGCCTTGATAAGCACGTCGGCATTGGTGTCCTGATACGGGTAGCGCTCGACCCCGAGGTAGCTACCTGTTCCGTGGTAGCTTGGATTATTTGCTACAACCTGTTCGAAATTTTTTAGATAAAATGTGAAAACAATTATCTGTAATAAAAGTTTTCTATAGTTAAGTTTACTTTACAAGGTTAGTCAATTTTCACATACAACTTTATTGACTCTTAATCTTACTGAATTAAATCGAGTTCTATAGCAAAAAGAAAAACAGTCGATACCGATTGTTCTTAAAATGGTGGTTTAAATTTTTACAATTAAAAACAAATGAACATTGTCGTTCAAATATATTTTAAAAATATATTTCATTAGAATATAAGCTGAATCAATTTATTTTTTTTTCACTGACACCAAAACGTAAACAATTCATTGTGCAGTGCGCTAAAAGAATTCATTATCCCATGCTCAATAGCTTACGGGAAAAAGGCACATTGCACAAAAATTCGTGTGCACGAACTTTGCAAAACTTTTTTGGAAAAGTGTACGATGCGAGTGCAAAGTAGGTCGCTCCTGCTCGAGCAAAGCAATGAGCCATATAAGACAACGGGACGGCAATAAGTAAGCATTAAAAGAATAATTTTGAAAAGTACAGCCATCTTAATTTTTATAATTTTTATAAACTAGTCAGTAGATTCTAGCTTACCTGCACTGACAAAGATCATTTCTTACTCCAAAAAAAATTAGCCTCGCTATATAGCTTCAAGATGAAAATCCGATTTGTGTTTGAATGAGTCTTCTATAATTAAGAGGGATTTGTTTGATTTTTTTTATATTTATATGATTTTGTTCATTTCTTTGCACAAGATGATTTGGATTATAGTTTTAAAAGATTCAGATTAGATGTGGGAAAGTTAGGAAACAAGATGCAGATTTTCATTCTGAAGCTATAGTGAGATTAATTCTTCTTGGAGTAAGAAATGATTTTTATCAATGTGCTGATTTTTAACACTTGACATTTTTAAAACTGATTTTACTACATTCATTAGCATATATTGATAAAAATACACATAAACTTTTGTAAGCTGTAAAGATTTGACAATTTCTTTAAGAATTGCATAAATTTTTAGAGGAAAATTATAATTATGATACTAAGATACAGATTGATGAACACATAACTTATAGTTGCCAACGTTTTACCTTGTAAAATGTGTTTATTTAATTTAAATTAACAGCATAATTCGTTTAAGTCCGAGTGTGCTATAAATCATCACTAGCTCGTATAGACCTTCGATTAGAACAAAGTTAATGGAATTTATTGGCACAAAACTACGTCAGTGGATACCGTAGAAACGCTTTTCGTAAGTATTTGAAATATTCTACATAAGATAATTTACGCATTTTTTCGTATCATCCTAGAGAAAAAAGCAAAATGGCAGCAGTTCAACAGGACAGCGAGTATAGCATTGTTCAACAGGCGAAACCTAAGAGTGAGAAGAGGCCGGCTATCAAAGTAAATATCAAACGTTCAACGTCCTCAGACGTAGGTGCAACATTAGCGAAGCGACCCTGCATTAGCGCCCTGCCAAAGCCTTCAACCAGTAGTGGCAGGAGCTCTGAAAGTTTAGAGAGTGAAGAAATTGCTGGCGATAAAATACCAGTGATTTCTATTCCAGAGTCAGCGAGCGAGCTCTTCTTCTTACCGGAGTGGATCCATGGTCCAACGCTAATAGAAGATATCCAGGGGCTCGATCGAACCTCTCGAGATTTCGCAAAAATGATTAATTTCTCACTAACAGTGTGGAAGGCACCTTCAAGAAAGATGGCCGCCACCAAATGAAAAGAAGACTTTATGTTTCATGTTTTTCAGGTTATAGAAGTTCGAATTGTCCGAAATTCAAATTTGCATATTGCAATCATCACAATAATAATTATTACAATGAAAAATTATGAATAATAAAAATTTATAACTATAGCTTTATCACTCAAGAAAGTATAGTGATTATTACACTGTGAGAACTGCATGAAATATTTGTAGATTTTTTCTATTTTCTAATATGATAAAAATTAATAAAGTTAAATATAGTTTTTAATTAAACAGTTTATTGTATCTGCTCACGGTGCAACAGTCACTCTGCTTTCTTGGGCAATGAAGCTGAATTACTTATTTTTACATAATTACATAAAAAAAGCTTGCGACGTATTACATACTAAGATTTATTAAACATCTTATGGCACAAACGGATCATGAGATCTACATAATTACAATTCTCATGAGATCTACATAATTATAAATAAATTATTAATGATTGAACACTTAAAAGTGGTGTAACTAGAGAAATAAAACTTGCAAACGCATATAATTGAAAATATTAGAATACTTTTTAAATAAATTCATCTGAAATGAATCCATTGGACCTCCAAAGCTTCATTCTTTCTTCATTATATTGCTCCGTTTTGTGACAATGCCTTTGAAGAATCTCACACTTTTTCGCTTGCACCTCTTTCAGTTCAATTACGGTCTCGACAAGTTTGTTGATGGAGTTTGAGTTTTCTGCCACCGCAGCCAATGCCACTTCTTTCTTAGCATCTTTAGAAGCTGAAATAAAAAAGATTTTAAATGTAATTTAATTATAATAATATAATTATATTATAATTATAATAATAAAGAGGCACTCGCCTAAAATCGGAGATGATAACACAGATCGAAGATGATGGTAAGCCTACAGGTGTGGCCACGGGCACCTACTCCAGCATGTGCCGAGGTACGTACGGAAAAGCGTAGCCGTGCGACGTTCAATCCATTGTCGAAAGGAGCCAAAACAACGAAGATTATCGTACTCGACAATGTCATTGTGCCTCAAAAATTGATCACATCGCGAAGGAAGCTGCTCCAAGATATATATGAAAAGAAAGTAGATTCGTAGATTAGAGAAATAAAATATATATCGCTATCACTAAAATTGGCATTTCTGAAATAATTTATTCTAATAAAAATTGAAACTCATCCCTTAATTCCTTAAAAAATTAAAACGAAATACATTTGATACCGCTATGTCTATTACGTTATTGGGTTTTTAGAATGATTACTCTCTTAAATTAATGTAGTGAAAGTTTCACTATTTTGCATAGTGAACATATTTTTCAGAAGAAAAGTAGTGGAAAATGATAGCTTATATTTATTTCACTATAACAAAGTAGTGAACTCTTCACTAGTTTAATAGCGATTTCACTACTTTGGTAAAATAGTTTCACCCCCTTTTGTTGTTGGCGAATCAGGATTGAGTGGTAAGTTAAACGGTTGAAGTGTTTTCTTCGAGAGTGTGTTTAGGAAATTAGTTTGTTGATCTAGTGAGTGTGTGGTCTTGTATCAGATCTGAAATTTTTAACATAACAGATCTGTTTAGGTAAACGGATAGCACGCTCAACTTCCACGCTGATGATCCTGGTTCGATCCCGGCTGACGACAAAAAAAAATTACCTTGTTAAAAATAATATAATATGCATAATAAATTGCTAATAATTAATAATAAGTCTAAAATAAGTTAAACAAGGAATTGGGTAAGACTTACGCCGATATCTTATAACGGTGTTTTTAGACCGCGATATCAAAGAATGACGGGGTCCGCATCCGTATATTAATGATTAGTGGCGCACCCACTGATCCGTGTATAAGCGAGAGGAAAAGTATGTAGCAGCTAGTTGCAGGCTTCTTGAAGGCTGTACGAAGCCTGGCCCGTAGCGCAGTTTGCTGTACGTGCACGTCCTCGTGCACGTGAGCCCGCGGCGGCGTCGTGAGTGATTTGGCTACGTAGCTAGTTCGCGAGATAAATTAAGAGTGAATCGCATGGGAATGGACAGAGTCAGGAACAAAGTGACACAAGCCAAGTAATAGCAAAGTTTCTCTTTATGTAAAGACTCAAAAATCAGTACAAACTCAGCGCGGAGTAAGAGAGACGGAGCAGAGTGAATAATGCCGAGAGAGAGAGAGTATTGCGATCGGGCAGGTACTTACAGATGTTTTTCGTGGAGCTCGACGAATGCCTCGTGGCTTGGACCGGAGCGGCGCAGGACGGATGACCAGGGCCCGACGCTGGACAGCAGGACGGACGCCTCAAAGCCTCGTGTGTGGCCGGGGTGCAGCTAGAAGTTGAGCGGCAAACCAATAGACACGCGGTGCTGAACAGCAAGGATGATTCCAGCGACACACGAAACTCCTGGTCAAGGACGCTGCAACAGTCCTCTCGTAGACGAACGCACGCACGCACGGATCTATCTCGAAGTCAGCGTAAACGCGGAAACAAGGAGGCAGTATCGGCACGACTGTACTGTCCGGCGGTAAACTCCAAAGTGTCGCGGCGCGGGACGCGACCGCGTGAACAGTGTAATCTCTCTCTCTCTCTCTCTCTCTCTCTCTCTCGCTCTCACAGACGACGCCACACGCACATACACACAACGCGCGGCTCTCTCTGTGTGTTATGGCTGTCTGCTCCTCTCACTTACCTGCTGCTGAAAGAAGCATGTTATACACAAGAATATTTACAGATAGAATATGTTTATTGTAGTAGGATCGTATAGTATACGGGAGAGAGGGACATAACGAGTGCACCCAAGGCAACTCGTTATAATCTTGAGAGAGATCAAGGCAAAGGTTAAGCCAGAAGAATTGAATAAAGAGGTTAAGTATCTTAGCAAAACGAAAGACGGTGGTGTTTTGGTTGTCGTGGGTAAGAGTGAAGACAAAATGGAATCAATCAAAACGGCCATACAAACCGCAATAGGGCATGCAGGCACAGTTAGGGGCAAGATTACCAGAACTACACTGGAGATCAGGGACATTGACGGCCTTACGACAAAGGAGGAAGTCTGCGGCGCCATCGCTGTGGCCACGGGGTGCGACGAACAAGATACCAAAGTGCACCTCTTCGAACCAAACTCGAGAGAGCAGAGGGTGGCAGTGATCGAAATGGACCAGACCAAGGCCACAGCCCTGCTCAATATAGGCAAGATCCGTATCGGGTGGGTCAACTGCCGGGTGCGGGTTCGAGCGAGCGCCACGCGATGCTACCGGTGCCTCGGATACGGTCACGTTAAAGCGCAATGTAAGGGTCCCGACAGAAGCACCAGCTGCTGGAAGTGTGGTGCGGCTGGGCACAAGGCCAAGCAATGCTCTGTGCCGGCTCAAGAAATGAAGTGTTTCTTGTGTACAGAAGCAAAGGTGCCTTGCGATAGGACGGCGCATGCTCCAGGAACCGGAGCGTGCGCGGTCTTCCGCAACGCTCTAAACGCGGCTAGGACCCAAAAATAATGGCGCGAATACTGCAAGGTAATCTGCACAGGAGCAGGCTGGCTCACGATCTCCACCGCAGTTCATCGCAGAGGAGAGTGTGGATATCCTCCTCATAAGTGAGCAGTATATGGACCGAGATGCACCTGGCTGGGTGTCCAACGGCGCAAAAACTGCCGCTGTTTGGGTACCCAGGCGGGGAATCGCGGATACGGTAACTGGAGACGATTACGTGCGGGTGAGAGTTGGTCGCGTCACTTACTTCAGCGTGTATCTGTCACCGAAGCTAATTGCAGCCGACTTCGCGACAAGGTTAGGGGCCCTAGAAGACGCGATAAAAGACGTTCCTGGGGACCTAGTAGTCGGGGGCGACTTTAACGCGCGAGCGACAGAGTGGGGCATGCCACAGACGAATAGGAGAGGTAGGGCGATACTTGAGATGGCAGTAAGGATAGGACTGGTAGTTGCGAACGAGGGAAATACAGCTACCTACCGCAGACCAGGTTTCGGGGAGTCGATACCGGATGTAGCTTTCGCTGGGGAAAGTACGATCCGCAAGATAAGGGGATGGCACGTTACGGAAGAATTTACTGCTAACGACCACCAGTACATTCTTTTTAATATCGAGGAAGAACGCGCGGAGAGGCGAAGTAGCGGAATCAGCCGGGAACCACGATCGAACACTCGACGTCTTAATCGGTAGGCGCTTACGGACGAACTAGGCGGACGTGAGAAAGCCGAAATCATAGTAGAACGCACTACTAGGCTAATCACCGAGATGTGCGACGCAACGATGCCCCGAGTATCCACCGGCCACCTCAGA